>CM077160.1:63431509-64031509 GCA_039583875.1 Platanthera guangdongensis
CTTGGGTCAATTGCCCCACTTGCGTCTCCAAGTTTCTCATAAAAGCAGTTTCGTTGGCCAAATTAGATTGGGTCATCTCCATGAATTTTTACATCATTTCCTCAAGTGCACTTTTTCTCTGCACATGGACACCTTAATTATAACCCGGATGTGGCGTCCTCGGTTGGCTTCCGGAGGCTTGAGCATCAAATTGATGGTGGCCCGGTTGCCATCGTTGGCCTGCAGCATTTTGGTTCCAAGGGAAATTCGGGTGATTTCTCACACCCGGGTTATAAGTATTTGAGAACGGTGCTGAACGATTTTGATTGTTCACATAATTGATACTCTCTTCAAAATTCAAATTAAAAAAGATAGAAGAAAGCTCACCTGCGGGGCACTCATAAGCATGGTGCCCGCGGTTCTCGCAGACATGGCACCTACAAAGCACGGATACATCAAAAATATGATCGTACCCGTACCGGGTGTAACGCCCCGAAACTCGAAAGAGGGACAGACAGCGTTTAGAGCCAAGTCAGGATCTTGGTAGGGGTCACAGGGCCTGGGACACGGGCGTGTCCAAGGCCGTGTCGTCCTCGGGTTCGACGAAGAACCCGGGTGGTCGACGAATTGTGCTCGACGAAGTGTCGAGACAGTGAACACGGGCGTGTCCAAGGCCGTGTAGTGCTCGGGTTCGCCGAATTTTTTGCGTGGTCGACGAAAGTGCGGTCGACTATCGTCGAGACAACGAACACGGCCTGAGACACGGGCGTGTCCCAGGCCGTGTCCTGCTTGGGATGTTAGTCGGGCCGTCTGAGGGGATAAACACGGCCTGGAGCCCCGGCGTGTTCGGGTTTGACACGGGCGTGTCAAATGTGACACGGGCGTGTCGAGTACCCGTGTTCTCCTCGGGCTATGTTTGGTCCTGTGTCGATGGAGGAACACGCTCAGGCACACGTCCGTGTACTGAGTGAGACGGGCGTGTCACATTTGACACGGGCGTGTCCAGAACCCGTGTCCTTTTCTGGGTGCGACGGTTTCGGCGTCGATTGAGGCACACGGCCTTGGACACGGGCGTGTCACAAGCCGTGTTCGGCCCAGGAGTTTGGTTTTAAGTGCGAATCGTGGTCGTTCGTTTCCTTCTATTGGGATCTGATGGTCCAGAGTTGTCCTTGCTGAGTTATGTTCGGGAATAGGGTTTGAAACCCTCATTCTTCTAAGTCTTCTCTTTCTAAAGTTTTAGAGAGATGGGAGAGCAAAGAAGAAGGTGAAGGAGAGATCCGGCTGCCGGAGAAGCTTCGGAGCCCCAAATCGCGAGCCGAGTCCAGATCCGCTCAGGCAGGTACGTTGCGGTGGTTTTCATCCGGCTAAGTTCCCATGGCTAGGAAGAGGGGTCGTAAGGTAACGACACTTCTACTCTTGGTTTCTAGGATGCGTGCTTAGCATCTTTTTCTTTCAAGCTTTTGGGCACCAAATCTCTCAAATGAGAGGGGTATGGGTCGCCAAGGTTCAAGAGGAACCTCCGGGTCGATTGAGTCCGTCCCCGGCATGATTTTGCATTAGAGATCCGCTCCGTTAGTGGATTAGGCACTGTGGGTGAAGCCGTACTCGCGACCGTTAGTCCGACTCGATGATGTTGCATAGCGAGCCTTAAGGATTTTGTAGAAATCCGTTGCGGCAAGATGTCGTTTGTGATGTAAGTGATTTCCCCCTATTTCTCGAGTGAGTACGTTTAGCGGGAACCGGACAAGGTTAACTCCGCATTGGCGGTAGATGGTTTCCTTGGTGGACAAGGTTAGCTCCGCATTGGCGGTAGATGGTTTCCTTGGTGCGCGGGGACGTTGCAGTACAAATGATGGATTAGGGTGAGAATGTTTATGGATTGTGATGTGCTAAGGCGCGGCTTTGTCTCTGTGGTCGGCTGGCTATATCGTGACGTGCAAGTCATGCGGGGAGAGTGTCCCGGCGAGACTAGTCCCCTTCAGTGAGACTGACGAGAATGTCAAGCATTGGGCAAGCCCGGGCAATGAAGCCACGAGCGGGTGGAGTTCAGCAAGGGTTCTTAGAATCGGTTTGTGTGTAAGACGGAATCTTGACGTGCGAAGTCAGAGTTTGCAGGCAAGCCCGGGTCTAAGACCCATGAGCGGGTGGGGCCTTAGCATGATTTCCGTGTTGCGGCTAGTATGTCGTTAGGGTAATTGCAGTACCCTTTTGTTTGCGGCTTAACGCCAATGGGGAAATTGGAAGTACCCAGATGTTTTGATGATGTGTTAGTTGCATACGCAATAGGGTGTCTTGGGTGAAGCCCGGGTTTTGCATACATGCTGCATAGTAGACCTCTTTTTATTATATGCTCAACATAGAAAACGTGTTTGTTGCTTGAGACATCCAAACTTGTTTTTTTAGAGATTTACATGTTTATGTATATGGTATAGGAAGTGCTGACTTGTAGGTTGGAGGGGTACCCGGGGGTCCGTTAGGGGCGGCCGGGAGGAGATGTGTTGGTTACACAGTTTGAGGTCAGTTTTTGCTGACCCACATTACCACCAATTTTTACATGACAAGGATCACAAGCAGGAGCTAGCTCGTCGGCCAAAAAGGTCTAATCCTCATGAAGTGTTACAAGTTTTGTACTAGGTCTAGTTTGTGGCATTGTATGTTTGATGCACTAGTTTTCCGACTTGCATGTCGAGGTAGTCTAGGAGTGCTTATGCACATTGATCCTTGATGTATTCATTTGAGTGTTGGACTCTCTATTGTTGTAAGGTCTTAAGGCCGCTTCGATACTCTTATTTATGTGGATAGCTTCTGGTCTTGTTTACTGTTTCCGCTGATGTTTGTTATTGAGTTTTGAGATTGGGTAGTTAATATCATCTTTTAATGTTAAAGTTGTGGCGTCTGTATGTTGTGTGGCCTCGGTCGGATCCATATTATACGGTCATTACATGGGAAGTGTTACACCGGGTACGTTTCTGGTACGGATACGCGTAACGCACGCCCTAGTTCGGTATAATCGCGATTTTAGGTTATTAGGCATCATTTGCTGCCGATCACGTGCCGCTCCCGCTCCCGTCCCGCTCCCGCCCCGCTCCCGATTCCCGTCCCGCTCCAGATCCCCGCTATCGGCGATCCCTGTCGATCCTTGCTGATCTCTGTTGCTGGTGATCCCTGTTGTCGACGATCACTGTAAGTTCGTTCGTCTTCTTCTTCTTCTTTTGTACTTTTTCTTCTGTACTTCTTCTTCTGTACTTCTTCTTTTATACTTCTTTTTCTTCTGTACGGATACGCGTACCGCACGCCCCGGTTCGGCATAATCGCGATTTTAGGTTATTAGGCTTCATTTGCTCCTGATCACGTGTCGCTCCCGTCCCGCTCCCTCCCAGCTCCCAATCCCCGCTCCCGCTCCCGTCCCGCTCCTGTACTTCTTCTTCTTCTGTACTTCTTTTGTACTGCATCTTATGTACTTCTTCTTCTGTACTTCATCTTCTGTAGTTACTTCTCCTTCTTCTGTACTTATTCTTCTTCTTCTGTACTTCCTCTTCTGCTTTTTTTGTACTTCATCTTCTTTTGTACTTCTTCTTCTGCTTTTTTTGTACTTCATCTTCTTTTGTACTTCTTCTTCTTCTGTACTTCTTCTTTTTTTTCTTCCTCTTCTGTACCTCTTCTTCTTCTTTTGTACTTCTTCTTCTTCTTCTTTTGTACTTCTTCTGTAGTTCAATTAGTTAGTTCAATTTAATTTGTGAAGGTATTGTTAGATCAATTAGTTAGTTCAAATTAATTTGTGAATGTGTTGTTAGTTCGTGAATACTGAATAATGTATTATAGATCAATTAATTTGTTAGTAAATGTGATAGTTCATGTCTGTTAGAGTGTTAGTTCATTCCTATTCAGTAATTTGTGAATACTAAATAATGTTTATTTCAATTTTTTTCCTATTCAGAAATTATGAATCAATCACAATCTCTTATTACTGTCACTGGTTCAACTTCTACCTCAGCAACAAGTAGATTTATTTTTGATGATACAAGTAGGGATGATATTGCGGCACTTTGGGATTATGTTTCTCTTATTCATAGTAGAGAAGTTGGTGGCCGAAACAGAAAATGGAAATGCAATTTTTGTGAGATAGATTTCAGTGCCTCGTACTATAAAGTAAAGAGTCACTTGCTAAAAATAATTATGAATAGTTTATGTCTAAGTAATTTATATTATATTGTATTAGTTATGGATTTGTACTTCAATTGATTATTTATGCTTCATGTTTTATTGTTTTGAGAATTTATAATTGTATTTGTGATATATGCATATATATTTATTAAATTTAATACAACGTATCCCGCCGTACTCGTATCCATGATTTTAAAATTTTGTCGTACCAGATACGTATCGTATCGGGTACCTGTACTAGTGCTTCCTAGCTTGGCACGAGATAGCCATCACCTGAGCAAAAGTAAAGGTGGGTCTCTTCAGCAGAGCTACATTCTCAAAGGATGAGGGTGTTGTATCAGCTGGTGGCACAATATTGTTCACTTCAAACAATTCCCTTGTAATTCTCGGGGTGTTTTGACCGGCCTTCCAGAACGAGTTATGGGAAGCAGTATCCGGTAGGATTCGCAATGCATCCTCAGGAGTATGGTTCATCAGTGTTCCGCCAGTAGCAACATCGATCATGACACAGTAATTTGGCTTTATAGCAAAGTAAAAATTCTCAACCAAGTTCATGGCTGGAACTCGTGTTGAGGGCACTTCAGTAGGAGCTCCATGAACCTCTCCACGCCTCAACAAGTGTCTCCTGATCATTTTGACGCAAGGTGGCGATCTCTCGCCCCATACTAACAATCTTATACACCGAATGGAATTTAGCAAGAAATTTGGATGACAGCGCATCCCACATAGCAGCGGCTCACGACGGAATGGTGTGGAGCCATGCTTTAGTTTTGTCCGGAAGAGAGAAGGGAAATAGTCTTAACTTCACCGTATCATCAGAGATACCGGCATACCGGAACGTCCCGCAGATTTCGAAGAACTCTGGCAAGTGAATATGAGGGTCTTCACTTGTCATCCCCGAGAATTGGGTATTGTTGCGGATGATGTTCAAGATATTAGGCTTGATTTCAAACTGGTTATTAGTGATGAACGGGACAAATCCAGGGTACACACACCCTACAGTAGGAGTGGTGTAATCACGCATCGTCCGGGGTCTTCGCCGAATCACATCATTGTCATCGACAGCTTGTCAACAAGGGGCACATTCTCTCCCCAGTGCTCATTCGCATCATTCCTCTTCCGCGAGTTCTCGCTCTATCCATGAGCTCACCCTATAATTGAACAGTGGAAAGCAGAGATCGCTTGCAAGATCTGAATGAAATCAACTTCCCGCATGCGACTTCTTGAATACAACAATCATCTTCTTGCTAGATCTCGACCCACAACTTTGTGCAAGTTCATATCATCTCCTTCGATACGCTCTTCCGCATTCACAATGTCATGGTGTGACCACCGCTCACTCCAGCTTCTACTTCGCCATCGGACTCCGACCTATGGTTCTGTTCGACAGATATTGATGTTTTGATCAGTGCTTCCAAGCATTGTAGCTTTATTGTCACCTTCTCTGTTAGCGAGTAAGTTGCTATGCAAGATAAGTTTTTCATTGACTTTGGTACTATCAATTATATGACTGAGAATTGATGCGGGACAGGAGTCCACCTGCCCGCCACCCTGGAGTCCCACCAGGGAGCCCACCTGGAGTCAGCACCAGGCGGCTTTCATCAGGCCCGCGGGCCGTACACCCCAACCCATCCTCGGCACCACCACAGGGCCGATAGGTTGTTGAGGTCGGGGCTCGATCCCCCAACCTCCTTGATAAAGAGCTCTCAGACTAGCTCTCATCACCAACTGATCCGGATCAGTTGGTGATGAGAGCTCTTTATCAAGGAGGTCGGGGGATCGATCCCCTGCCTCTACAACCTATCGGCCCTATGGTGGAGTCGGGGATGGGTTGGGGTGTACGGCCTGCGGGCCTCATGAAAACGGTCTGGTACTGACTCCAGGTGGGCCCCGTGGTGGGACTCCAGGGTGGCGGGCAGGTGGACTCCAATCACGCACTTTTTTTGATGTGTGACAGGAGTCCACCTGCCCGCCACCCTGGAGTCCCACCAGGGGGCCCACCTGGAGTCAGCACCATGCGGCTTTATCAGGCCCGCGGGCCGTACACCACAACTCATCCCCGGCTCCACCACAGCGCCGATAGGTTGTTGAGACCGGGGCTCGATCCCCCGACCTCCTTGATAAAGAACTCTCAGGCGAGCTCTCATCACCAACTGAACCGCGGATCAGTTGGTGATGAGAGCTAGCATGAGAGCTCTTTATGAAGGAGGTCAGGGGATCGAGCCCCGGCCTCAACAACCTATCGACCCTATGGTGGAGCCGGGGATGGGTTGGGGTGTACGGCCTGCGGGCCTGATAAAGCCGCCTTGTGCTGACTCCATGTGGGCCCTCTGGTGGGACTCCAGGGTGGCGGGCAGGTGGACTCCTGTCCCGCATCAGCGGGCCTGATGAAAGTTGTCTGGTGATGAATCCAGGTGGGCCCCATGGTGGGACTCCAGGGTGGCGGGCAGGTGGACTCCTGTCCCGCATCAAGAACTCTCTCATCTTCTCTCACCACGAGAAGCATAACTGACCACCACTGGTGTTTGTGGCTGATGACTCTCCGACTCTAGTTTGTGGAACTGGCATTATTACTACCACCGTGATTCTCCAGTAGATAACACTCTACATGTTCTAAATTTCTCTTGCAAATTATTATTTGTCAGCGTACTCTGAAAATAATTGCAATGCTCCATCTCAGTTTTTTCTACTACATGTTATTGTCAGGGCCTACAATCGAAGAAGACAATTGTCACTGGAACTGGATGCGGTGGACTCTACTATATGGATGATCTTCCCACTATGTGTGTTGTCTAAACTTCACTACTTTAGTGGTATTGTCATTTTGGTCATCATCTGCTACGTCTCCTCCACCAACTTCATCCCTTTCAGTCAGACTCTATCATAGAATGTGAACCTTGCCAATTTAGCAAGAATCATTGTACTACTTCCCCTGCAAAATTATGTAAAAGTTATGTTCGCCCTTTTGATCTTATTCATTCAAATATCCGGGGTCCTAGTCTGACGAAATTCGTTGGTGAAGGAAATCTGCAATTTGTTATATTTATTAATGATTTCACTCAATCTACTTAAGTGTATCTTATAAAAGAACAATTTGAACTGCCTACCTTGATTGGGATAATAATAGTCAATAATGTTGACGGGCTATCTCGATATCAAAAAAATATCTAAGACGGTCTAGATCTTTAGTATGAAAGTGGGAGGAGATTAAGTACTTTTTGACCATAAATATTACTAATCATCATAAAAAAAATTGGGATACCCACTTTGGGAAGATATGGGAACCCAATAAGCTCCTAAAAAAACTAATTGTCGGAATTTATCGGACCACACACGGGAGGATTGCTTCAGGCCGTAAATGGATTTTCTTAGGTGGCATACAAAAGTCTTTCTTGTAGTCTCATATCCGAGTGGTTATGGAATGTTGGAAAAAATCCATGATGATTTGGTAAAACAAACTATATGATTTGATAAAAGAACTTGTATCACATACGAGCCACAATCGATAGTCACTTGCCCCTGCAGCTAACCAGATTAACCCAAAAAATAAGTGCAAATCCAACTTAAAGAACTGTTATAATCAATGGAGCCTGTATAATCAGTATAACGGTAGGTAATTAGCGAGAGAGAGGATGAAGGCCTATACACACGCCCTTGACTACGAGAATTCTTCAAATATTAAAATAACCACCCTGGGCCATAAGGGGATTGCTTCTAACAACACCAGTGTGATTCAGATGGCCACAATACGTACACAAGTGGGTGTTACGTCATTTAGAACAACTACGACCATCCCTATATCCACCTCTTGGAGAGCAGGCTCAACCTCTACAACACTTGATATTTGGGGGACGTGCTCCAGTAGAATGTTAGACAACAACAAGAAATGTAGAAAAGTGACATTTAAAGTCATCAAGCAAACATCAAGCAAGGAGATAATCGTTGGAGAAGAAAGAGAATTTGCTCGGACACTGTTTGAGTGAGGTTATGTTTGAGCTATCATCATTAATAAAATGTCGATCCACCTCAATATGATTTGTCCTGTCATATTAAACTGGATTGTGAGCTAAGCAGATCGTTGTCTTGTCGCAAAACAACGAGAAAGAGGATGTCATGGGAAACCCCAAGTCAAGTAGAATGGTACGCAGCCAAAGGCCCTCACACATGTCTTGTGACATTGCACGGTATTCTGCCTCAGCGCTCGATCTGACCACTACATTTTGCTTCATAATGCGTCATGCCACCAATTTTCCTCCAACAAAGGAACAATAACCTGTTGTAGATTTCCGATCATCACGAAATCCCGCCCAATCAGCATCAATGAAAACTTCAATCCTCAAGTGGTCATTCTTGGAGAACAGAAGACCACAACCAGGAGCTTTCTTCAAATACCACAATACATGATATGTTGTCTGCTGATGTCTAACCCTAGGAGCATGCATGTATCTACTGAGAATGCCAACAACATAAGCAATGTTTGTACGAGTATGAGATAAATATATTAGTTTCCCAACTAATCTCTGGTAGCGAATGACATCTGCCTGGTCACTGTCACCATCTTCACAGATTCCATGATTTTCTTCCATCAGGGTGTTCGTAAGAACACAACCAAACATACCGGTCTCCTGTAAGGTTGTAACAGATCTAGAACATACTTCCGCTGGGATATAAAGATACCACGATCCGATCTAGTCACCTCAATTTCCAGGAAGTATCGTAATCTTTTCAAATCTTTCACCCCAAACTCAGCAGATAAAAGAGTCTTGAGATTCACAAACTCTTCAAAATCATTACCAGTGATCGCAATGTCATCCATATAGACAATAAGGACTACAATACCCTGATCACGTTTTTGAATAAACATAGTGTGATCAGACTACGCCTATTTGTACCCAAATTTGAGCATAACCGTGAGGAATCTGTGAAACCATGCTATGGAGGGCTATTTCAAGCTATATAAGGACCTCCTTAGCCGACAGACAAGACCTTCAGCTCCTTTTTTCATGAACCCAGGAGGGAATTTCATGTATACCTCTTCATTAAGCTCATCATGGAGAAACGCGTTCTTAACATCCAGTTGGTGAAGGTCCCAGTCCATACAAGCCGTGCATGACAACAATACCCAAATAGAGTCCATCTTAGAGACAGGGGCGAAAGTCTCCTAGTAGTCAACTCCCTAAGTCCGAGTGTACCACTGGGCAACCAGTCGTGCCTTGTACCGTTCGACCTACCCTTCTTGATTTTGTTTGACCGAAAACACACATCTCGAGCCAATAGCTTTCTTGATAGGAGGAAGGGAAGCGATATCCCAAGTATGGCTCTTGTCCAAGGCTGACATCTCCTCTTTCATTGCCTGAGTTCAGGTCGGGATACCCAAAGCTCTCTGTCATGTCTTAGGAATAACAACTGATGAGAGAGAAGCAACAAAGGTCTAGTGGGCTGGAGTAAGATGGTGATAAGCCACATGATTAGAAATAGGGTGTTTAATACATGCAGCCTCACCTTTCAACAGAGCAAGTGGAATATGCAAATCCGCATTATCAAAATCTGAGGCAAAAACAGGCACTGATAGAGGCGGAGCCTTAGTATCCTGTATACCGGAGGAGCCGCGGTGGTACACCTGAGGAAAATGGGAGATCGAAGTATCAGGCGGAGGAACAGGGATAGGAGGACAGAGTTCCTGACGCAGAGGAAGCAGTGGTGGAAGAGGAGGAAGAACAGGAAGAGGAATATTCGTATCACGACTACACTCCCTCTGAAGAAAAGAGTGAGTCGATGGTAAAAAATAGAATTCCCCTTCTTGAAAAGTAACATCCATAGTGCAAAACATACGCCCAGAGGGGGGTGGTAACACCGATACCCTTTCGTCGTGGAAGTGTATCTAAGGAACACGAGGTGATGAGACCGAGGGTCCAATTTGTCTAGGTGAGCCAATGAATATGTAGAAAATATACACATCCAAAGACATGAGGAGGCAGATGAGAAGTATAAACCACAGTCATGTTAGACAGCCGAGCTAGGAGAGTAGCATAGCCAAGAACACGTGATGGAAGCAGACCGATAAGGTGGGCAGCAGTAAGAACATCATCACCCCAATAAGATTTTGGGAGGCGCATGGTACCCAAAAGACAACGGGAGACATCCAACAGGTGCCAGTTTTTTCGTTCAGCAACCTCATTTTTGGTAGAGGTGTGAACACACGTGCTATGGTGGATGATACCATGACTAGTGATGTATGAGCCAAATGCTTCCCGATTGTCATATTCGCCCCCCCCCCCCCCATTATCACTGCGTAGGACACGAATAACACCCTTAAATTGAGTCTGAACCATTTTGTGAAAAATATGAAAACAAGAGAAGACTTCACTCTTCTTTTTTAACAAATACACTCAAGTGATGTGAGAAAAACAATCAATAAAGGTGACAAACCAACAAAAATCAGATATAGATAAAACGGGGGACGGCCAGCAGACATCAGAGTGAACAAAATCAAACAGAGCGATACTGGGAAAAGATAAATGTGATGAACTGTCTCACGTGCTTAGACATATCACAGACATCACAAACAAAAATTTGAAAAAAAAGAGATACTGGAAACAACTTCTGAAGATAGATAGCGGACGAATGTCCAAGCCGCAGGTGCCATCAGCGGACATCATCAGTCGTAACATTAGTGCAGGAGAGAGACTGAGAAGATGAAGGCTCGAGGTCCAAGTAATACAGACCACCGCGGTTCCTACCACTGCAAATGTTCCGCTTCGTACCTAGTTCCTGAAAAACACAGGAATTAGAAAAAAAGGACCAGAGCAATTAAGGGATCGAGTAATATCACTAATAGAAAGTAAATTGCGAGCAAAGGAGGGAGCATGAAGTACAGATGGCAAAGAAATATAACGGGAACATGAAATATGGTCTTGGCCAGCAATGAGAGACAACAAGCCATTAGAAGAATAACTTTGTCCTTACCAGACAAAGGAGTGTAAGAGAGAAAACCTGAGGAGGAGTCGGTCATGTGATGACTGGCACCAGAATCAATCACACACGCAGAGGAGGAGGCAGTGGTTGCATGGGCACTTGAAAAGGCAATAGAGGCAATGGAAGCAGAGACACCCGAAGGCTGATCAGGCAGAGAGTGGAGCAGACGGCGGAAAGCATCCAATTCATGAGCAGTAAGCTGCCCGGGAACAGCAGTGGGGGTCTCATCATAGAGGCCTGTGGAGCAAGCAGCATCATGAGGTCTGGATCCACCCTGGCGATGACTCCCATATCCTGGCCCCCGACCACAGCCATGACCAGGAGGGGCAAGATGTGAGTGGAGTTTGTAGCACACCTCCCGAGTGTGGCCTTTGCGACCACAATAATCACAAGCAGGAGCAGTCAAGCTAGGGCTGAAAACATGACTACGGCCAACGCTAGTCAGAGCAGAGCGCTCAGGACGAGTACTAGCAATAAGGTACTTCTGACGGTCTTCATCTCCAAGGACCATACTGAAGGCCTCCCGACGAGACAGGAGAGGGGAGCGGTGAATAATGTGTCTGCACCATGTCGAACTCCATGTTCAGCCCCATCAAGAAGACCTGGAGACGAAAGCAATCCTCTTGTTGTTGTAACTGAACAGCATATGCAGTGCATACTGGAGTGAAGTGCGTGAAATAATATAACTCTTGATAAAGGCGGTCGAACTCCGAAAAAAGACGACACTGTCATATAGCTTTGCCGCAGTTCCAAAATGTAGCGAGTAAGTTCATACGCCTGTGTAGAACTGCCAATTTGACAATACGTCTCACGGGCACGGGTTAAGATGTCAAAGGCGGAGTCCATCAACATGTAACTCCGGTAGACCTTTGGAGACAGAGTGGAGAAGCCATGAAACGACCAAGGAGTTTTCTGAATCCCACTGCTTCCAGGAGGGATCGGTTTTGGGGGGCTCCTAAACTGTTCCATCAATGTAGCCAAATATCTGATGGTTGCAAATGGCATGTTGCACAACCGGGGACCATTCAAGATACTGTGTCATCTAACGGGACCGTGGTAATCTTCAGGGAGCCGGAGTGGCCATGGGATCGTCGAGGGTCACCCAGCTGAGGCTGAATCACACCCAGCGACGACGCTGAAGAGTCACCCATGACACTGGCACCAAAGGTCAGCAAGCGAGAGGGAGGCAGTCGGCTGGACAAAAAACGAAGAGACAGAGACTACAGGATCGAGCAGCCACAAGAGAGATTACAGCAGCATGCTAAACAGAAGCAATCATCGGCATCAGACAGACACGATAGACGGCGCAGCAGCAGCAAGAGGATACAGCCGGAAGAGGCATCAGCGGAGCAGACAGGGGAGGCGTCGGCGGAGGCACAACAGCCGCAGACGGGCACAATGGGAGGAGACGCGGCAGATCTGGCGCAGGGAAGACGTGCTTTTGGAGGGGCATGAGCAGATTTCTGGATCGGTCGACGTAGAAAGGAGGCGGATCGGCTGCATGATGGAAGGACGGCGACAGTGTCCTCGGAATTCGGCGGCTAGAAGGCTGCCCGTCATCCCCTGAGAGTGAGAAGGAAAGGGCGAAGACAGATGATTCCGAGCGGAGAAGAGCGGACGCGGAGAGGAGCGGAAGTGGGCGGAGGCAAAAATGAGGTGCAAGGCTTTAATTTCCTTGCCTCTGATACCAAGTTGAATAAGGAGTAAATGATAATTGCATGTCTATTATTCAACCATAGAGGGTTATATATACGATTACTATAGACACGAAAACTTAAACAAACGACGTGGGACTAAAACCCACATACAGACAATAATAATAATAACAAAATATACGACTTGCAAATAACTCTCATCTAGAACCAATAAGAATCTTATTACTTCATATTAAATCACTAGGAGTATAAAAACACTTATAACTTGAAGGAGAAGGACAAAACATCCTTAGGTAATATGGGACAAATGACTACAAGAAAAAAGACTTCTAAAGGGTAATTATAGCTAGCAATTTTAAATTATATTCTATAAAAGGAATAACACAATAAAAGATACATTCAGTGACAGAAAAAAAGGGTTTAACTTCTATCAAATGCAATTATTTATTTTATTACTATGGCAAAACTACTGTACTTACGGAAATTACAATAGTATTTCAGCTTAAGAAATTGCATGCAAACTTAGAGAAGCACTAGATAAAATAATTGCAAAATATGGTCACAGAACAGTGATTAATTGTGCACTGAATTAGAAGTAAGCATTGAATTAGAAGTAACAACCAGAATAGTGACTGTCACCTGATTTCGATAGATGATATAACCAATGCAGAAGAAAATCAATATAAATGGCAGAATCAATGGAGCTAGCAAGAAGTAAGTGAGTCCAAGAAGTGCAACTAATAGAAGCCTGGGAATTTCGCTGTGATATGAAATGGAGGGTACGTGCACTTCATCTGAGCATCCCGAACAACCACATATCCAATCACCAAGAAGAGCGAGTACACGTGTGAGCTCTGATGATAAACTAGTCCATGATGTCACAACATAGGCTATGTAAAACGAGGCCTACAAAGAAGAAAAAGAAAAAAAAATCTATTCTTCATAATTGGACGTTCAAACTTGAAATACCTAGTCGGATATAGTAATGGACACTTAAATATTATACCTTTAAGAGAAACCAAGCTTCTGACCCTTTCAAATGATGTCACATCATATAAACAAACAATTTTTGACATGCTATTACAAAGTAATAACATGATGGACTTCATCTTAATAATGATAATGTATATTCAACAAAAACATCATTGACTTTACTCACTAGTCACTTAAGGAAATATATTAACTAGTATCTCCAATCATGTTGAGACTTAAGACACATAGTGATTGGAAAAATAGCACTGCCTGCTCAAGGTCTGAGTGGATTGTTTCAGATAGGTGTTATTTCACCCAAAAGACAATCATCTATCCCTTGGAAGTTCCCATCCAAAACTCATAAATCTTATTATTAACATGGACTGTATGATCATTTTAATGAAACAAGAATTGCATAATAATTTCAATTTCATTAAAGCCACAACAGTCATGAATTCGAACAGAGATCATGACCACTATAGCAACATGTAATAATTATGATCCAGAGGTGGAAGTAAGTGGTGAAGGTGGAGTAGATGAAGTAGATGGAGAAAGTGAAGTAGGGAGAGATGTCGCAATCTATAGGAATGAGAGCTCCGCGTGTGTGAAGTGATGGAATGTGAGGGGAACACAAACCATAGTAAGAAATGCGTCCATACAAATAATGTGTCAAGGGACATTAAGATATCTAGGAATAAGATAAAATACCTATATTCCATATGTTGACAGCTATATCCAGGAAAAAAAGGGAACATATTTATAGGACATGTCAAGCACAATGGAAGGTAACTAAATGAAATAAGAGCAATCATAGACCGATTAATAGAGTAATCAAGAACAGGATTAAACAATTTCTGACAAGAACACATGCCACCCAGAACATGAGTATGGAATCATGTTGATCAAGAACACACTAGAGAAAAAAATAACAGAACCTAGTAGAAGACGAGATTTGCTACATCAAAATTGTGGTGATGCCCATTATGGGGATGAGTATGTGGACAAGAAAACTGACCAAGCATGCCCTAATAAATGAGAAAATTCTTGAGAGTGGCAAGGTCTGATTGAGTGAAAGTATCAAGTAAGTCAGATATCAAGTACATCGAGAATGATAGATAAAAATATAATTTACTGCCATTTAGGAAACGATGCGGCAGAAAAATAAAATAGACTTTATCATAGGTAAAGAATTACTAACAAAATTCTATTTAGCACATACTGTAAATGACTTTGTAAAAATATTTCCCTCAAACTCCAGAAAATGAAAGGTGAGTAGAAAGGTTCAAGAAGGTGACGGTAGCAACAATGGAGGGTAAAAACAAAACCAAATGAAGTAATGAACCATGGCACAGATATCATCACACTTATGACAGGTCCCAACAATTGTCTCGACTGTTTGTGCATGGATTTTGTATGTGTCACACCCCCAACATAGTTTAACAACAAATCAGTAGTTCGACCGAGCCTGATGATAAGAATTAAACTAAGCAGAAGTATTTAAATTGGTACATACTACATATCAGGTAAAAATGAAAGTGGTGACTGGTAACTGGAAACTTACAGCGGAAGTAGTAAATGAAGCTAAGGGTAAAAGGGTACCTCAAATTTCTAAATCTATAAAGACAACTAGATTTGAAAAAAACTACATATCTGATGTTTACCCGGAATCCTGCAACCAATTTCTTTCTAAAGGCAGTCAGGGAGGTCAGACATTTTCTGGCCAAAGAGACCGACTGAGACATTCAGCAGTAGAGATCTCCAAGGAGAGCAAAGTCAGTCTCCAACTGACCGCCGAACCACACGATCAGGTTTTTTCTCTTATTTGCACACCAAATAACACCTCATCCCTGCCTGCTTCTCCTGTACCTCAGGCATCCCGTAAATTTAGGCTCTACAGTTCGGGCAGGCCCCCAAGCCTATAATTCAGGGGGAACAGTACCCTTAAGGCACGATGATTCGAATACTCAAGCTTGCCACCTGTGAAAGCGGTCTCAAATCTAGTGCCTTTGCGGTCTCCTGTCTTCCCGTCAACTCTTATTTCTTCTCCATGTAACCACATCTTTCTCATCCAATAAATTGTCCGCCGCAAGTGGTATTCGACGCGGCGGGTAAGACTGGTCTTGCCGCTCGGCGACCCACTTTTCCGGTGACATCTTTAGCCCAGTATAACTAACAGCTCAGAGTCTCTCCTCCCCAAAGTGTCTCTTAGCGTGAAGTAGTGGAAGAGCAATTTTTGCAACAACATTTGAAAGGTTGAATTATTAAAAATTGTCTGATACAATGAAAATCTTAAGCATTTAGGCTACATTGAGTTCATAACATAAACAACACATTAACTGGGAAAGATAATTCCACTGAATGAAAACAAAACAAATAAGGGGAACCATGAATGCTTATATAGGTGTAAGTCCCTACATATGACCCTTAAAAAGAAATGCCCGAAAACGGGTTAGCCCACAGGAGAGAAAGAAAAACTATTTCTCTTTGCGACACCAAAAATAATTTGAAAAAAACATGCCTACATCCTTTTTAAAAACAACATTTTTAACTGAGGGAAAAATACACAGCAATTATACCCATGCTTTTCCATCAAAAATACTTTAAACATAAATGTCAGTTCTAGTGTAATCATAATATACATTTTTATTAAGTTCAAAAATTGTTAAACTATAAGGATTTCTAGATTTCGGTATACACTTGAACTCTAGGCATTTTAAGATTCTTCTTCATCATATTCTAGGTTAAGGAGCTTTTTATGCACATTTTAACGATCTGAGTCCCTACAAACGAACGTAGGTGTTCTAGTATCTTACGGACAAGTACTTACGTCCATTAATGTTACAACCCGCATTTTCTCGAGATTTAAACTTTAAAGTATTATCAGAGTAAGAGAAAATACACGTCGTGATGTCACGCCATGCAGAGAACAACTGCAGATGCTTAGGAAGGGACAAACTTCTGATCAACTTTATAAAAGACATTTTTATGGTTAAAAACGCTATTTGAGTTTTAAAGTTCAAGACCATGTCCTAGGTTTAATGGATCAACTAGTTCATAGACGGGGAAAATATAATTGCAACGGAAAACCTCTATTTTACTACATTCATTTATCATATGTGAACGTGAAAACCCAATAAACATGATAATGTGTGCAGTTTCTAAATTTAATATAAGTAAAAGAAAGGAGTTTTATGTCCATTAAAGTAGGTTGATATAAATTTGAAAGGGATGTGGTGAGTATGAGTTAAAAATGCAGAATTATCCATGTATAAAATAATCAACACGTGTCATATCATAAATTTCCCAAGAGGTAAATACTTCATTTAAGAAAATTCCAGTAGTAGTAGAGACAACAGAACAACAGTCTAAAATACAAGAAAATAATGCTATGGACGGCAACAAACTAACACGAACTCATACCACTTACAGCAAAAGTCTGAACTACTAACACCAAGAAAAAAAATATACCAAGCACTCCTCAGCTGGAAGAGGGAAGGAAACAGCTACAGAAAATTGGTCAAACAACTCGGTCGGCTCTACCTGCTACCTGCCTGAACCTGAGACATTCAAAAGAAAGAATGTCTCAGCACAAGATCGCAAAAGGCAACTTGAACATAAATCAAAAGGTTTTAGGAAGTTAAGTGGGTTACCAATCCCACTGAAAAGCTGCAAAACCACAAAAGTCAAATATCGAAAGAGTTAAGGAAATGATTAACATGGCACAAACCGGTCATATAAGGAGAAGACTTGCACTAAATGCGGAAAAGACTCTTAGTGATGTCCTAATCATAAGTATAAATATAATCATAGAAATAACATGATTAGCTTAAATAGTGAATCATCAACATCAGACATAAAATGATACTGAGGCGGTGACTATCTTTCCAACACAAACCATCAGACCAACACAATCAAAGAAACACGCATTGAGGTGGTGGTCCTTTATCCACTGCCAATCAAAAGTACCAAATAATAAAGCTATCAGGCGTAATGATTCACAACAGGCACTAAGATGGTGGTCCTTTATCCACTGTCAACCCAAGTCCAAACTCATAAAGTCGTCAGGTGTGATGATTCACAAAGACACTAAGGTGGTGATCTTTTATCCACTGTCAACCCAAGTTCCAACAATAAATCCAAAAACAATAATAAGTGAAAATAAAAGACTCAAGACTTAGCATCGGATTGTCATAGCGACGCAAGAAAAGAAAATCCAAAAAAAATCTAAGGGTATACTTGATGAATTTAATGTTCACTCGACGAATTCGGCTAGACATCTCGTGAACACTCGACGAACTTTACTTAGCTTCACGAGAACACCTGCGAATTCAGCTTGATCTCTCGTGAACACTCGACGAATTCTACTTAATCTCTCGACGAATCCTACTTAAATTACATGAGAATACTCGACAAATTTTATATGACTTCTCGGGAACATTCGACGAATTTGCATAGACCGAATTTTTCAAATCTCCAAATAAAAATTTTGAACACCAAGGGGACAAAACACGTTCCTCTTGGATCTAAACGAGAAGGAACAGAAGGAAGAAGAACAACAATCAACAAAGCAAGAGAGGTAGACCGTCACTTGCCTCAAATCTAGACAATCTCCTCTACAGCACCCCACGCCACAGATCAGCAACAAGAAACCCCTATCAAGCAAATTATGAAAGATTTGGGGCAAAAACGAGGGTTAAGGCTACTCGCTACAACCCCAAAAATCCACGAGACCAGAAAATTCACCGCACACACGAAGCTCTTGGAGAGAGTAGTACAAATCTCTACTCCGACGACGATTTCTTGCACTCTATCTCCGGCGGCGGCGGGCGGAAGGCTTCTGAAAAGGCCGAATTCCTCTCTGTCGCGTGATCGGGTTCGGCGGAAGAGGAAGAAGATATTTCATAAAACCTAATTTCTAAGGATTCAGCTTATATAGGGGGGAGAGATTTTTAATTAAATATATTGAAAATTTTGTTATTTCCTTACATAATTGATGTTTACAACACAAATTGTCGACGCATCGAAACGTTTGAACTAACGTAACGCCCTTACGCTATTATTACGCGACTAAATTTATCGGAAATTCAGGGGCGTTACAACTAATCTTCTAAATGGAGTTTCGTCTCCCCAAACTTGAAGCTCAAACGATCTGATACGCCCTATGAGTAAAATAGTGCGCAATTATCTGTCATAAAAAAGTATTGATCGTGTATCCTAATTATTTTCCATTACATGTTGGATTGCTTACTTATTCATTTGAATTTATTAAACTGTTTCTCCTACTAGATAATCACCTTATATGCATACTCATGTGATTTAGCATTCTCACATTCTACAGAATTATGTGATCACATGTATCATATATTACAGAAAATTTGTGGTGGTGGTGGGGCGGGGGGGGAGTGGGGGGCGCGGGGGGGTTCTAACTGAAAGGAAAATGTATTACTTATGTGTAGACAAGATCTACTCGTATTAACTAGATGCTTCAATGAGATTATAGTTTTGTATCATCAACTATTATAGCATCTCTATACTTACAGGTTTCTATGGTTATAAGAATTTTCTTAACGATAAAGAATATTTTATGCAAAACTATCGGATATGTTATTGACAACTATCGAGAAAGAAAACAAGATCTGCATGTTCTGCTTATCGATTTTGAGAAGGCTTATGATAGAGTTCCAAGAAAGATCATATGGGGAGCCTTAGAAAAGAAATGTGTAAATGTATTATACATTGACATAATCAAAGATATGTACACATTGGATTAACACAAAAATTCTCGTCAACTATTATAGCATTTCTATACATACAGGATTCTATGGTTATAAGAATTTTCTTAATGATAAAGAATATTTTATGCAAAACTATCGGATGTCATTGACAACTATCGAGAAATAAAAAAAGATTTGCATGTTCTGCTTATCGATTTTGAGAAGGCTTATGATAGAGTTCCAAGAAAGATCATATGGGGAGCCTTAGAAAAGAAATGTGTAAATGTATTATACATTGGCATAATCAAAGATATGTATACATTGGATTAATACAAAAATTCTCGGCCTACATCAAGGTTCAGCTTTAAGAGCTTATCTCTATACACTTATCTTAAATGAGCTCATCGGACATATCCAACAAGCAATACCATGTTGTTTATTGTTTGCAGATGATATCGTTTTGGTCGATGAGAAACACGAGGGTGTAAACACAAAACATGAATCTTGGCGAGACACTTTAGAAAAAAAAAGGTTTTAGGTTGAGCAGGGCAAAGACCGAGTATAAGGAGATTAAATTTGGCAGTGCAAGAAGGACAGATGACTCCGTTATTAAGTTGGGTGATCGAGATATTTTTCGTAGTGAGCGCTTTAAATATCATGGATCGATAGTTCAAGAAGATGGTGGTATTGATAAAGAGACACATAGAATCCAAGCGGGCTAGTTGAAGTGGGGAGGCATGTCAGGGATCTTATGTGATCGTAAAATAATATTAAATCTGAAAGGCAAGTTTTACCATACTACAATCAGACCAGCGATGCTCTATGGTTCTCAGTGTTGTGTACATGAGCAAAAAATGGGAGTTGGGGAGATGAGAATGCTTAGGTGGATGTGCGGACACATGAGACTGGATAAAATTAGAAATGAATGTATCAGGGATAAGACATGAGTAGCACTAATTGCAGAGAAGATGCGAGAAGCTTGACTAGGATGGTTTGGACAAGTACAAAGGAGACCATTAGAGGAACCTATTAGGCGTTGTGGAGTCTGGTCACTAGGCATGTTAAACGAGGGAGGGGTAGACAAATAAATACTTTGAATGAACTATAAGGAAAGACATGATGTACTTAGGCATTAGTGAGATTATGACTAAAGATAGGGTATAATGGCGACAAAGGATCCATATAGCCGACCCCACTATAATGGGATAAAGGCTCGAATGATTTTGTTGTATATGATATGTCTAGGCAAAAGCAAAAGTGTTTCTTACCTCGGTATTGCGTCGCACGTAGATGTGACGTGGTGACATTGTTCCTTCTAGATTAGTACTTGATGTCTCATAATCGATGTCTGTCAACTGACCCCCTCTGCGATTTACTTGGAAAATCTTCGTGTTAATTTAGCATTAACCTCTCGAACTCGTGAGGCTCAAAACTCTCGTGCTAGTTTTGCCTGGGTCTTCGAACTCTGTCTCGTAGGTCTGTCTGATTCTAAGACTTGAGAGAATATTGTACTATAACTGGATTCCTCCTTTGTCGTATTTGTGACTACTCTGGTACATCTGAATCGTCAAATTTGTATCAGATCTTGATATGTTAAGAGTCTCTTAAATCATGAATATTTAAAATCATTAATGTCATAAGCAATCAATGTAAGGTAGTGTTAACTTGATGTGACGCTTTGACTCGAGTTTCCGCTTGACTGTCAACGGAAACCAACAAATGGCCACAGCAAGCACAACCATTTTGATAAGACTTGCATTTAGACTTACATTAGAATCTCGTGCATCAAATAAAACACTTCCATTTTCACTGATTACAGCTAATGACATTTCTTGATATGTCTATATGTTATACATCATAGTAATCTAATAAACTAACTTGTTCTGTTTAGCTCATTTATTTGTCTGTCCCGAATAGTTTTGCTTCATGAGAAATCGCTGCACTCTTACATTTCAGCATTTATTATTGTTTTGTACTTTACTCTGCTCAGCCTGTTTATTTCAATGTTCTGAGGCTTTTCCTTTGTGTTTTGAAATTGCCTTAGCATTCGTGTCAGCGCTGTCAGGTTCCTAGGCCCGATCTGCATCAAGCTTCTGTTCTCCGATGATTGATCTTCTAGCCGTGTCAGGTTTGATGTTTTTGATTCATTTTTATGTGATAATTATGAACGGTAATATATGGACAACTGCTACGCTATTAAATATCATGTACTAAAATTTAGTATTATATGCATGTGCACCCTCTGTTGAATCATAATTGCATGAAAACTGTACCAGTGTCGTATAAAACGTGATTTTACAAAAATACATATGCATTTAAAATTTCACATTGTTTTAAACTCAAAAAACTTGAGCATAAAAATCAAACAATTCTCTCCAAATTAACTATTTTAAAAATATTTTCAATATTCTCTGCATCCTCCTTAGCAGGCATGGATTCATTTTCGCCCATGTCTGTCGCATCACGGCCCGCCCGAAGAGCACTCAGACTTATGTCGAAACGGGTCGTGACAAGCTCAGTTGGTGATGAGCTATGTTGGAAGAGTCTTATCAAGGTTGCGGGTTTGAAACCTCATGGCAACAACCTACTGTTGCTGAGAAACAGGCACAGTGATTTGGTTGGGGTGTACGGCCTGTAGGCCTAGTAACATTTCGGTTGTACCACCGATGGTGCCAGGTCTTCCTGGGTTGCCTGGTGGGCCGGCGGTGCCAGGTTGCCTTCCTGGGCCGTTACATGGAGGTTTATGCCCCAGGTGGTGTTTGTGTTGTGCAAGTGGGCAGATCCCTAATGCTGTCAGATTCCTATCATGTAGAAATCGCACGGTCGTGTGTTTCCTTGACGCACGATCTATGCTACCATGTGTTTCCTGCAGGGCTCAAATTTGGTGATTGGCCCCGACTCGTGTGTTTTGTTCGCGGGTGGCCGATTTCGACCGTTCGTGAGTAAAATTGCACGAGCTTGTCTTTTTGTCTAAAAATTTTATAAATTTATTGCCCGTGTGTTTTCTTCACGCACAATTAGATTTAACCGTGCCAGAAGGAAAACACGCGGTTTGTTCTATTTGGCCTGGTTTTCTGTGATCTATCACTGTCCATGCATTTTGTTCTTGCACGGGGTGTTTTGCCCATGCATGATCAAAATCACACGGTCTATTTCTGTGCTTGGATGGGTGTTTCTTGCGCGGCTAATATCATACGATTCACAGGCGATAGTGTGTTCGACAGTGCACGCCAATTTTTTCTGACTGTTTACTATTTAAGCGTAGAAACTCGCCCTAATTTCATATCTTTGGACAAGTTCGCGCCCAAGGGCTCCTCTCCGCTAGTTTTCGCCACTCCATTGCTGCCGACCATCGGGAGGTGCTCCGGCCACGTTTCTCTTGAAAATCCAAGGCTAGGCCATGCTTCTTGGCCTCCTCCATCATTGACCGCTTCCAAGCTCCGTTTTTAGGTGTTTCTCGCTGCAAACTTGGAATTCTCTGATAAAGACTATGGCTGAAGAAGATCAACGAAGAAGACGGGTTATTGGAAGGTGGTGACAGCCCTTCTCTACCCCGGACGACAACTATAGACCGAGCGCGGACGGGGATTGACAACCCACCGATTCCAGCCAAGAATCGCGGCGAGTCTTCACCTTTAGTCGTAGTCTTACCTCCTTGTTGTAGTAATTTTTACTTTGAATATTTGGTCATACGGATGGTGTTGCTTAAACCCTAATCTTATTATATGATTATTTCCATGTCTATTTGGAATGCTTTGTGGTTTTAGTGATTTGAGGAGCGCCCCACTTCGTGTTCCATCCCACCAACGTGTCAGTTGTCGCACTAGCAATTGCTAGTGACGTGCTTTGTGACGAGGTGCCTACGACCCTCATTCTGTCGATACGATCCCTCCATCCGCTAGCCTTCTCGCACATCCGCCATCTGAAGCAGTGCATAGCGGCTCGCATAGTTTCCACCCACCAAACAAAGCGATGCTTTCGACTCGCGTTAGTTAGATTAGTTTTTGTTTATTTTCGAAATCCAAATCCAAAGCCCTTTTTGGTTCCCAAAATTCCTTATAATTACTTTTCTAAAAGAAAGAATCACGCAACCCAACTTGCGTTCTTTTGAGATCGATATTCGAGGAAATCTCCCTATTTTATATTACTTGTGCGACCAGTACACTTGTCGTCCAACGCATCAAGTTTTAGGCGCCGCTATCGGGGAGCACAATTGGTGCCGTGATTTTTTGTTGGGAAAACTAGTTGTAAAAATTGTTAGCTTTCTTGTTTATTTATTTATTCTCATTTTCCTTGTTAAAATTATAGGTTGCTTTAGTTGTATTTTGTTGGGTGTAGTATTCTGCATAGCAGTGTCCTTCTGGTGAATCAGGCTTCCTACGCTCAATGTTTGCCGAATTCAATATCCGCTGTCGTTGGTGTGGATATGCCTCCAAATCAAGTGATAAATGCCTAATGGGAGATAATAGCTCTAGTTCGCGAGGCTCAGTGTATAGGGCACCGACATCGTACGGTACCTCATACACTGTGCCTATGTCCTATAGCTATTCTTCTGCTCCGCATGTGCCGTTTTGGAATTCGACTCCGGCTCCATTTGGACCGAAGAAGAATACACATCTGTTTTGTCGTAGCACAAATCATGCTCTAAAGGATTGTGCTGAGTATCATCGCCAATTAGTCGAGGATGACGAGCCAGATATTCGGATCGTCCTGACTCCTTTCTCTGGCAGCCCACCTTCTATCTCTGGTTACGTCTCTGTGTCACTTTCATGTTTTGAAGGGAATGACGCGGATCATCAGAGTTGTGGTGGATCTATGTTCCGACATGGATGCACCTATCTCCCTTGTTCATATAATACCTTGTGTGGATTCGATTCTTTGTGTGGAATCGATGTTCAATTTTTCTCCGAGCACTATTTCTCTCCCTCCTGTGCATATTACTACGCTTGTTTTAGTGGAAAGATGATTTTAGTATTATGATGCCCTAAAAATGATAAATAACATATATATAGGACCACAACACGTGACATATCACGTGAATTACATAAGTGTGATGGCGGAAAGGAAACGTAAAAACTTACGGGACAATTAATGTGACAATAAATGTGTACATTCAACTCACCCCCTCAAGTTGGGAATATATATTGATCATTCCCAACTTGTCAGTGTTGTTCTTGAAGTTGTCACTGCATAGTCCCTTGGTGAAAACATCGGCAAGCTGGTCAAATGAGTTCACAAATGGAGTGCAAATATTCCCCTTGTCGAGGTGATCTTTGATGAAATGTGTGTCAACTTCCACATGTTTGATTGTGTCATGTTGTACTGGATTGTGCGCAATACTGATGACTGCCTTGTTGTCACAGTAGATAGTAACAAGTTTGTTCACCTAGAGACTCATATCTTGAAGAATAGTCTTCAACCACAATCCCTCACAAACTACTTGTGTCATAGCCCTATATTCTGCTTCAGCACTTGAGTGTGCTACAACATTCTGCTTCTTGATCTTCCATGATACAAGGTTGCTTCCCACAAACGAACAATACCAAGTGGTAGAATTTTTATCATCTTTACTATCTGCCCAATCAGCATCTGCAAATACTTCAACCTCCAACGATTGATTAGCTTTGAACAGAATCTCACGCTCTGGTGTCTTATTGCGGTATCGCAACACCCTAAAGTCAGCTTGTTGATGACGTATAGAAGGAGAGTGCATAAATCTACTTAGGAAGCCCACAACGTACGTAATATCAGGGCGGGTATGGGAAAAATATATGAGCCACCCAACCAATCGTTGGTATTTTAATGCATCCACTTTCTCCCCACTAGTATGCGCATCAATTTTATGATTAGCCTCAATTGGAGTGTCCACGGAGGCACACCCAAGCATCCCAGTCTCCTACAGAAGGTCAAGTGTATACTTCTTTTGAGAGATGAATATCCCCCGTCGAGACCTCACAACTTAAATTCCAAGAAGTATTTCAGCTTCCCCAGATCTTCGACTTCAAATTCCTTCCCCAGTTATTTTTTCAGGTGACTAATCTCCTCCAAGTCATATCCGGTAATGATGATGTCATCCACGTACACAATAAGAATAGAAACTTGTGCATCTTTCCTCTTGATGAAGAGAGTGTGATCAGCTTAACCTTGGGTGTATCCTAGCTGAATCATGGTCTTGTTAAACCGTCCAAACCACGCTCTCGGAGACGGTTTCAAGACATACAGAGATTTCTGCAGATGGTAGACCTTCCCATTTGATCCTTCGGTAACAAATCCCGGGGGAATATTCATGTAGCCCTCCTCCTCCAGATCACCATGCAAGAACGCATTCTTGAGATCGAGCTGCTATAACTCTCATCCACAACTCGCAGCACAGGAGAGAAGTACTCGAACTGAGTTCATCTTAGCAACAGGAGCAAAGGTCTCTTGGTAGTCAATGCCTTGAGCCTGGGTATACCCCTGAGCCACCAAGCGAGCTTTGTACCGCTCCACCACCCCATCTTGATTCTGTTTCAATGTGAAGACCCATTGGGACCTGACCGTTCGCTTCCCAGGAGGAAGGCTAGTAAGCCGCCATGTTTCATTTTGTTTCAAGGCACGCAGTTCCTCCTCCATTGTCGGTTTCCACTCAGGTATCTGAATAAGCAACTGTCATGTCTTGGGAATCATAATAGATGAAAGAGATGAGATAAAGGCTTTGTGCTACTGAGAGAGATGAGTATAGCAAATGTAGTAGGCAATGGAGTGTTTGGTGCCACCTCATTTACCTATAAGACGAGCAAAAGGAATATGAAGGTCATCATCTAAATCTGGAGCGGAGACAGTCACCGGACACTGGCGGAACATCAACAGTCTGCACTTGCTCAACAGCCTTGGGACGACGAGAGTATGTGTATGTAGGTGGAGCGGAAGCGGAAGAAACAGGAGCAGTAGTCGGACCATCAGGGGCAGTAGTCGGACCATTGGAAGGGAAAATATGAGGAGCGATAACAAGCGGAAGAGGAGAGTCGTCAATCGGAAGAGGAAGAGGAAGAGGAGAGTCGATGGTCTCGTCACTATGGCTACTTGTCTCCCCCTGACGAGGACCAAAGTACGACTCACTCTCACGGAATGTAACATCAACAGTGCAATAGTAGCGACGAGTCGGAGGATGATAGCACTGATATACTTTGGTGGTAGGAGAGTACCCAATGAAAACACATCGAATGGAACGCGCATCCAGTTTATCACGGAGCAGGGTATGAACGTGGACAAAAAAGACGGAACCAAAGATACGAGGAGCAATATGAGAGGCATGGACGATGTGGTTCTTGGCGAGAGGAGAGAGGGGCGTATCACAGGAGATGGAACGGGACGGAAGACGGTTGATGAGATGCGCAGCCGTGAGAACTGCATCACCCAAGTAGGATTTGGGAAGGTGCATAACAAGAAGTAAACATTGAGCCACCTCCAGCAAGTGCTAATTCTTCTGTTCGGCTACCACACTCTGAGTGGATGTGTGGACACATGTAGTTTGATGAATGATGTCATGATTGGCAAGATAGGCCCAAACGCCCACCAGCCATCATATTCCCCACCATTATCACTACAAAACACACGAATTGTGCCACCATCTTATGAAAGGACTGAAAACAGGAGAGCACGTCACTTTTCTTTTTAAGCAGATAAAGTCACGTAGTGCAGGAGTGACAATCAATAAACGTAACAACCCATTTATACTCAGATAAAGATAACACCGGGGATGGACCCCAAACATCAGGATGAATAACATCAAATGGACAAACTAGGAGCAGACAGATGGCTAATATTTTGACGAACATGCTTAGATTTTTCACATGTCACAAGAAAACGACAGAATTAAATGATGAAAAACAGAAAACTGTTTAGTAAAATATAAAGCAGAAGGGTGTCCAAGGCGCTGATGTCAGCGTCGGATGTCATGAAGAGTCGGATATCTGGTGGATGAAAGAGCACTGGTAGAGGTTTGGTCCAGCAAGTACAGTCTGTCAACGATCGTACCACTGCTAAGCGTCCGCCTAGTATCCAGATCCTGAAACACACAAACATCCAAGATAAAAGGTTACATAACAGTTTAAAGAGGTAGCCAAGTGACTAACGGAAATCAAATTGAGAGGAAAAGAAGGCACGTGAAAAACAGAGGAGAGTGATAGGTCGGGAGAACATGTGACAGTCCCTTTAGCAGCAATGGCTGAGAGAGAGCCATTAGCAGCAATAACCTTATCTTGCTCGGAAAGAGAAGTATAAGTGGTAAAACCTGAGGCAGAGTCAGTCATGTGGTCTGTCGCATCCGAGTCAATAATCAACTCGGAAGGAGAAAGGGACACAACATGAGCACTGGACAAACCTGAAGTAGCAACAGCAGCATGAGAACTAGCAGGGGCAGAGTCTATGGGGGAGCGCAACAGGGGGCGGAAAGCCTCTAATTCAGCAGCAGACAAGCCCTGGGAGATGTCCTCCAGAACCTCAGTAGAGTGCGCTGAAGACTGAGAGCGATCACCAGAGTGATGGTTGTAAGATCCCCCCCCTCCCGGAACACAAAGCACGGCACGAGGGGAGTCTCATGCCCAGAACAGCCGTCTTGCGCTAGCGTTAGCACACAGGCTAACTTGTACTACAAGACGCCTATACTGCCGTCCATAATCAATATCATTCATTGTCAACCCAACCAATAATATAAAACAGAAGTTAAATCCACGCATAAGTAAAATAGTCCAAAGAAAGTACATCAAATAAAAGAAGCATCATCAAGGCTTCTAAAATATCAGAGTATATGGCCAAAGGGGCTACAAAAGAGTCTCACTACAAAACACTCGCATCAGTCACTGACGACCTCGACGGTGCTGTCCCATCCGACCCTGTCGCTCTGGCCTGGCTGTCCACCTGCGTAATCTGTTGCAGCTCTACCTGCGGGATTCCCTCCTAATAAGGAATACGTAGCAAGTGTTAGTCATAAACACTAAGTGACTTCACATCCGCTCCCCCGGCGACTCCTCGGCACCGGGCCGAGAAAAGGACAAGGTACAATATATGTAAATGAGCAGTAGTACAAAATAGGTGGTATAAGAGTGAGCAACATCAGTGTATATCAGTAATACAATAATTGAGTAAACATTCTACTCTAGTAATTGTACCATCACCAACAGTATAAAGATATAGAACTATGATTGAAAGTAACTCAACTTATATGAATGTCCATACATACATATAAGTTGAGAATCGGCTCAACAGTAAAGTAACTCATCGTATAAGAGTGTCCATACAAACTTATACGATAAGGATCTTGTGTATGCAATGTAATGTAATGATATGAATGCAATGTAATGACTCACCCATGATCACGCACATGCAATTGATATGTCGACACAGACTTGTAGTTCCCACTTTTTGAGCAGATAGCAAACCTCTCAGGCTTCAGCCGTTGTGGTCAGACGGTGACAGTGGAGCGGGCTTCTCCACTACTAGACGGGTATCCACACTACCAAGCCTAGGCCTCTGTACGGCTCAACGTTAAGAACACAACAGCGGAGCTCACATGCATACTACGGCTCAGAAGGGGTCTCGGGTAGATGTGCACCGAGAGCCCAGCACAACTGGCTTATCTTCGTGGCACGGAAGGTGCCTCTGTAAACAAATCACCAAAGGACCAAGGCCAACCGTCCACTAGTACGGAAGGTGTCTCGGGAAGTAAGCACCCAGGACCAAGGACCAACCGTGCAACTCTATATATCAACTCCTGTCGGTGTGACGACTGGCGAGCCCGTAGACCTGCCACACTATCCTTAAACATGGATTATGACACTGCGTGTCAACTCACACCGCATGCAATTTAAAATGTAAGGGCTCCACTTTTAGTCCTTTTTATTTAATCACATCTCGTGCTCAACAGCACGCAAGGGCTCCACACCGAGTCCCTTATCAGCATGTCGTTTTAGTGCGGCAACACCCTCGCACTTTCATCCCTTCCACATGTCCTTCACATCAATATAATGGTACCTCACATATTCATCAACCATTTGGTTATCATAATTACATATAGACTATGGTCACTTAACTTTAACAGCATCTGGATACAATCTTTTTACCAAGTTCAAACCATTCGTGCACACATGGATCTATCAACTAAATGTCAACAACCATTTGTTCATAGCAATCACTACCAACTATGTACAGGAAACTTCAAGCCAACATCATCATTATTCAATGTATTACCATCGTCAAGTACGTCCTTATTGGTTCACATATTTAAACCATTTCTACCATCCCAACTCGTCAACCCATTCGTTCATTAACCTCCACCAAATCGTCTCGTTCAGGTACCCTTCACTACACCATTTGTTCATTAAGGATCTATCCAACAAATGTCATTAACAATATTTTATCACAATTACTTATACACTAAAATTACCAAAACGTTAACGTTATTGTACTACAGTCTCTCCCTACCAAATTTCAAAGTCGATTCAACACAAACCCGAGAATTATATGTGCAGGAAAGATTACTATGCAGCAACTTCGATCAGGGATTCTCGAGGCTACAGGAAACTGGTGAAGGCGTGTAACCGCTCGTTGGAAAGGTATTTCCAAGGGCTACGACTTTCGTGTTTAGTCGAAATCCCAAATCTGGCCGCATCGTGTTCGAAAATGCCATTGAAGATCGCTGCGCGCAGTAAACAGATTTTTGCGCGCATCTTAAAGCGGAATGAACGTCATCGGTTCGACTACCTTCTCCAACCGATAACCCCAAATTACATCCAGAATTCCTCCTCTCTTCTTCACCCTCAAAAGCCAACTTTCTTCACGAAACCAAGTCCTCATCTTCACATAAAAGGAAGGAGTGGTCGAAGACATCTTATCTGTAGGACACAAGTCCTAGCATGGCCTTCTCCTCGGAATAACTTATTCTCACGAATCAAGACTCCTTTGAGTCGATATCTCTTCTAGTAATAACTAGAGATCTAGCACCATAGGAGAGTGTAGGAAGCGCACCTCGTTTCCGGCGGTTTCGGCCATGAATCTCGTCACTCTTCTTTGTGGAATCTTCTCTTCCGTTGGTGTTCGTTCTTCACGGGAAAGAGAAAGGAAAGACTTCCTCCAGAAAATCCTACTCCGACGATCTTGTCTCTCCTTTCGCTCCTGTCAGGGTTACACATTAACGGCTCGGCAAAATGGCGAAGTGGCGGTTAGGGTTTTCCGTAAATGTCCTTTTATAAGAGGAATTAGGGTTTAACCGCTTTGTCATGTGTCACCGTGCCACTGGACCGCCTATTATTATATCAATTATGTCATTTTGAAAAGACGCGTCTAATTTAAGTCCTCTGGTGTCAATTCCGAAAATTCCGGTTCAGACCATTGATATGAAGCAGCAAATAGGGCCAAAAATTCGCCTAAGGCAAAAAGCGTTGAGTCCAGTCAACGCTCTCAACTCCTACAGACGCCAAAGCAACTTAAAGTTAAAAGCGTTGAGTGTGTTGAGTGCATTCAACGCCGCGTTGAGTGCACTCGACGCACTCAACGCCTAACCCGCCAGAACAATTTAAGTTAAAAGCATTGAGTGGCGTCGAGTGCCCTCAACGCCGCGTTGAGTGCACTCCACGCACTCAACGGCTAACCCACCAGAACAATTTAAGTTAAAAGCGTGGAGTGGCGTCGAGTGCACTGAACGCACTCGACGCCTTTTGCCAAATGGCGTTCGACGAATTTTAGCCTGAGCTCGACGAACCAGTGCTCGACGAATTTTGGCCTTCGACGAATTTAAGCCTGAGTTCAACGAACCAGCGTTCGACGAATTTGGGCGTTCGACGAATTTACCAGAGTTCGACGAATCATCGCTTGACGAATTTGGCCTTCGCGAATTTACCTAAGTTCGATGAATCAGTGCTCGACGAATTTCGACATTCGATGAATTACCCTTAGTTCGATGAATTATCCTCAGCCTATGGCGTTGAGTGGTGTTGAGTCTACTCAATGCACTCAACGCCCCGAGACAGAATATTTCTATAAGTAAAATTGCGTTGAGTGCGCTCAACTCACTCAACGCCAATCAGTCCATGGCGTTTAGTGCACTCAACGCACTCAACGGCCTGAGCCATAAATCTGCCAAAGTATATTAACGATGAGTGCACTCAACGCACTCAACGTCAATCAATCCATGGAGTTGAGTGCACTCTACGCTCTCAACGCCCCGAGCCCAAATATTTTCTAAGTAAATTCTTGATCTAATCGTCGAGTCCGGTCGACCCACTCGACGCTTCCCGAGCCTGAGCCAATTCTCTTGACTCAAAACGCGTGCGAGTGGCCTAGCATAAAATGGGATGTTACAACGGCCACCACCATGTTATCCATCTCGACCACGAGAACCAGAGCACCGACCACCAGGGGCAAGGTGCGGGTGCAGACGAAAGCAAGACTCTTTGGTATGGCGCTTCTTCCCACAATGACTACAAACATGAGGTGGTCCGCGAGACAGCCCAGCGAGCGCAGAGTGATCAGTAGAGGGGCCAAGAGTGCGATGACGATTTTCATCACTGAGGAGCATGTTGAAGGCCTCCCGAATAGTGGGAAGTGGATCATGATGAAGGACATGCAGGCGAATAGCGTCAAACTCCATGTTGAGCGTCATAAGGAAGACATGAAGCCGGAATCAATCTTTATCCTTCTGAAGGGAAACCGCATCAGCAGTGCAAGCTGCAATAAATGTGTTGAAGAAATCCAGCTCCTGATAGAGGCACTCAAACTCAGAATAGTAGGCGGCAACAATCATATTTCCTTGCTTCAGCTCCAGAACACGGCGAGTCAGATCATACACTTGCATCGAACTGCCGGCCTGAGAGTAAGTATCACGGACCCTTGTCCAAATATCATAAGCAGAGTCCAACAGCATATAACTGTGATACATCTGAGGGGACGTCGAATGCAGTAACCACGAGATAACCAACGAATTGTCTGAATCCCATTTTCTCCATGAGGGATCGGCACGGGGTGGCTCAACTGTGGTATCATCAATGAGTCCATATAGATGATGACTTCAAATAGCATGTTGGGCTGCCCTGAACCATTCCAGATAATTCGTGTCATCCAAGACAACAGTCGTAATCTTCAACGAGCCAGTGTCCATGACTCCGTGGAGGATCGCCAGAGGAACTGGTAGGAGTATCAGATTGAGTATTAGGGGAGAAGTCGGATTGATCCTCAATCAAAGAGAATGCAGATCTCACATCAAACAAAAGCACATCCTAAGGGTGTCCCTTAGATCTCGACGCCGAAAGGAACACCGGAGGATGTGAGCACTGTGTCCCCGACAGCCCTCATGGAGGACAAAGCAGACGGTCGGAGATGCAAGGTCGAAAGAAGAGAGACGCGGTGGCGGCTAATGAGGATGGTATGGGTGGCAGCTGGATCGGGCTACGGAGCCAGCGACGAAACGCGAGCCACGGATCGGGCGGGAGCGGCAGGTGCGCGAGCGGGCTAGGGCTATGCCAGAGACGGAGCGGGCTACGACAACGTGCGACGGGGCGAGCGGGATCGTGATCGTGAGCGAGCGACGGGGCTATGCCAGCGAGCGCGAGCGAAGGGGTGAGCGACGGAGCGGGATCGTGAGCAATTGGGTTGTCTCCCTCTGATACCAAGTGGAAAGATAATTTTAGTATTATGATGCCCTACAAACGAGCAATAACATACATATATATAGGACCACAACACGTGACATTTCATGTGTATTACATAAGTGCAATGGCGGAAAGGAAACATAAAAACTGACGGGACAATAAATGACAGGACAATTACTGCGACAAAAAAAGAGTATATTAAACTGTTTTGACAGTATTGTTGAGGATGTCTTGCAAGATGCCGCAAGTGGCTGTAGTGAGGTTCCTACTCCTATTGAGGAGGACGTTATCTTAGGTAAGGAGGTGATTACTCCGGCAACAGTTGAGGAAGTCCAAGTCGTGGAGGAGGCCACTGTTGATCTCGTCGAGCCTTGCGATGTTCTTGATGATGTCGACGATTTACTTTTACTTCAACCTATCGGGAGTGAAACCGGGATCACCCCAACAGATGAAATGCTTTATTGTCATTCCTCTGATTTATTTTTTGATCATATTCTCGTGTCTTCTCTTTGCAGGGTTCCACTTTGGAGTTGGTTAAGATGTGGTTGGGCCCAGTCTGCTGTCTCACAATAGATTTGATCCACCGCATGAGGAGATGGACATTGAAATTTCCTCATCATACTACCTATACCTGTTTGACGCTCCATGTAGGTATTATTATTCAGGTATGGGGGTAACTGCTTTATCACCATATCGGTAACCGCTACTGAAACAGATAATGGAACAGTTACCTATTCACTTCAGTTTTCAAAGACCTATTAGTTAGCATTTATTAATTATTGAATAAGTCGTGTTGTGAGAACAACAAACTCAATACTTATCTAGGAGTAGGAGTAGTGTTAATAAATTTCATCAAGTGATAGTTTTAAACTGTTTTGTGCTAGATTTTTAAAATTTAGTTTTTTTAAAAACATTTGTGCGCATACCGCGCTCTGTGAAGAGTTTAATAGAGCTATCACTGGTTCCTGTCAGTTTGTTGTTCCATTTTGTTCGTTGTGGCCGCGCGTAGTTCTTTCCAGAAAAAATTGTCATTTGGATAGAAATTGCAAAACGCAAGGTTGGATTGCCCGTGAGCGAGTAAAACGCACGATCATACGATTTTTATTTTTATAAAACCCGCGATCTTCCCCGGTCGCATGCAAGGCCTAACTTCTCTCCTGCCAGTGAGAAGTGCAGTTCCTCCCAGGCGCAGTTTCTCCGATGATTCCTTGTGGTTTCTCCCGCCGTTTCTTCTCTCATTCTCTACCTCCTTCCATCTCGATCACTCGTTTGCAATATCATGAGCATTAAAAAGGCCGTGAGCAAATTCTTTCGGGGCGAAGGATTGTCCTCTTCAAGGATGTGTGTTGTATCATCCGAGGAGATGCTGCAATTTGGGACGCTGGAATAACTCAAGACGTATAATTTGTTGCGCCAGAAAAGCTTTCTCGATTACCGCTTGGTGTCTGACTCGGAGCTCACAACCATCTACTTAGATAAGGTGGTGGATTGGCTACTCGAGGTGGGTTCATGGCGGAACCTATTTTTTATATTGGAATATAGGTACCGTGAACTCACACTCGAGTTACTCACCACTTTCCGCATTCTAGAGGTTATGCATGACAGAACCAGGGGCCCCACGTTCGTTTCTTTCAGTATGTGTGGTCGTACCTACGCTATCGGTATTGGCACACTGGTGGTCCACGTCGGGATTTACACCTAGGACGAACTCATTCAGTCGGATGTTTTATACCGACCGCATGAGTTCCCCATGGGAGTTTCCCCCAGCGAGTTCAAGCAGCCTATTACGGGAAGGAACCAGTCGTACGAGGCTCGTGAAGCAAAGTTGTTGGGTCTATTAATCCCAATTTCCCAGATTTGTAAGAAGTCAAACAGGTCAATGACATACACACATAATGTATTTGATGTGTGCTTTAGTTCATGCATGCAGGTAGTCCATGATTGGACAGGTCAAGAAAATTAAGTTTGACAGTAAACTCAAATTTCGTCGAGCTCAGCTCGAAGTTCGTCGAGCTCAGCTCGCTAGTCGTCGAGCTCAGCTCAACATTCCGTGAGATAAGAACACGAGTTCAAGTTTCGAATTTCGTCGAGCTCAGCTTGAAGTTCGTCGAGCTCAGCTTACAAATTGTCGAACTCAGCTCAACACTTGTTAAGCTAAAGCCAGAAAAATAAAATAAGGCAAAAAGCGCTGAGACCGCTGAGAAGATTAAAGTTCGTCGAGCTCAGCCCACAGATCATCGAACGCAGCTAAAGCCATAAAATATGTCTAAGGAAAAACCGTTGAGACCGCTGAGAATAAGGCGTTGAGACCGCTGAGACATCTGAGACAGCTGAGAAGGTAGTGTTTAGACCGCTGAGACAGGTGAGACCGCTGAGAAAATAGCGTTGAGACCGCTGAGACAGCAGAGACAAAACTGGCTGGATTTCTCTAAGTCCAGAAGCGTTGAGCGAAGCAGATTCAATCAACACTTCTAATAAAGCAGGAAGCGCTGAGACAGTTAAAAGGTAAACAGCAGAGACAAAACTAGCTGGATTTTTTTAAGTCCAGAAGCGTTGAGTGAAGCAGGTTCGCTCACCGCTTTTATTGAAGAAGGAAGCGCTGAGACGGTTAGAAGTAAGAACCGCTGAGACAGCTGTGAAGATACCGATGAGAAAGAAAATTGTCTCATCTAAAAAGAACAAAGCGCGGAGACAAATGCATGTCTCAGCTAATAATGAAAAATCACTGAGACCGCTGAGACAAACCCGCTGATACAAAGCCAGGGAAATTTCCAAGTCCAGAAACGCTGAGAGCAAAGGCTGAAGGCGTTGAGTGTCTTAACATCACTCAACGCTTGATGGAATTCTGGAAAATTTTCTAAGTCCAGATGTTGATGATCACTGCTGACGTCATCATAGTCAAAATTTCAGGGAGCCATTGCGGGAAAGTTGCTGCTGCGTCGAAAGATGTTTTGTCCCTTTCTGATGGAAATGGCGCTCACCAATCCTTGGTGGGCCCACATTCTATTGTGTCGATTCAAATCAACGGATATAAAAAGGAAACTGTAAAGGATTAAAGTTAACGAATACACAAGGATCAAATGCAGAAAATATAGAAAGAGAAAGAGAAAGAGAAAGAGGCGGTTGGACATCTTCATCACATCAAGCTTGAAAGCTAAAGTTCAGTCAAGATAGCCTGAAGGTAAAGAAAGATAGCTGAAGCACTTCAAAGTTCAGCAAGTTTGTTCTCATCAGAACAGAGTAGCTGATTCATCTTTTCAGCATGCTGGTAGCTGCTCATCTGTGCACCAGAAAAGTGTGAGCAGTAGAAGAAGACTGATTCCTTCTACAGCAAGTGGGCTGAACTGATATCTGCTCAGTCCAACAAAGGTGACTCAGAGATACTTCTCTGAGTCAGTTGTTTTTTTTTCTTAAACAATTTGTATTAACTTCTTGTAGGATTCGGTAGATCTGAATATGTGTGTAGGGCACTTTGTGCCTGAGTATGTGATAAATTTGTCACTGATGTAACGACCTAGGGAGGACCCCTAGCGCCGCTCGGCCCACCAGCAGCCCATGGAGGACCCATGGCACCACGGTGGTACAGCCGGAATCTACAAGGCCTGCAGTCGTACACCCCAAAGCATCTCCGGTTTGTTTATCAGCACGGTGCATTGTTGTCACGGGGTCTCAAACCCGCAACCTTGATAAGAAGCTTTTAATACCACTCCTCATCACCAACTGAGCGGCGCTAGGGGTCCTCCCTAGGTCGTTACAAAAATGTGCAACTTATAACCTAAACCTACCCCCCCCCCCCACCTCTTTAACAAGGCACCTTCAACAGCCCTCATCACCAACTGAGCTGCAGCTCAGTTGGTGATGAGGGCTGTTGAAGGTGCCTTGTTAAAGAGGTGGGGGGGTAGGTTTAGGTTATAAGTCTTTTTATATAATTTTATTATTCTAGTTATTAATAAAATGGGGGGGGGGGTAGGTATTAGTATCTAAGAAGGTTGTTACAACTGAGGTAGGTGCCCTGTTAGGGCACTAAGGTAGGATCCAAGTGAGGATCTGAGCTGTAGGGCTTAAGTGTCTGAGGTAGGAGAGTGTTGCTCTTTGAGGTAGGATCCAAGTGTGAATCTGAGGTAGGGCTGTCCTCCCAGCCTGAGTGTAGGGCCTTGTGTCTGAGGTAGGTGACTGTAGAGTCATTGAGCTGTAGGTGACAAGTGTCTCACTGAGCTGTAGGCCTTGGAGGAGGCTGAGCTGTAGGTACCTGGTTGGGGTACTACGTTGTAGGAGTGATGTAGCACTCTGAGAGTAGGGTTGTGTGCGTGAAGCTGTAGGGCTGAAAAGCCTAAGTGTAGGCCTTAGATATAAGGCTGAGGTAGGTGATCAGAGGATCACTGAGTTGTAGGAGTTCTGCAGAGCTCTGAGATAAGAACTGAGGGCCTGAGGTGTAAGCTCTGAGGAGCATTTTGGTGGAGTTTGTGTCGAGTCCAACAAATAAGTTGGATAAGTGGGAGGGAAAGTGGATGTACCCAATTGGGGAACCAGTATAAATCTTTGTGTTTGTTGTGTGCTTGTTTTCTGTTTTATTTATAGATGCTAAGGACAAGCTCTAGATAGCATAGGCTGATTGAAAACAGCAAAAGAATTAAGAAAATTTCACAGACCTATTCACCTCCCTCCCCCCTCTAGGTGATTAGCTAACCTTGATTTAAATAACTTTCAAGTGGTATCAGAGGGAGGTTACTCAAAAAGGATTTAACAATATAAGTATACCTCCAAGGTTAGCTAAAAGATAAGTAATGGGGTCTGGAGTAAACTACAAGGAATTGGGAGCCATGAAATTCCCAATCTGCAGAAAGGAAGGGTTTGGGCTCTGGAAGGAAAGGGTCGGGCTATTCATGCAAGCTGCTGACCGTAGGAGATACATTACAGTCAAAGAGGGATCTTTCATCCCTATTAAAGTCTCAGTTTTGGATGCCAACATCCAGACACCGAAGACTTATGAAGAAATGAATAAAGATGAGCTTATTCTTGCCTCCATGGACAAGAGAGCTCAAAATATTATTGTCTGTGCAGTAGATAATTTAACATTCCAGAATCTGGTGCACTGCAAGAACTCCAAGGAGATGTGGGACACCTTAGTGGTGTTCACGGAGGGCTCAGAAGAGGTGAGGGATGACAGAAAATTCATGCTCAACCAGCAGTATGAGGCCTTCAGACAAGGAAAGCCTGAGGGCATTGCTGGAAGTTTTGAAAGATTCTTCAGAACTGTCAATGAACTGAGAACATATGGAAGGGTCTTCAGCACCTATGAGCTGAATGACAAATTTCTCAGATCCCTCACAAAGGATTGGGACACAAATATCTGTGTCATCAGAGAGATGGGCAACTAGCTGACACTCCACCTCCAACCCTGTTTGGAAAGCTAGTATCCTATGAGATGCAGCTTGCAGCAAGGAAGGAAGAAGAAGAGAAGAGCAGCAAGTCACAGAGCAAAGAGAAATCTGTGGCTTTCAGAGCTGATGCTTCAACCAGGAGCAGAAGGAAGACCTCTTCAGTCAGGAGAACTATTGAGTCGGAATCTGAGAGCTCAAGGTCCAGCTCCTCTGACAGCCATACATCTGATGACGACCTTACTGCCTTCTCCAGGCAGTTTCAGAAATTCATGAAGAAGGGGCATTGGAAGAACATAAGGTCATCCTACTCATCACAGCACATAAGGAAATCCTCTAAGGAGGACAGGTATGCTCCAAATTCCAATAAACAATCTTCTTCGAATATTATTTGTTTCTGCTGCAGCAAACCTGGGCATGTAGTTGTTGACTGCCCAGTGAAGAGGAAAGAGGAAGGAGTGAAGAAGCACCACAAGGGAAAGAAGAAAGAGAAGTCCCTTGGGGCCAAGAAGGAAAAGAAATGCACTGACTATTCCTCTGGGTCAGACAGTGAAGAAGAAGAAGCCTACATTGGGCTTATGGCTGTTGCTGAAGAAAAACCTAAAGAATACTCTTCTGCTATAATAGGGATTAGGGCCCCTCTGTCTCACTCAGATAGTGACTCAGAGGTGGATGAAGAAGAAGATGTTCAATGCCTTGCATTGATGGCAATGACAGATGAAGAAAGCAGTCATGATCTGCCTGGTCAGACTCAGGTAAATACTAAATCACAATCTTTTATTTCAAGTCATGAGACTAGCTTAGACTCTGAAGCTCAATCATCAAGAGATGAAGGGGATTCAGACTCTGAGGATGATGTCAGCTCCATAATTGCCAAGTATGGAGAAATTCTTGAGGCATTCAAGAAATACAAGCTACTTGTCAAGAGACAGGCAAAAGATCTTCTAAGTCTTAAAAGCAAGTGTGAAGACCAAGAAAAGGCCCTCACTGGCATGGCTGCTCAAGCAGCTCAGCTCAAGGAGATCACTGACAGTGAGTATGTGGTAAGAGAGTCAAATGAGAAACTTATCCAGAAACTTGAAAATGATCTCTTGAACGAGAAATTGCTAGTGAACAAGTTTTCTAAGTCAAACACTGTGTTGCCCTTAATTGACATCGCCCTTACCCAAACTGGTAAGAAAGGGTCGGGATTTAAGGAACCTGCTAGACCTTCCAATCCAAAAGGAAAGGGAAAAGGGAAGGCACCAGTTGTGCCTCAAGCCTCACTGCCTCATATTCCATTTCAGAGAGTGTTGTTAGCTTCTAATAGGTATGACCATGAAAGTTGTTAGGGTCATTGAGAGAATGGCAGATCCACAGGTATGTACCAATGTGGCCCGAGCCAAGGTGGAAGATACAGCCATTTGAGAGCCTTTAAGGCTGCCAATGAGGGAATTCAAATGGCTCATCTTGGACCATTTGTTTTTGGTGTCCCATCCCCAAAACTCAAAGATAATGTTGTTGTTGTTGTGAATCTAAATCATCCAGCAAAAGTAATGACTCAAGGAGAGTCTTCTGGCATGGCTGCAATGACAATCTCAGATGTTATCAAATATATGTTGGCTGAAATGAGACATGCAGTTGGTGGTTCTCAGAAAAGTCCAAAACAGCCTCCAGAAAGACTGTCTTTCAGTCAAACGGCTGCTGAAAGAAGACAAGCATAGAGCAGCACATCTCCCCACTGTTGAGGAAGCAGTACAGCCTAATGCTGGTCCCAAACAGAAAAGAAGATACAATATCTATGAGTGCTGGTGTTGTGGCAAAGTGGGTCACTATACTGTAGATTGTTGGCACAATCCTTCAGTGTCCAGAAGTTGCCAGCCTGTCAGGAATTCTGCAGGAAGGCATGGTTATTTTCAGACTAATGTGAACCTAGGACCCAACAGAAATTGGGGTTCTAAGGTATGGTGATTTGTATTCATTTCAGGTTAGTTCAAGTACCAGTTCTCCTAAATGGTACTTGAACAGTGGATGTTCCAGGCACATGACTGTAACAAAGGAGCTATTGAAGGAGTTCACCCAAGTAAAAGAATGGACCCAAGGTCATCTTTGGAGGCTCTGACAAGGGGATAACCAGAGGCTATGCTAATATCTCAAATGACATAATCACCATCACAAAGATGGCTTATGTGGAAGGGTTGCAACACAACCTCATAAGTATAAGTCAATTATGTGATCTTGGTTATGACATTTCCTTCCACAAGGATAAGTATCACATCAAGAGGTTGAGTGACCAACGTGTCATCTTAACAGGCACTAGGAGGGAGAATGTTTATTGCTTAAATTTTTTTGCTTAGATAATAGTTCTCATATATGTCTGGTTGCAAATGACAGTCTCATATTGTGTCCAATGACACAAGAGACTGTCTCATTTGAATTATAAGACCATTGGTCAGCTCTTTAGTGATGAGCTTGTTAGGAATGGACCCAAAATAAAATGCTCCAAGTATGGTATCTGTGCTGCTTACCAAAAGGGTAAGCAGACTAAGATCTCTTTGAAGAGCATTGTGGTTGAGGACTCAGTGAGATACTTGTATCTCCTGTATATGGACCTGTTTGGTACTATACCTGTTCATAGTCTAAATAGGAAGGTCTACACCCTTGTGGTGGTTGATGACTATTCTAGGTCTACTTGGGTGTTCTTCCTTAGAAGAAAGGATGAAACCCTTGAAATTTTCATGAATTTTGTTAGGCAAATTCAAAATGAGCTTGCAAGTTCTGTGGTCAAAATGAGAAGTGATCATGGAACTGAGTTTCAGTCTACTTCTATGACTACATTCTGTGAAGAGCAAGACATTCATCAAGAATTCTCCTCTCCAAAAACACCCCAGCAAAATGGGTTAGCTGAGAGGAAAAACAGGACTCACATAAAAGTTGGGAGAACATTATTGAGTGACATTTCTCTCCCTGAATATTTTTGTGCTGAGGCAGTTAATGTTGCATGTCATGTGCTCAATAGCTTCTATCACCAAAGGCCACAAGAAGACTCTCTATGAGATTTTGAAGGGCAGAAAATCAAATATATCATATTTCAGGATCTTTGCTTGCAAGTGTTTCATCCTGAATAATGATAAGTCAAAAGTGACTAAGTTTGCTGCAAAATCCCATGAGGGGATCTTTGTTGGGTACAGCAATAATAGTAGGGCATATAAAGTCTATAACTTGACAAATTAAGTAGTAGAATAATTTGTCCATATAGTGTTTGATGAATCATGCATGATTGACAGTGAGTTGTCAATCTCTTTGCCTAGCTCTGCAGGTACAGAAGTCATGATATAAAAGCTCTCCATCAAAGATAAAGACTCATCTATGCAAGAATAATGTGAAGACTGATGCTGTCCAGAGGAAGCACAGGACAGTCAAGCTAGAAATGAAAACCAACCTGCTGAAGAAAATAATAATCAGTAGGAAGCTGTCAGGCTGCCCCCTGTAGTCAGATATCTGAGAGATTATCGTCCATATCAGAAAATAGGTGAGGCTAGCCAAGGTGTACAGACCAGAAGCAGGAGTATCAACACATCTCTCTATTCCAGCTTCCTGTCACAAGAAGAGCTCAAGAAATTTGAAGAAGCAAATCAAGACCAATTCTGGATTGGTGCAATGCAAGAAAAACTGAAGTAGTTCAAAAGGTGTAAGGTCTGTAAGCTGGTTCCCAGACCAGATAGACACAATGTCATTGGAGTTAAGTGGATTTTCAGAAACAAATTTGATGAGAATGACATTGTAATAAAGAATAAAGTTAGACTGGTGGTCAAACGTTATAGACAGGAAGAGGGGATTGATTATGACCAGACTTTTGCCCTAGTTGCAAGGTTAGAAGCAATCAGACTGTTCCTTGCATTTGCAGCCTTCCAGGGATTCAAAGTATTCCAGATGGATGTCAAGTCTGTCTTCCTGAATGGAGACTTGAAGTAAGAGGTTTATGTAGAGCAGCCTCCAGGTTCTGTAGATTCTAACTCTCCTACTGTTGTATATAGACTTAGGAAAGCTCTTTATGGTTTCAAGCAAGCCCCAAGAGCATGCAATGAGACATTGTCTACCTTCCTCATTGAGAACAAGTTCTCAAAGGGGAAGATAGACAAGATTCTATTCCTGAGGAAATCTAAGGGCAAGATCATCATACTCCAGATTTATGTTGATGACAAAATATTTGACTCTACTAATGAAAATCTCTACAGGAAGTTTGCTAAACTTATGCAGTGGAAGTTTGAGATGAGTAGTTTGGGTGAACTGCAATTTTTCTTGGGACTCCAAGTAAAACAAACTGATGATGGTCTATCCATATCCCAGTCAAACTTCATCAGGGAGTTAATTAAGAAATATGGCATGGAGAATGCTTCCACCATAAGAACTCCCATGAGCTCTAGTATGTCTCTAGGCAAAGATGATTCAGAGAAGCCTGTTGACCAAACTCTGTATAGAGGTATAGTTGATTCTCTTCTCTACCTCACTGCAAGTAGGCCTGACATTATGTATGCAACATGTGTGTGCTAGGTATCAGGTCTGCCCTAAAGAGTTTTACTATACGGCTGTGAAAATAATCTTGAGATATCTTAAGGGCACCCTTGATCTTGGCCTATGGTACCCCAGGAATGGGAAATTTGAACTAACAGGCTATTCAGATGCAGATTTTGCAGGTTGCAAGGAGGACAGAAAGAGCACTTCAGGCTCCTGTTAGTTTCTAGGTGGAAGACTTATCTCTTGGAGCAGCAAGAAACAAACAAGTGTTGCAATATCAACACCAGAATCGGAGTATATTTCAGCTGGAAGCTGTTGTGCTCAGTTGCTGTGGATCCAGAATCAACTTCATGACTACAATATTCAGATAAATAGAACTCCACTCTTTTGGGATTCTACTAGTGCAATTTCTATAACTAGGATTCATGTCTCTCATATCAGGACTAAGCATAAAGAAATTAGGTATCATTTCATTAGAGAATATGCGGAAAGGGAAGACATCTCTCTTGAATTTGTCTCCACAGACAAACAAGTGGTTGATATCTTCACTAAGCCACTAGATGGAGACAAGTTCAACACCTTCAAATTTGAATTAGGTATGTTGAATCTTGTGTAGCTTCAATTCTCTCTTCAACTATATGTTGCATTGTTTATTTTGCAGGTAGAATATACTCTTCCTCCAGATTATGAAGATATTGTGCAACTGTTAAGGTGGAGCCAGCCCAACAGCTGAACTAGATTCAGTCACAGTGAGAATATCTACTCCAGACAGATAGGGGGAGACAAAAGCCTCAGTATGCTCCCTATTGCAGAAGTCAAAACGGGGGGGGGGGGGGGATAGAAGTCAAGGGATGAGAAGAACAAACAAGTGAAACAGTAAGGATGGCAGCATACCAGGGGGAGTCAGTAATTCTCCACAGGCTGGAGAAATATGATAACATTTTCACACTCTACTAATGTTTATTCTTTTTATGATGAATGTGTTCTGTTGTCAATGACCTGTGGTGTTTTGACTTTTTCAAATAGGGGGAGATTGTTGGGTCTATTGATCATAATTTCCCAGATTTGTAATAAGTCAAACGGGTCAATGACATACCAATATAATGTATTTGATGTGTGCTCTAGTTCATGCATGTAGGTAGTTCATGATTGGACAGGTGAAGAAAAACGAGTTTAGCAGTAAACTCAAATTTCGTCGAGCTCAGCTTGAAGTTCGTCGAGCTCAGCTCGCTGGTCGTCGAGCTCAGCTCGTTGGTCGTCGAGCTCAGCTCAACATTCCGTGGGATAAGCAAAAGAGTTCAGGTTTCAAATTTCGTCGAGCTCAGCTTGAAGTTTGTCGAGTTCAGCTTACAAATCGTCGAACTCAGCTCAACACTTGTTAAGCTAAAGCCAGAAAAATCAACTAAGGCAAAAAGCGCTGAGACCGCTGAGAAGATTAAAGTTCGTCGAGCTCAGCTCATAGATCGTCACACGCAGCTAAAGCCAGAAAATCTGTCTCAGGCAAAAGCGTTGAGACCGCTGAGAAGAAGGCGTTAAGACCACTGAGACAGCTGAGAAGATAGCGTTGAGACCGCCGAGACAGCTGAGAAGATGGCGTTGAGAGCGATGAGACACCAGAGACAAAACTGGCTGGATTTCTCTAAGTTCAGAAGTGTTGAGTGAAGCAGATTCACTCAACGCTTCTAATAAAGCAGGAAGCGATGAGACAGTTAAGAGGTAAACAGCTGAGACAAAACTAGCTGGATTTTTTTCTAAGTCCAGAAGCGTTAAGTGAAGCAGGTTCACTCAACGCTTCTAATGAAGAAGGAAGCGCTGAAACAGTTAAAAGCAAGAACCGCTGAGAAAGTTGTGAAGATACCTCTAAGACAGAAACTTGTCTCAGCTAAAAAGAAGAAAGCGCTGAGACAAAGGCATGTCTCAGCTAATAATGAAAAACCGCTGAGACCGCTGAGACCGCTGAGACAAAGCCAGGGAAATTTCTAAGTCCAGAAGCGCTGAGAGCCAAGGCTAAGGGCGTTGAGTGTCTTAACATCATTCAACGCTTGATGGAATTCTGGAAAATTTTCTAAGTCGAGATGTTAATGATCACTGTTGACGTCATCAAAGTCAAACTTGCAGGGAGCCATTGCGGGAAAGCTGCTGCAATGCCGAAAAATGTTTTGTCCCTTTCTGATGGAGATGGCGTTCACCAAACCTTGGTGGGCCCACATTCTATTGTGTTGTTGATTCAAATCAACGCATATAAAAAGGAAACTGTAAAGGATAAGGGTTAACGAATACACCTTCATCCCATCAAGCTTGAAAGTTAAATTTCAGCCAAGATAGCATGAAGGCAAACAAAGATAGCTGAAGCACTTCAAAGTTCAGCAAGTTTGTTCTCATCAGAACATAGTAGCTGATTCATCCTTTCAGCAAGTTGCTACTTGCTCATCTGTGCAGCAGAAAAGTGTGAGTTGTAGAAAAAGGCTGATTCCTTCTATAGCAAGTGGGGTGGACTGATATCTGCTCAGTCCAGCAAAGTTGACTCAGATACTTCTCTGAGTCAGTTGTTTTTGTTTTTCTTAAACAATTTGTATTAACTTCCTATAGGATTCAGTAGATCTGAATCTGTGTAGGGCACTTTGTGCCTGAGGTTGGTGACAAATTTGTCACTGAAGTAGGTGCCCTGTTGGGGCACTGAGGTAGGATCCAAGTGAGGATCTGAGCTATAGGGCTTAAGTGTCTGAGGAAGGAGAGTGTTGCTCTCTGAGATAGGATCCAAGTGTGGATATGAGGTAGGGTTGTCCTCCCAGCCTGAATGTAAGGTCTTGTGCCTGAGGCAGGTGACTGGAGAGTCACTGAGCTGTATGTGACAAGTGTGTCACTGAGCTGTAGGCCTTGGAGAAGGCTAAGCTGTAGGTACCTGGTTAGGGTATTAAGTTGTAGGAGTGTCGCAAAACTCTGAGAGTAGGGTTGTGTGCCTGAAGCTGTAGCACTGAAGAGCCTGAGTGTAGGCCTTAGATATAAGGCTGAGGTAGGTGATTAGAGGATCACTGAGCTGTAAACGTTCTGCAGAGCTCTGAGATAAGAACCCTTGTGGTTCTGAGTAGGATTCTGTAAAGAATCTGTGTAATAGCCTAAGGGCATGAGGTGTAAGCTCTGAGGAGCATTTTGGTGGAGTTTGTGCCGACTCCAACAAATAAGTTGGATAAGTGGGAGGGAAAGTGAATGTACCCAATTGTGGAACCGCTATAAATACTTGTGTTTGTTGTGTGCTTGTTTTCTATTTTAATTACAGGTGCTAAGGACAAGCTTTAGATAGTATTGGTTGATTGAAAACAGCAAAAGAATTAAGAAAATTTCAAACACTTATTCACTCCCCCCCCCCCTTTAGGTGATTAGCTAACCTTGAGTTAAAAAACTTTTAAAAGTCAACCCAAATTATCCCTCCCGCACTTTGGTACGTTCTACGCCAGGCAACTTTTATCTACCTCTACAGCATGCACCGTCGGGTGCCTCTTCATCTCGGGTGTGTTCTTTCCCAGTACCTTCTACGCCAGGCCACTTTTCTCCATCTGAAGTCAATAGGAGGCTCGGACTATAGCACCTGGATCGCCAAGGGATTGGGGATCTGGGAGCTGCTGTCGCTGATGACCGTCGTCTCCAAGGGTCATACCATCTCGTTGGGCATGATGTTTGCATTCAAGTTGATTCGGAAGGTGAGGGATAGAGGGAACTGGTATTATCAAATTCGCGAGGTCGGAGTGGAGGGTGCTGCTCGTGTTGATATTGCTGAGGCAGAGTCCTCGTCTGGGATTGGTTTTCCCAATCCAGGTGCACCCCTAGCTGATGCTCCTGCTCCTCGGAGGCAAGCCCTCGGCTGAGAATTGAGCAGCAGGATCCCGAGTTCTATGAGCGCTTTGTGCGTATGGAGGTAGCTATGGGCATGCAGTACAAACTATCATCTCGGATTGGGGTGCATTTCGGAGTGGAGCCTCTTGATGTTCCTGCCAGGGCCTCTACTTCACAGTCTCGTCGGAGGCGTACTCATCCTCCGCAATCTTCTCTACCGTCTCTTCGATACTCGCATCAATGATTGCTCGTGCTTCATCTCTTCCAGAGTTCCTCTTGTTGAAGCCAGGAAAACTCCAAACCTCGAAATCGGACCAAAGCCGCCTAAGGTTACCGGCTCAGAGGTTAGATCAGACGGCTAGGGTGACTAGGATGAAGAACCAAGTCAAACAGGACCCCAGACGTTGCGGCAGGAAGGTCCCACTACGTACCCGGATGCTCAAAAGGAGCAGACCCTTCTCAACCCAAGATGGTTGAACTAGGTACGAGGGAGACTAGCTAATGACGAAGTCGCAAGGTCGCGACTTGATCTCTAAGGAAATGGAATCCAAATACTCGCTATTATCTCGAAAATGAAGCTCGTGAGTATCCTACAGAGGATTTCCAGTGCCTCACCTCGTACCCGTGGGGTCCTATTTATAGGGAAATCCAAGGAGGTGGGGTCATATTTATACCCCACCCCCTGGCGACTAGGCGACTTCCAGGGGAACTCGCACGTGTTGGGCGAGTATCTCGCATAGTCGCCTACCTGGCGAGTATGCGAGGGAAGCTCGTCATACTCGCCCAGGCCTTCCGCAATCTTTTATGCTGACTTTGACTACTGTCTTGACTTGTTGACCTTGACTTCTGCAAACCTGGTTGTGGTCCGACCCATCCTCGACGAATACGGGTTGTACACAATCCCCGCTCTTATTGAGCGACGTAGGAGCACGGAAAGAATCATCCAACACTTATTCGGCGAGCTGTTATGCCGAGTATCAGACTTGCTCGCAAATGATGGTTGTCTACCGATCTCTATAAATAGGGGGCCTGGCCCATCAGATGGATCTCCAGAGCTCGCGCACAATGTCGGATGCCGAGAAACTTCTTCAAGACAGTCTTACCGCTCTCACCGGCAATCTCGACATTACGAAGTCCAAAAGGCCGCGTGAAGAGGACGCCGTCGCCGACTTACTCCCTCCTAAGAAGAAGAAAACCAAGAAGGTCAAGAAGAAGCCCGCCTCTGACGCGGTTGATCCGACGTCACCTCCTGCGCCAGTCGCGGCTGTGACGAGTAACCCCGCGCGTTCTGCCCGCACGTTGAAGCTGCTTAGCGACCTAGGGCTGCACGACATCCCCAATGTGGTCGCCCCTGACTCGAGCCTCCTTGGCTCGCTAAATGCTCCAGAAGTCGCTACTACGCCGGCGCCACAGCAGGTGGAGGTCGTCTCGCCGCCAGGTCGCCACGTTGTCGAGCTATTCTTCGTCCTCATCCATTGGTCGCAGTCATACTTCTCGCTAATAATATCTTTTTGCTTGCAGACTCCCCGCCGGAAGACGGCGAGGCGGCTTTGAATGTCGCTCCGCTGAACTCTGCGACGCTGCTCGCCCTCGCAGTTGTGAAACCCGTCAGGACCGCGCACACGGTCCAGATTAATGTTGGCACCAAGAGGGTATCTGAAACCTCGGTTCCCGCGGCGAGTAAGGAACCATCGCTGAAGGATCCTCCGCCAAAGAAGGCCGCACCGGCGAGCAAGGACCTTCCGGCGAGCAAGGACCTTCCGGCGAGTAAGCCCCTGCCCGTCCCCGCGCGAGATCCGGCGCCACCAGCGGCGAGCTCCCTACCACCGCCGCCGCCGAACGTTGCTGCTATCCCGGCGGCAAAGATTTCTTTGCCTCCGCCGCCTCTGGTCGCGCCTCAACAAACTGCTATGACGCGACTTCCTCCTCCGCTGAAGACCCCGCCTCAGCCGGCGAGTTCGTCGCAGCCTCCGCCGCCTCCGTCGAAGTCCTTGGCCCGGAAGTCGGACAAGCCGCTGCCGAACTACTTCCCGCCGAGAGTGGGGGATTCCGGCCATGGAGGTCGCGGGTAGGGAAAGGCGGCCGAGCATGCTGGTGGCCCATCTTCCAGCAGGCGAGATGTCCCAGGTCGCGGCCCTTCTCGCCGATCAAGATCTCCTCGTCGTGGTAAGCGATGTCACTGGTGCTGCATGTAGCGACTTGCGCTTCATTTCTAATCTGGTGACTTCTTTGTTCTGACAGATCACCCGGCGACCAGGGGCGGCCTTCATTGACGTCATCGGGTTGTCGGGCAGCGAGTATCACCACGCCGCTGCTCGCGCCTACCTGGAGCTGGAGAGCAAGTTCGACCAGCTAGCGATCTGCGAACCACATCGGCGGATATCATCTCGGGAAGTGCGGGTGGCGAAGATTGAAGAGCTCCGGTCTACCCTGGAGAGCTACGAAGCTCGCTTCCACATGGTGAAGGAGAATGATCGCCAGCTGGCGATTAACAATCATCGCCTCCAGCTCGTACTCGACGAGTTGGCCGGCATCCGCACGAGTATGGGCTCCGTCGGGCGGCTGACGAGGATGGAGCATCTGCGACTTGGCGACGACGCGATGTCGCTGGCGACGGAGCATTATCGACGGGTGTGAGAGATGGGCTGGGCTGGGCGACATTCTCATCCGCCGGAGAGACCTCCTAGGACTTAGAATTTTTCCTTCTTTTATTTGAAACTCGTCTTGTGCGACTATTGTAATAAACAATTTATTTGCTGTAATAAGCGTGTTTTTATCTCGCACTTCATTTATTTCTTATGTTGGCTTTCTTTGTTGTTGTTCTGCGATGTCAGTTGTTCTGCGATGTGCCGAGTTTATTGTGCAGGTTCTTATAATCGTAGCGGTATTTTTTCCCTGCACCGCCCGATGTAGATGTCGAGATCCACTTGCTCGCCCAGATCGCGACTTAGGACGATACTCGCCAGGGCAGAGATGTACCCCCCCCCCCCCTTGCCTTTGCCTATAAATAGAGCGGGTAGGTAGGGCTGAGAATATGAATTGCTAATTTTTGTAATTAAGGAGCACTAGATCCAAACATTCTCCACAATTCATCTAGATAAAAAATAATAGAAAGATAATTATTAGATTATGATAATTGAAAATTCAAACAATAGATTTAAACATTAAAATACAAAATCAATTTGTGTTCTTACCGGGTTGCATTTTCATCGCTAAATTGATAGCAAGGGGCTTTCCAAAACTTTCTAGCTGATCACGGAAAATTCTAACCTCCATCATTGCATCTTTCGGTTTACTACATACATCTTTGTTTCCAACTAACTCAATCAACACTTGCATCACTTCAGGCTTGTAGCGGTAGTTATCTTTATCATACTGAAACATTGGATTCAAAAAATATGCGGTGGAGTGTATCACTTGACGAAACTGACTATCTCATCTACTCTTGATAACACTTGTGTATAGCTTGTACAATTTTTTGTTATTTTTGAAAAAAAATTTGATTGTTTTCCTTACCCTATATAATTCATCATAAACATATCCAAGTGATGGTTTCTCATCTGCATCAACAATACGTGATAGCCTTATGATAGGACATCATATCTTTGTCATTATCAAGCAAGAGCTCCAAAACTTGTTGTCCAAAATAATTGAAGTTGTTTTTTTTCCTTTAACTGTTTTAGATAGCTTGGAATCGGAGAAATATTTGCTTGTAACCAAAGTTTGTAAATCATGCTAATGATCATGCACAATCTTTAAGGTAATGAAAGTAGTTGCAAATCGAGTTGCCCCAGGACGCACGATCTCCTTCCATACTTCTATTTTTCTTAACCATGATAGTAAGAAGATATGATTATACACAAATTTAGTTACTTTGCAAGCTTTGTTAGCAAGATCTTTGACATGAACCATAGAACAAATTTCTTTTAAAATAAGATTCAAGCAATGCGCATCACAAGGAGACCAATAAATATTAGCACACTTTTTATGTAATAAAGCACCTGCCTTTTTATAATTTGTTGCATTATCAGTCACTAATTGAAGAATATTTCTAACTCCAACCCATTCAAAAACTTCAGAAAATAGCTCGCATAACGTTTCTGCATCCTTCTTAATATCAGAAGCATCAACAGATTTCAAAAAAGACAAACCACGAGGGTAATAAACTAAGAAATTTTTTAATGTTCTCCTCACATCAGTTCAAGCATCAGCCATAATTGTGCATCTGGTCTCTTTCCAACTACTTCTGTAAGCTTCCACTAGTAGTTTGCATTCCTCTCTAAAATCTCGTAGTAGACTTAATCACATCATATGATATGTAGGTAATTTGTATCCAGGACCAATGACAGTGATTGCATCAATAGCCTTGTGTGCAAAAGGTGAGTTTAAGGCATTCATTGGTATGTAACTATCATAAAACCACCTAGCCATAGCCATATCGGCAAGATGTACAACTTGTTTTGATGTCAAAACACTTTTAATAGATGGTTGTGATCCTGTTGATGTTCTAGGAGCGAAGAAATTATCAATTTTGTTTATCTTCCTTTTACCTTTATCTTCTATAATTGAATTTCCAGATGGAGCAATTGTCGAAACTCTCTCCTCCTCAGTAGCATGTTCATCATATATGCCTATATTTTCTCTTGCTTCTTGAATCTCTTGTTTTTTCTTTGAAATTCCTTTAAGCTACTCCTGCATTTAGTGACGAACATCAAGAGAAACCTTTTTACAAGCCGTTATATTCCTTTAACACCAGGTAAGTGTTGTTTCATCCTATTAATCCCCCCTCTATTGTAAACAATTCCACAATGCAAAAATTTTAATTTATTTTTTTCATTTGCATCTTTTGTTAAATTGAAATGATCACATCCAGGATCATTTTTTTCACGAATGGCTTGTGTAGACATATTTGAAGAATCAACACCTTCCATTTTACCAAATCTAATAAAAATTTTGCATGAACAACAACAACATATCAATAAAAAGTTGCTAAACTTGAATGTAAACAACAACAAATTAAGTTTTACTATTACACTTAGCCTCTGCATGCTAGTAGATCTCAAGAATTCAATAATAGGAATTTCTTCGTGGAATCTTTCATAAAGTTCATAGTTTTAAACAATTTAACATAAGACTTGTCACAACAAAATAAAAGTTAAGAATCACTTGGCACTAAATAGCAGGTATGGCTTCGACAGATTTTAATTATTCGCAGTAATATAAAATGTTGGGACGTTAAGAATCATTTTGTGATATTTAAAGACAAGTTATTAATTCTTTTCTTCTATTTTTTTGCCCAACAGTTCTCACTTGACTATATGGCCTGTCAAAGTTCTAAGAAGAAATACTGGGTTGTATTCTGATACTCAGAATAGAAGTAGATTACTGAACCTCTGAAATGGTTCCCTTCTCACTCGCATAAATGCCATCCAAAAACTAATGTCCTTCACATGGCACTTCTATTCAATTGGGGGAAAATATGATTTGGCAAATGCAGAAAATGTTAAGATCTCCTGGATTTTAGACTCAGTTCTTAAGAACCGACAACATAATGCTTCAGTTTCACGGTTTCACCACTCCCACGCCCCGCTGAAGGTCAGACATATACAGAGCTTACAGAAAAATCAAAAAATTGTGAGTTTGGATGAGAAAGCAAAATTTTTTATGTCAAAAAAATGAATAGCTCACAAAAATATCTTCAAAAACGAGTAAACAACAAGTGTGTAGCCAAATTGTTTAACAAATATAAATAAGAAGCAAGTTCACCAAACTCGGAAACTCCCGTTTCTTCCTCCGTCCAAAATCCGGAACAGGAACACTGAACACCACCGGCGGGAGGTGCAAACTTCTGCTGGGGTTGCGACTTTAAATCCACGGTGCTAAGGTTGCGATTTTGGAAGAAGTGAAGAACCGAAGAAGACGAACAGGAAAAGCGAAGGGCAGCCGGGCAGAATGATGGTGCTAAGGTTGCGATTTTGGAAGAAGTGAAGAACCGAAGAAGATGAACAGTTCGTCACTTCATCTGCGATACCACCGATACGATCCAGGAAATGCTAGGGTTGGGAAGCAAATAAAGCGATTTATAACTTATAAGTTTATAAGCGGAAGTTCTGAAATCTGAACAGTTGCATTTAAATCCACGGTGGATTTTGCGGCCCGCCCGGTTCCGGGGAACCGGTCCCGATTCCGGGGAACCGGAGGCCAGGATCGGACCGGCCGGGGGTTCGGTCGGCGGTCCGACCGGTTGGACCGGCCGGTCCGGTTCGGTTATTAAAAACTTGGTTTACAGTCAGTTTCAAAACTATAAAAAATGTATCTGTTTAGGAAACTACCGTTCCAATGAAAGTTTAAGATAAAATTTCAAAATATTCAATTGATTTGTGTTTCATTCCAAAATATTCAATTGAATTATGTGTTTCATTCAAAAATATTCAAACTAATTTGTAACCAATATGATATTAGTAATTGTTAGAAGATAGTGGAAAACTGTGTAAAAGCGCATTGTAATTGTGTCCCATTTATGAGTCCACTTGTGTCTTAGTTTTAGTCCCACATTATTTGTCTTGGGATTTTTCTCCTCCTCTCCTCCTATATAAGTGTATTCATACTTACTGTTTATACTAGAAATACAGCCTACAAATTCTTTGCATCTTTTTCTACAGTAATATCAAACCATGTGCCACCAAGTGAAGAATTAAAACTGTAGGAATATATAGGAATCTCAGTAAATTAACTTAAATGAGTAAGGAGAAGTGGTGAAGAATTAAGGAATTATAAATATAATATAGAAATCCCGGGGACTCACAATCTGTATTTAACAATAGGAAGAAAAAAACACAAATCGACCATCATTTATATAAATAAACAAATCCCCAAATTAATAATAAGATATTCGGTTCAGTTATAATTTAAAAGAGAGGGAGAAAAAGGGGATTTCGAAGACCAACCGAAACACGCAACTAGCCCTATAATTACAAAACACCTCGAAAATCACAATAATAAAAGCATAGACAGCACTTCTGTTGTGGACAGCGGAGATACAAGGGCGTTGAACCCTAAAGCTTGTGAAAGAAGAAGAAGTTGAGGGAAGGGGGAAGAGGAAAGAGGATTTTAGAAAGAGAAAGAAACTTTCATATTTTCATTGATTCCTTTCCCAAATACAATTCAAGACCTATTTATAAGACCCCGGGTGACATACCTGTAATTATATAAGATGCATAAAATATTAAAACACTAAAACATTACGACGAGTATAATAACTATGACTCAATACACACGACGAGTTAAGAAGATAACTGACGGAGGACCATAACACAACACTTCACTCGTCCTTCAATTTGAGTTTGTCCTCAAGCTCAAACTCCAGTAGAATGTATGGATTCTCTGGCTCCTTGATCTCGCGCCAAAATAGGGCCTTAAAGCGTGTCGCGGTGGAATGGGCGGTAAGATGTAGCGGCGGCGCCATCGAAAAGAAAATCGGCTGAAGCAATGAGTTTGGTTAGTCTAGTGGAGTGGTGATGAGTATCAACAGCAGGGATGGCGGAGGAGCGACGACCGGCAGCAGGAAGGGATCCGACAGGGTCACCGGGGCCCGGGCCGACAGAAAAGGCGGCGCAACGGCCGATGGCGGCGACAAGGCAGGGGCCGGTGGAGAAAAATCAGACCGAGGCGGTGACGACGGCGATGACGGCGACTGTGGCGACGACGATGGCGATGGCAGCGGCGGTGGCGGCAAGGATTGAGGCTGTGGCGGCGGTGGTGGTGACGTCGGCGGCGAGGACGGCGGAGGCGGCACAAGCTGTGCGGGCTGGGAGAGTGGGACTGACACAGCAGGGGCCGGTGGCGGAAGAGGCGGAACAGCCGATGGCGTAACGTCAAAGTAGCCAGACCTCTTCAATTGGTCAAGCTTCGAGTCGAAGCGAGACATGGAGTCCCAAAATGATGTCGACCACTTCAGCAGCATCGAGTGGAAGATGGCCGCATCCGCGGCACTAATAGTAATGTTCATCAAACTAATTGATGGGGGATGTAAATGGGATAATTAATTAACTAAATAAAAATTAGCTAATAAAATGGTAATCAACCCCGCATCCTCGGTACTAGAAGTGTGGCTGCTGGTTTGTAAAGGGGAGTGGGGCCCATTGCTGATAGGTTTAAGAAGAAAACTGATGTGGAGTAGGCTCAAGGCAATACAGCGGCCAGGAGATAAAATAAAAAAATAGGGGCGTGTGGCTCAAATGAAAAAGAAAATTAAAGGAAACGGCAGAGCAGGGGACTCGAGGATGCACGTCAGTGCGGGGGGAGACGATTCAGAGGAGGACCGCGGCAATCACGGAGAATATGCAGGGGAGGGGGCTCGTCGTCAGGAGGCGAGCACGGGCAGATAGCGTCGCAGAAGGGCTCTGATATGCTGCTCGGAAACAAAGCAGAGGCACGACGTCAATGAAGGGACAACGGCAGTTGCGCGTGGTTGGACGGGAGAGGAACTTGGGCAGAAGATGTCGTTGTTGATATCGATGGGGAATGACGACGGCAGGGGGTCGGGGATGCCGCGGTTGGGGATGCACAGTGAAAGGAAGAGCGCGCTGGGTTAACAAAGAAGAGAAAATGTTTGCGGTCTGGAAGGGACTGTCAGTTTGCGCAGTGAAGCCGAGTGGAAATGTCGAATCGAGGAAAACGAAGAACCCGTGACAGCGGAAATATTGAGCCTAGGAAGGAGTGCCTCTGATACCAAGTTGTTGTGGACAGCGGAGATACAAGGGCGTTGAAAGCCTAAAGCTTGTGAAAGAGAGAAGTTGAGGGAAGGGGGAAGAGGAAACCCTAGAGTGAGAAGAGGGGTTAGGGATAGACAGAGACGATTTTAGAAAGAGAAAGAAACTTTCATATTTTCATTGTTTCCTTTCCCAAATACAAGACAAAGCCTATTTATAAGACCCCAGGTGACATATCCGTAATTACATAAGATCCATAAAATATTAAAACACTAAAACATTACGACGAGTCTAATAACTATGACTCAATACACACGACGAGATAATAAGATAACTGACGGAGGACCATAACACATAACAACTTCCTTCAAAAATCATAGCAGCCAAAACATATCAAGCACTTAAAATAAAGAAGATGGAGGAAGAAAGAAGAGCTTACGACAAAAACAGAGCAGAAAAACCCAATCGGCGACGAAACTAGGGCTGCAGCCGTCGTCGAGGGAGGATGTGTAGCACAAGCACAGTCGAAGGAGGACGAGAAGAAGAAAATAATTGAGAATTTCAGCAGAAAATTACAGGATCCAGAGATGTGAATAGCTTGGGAAAAGAAGGCACAAACGCTTCCCGATTTCTAATGTAAGGATTTAATTAAATAAATGATTAAGGAAGTTGGGATGGAGATGCCATTTGCTGGAAGCTGGGAAGGAGATGCGATTTGCCGGAAGTTGGGAAGGAGATGTCAATTGCCGAAAGCTAGTAAGGAGATGTGTGATGGCGTGATGGCGGGAAAGCAGATTCCAGTAGCCCGGAAGGAGGAGAGGGAAGGCCCTCCGGTCATTTTGGCAAGGCAGGCTGGAGATATGGGGGTCCAGTCGAAAAAGGGGCAAAAAGAAGGGTTTAAACCGACCTGTTCAAACCGGGGATCGCCAAACAGCGGAGGATCGTTCTGATTGGACCAAAAAGGAGCGAAAATGGGAGCTCAAACACACCCTTCATTTCCGGCCACCACAGTGACCTCCTAAAATCGGCATACTTTTTCGTACTACCCAGATGCATATAATATCGCGAATTATGAGCCACAAAGTATATCCTCGCGAAGATGATTAACATAAGGAATGCACACTCAATTGTCCTATAGCAGTAAACTTTCATGAATGATGAAGGTCTCTTCCTGACCCGCATAAGTAAAATCTCAAATCTCTGTCAGTATGATTCTATCTTTAATGTTGCAAGTGACTTTTGTCCATCTTAAGCTTGCAAAACTAATACGAGTATGCAGTATCACTCTAATCTTCAGAGCTTGCGCTAGATCCTCTTGTTGGGTAATGAGAAAAATAACTTGAACTTGTTCTGCTACGCACGCTAGCTACCACATTTGCTTTCATCAGGTGGCATTGGATATCCATATCATAATTTGACAATATCCCCCTACGTTGTCTCATATTGAGATATTCCTGATCAAAGATACACTTGAAGTTTTTGTGATCTATAAAACATTTACAACAAACTTCATAGAGGTAGTATATCCAAGACTTCGGTGCATGAATGATAGCTGCTAGTTCCAAGTTGTGCACGGAATAATTTTTCTCGTGAACTTCTAACTATCTTGAGGCGAAAACTATGGCCTTTCCATGCTGCATAAATTGTTAAAGGCGCGTCTAAGGCTCGTGGCTCACAAGGCTAAGAGGTTTGCGCCTTCGTGCGTCTTTTTTGTGCCTTTCGAGCAAAAAACGCATGTTTAGGTGCAATTTCTATTGTGAACTTTTTCAAAGCAAATAAACAAATAATGTATGAACTCAATATTTTTTTGCATGAATTAGTGTTTGTGAAATATAATAAGTGTTAAGACTTAGATATGATGCAAGTAATCATATTGATTATATTTTTTAAGAGATATAAATGATAGTAATGAATTATTAATGAGTAGAATATATGAAGCATTTAATTAAGAAGATGAAATGATATTTGATGTTGATTATTTAAACTGAATGTGATTGTATATTGCCTTCTTCGAACGCGCATCTGCGCCTTGAGCCGAGGCTCCAAGATCCCTTTAGACCTTGGTACGTCTTGCGCCTTTAATAATGCCTAGGCCTTGATCCGAAACGTCGCTATAAATTTGAAAGTCATCCGTACCTGAAGGTAAACTCAAAATCGGTGCAGTCAGCAATCTGATTTTCATCTCCTCAAAAGTAAGCTCACATTCATTTGTCCAATTAAAGGGTTTTTCCTTGTAAGCGTAGTCATCATCACAAATATCTTCGAGAAGTGCTTAATGAATCTCTCGTAATAACTTACTAAACAAAGAAATTAGTGGACCTCGGTAACTGTCCTCGGCTTTGGTCAATCCTTTATTACTTCTATTTTTCTTCAAATCCACTGCAAGATCTCTCAGGTTGATAAAGTGACCCAAGAAAGCAACCTATGGAAGCTAGAACTCACACTTAGAAAATTTTGCATGCAACTGATTTCCCCTAAGAGAACTAAAAACTGTCCTAAGATGTTCGGGATGAACTTCTCGACTCTTTGAATAAACTAGGATATCTTCAATGAAAACGATAACGAAACGATCTAAGAATTTCTGAAACATTTTGTTCATCAAATTCATAAAAGCAGATGGGACATTAGTCAATCCGAATGACAAAACTACAAACTCATAGTTCCAGTATCTCGTGCTGAAATCTTTCTTCTGAACATCCCCATCACGAACTTTCAACTGATGATAACCAGATGTCAAATTTAATTTGAAGAATATGCAAGACCCCTCAAGCTGATCAAATAAATCATCTTTCCATGAAATATGAAACTTATTATTAACTTTCGACTTGTTCAACTCAAGGTAGTCTATGCAAAATCTCATACAATCATCTTTCTTCATTACGAATAGAACGGGTGCACTTCAATGTAAGGTGTTAGGACGGATAAAACCCAACTCAAGCACCTCCAACAACTGGATCTTCAATTCAGCTGCTTCTCTGGCATCCATGCGGTAAGGAACATTGACATCTGGTGCAGATCTAGGTATAAGGTCAATTTGGAAATCAATCTCTCTAGTAAGAGGGGAGTCAGGTAACTCTTCCTGAAAAACATCTTGAAAGTCGTGAACTACTGGTACTTCTAGCAAACTAACTTTTGTTTTTGCATGCATCATCACTAGAAAGGTGTCACAACCCAAGTTGATACATCTGACAACCTTTACTGAAGATATAATCAATTTGGAGACTCACTTCATGCCTTGAAAGGTAACGATGGATTGCTTGGGTCCTTCTAACTAGATTATGTTATTCCTACAATCTATCATGGAGTTAACGTCTAACAACCAGTCCATACTCAAAATCAAATCAAATTCTGCAATCGGGAGAAGAGAGGATTCTACGATAATTTTAGCTTCTCCAAACAGCACTGGGGCACTACACTTATGCCTAGTCTGCATAAGGGATCCATTTGACATCATGATCTCTAATGGTGTTGACTTTGAAAAGATATTTAAGCCCACCCTAAGCGCAAGGGATTCTGTAATGAACAAATGCGAAGCACCTGTGTCACAGAGAATCTTGGAGGATACATTTTGAATCATAAGTATATCTACATGCATGAATGCAACATGGGTATAGTGGAGTCACTATGAAGGAAGAAATAAACTATCTACGATATAATCATACATGTAACTATGTCCTCAATTCCTCATGCTCCTTGGCCTCTTGCTAAACATGTTCATACGCTTTTGATTGCACCAAATCTCTCCAAATGGCTAGCTTAATATCAGGCCCCATCAGTGACTTTCCCTTATCGATCCTACTAAGATCTCCAACCTCGAACTTCAACTAGATAAAGAGGATCACATTCGTAAGAATAAGATGGAATTGATATATATTTAAGTTGATTACAAAACATGAAATTTGTGACCTGCTTATTGGTATAACTCTGGCAGTAGAGATTTATGACCCGGCTTCTGGAACTTTATAGCACACCCAAGCAGTAGCCAAACGCTCACCTAGATGGTGGCGGTAGCTGATGGAGATCGACGACATTTGGATAATCAGACAGACGATCGGAGATCGTGATCGCGACCGGCTCGATTTTCGTATTTTTATGTACTTTATTTTTGTTTTTCTAATTAGTATTTAAAAGGTCAAGTTAAATTATTCGTCGGACAATTGTTGCCATCAGATAACTTTAACCTAACCCCCTCCCCTACTTTTTTCTTTCTAATAGACGCATGAAGGGAGGGTATCGAAGATTTAGGGTTTCAAATGGAAACCGCTCGGTCGGGAAGGCGCTACGCCGTTCGCAGAATAGGTGTTGACATCGGGCGCTTCTACCGCTTCCACGGAGGCAATGCCCCCCTTTCGCTGCAACCCCCCCCCCCCCACTCTCCAGCCAACGACCATCCCCCAGAGCGTGTCCAACACACCGACCTCACCTCCAGCATTTATCCAGTCCACCGGCTGCCTCCTTCCACCATTCCCACAATTTATCTACTCTCCCATGGTACGGCTGCCGCATATTCCACCCTCCCCTGCCACTGCCGCCATCTCCACCCGCCCCTACTACTGTCGGCGCCTCCCCCTTCATTCCAGCTATCGCCTATCACTGTCATCCCCCCTTCTGTGGATCTACCACCAGCCTCCCCTCTATCAGATCTCCCTCCCACAGCCCAGCTCTGCCTCTATATCGCTAGATCTACCCTCCCGCAGTCTCGATCCTCCTCCGTACAGTCGAATCTACCTCTTCACCACCTGGATCCGCCTATATACGGTCGGATCTACCTTCTTACAGTCTGATCCCATTCCAAGCAGTCAGATCCAGTCCAACCAGCCCTTGTTTCCCTTCCGGACTGCCACCACCTCTACTGGCATCCATTATTTGGTAAGCTTTTACTTTCGAGTATTCATTTGTTCGCATTGTATGGATAATTTGTATTATTAATAATGTTTGACGTGAATTAATTTGATTTTCATATCTTTTATTGACGTGCAAGGAGTATTCACTTTGCATTTAAATTTCAATGCACTCTCAATTACTTTGTAATTGTTGTCGGCTTACTTTCATTGCAATATTTGTAATCAATTGTGACACTTGCACGAGATTTAAAATTAATTTGTTTAATTAATTATGCCTCGCAAAATACTTGCATGATTAAGTCATCGCATTTGCATCACATTAGGGTTATCTCTCGATACTTCATTGGATCATGTGTTTGTATTCATTAGCATCTTAATTTTAGGGTTCATCGTCGGCCAATTACATTCATCACATGCTCATGAGTGTTGCATTTAGGGTTAGAACATCATAAGCCCACATCCTATATATTCGTGCTGCGTCAAATTAGTATCAGTGCCAGTTCGAGCATTAGTTTAATACGTCATAGTAGATTCTATAGGTTCCTTCATAGCTAGATATCACCGTTATTCCTCTCCTCAACTTGGGGATCCCGAGCTCACTTACACCCGCTCTCATAGAGTACCTTTGTAACAACTCATTTTATATAATAATAATAATAACAACAACAATAACAATAATATAAAAAAACACCTAATTTCCCCTCTTTAAACCCGAGCGCCCCACCCCCCGCCCCATTTCTTTAATTCCCGCATCCGCAAACCCGTCGACCGAGGGTTTCTCCTGATCCCGCCTTCTGTGCCTACCGTCGGCTCCGTCTCGCCGCTCCCGCATCCCGTCGACCCCCCCCCCGACGCCTTCTCCTCCTCCCGTGGTGGTCGTTTCTTCCTCCGCTTGACTTCACCGCCTCCTTCTGCACCCTCCATTGCTCTGGCCGACGGGAGATCAGCCACCTTTGGCGTCCCCTAGGGCCAACTGTCCTCTTCATCAAGGCAGCTACCATCTCTTTCTCCTCCAAGTGGTTGACAACCACTGTCTCTCCATCTGACAACCTCTCCTGCTCTGTTTGGGTTGGTGTTTGCGAGAGCGACGACTAGGGTTTCCTCCCCTCTCCTCCTTGGGCCGGGATTTGGCTTCTCTTGGGTAAGAAAACTCATCTTGCCTCCTACGTTCTGTTTTCTCTTAATTTTTTTGCTAATTTTCGCTCCCCAATCGATGTAATCATGTCGATCCAACGTGTGATCATCGTATATTTGACTAATCCAGTCTTATTTGTGTTTAGGGTGCCGCTCTTCAGGTCTAGTGGTGGAATCGCTACAAGCCCTCTCCGAATTAGGGCTTTTTGCAACCAAACGCCGCCAAAATCTCTGATTCCTCGCGGTAGCCACTTCTTCCCTCACTCTCGAGTGAGGTAAATTTCTAACTCCTCTCATGATGTGTAAGTGCGATTATCAAACGGTTGTGCAAACGTAGAAATCTTGTTAATTCAAATTTGATATATATATTGTTGATTTTGAACAGATTTAGCAAGAGCTTTTAACCACGCTTGCGCCATTTAGCTATTGTTAGTGCTTTCGACGTCACCTTAAAGCAAGTGGAGAACCCTCTCTCACTTGCAAACTTTGGAATTTAACCTTGTTATCTGCTCCCTATGTTATTTACTAACGTTGTGTTATTTTGTTAAAATCTCTGAACTCTCGTAATGTTGTCATAAATTAATATGATAAATAATCACCTAAGTATGAAACTCGAAGACAATTCCGTAGTTGTAAGCAAATCATTGAACTGTAGCGTCTAACTGGGCATCTGTCTGCCGTCATGGTCACGGCAAGCAGGATTACTTACTTTTCCGACAAGACTTGCACGCAGATCCGATCGTGAACCATGTGTGCCCGCTATAGCAGCTTCACCCATCATCGATCACGGCTTACAACATATTACATGAATAATTTTAGGCTTTATCCCGTGATAGGCTATCATTCCAGAAATGTCTGGTTGACTTAGATGTTGACATGATTACTAGTTCCGCTCAAGATATATCAATGTTCGATCATGTCTGTCTGTTTTGCTCACAAATTAATTAATTTATTTGCTCATGGTTTAATTCATATGTTCTGAGGCATTTCTTTCTGTTTTGGATTTGTCTTGGGGTTCGTGACTGCGCCGCTTACTCCCTGAGTTACTTCTCGTTCAGCTACAGCTTCGTCTGGAGGTTTTTCTTTAGTAGTTGCTTACATCAGTTTCTATGTATTTATTTTCCTTACTGTCAGTGTGATTTATCATATACTAGTTATTATAAGTCATGTTCTCTTGTATTGTGGACAACTCCTAAAATGTTTCTGATGTACTAGCTCATTTTATTTATGACATATTCATTACTGCTACTTATTGCATTCACGTCTATTTCAGCACTGTGTGTAGCATTAAACTTTTTAAAGAAATGTGTGTGCATTAACTTCTCACTGTTTTAAAATCTTTAGCGTTTCCGCATATTTATAAACCATAAATTGCTCTACAAAGTAACTATTTCTAAAGTTATTCTTTTTTTGTAATCTCTGTAACCGCCTTAGCGGGCATGGTTTTTTTTTCCGCCCATGTCGGTGGCATCACGGCCCGCCCAAAGCGCACCCTAACTTTCGTCGTGACGGGTCGTGACAGCTGCTATCAGAGGGAGGTTTGCGCTAAAAAAAGGTATTTTGAAATTATTAAGTATTTTGAAACACGCACACGCCTCAATCTGTTGAGGCAGATTCTCAAGCGTCTCACTCGCTTGGAAGAAGATCGACAAACTCCTGATAAAGCTCTTGATTCCGGAAGCGTAGGGACAGCTGGAGCTGCTACTACCTACGCTCTTGAAGCCACCCCTCCTACAACTGGTTCGGGAATTGGCTCGCTTGTTGACGCCCTGGTGGTCCCGCTCGTGTCAAGTCCGGCTGCCCCTCCTGTGGCGATGGCAGATATGCTGGAGTTCAAGAGGCTGAACCCGCCGTCCTTCAGTGGCAGTCGCGATTTCTTCGTCATTTCAGAGTGTCTCTCCCAGATGGAGAAGCACTTCGAATATGTCGGTGTTCCTGATGCATAAAAGGTTCTTCTTGCGGCCTACCAGCTGACCGAGGATGCATACACCTGGAGGATTCAGCGTCGCAGTCTCCCCAACTCTTCTGCTATGACATGGGAGCAGTTCAAGAATGCGCTCATGGAGAAGTTTCTCTCGTCTGTGGAGCGCGACAAGTTAACTGAGAGATTCATGTCCCTTCAGCAGCCCGGCAGGACCGTGACTGAAAATGAGATAGAGTTCTCTCGCCTATCTCTCCTTGCTACAGAGTTCGTGCTTGATGAATCTAAGAAAATCAGCCGCTTCGTGAAAGGTCTCCGACATGACTTCCACCAGCATTTGGTAGTTCATGGCGCCACCACCTAGGCCGAGACGGTTGGAGCCGCCTTGCAGGTTGAAGCTATAGAGCTGGATCGTAATGCCAAGAAACTCCAGCAAGGTACAAGCATTGTTGTTGCATCTGACCACAAGCGAAAGGGTGCTCCACCTCAGGAGCAAGGTCCCAAGTCCCAGGAAGTGTGTGCCTACGCCACAAGGTTGGCCACATCGCCCAAGTTTGTCGTTCCCTCCTGAAGAAGCAGAAGATGGTTGTGCCTGCACAACAGCCCCAGGTGACGCTTGTCACTGCCTCCTTCGTCTGTGCCTTCTGCAAGAAATCGGGTCACTTCGTGAGAGACTGTCGCCGCAAGCTGAATACCTGCTTCAGATGTGGGCAGGTTGGACATCAGATCAAAGATTGCCCCGCGAAGGAAAGCCCGGTCACCGCTCAGCCTCTGCAGGCTATTTCTGGAGCCCAAGAGAAGGGCAAGGTTGTGTTGAACGTCACCACTGAAGGCGAGGCGCTCGCATCTACCTCCGTCATCTCTGGTACGTTTTAAGTAAAGTTTTAAATTTTCTGCATTCTTTAATTACCTGCTTTAGTATTGACAATCTTGAAATGTGTTTATGATGTTTAATTCTCGGGAATTTTAGGGTCAAGAATAAGTGGATGCAAATCCTTTTCGATTCTAGGGCATCTCACTCTTTTATAGCGCGTCATATCGTGAATCTCCATGGTTGGCCGACTTCGCCACTCGATGTCCCTTTCGAGATTTCTGTGCTCGGTCATCTGCACCTGTCAACTAGAGGCATTCTCAACTGTCTGATACTGCTCGGTGAACTGCAAGTCGTCGCCGATTTCATAGTCCTGGATATGACAGAATTCGACGTAATCTTGGGTATGAACTGGCTGGTCGCGTATCGAGCAAAGCTGGACTATGTGGCAAAGAGGGTCAATCTCAGTATCGATGGGAAGGACTTCAGCGTGCATGTTCAGACCACCCGCAGCCACCTGAAGGTAATTTCTTCTGTGCGCGCCACTCGGCTTCTTAGCCAGGGATGTTTTGCTTGTTTTGTTTATGCTAATCACTCGGATGCTGTTATACCTCAACTTGAGTCTATCCTGATTGCTTCCAAGTTCCCTGACGTGTTCCCCGCCGAGTTTCCTGGAATGTCTCCCGATCGTGATATAGAGTTCTTCATTGATGTAGAGCCTGCAACAAGGTAACCATCACGAATAAGGTAACCATCACGATAGACTCAAGTTAACCATCACGATCACGATCGGGAGGCATTCCAGGCAACTCTCGTTCTCTTCGTTAAAAAGAAAGACGGATCCATGAGATTGTGGATCGACTATCGTGATCTGAACAAGGTAACCATCACGAATAAGTATCACCTCCCGCACGTGGATGACCTATTTGATCAGCTCAAGGGCAGTACCGTTTTCTCCAAAATCGATCTCAGGTCAGGTTACCATCAGTTGAAAATTAAGGATTCTGACATTCCCAGGACAGCCTTCCGGACTCGGTATGGGCATTTTGAATTTTTGATGATGTCATTTGGTTTGACTAACGCCCTTCTGCTTTTATGGATATGATGAACCGTGTCTTCCGCGAGTACCTGGATAAGTTCATGATCGTTTTCATTGATGATATCTTAGTCTACTGGCCAAGACTCATGAGGAGCATGCAACCCAACTTAGACTCACTCTCTTCACACTTCGTCAGCACCAACTCTATGTCAAGTTGGTGAAATGTGAATTATGCCTGGATCATGTTGCCTTTCTGGGGCATGTCATTTCGGGTGATGGGCTTTCCGTTGACCCTGCCAAGATCTCTGCAGTTATGGACTTGAAGCAGCCTTCTACCCCTACTGAAATCAGCAGTTTTCTTTGTTTGGCTGGCTATTACCGGCATTTCGTCAAAGATTTCTCCTCTCTTGCTGCTTCTTTAACTAAGCTAACTCAAAAGCATGCCAGGTTTGAGTGGTCAGATCAGTGGGAGCAGGCTTTTTCTGAATTGAAGAAACGTTTATGCTCAGCGCTTGTTTTAGCTCTGCCGTCAGAGGGGTTAGACTTTTCAGTTTATACTGATGCTTCCGGAGTTAGATTGATCGGTGTCCTAATGCAAGAAGATCGTGTTATCGCTTATGGGTCGAGAAAGTTGAAGATTCATAAACGCAACTACCTCACTCATGATCTGGAGTTCGTTGCAGTAGTGTTTGCTTTGAAGTTGTGCCGTCATTATCTTTATGCCGTGAAGTGTCACATCTTCACTGACCATCAGAGTTTGAAGTATATTTTTGTCCAGAAAGATCTCAATCTTCGACAGAGGCGTTGGCTTGAATTCATAGCAGATTATGACTTGCAACTCACGTATGTGCCCGGTAAAGCCAATTCAGTGGCGGATGCTTTGAGTCGTCAGGCTTCTGTTGCAGCTGTGCACCTATGTCAGCTTCTCTCGCGGCCCTGGTTGATGACCTCGAGCGGATGGACATATCCTTCTCACCTGGAGATCAAGGGGAAGTCTCTGGCCCGTTATAGGTAGAACAGGTAAAGGACCTGCAGTCGTCTGATCCCGCACTCCAGCGCATTCGCAGACAGGTTGAACTCGGTACTCTTCCAGATTTCTCTTTCTCTGACGATGTTCTGCGTTTTTGAGGTCGCCTATGTATTCCCAATGTTCCAGAGTTACTGGATAGTTTTTGCCGAGAAGACCACGAGTCTCGTACGGTCGTACCTCTTGTCATCCTGGCAACAACAAGATGTATCATGACCTGAAGAAGATTGTGTGGTGGTCTGGCATGAAGAATTATATTGCACGCTTCATCTCTCGATGTCTGACGTGCTAGAAGGTGAAAGCTCAGCGTCAGCGTCCCGGTGATCTTTTGCAACCTCTGTCTATCCCCGAATGGAAGTGGGAAGATATCTCTATAGACTTAATCACTGGTTTGTCCCGCCCTCCGAGAGGACATGATCCGATTTGGGTCATAGTGGATCGCATGACTAAAGTGGCTCAATTCATCCAGTACAAGGAAGGTCATTCCGCCGAGAAGATTGCCCGGATTTAGGTTTTTGAGATTGTTAGGCTCCATGGGATTCCTCTGCGGATTGTTTCTGATCGTGATTCGAGATTTGTATAGCACTTCTGGAAGGGATTTCAACAAGCTTTGGGCACTGATCTCAACCTGAGTACCGCTTATCATCCGACGACCGATGGCCAGACCGAGAGAGTTAATCAGATTCTTGAAGATATGCTACGGTGTTACATTCTGGACTACAAGGGAGTTTGGGACGAGCACCTACCCTTGGTCGAATTCGCCTACAACAACAGCTATCAAGAGAGCCTCAAGATGGCCCCCTTCGAAGCATTGTACGGGCATCGTTGCAGGACCCCGCTCTACTGGTCAGAAGTTGGTGAAAAGGTGATTTTGGGGCCTGAGCTGCTCCAGGATATGAAAGAAGCTAGAAGACTCGTCTTCAGCTCAATCGTGCCATCAAAAGGTAGAGGAGATATGCTAATTAGCGTCGTCGTCCATTAGAATTTGTCGTGGGTGATCAAGTATTCCTGAAGGTTTCCCCTACTCCTGGAGTGAAACGGTTCGGTAGCCATCATAAGCTCAGCCCGAGGTTCGTGGGACCGTAAATCATCTCAGAACGTATTGGAGGATCTGCCTATCGTCTTTAGCTACCTGCTTCTTTGGTCGGTGCCCATGTTGTCTTTCATGTCAGTCAGCTTCGGAAATACATCCACGATCCTAATCGTGTTCTTGAGGAAGTTCCAGTGATTCCTGAAAATAATCTGTCCTATCTTGTCGAGCCCGTGAAGATCGTCGAATATCAAGAACGCAAGCTTCGCAAGAGAACCATTCTTATAGTGAAGGTACTTTGGGTGCATGGAAAGTCTGAGGAGTACACTTGGGAACTCGAATCTGACATGCGTCGCAAGTATCCGCAACTCTTCTCTTAATCTTGGTACATCTCTGAGTTTAACTTCCTTGTTATTTAAGTATCTTTCATAGTTAGCTTCTATGTCTTATGTTGCAGACTGTTATTGAAGTGCATGTCGTCTGAATTTTCGTTGTTTTGGCCTCATTCAGAGAATCTTCAGAAAGTTTCGGGACGAAACTTCCTAAGTAGTGGAGAATGTAACAAATCATTTTATATAATAATAATAACAATAATATAAAAAAACCCTAATTTCTCCTCTTTAAACCCAACCCCCCCCCCCCCAATTTCTTTAATTCCTGCCCGCAAACCGTCGACCGAGGGTTTATCCCGATCCCGCCTTTTGCGCCTATCGTCGGCTCTGTCTCGCCACTCCAGCATCCTGTCGACCCCCCCCCCATGCCTTCTCCTCCTCCAGTGGTGGTCGTTTCTGCCTCCGCTTGACTTCACCGCCTCCTGCACCCTCCATTGCTCTGGTCGACGGGAGATCAGCCTCCTTTGGCGTCCCCCAGGGCCAACTGTCCTCTTCATCAAGGCAGCTACCATCTCTTTCTCCTCCAAGGGGTTGACAACCACTATCTCTAGCTCCGACGACCTCTCCCGCTATGTTTGGGTTGGTGTTTGCGAGAGGGACGATTACGGTTTCCTCTCCTCTCCTCCTTGGGCCGGGATTTGGCTTCTCTTGGGTAAGAAAACTCATTTTGCCTCCTAGGTTCAGTTTTCTCTTAATTGTTTTGCCAATTTTCGCTCCCCAATCAATGTAATCACGTCGATCCAACGTGTGATCGTCGTATATTCGACTAATCCAATCTTATTTGTGTTTACGGGGCCGCTCTTCAGGTCCAGTGGTGGAATCGATTCAATCCCTCTCTGAATTATGGCTTTTCGCATCCAAACACCGCCAAAATCCTCGATCCCTCGCGGTAGCCTCTTCACCCCTCACTCTCGAGCGAGGTAAATTTTTAACTTCTCTCATGATGTGTAAGTGCGATTATCAAACGGTTGTGCAAGCGTAGAAATCTTAGTAATTCAAATTTGATATATATATTGTTGATCTTGAATAGGTTTAGCTACAGCTTTTAACCTCGCTTGTGTCATTTAGCTATCGCTAGTGCTTTCGACGTCACCTTAAGGCAAGTGGAGAACCCCCTCTCACTTGCAAACTTTGGAATTTAACCTTGTTATCTGCTCCCTATGTTATTTACTAACATTGTGTTATTTTGGTAAAATCTCTGAACACTCGTAATATTGTCATAAATTAATATGATAAATAATCACCTAAGTATGAAACTCGAAGACAATTCCGTAGTTGTAAGCAAATCTTTGAACTGTAGCGTCTAACTGGGCATCTGTCTGTCGTCATGGTCACTGCAAGCAGAATTACTTTTCCGACAAAACTTGCACGCAGATCCGATCGTGAACCATGTGCGCGCTCGCTATAGCACCTACACACTTCATCGATCACGTCTTACAACATATTACATGAATAATTTTAGGCTTTATCCCGGGATAGGCTATCATTCTAGAAATGTCTGGTTGACTTAGATGTTGACATGCTTACTAATTTCGTTCAAGGTATATCAATGTTCGATCATGTCTGTCTGTTTTGCTCACAAATTAATAAATTTATTTGTTCATGATTTAATTCTTATGTTCTGAGGCATTTCTTTCTGTTTTGAATTTGTCTTAGTGTTCGTGACTGCGCCGTCTGCTCTCTGAGTTACTTCTCGTTCAGCTACAGCTTCGTTTAGAGGATTTTCATTAGTAGTTGCTTACATCAGGTCGTATGTATTTGTTTTTCTTACTGTCAATGTGATTTATCATGTACTAGTTATTGTAAGTCATTTTATCTTGTATTGTGGACAACTCCTATGATGTTTCTGATGTACTAGCTCATTTTATTTATCACATATTCATTACTGATGCTTATTGCATTCAAGTCTATTTCAGCACTGTGTGTAGCATTAAACTTTTTAAAGAAATGTGTGTGAATTAACTTCACACTGTTTTAAAATCTTTCGCGTTTACGCATATTTATAAACCATAAATTGCTCTACAAAGTAACTATTTCTAAAGCTATTCTTTTTTGTATGCTCTGCAACCGCCTTAGGCCCTTAGCGGACATGGTTTTCTTTCTGCCCATGTCCGTGGCATCACGGCCCGCCCGAATCGCACTCTGACTTTCGTCGTGACGGGTCGTGACAACCTTTAGGGAGATCCTCAAGTTACTATGAAGATTATCCTCGATCACAGCACGCCACTTCCAGAGATTGGATTGATCCGCCGACACGATCCTACTATGTTAGAGATGATCAGTATGTTGATTATCACCGTTCATATCCCTGAAATCGAGCGGATTGTGTTGATCCTTGAACACGACCTGATTATATTAGGGATGATTATTATGAGGATCGTCGTGAGAGAGATCTCGAGGGTCAGTTTCATACTGTCGCCCCATCTTTTGACAGTTAATCGAGTCCCAAGTCCTTTAGTTATTGGCCCGTGGACATGTAATATTATCTGAATTATTTTGACTTATTCGATGAACGCCGCGTAAAATTTGTGAAACTTAGATTGCTAGATCGTGCGAGAGCATATTGAAAGGACCCATGAGCGAGAGTGTCTTCACCGCATCAGTTGTTGGGTGGAGATGAAACATATCTTATGTCAGAGGTATTTACCCGCTTTCTATCGGAGTTGCCTTCTCGAGCATTTATCTTCCCTTTAGCAGGGATCCGCTTCCGTCAATGAGTATATGGATCATTTTGATGAGTTATGAGTGAGGAGCGACATCCAAGAGGAGCCAGCTATGACCACTTTTTGATTTTGGTCTGAGCTTTGATCTGAGATACGTACTAAGTTGACCTATTGTGATGTGTTCCTTCCCTACCCCTATTCTCATCATTGACTCGCCCTTGCATGCATGTTCACCTGTGTTGAGCCTCCATATATTGTCGTGGCGAGTCATATTCCGGGTGAGGGCCGAGAGCAAAATTTCAACCTTGAAGTAGTTGTCTCTTCCCCTCCAGAAGATGAGGACACTACTATTATCGATGACATGCCTCTCAAAGATCATCCTACTATGAAAAAAATTCTTTGATGAGCCCCCATTGAGACATTTGGAGAGCCACTTGAGGATTTCTTTCTTTTAGGAGATGTTCGGCCGACCCAAACGCTAAATCCTTGTGTTCTTATCTGACACGTCTTTTTAGACCATATTCACAATAAATTTTCATACGTACCACCAGGTGAACCACTTGATTTACATCCCTATGTTGTTATTTTTGATACTCCTTCGGGAGATTCCTTCCGTACTGAAATTTCCTATCGACCACCTGGTGAGCTCCTTGATAACTCACGCCTCTTAAGAGATATTTGTCAACCCACCACACTATATCTCACAATTGATATCCTCGTTAAGTATCTGGTTGTTCACTATACACTCGGCGATTGTTTCTACATCCCACCCAAGAAACCGCAAGATAAACCACCTATTTTTAAGAACTCCAACTGTCACCTAAAATCTGCATTTAGTAAGTCTGTTGAGTCTGTCATTTTGCATTTGCATCTGTTGCATGGTTTGAATGTCATATTCCAACGTAAAGTTATATTAAATAATGAATATTTTAAAACTTGCGTCAGTAAGCACAGAGAAAATGAATATTCAAAAAAAGTGGTTGGGTGATTATTTGCATATTATTTAATAGGTTCCCGTTTGGGACAGCTATGAATTTAAATGATAGGCAAATAGGTTCATGCACTGTCATGAGGGAGTTTGAGTCAAATTTTTCAAGCTTAATATTACAAGAAATATGTGTGTTCATCCAGTTCTAAATGTTGAGGATTTGGCTCTAGACGTGGAGCCACCTAGTTTTGGGTCTTTAGCTTTCCCATCTAGCTTCAGTTTCCACAATCACTATAGCATCTCCTATACACCCGACTTCCACTACAGCCCTCCCACTACCATTATATCCCTACCCTTCACACTTGTTATGACTTGCATACTACATGGGATCCACGACTACTTTAGCGGTATGATAACATTATGCATAGAAACTTCCTACCTGGAGTGACAGAGATTCTTACCTGGCTTGTTATGGGAGCATGTAGTTTCCATTCGCCAGAGATGAATGTTTATGAGCCGGGGAGATCTATTGAGATCGATGACATTTGGATCATAAGATAGATGATCCAAGACCGTGATCGCGGCATGCTCAATTTTTTGTATTTTTATGTATATTTTTTTATTTTTCTAATTAGTATTTTAAAAGTTAATTTAAATTATTTGTAGGGTGATTGTAGCCATCAGATAACTTTAACCTAACTCTCCCTCGGTGATCGTAGCCGCATGAAGGGGGTATAGAGGATTTAAGGTTTCAAAAGAAAACTGTTCGGTCAGGAAGGCGAGACGCCTTCCACGCTCCTGGTGCTGACGTCGGGGGCATCTACTGCCTCCAAGGGTGCAACGCCCCCTTCCACTGCCACCCTCCTACTCTCCAATCGTTGACCATTGCCCTAGAGCCCATCCAGCCAGCTGACCTCGCTTCCAGCGTTTCTCCAGTCCGCCGACTGCCGCCTTCCACCATTCCCATGGTTTCTCTACTCTCCCCTGCTATCGTCGCCGCCTACTCCACCATCCCCTGCTCCCTCTGTCGCCTTCTCCACCCTCCCCTGCTACCGTTGTCGCCTGCTCCATTCATGTTATCGGCTGCTACTCCCATCCATCATCACCCATCTGTGTATCCACCACCAGTCTCCCCTCTAGCAGATCTCCCTCCCACAGTCTCGATCCGCCTCCATATTGTTGGATCTACCCTCCCTCAATCCAGATCCATCTCCGTACAGCCGGATCTACCTCTCCACCGCCCGGATCCACCTATATATGGCAGAACCTACCTTCATACAGCCTAATCCCGCTCGTCACATTCAGATCCAGTCCAATCAGACCTTGTTTAACTTTCGGGCCGCCACCGCCTCCATCGACATCCATTCCTTGGTAAACTTTTACTTTCTAGTGTTCATTTTTCGCATTGTATAAATAACTTGTATTAATTTGATTTTTGTATCTTTTATTGACGTGCAAGAATTATTCGCTTCATATTTCAATTTCAAACGCACTCTCAATTAATTTGTAATTGTTGTCTGCTTACTTTCATTGCAATATTTGTAATCAATTGCGACGCTTGAACGAGATTTTAAAATTAATTTGTTTAAATAATTGTGTCGGAAAATACTTGCATGACTGTGTCATCGCATGTGCATCGCATTAGGGTTATCACTCGTTAGTTCATTGAATTATGTGTTTGTATTCATTGACATCTTAACTTTAGGGTTGATCCTCGGCCAATTAAATTCATCGCATGCTCATGAGCGTTGCATTTAGGGTTAGGGTATCATACTTCCACATCCTATAGATTCATCCTGCATCAGTAGCACTTAGAACAGAGTGGATAATCTTTGAACTTGGCTCAAAGTTGACCACCTCTCTTATCATTAGTTTTTTGCTTCTTGTTCCAGTTCGTCCCCTAATTATTTCTATTCTAGTACTATTGCGGCGCATCCTGGGTTCACTTGGCACGAAAGCTATTTTGCCTTTAGACCCTCTGTTCATTTTCTAACTTCCTCACAGTATCGACTAGGCTTTTATTGGAATTTACCATAGACATCAGTGGCTGCCTGAGTGAGTTACGCAGGCCATCTATGAATCAGTTACACTTTTCTTCATCTCCTTGCATTATACCTGCATAGCGAAATAGGTGGGTAAGTTCTCGTTCATAGACAGTGAAGGTCCTACCCCCTTGAATGAGTCTGAGGTACTTTTCCTGAAGGCCTCGACAATCTGAACGGGGCAAGAACCAACTTGCAAGCGCTTTAGAAAAATTATTCCAGGTGAACATATCCGTTGAACGACCCGACACATGTAAAGGTCGTATTAACAATACACTAGAAAGATTGAATTTTAATAGAAGAAAATTTGAATTAAGCTTCTTAACGGCAAGGTCGTCAACTAAGTGTTTGGTCCACCAAAGGTTGGCTTTACCTTGAAAGAGCAAAGTTGCTAGAGGTACTTACTTGTTCTCTGGGTATTGCATCACGTTAAGTAAATCACGTGTCTTAATCAGCCAGCCATTGCCTGCATCGGAGTTTCTTCCCTACTGAAATTGGAGGGGTGAAGATCTCTAAAGTTCCTCAGGTAATGGTCGTTCCCGATCTCCTCGGCAACAGGAGAAGGGGTTGGAGTTGGGACTCCTGCAGTAGTGCATTCCTGAAATCAAAATGGGCTAAGTCTACTCCCCTGTCCATTTGAGCCGCCATGTCAGTAGGTGTTGGTGTGACTAGCACATCAATAAAACTCATGACAATCTCAGGAGTAGTGTTCTGACACGAAGTTTCGCCAGTCTCACTATTACAGGGTGCCTATAAGACGTAAGGAAAGAAATTATTGAGGACCGTGACAAAAATGAAGGATCTATTAAGAAAGATGTTTTCATACACAAACATAACTAAGAGCTAAAAGAATCTTGACAACTCAAATGTGTAAGAAGTGATTTAGATGAAATCTTAAGGCTCTCTGAATTTTCTGGGTCATGAGATCCTAAACCTACCTCTGATACCAATTGTAATACCCCAACATAGTTTAACAACAAATCGGAAGTCTGGACGGGCCCCATGATAAGAAGTAAATGAACAAACATTATCTAAAGTGGTACATTGTACTTTCATTTTTACCTGCTTCGGAAGTAATAAATGAATCTAAGGGTAAAAGGTTACCCGAATTTTTTGAATCCACGTAGCCAACTAGATTTGAAAAAAAAACTACATATCTGAAATCCTAAACTACTAAAAATTGTCTGATACAATGAAAATCTTAAACATTTAGGTTACAATGAGTTCATAAACATAAACATTATATTAATTGGGAAAGGTAATTGTTGTGAGCCGCTCTTTCACGCTGGGTTAAGTTACTTTTGCACCTCTGCCTCAACAACCTACAACATTTTTTATTGTATCTGAGGCGGAGAGCTGGTTGTGGTTTGCGGTCCGCAGGTCTGTGTTCGTGGGCTCGACCGGCGTAAAGGGAAATTGACCCAGCGTGAATGAGCGGCCCACAATATATAAAAGTGCAGCTCAGTTGGTGAGGGGAGATAAGATGAGATCTCTCTTCAGGGTCAGTGGATAAGACTCCGCCTCAACAACCAGCCGCATATCCAATTGCATCCAAGGAGGAGAGCTGGTTGGGGTGTGCGGCTCATGGGCTTGTATTCGAGGGCTTGACTGACTTAAAGGGAACTTGACAAAGAGTGAAAGAGTGGCCCACAACAGTAATATAATTGAATAAAAAGAAAACAGATAAGGGGAATTGTGAACACTTATCCTAGGCGAAACTCCTCACCTGTGACAGCTGAAAAAATGCCCAAAATGAGTCATCTCATCGGAGAGTAAGAAAAATCATTCCTCCTACTGACACTAAAAATAATTTGAAAGAAATGTGTGCATGCTATTTAAAACAACATTTTAAACTGAGGGGAAAATGTACTACAATTCTACGCATGCTTTTTTATAAAAAAAAATTAAACATAAATATTAGTTCTAGTTTAATCATAATATAAGTTTTCATTCAAGTTTCGAAATTGTTAAACTATAGCCTATAGAAATGTTTAGGTTTCGGTATGCACTTAAGTTCTAGGTATTTTAAGATTCTTCTTCATATTCTAGGTTAAGTAGTTTAAATGGGCATTTTAATGATCTGAGACTCTATTAACGAATGCAGGTATTCTAGTGTCTCACGGACACGAACTCGCATGTACTAATCTTCTAAAAGGGGTGTCGTCTCCTCAAACTTGAAGCTCAAACTATTTGTTACGCCCTATGAGTAAAATAATGTTCCTCTATCTATCACAAAAGAAAGACTCGATTGTGCCTCCTAATTATTTTTCATTAGATGTTGGAATGCAACTTATTCATCTGAATGTCTTAAATTGTATCTCCTGCTAGTTAACCATCTAATATGCATATTTGACAAATTTTGTGGGGCTCTAACAGAACGAAAAAAAATTACTTATGCGTAGAGATGATCTACTTGTATTAACTAGACGCTTTGATGGGATTATAATTTCTTATCAACTATTATTGCATCTCAATGCATACGGGTTTCTATGGTCACAAGAAGTTTCTTAGCTATAAAAGAATATCTTATGCAAACCTATCTGATATGTCCGGCTAAAAGGAATAGAGTTTCTTACCTTGGTGTTGCGGCGCTCGTAGAACTGACGTGGTAGTATGGGTCTTTCGAGATTATTTCGTAAACCTCATAATTTTCTCCGATCAAAGCCAACTCGCACCCTAGATCTAATGTGAGGCAAACCCTAATTAATTAATTATCAAACTTCTAGGGATTAGATGACAACATTTCAAGTGTTAACAAAAGAGTGGACAAGAGTATTTCTATGAGGGAAAAACAAAAGGGCTGAAACCATCTCCCAACAAAATAGAGATCTATAATTTTGGGTATTAAAATATGAATAAAATGCACGGCTGCTGAAAAGACCATGGAATTACTAATATCTAAAGAACAATTACTGTAAGGGGGGAAAACATGCAGGAACAACGGTTTGCCTTCGATTTGGATAGCTCAAGTATTAGGACGTCCTAATATCTTCACTCGCGCTCCAGGTGATTCGATACTCGGTGGAAATCCATAGTTTTATATTATTTTGTTGTCGACATTATTCCGTCGGGATAAAGGCCGTTATAGTTTCTAGTGGTCAGATGTTCATGTCATTCTTCACCAAATGAGGAATCCTGGAAGGAGCTAACTCATAACACAATTGTGGGCCCAAAGATGTAGAAGGATATATCGAGGATCTAATTTGTGTGATCAATCAAAGTCATAGAAAAAGACCTCTCAAGCATGCAAGATCAGTGAAAAAATAGACAAAGAGACTTCTGGAGTTGGAGAGAACAGCGAAGGAGTCCATGCAGGCATTGTAGCTAGGGAAAACATGACTCCAATACCATATTAGGAAAAAAAATATAATTGAATGTTCATTTCATTCACAATAGAGTTATAGAAGATACATATACATATATAAACGAATATGATATGAGGATCAAGAAAAACGAACATAATATGTATACAATAATATCTAATGACTACACTAAGCCAATAGATAAAAAAGAACTGGACAACTTTTCTAAATCAGGCATAAGATGTGGAAAAATCAGGTAATATTTATGATAATTGTTGAAAGGTTGGCCTGAACCAGGTATATCACCAGCCAGACTGCAGTCAGAGCATCCCAACCAAATCTCACAAGGGCTGGTGATATCCCCGGTTCGGGCAAAATTTTCAACAAAAGATGGAGCTCAGTTAGGTATATGAGTGTTGTTTAACGACCTCTTATAAATGAGGATGTGTGTTCGATTTCATGCCACAACAACCTACCAAGGATAAATGGTCTCAAGCCCTTGGAAGATTTGGTTGGAATGCTCCAGTAAGGCTGGTGATATCCTCGGTTCGGGTCCACCTTTTAACAAAAGATGATATCACTAGCCCAACTGTAGTCGAAACATCCCTAAAAATCTCCCAGAGGCCTGAAGCCATTTAGACTAGGTAGGTAGTTGAGTCGTGGAATAGAACACACAACCTTCTTTATAAGAGGGCGTAAGTGTGTTGCTTAACACCATCTCATACAGGAGGTCGTGTGATCTATTCCACACCTCAACAACCTAATCATGATAAATGGCCTCAATCCCCTGTGAAATTTGGTTGGGATGCTCCGACTGCAATCGGCATGGTGATATCCGCGATTCGGGCCCACCTTTCAACAATAACAAATATCAGTGTGTAGGTAGACAGAGATATGCTATCTCAGAACAATGCAAGATGTACATTAGGAAACTAGATGAAAAAATACGTTATGTAAAGTTCCCTATATGTAACAGGAGAAAAGAGGTCGCAGCAAGTAATTGTGTTGAATTCTATAAGCCATCTATATGCATTTTTACTTCTATGTTAAAAAAGTAAAGCATATGCTAAAAACCAAGAACATCAACTTTGGACGAGTACTAATATAACATTAACCAGTATACGAAATCCAACATTAGCTAAAAAAAATAGTCTCTAAGCAATTACACCGAAGTGAACAGTCACCTGTGCTGGCACAGCAACAGCTAGTCTCGTAGGAATATCCTTTAGTTCAAGAAAAACTTGCAGTTGGCTAGTAACGGACCCAGTGAGAACATTTGCAAAGAATGCATTCCATATCAGAAACCAAAGCATTTTGCTGCATGCACTCTTCTCAATGCCACTATGGGAGATATATCCTTGGATTGTAGAAAAAATCTTCATGATTGGAGGTACGATGGATAAAAATAATTGAAGAATAAGACTAGGAAGATATCCTGTTATTACTTGACTAACAACAGATCTGCATTGTTTTAAGAGATATGGATTACATTGGGTCAAAACATAAATCGAAAATCTGAAAGTGAAGTTTTCCTATGAAAATTCATTCAGCGGTTTGAGGAAAAGTAAGAAACTACTCAAGCGTTAAGCATGATAAAAAAATTTATCCTAAGATTCTTAGCATGGTTTAAAGAAGGGGAGCCTTGACGCACCGGTGAGGTGTTGCCGTGTGACCTTGAGATCACAGGTTCGAGTCCTCGAAGCAGCATCTTGCAAAAATACGGGATAAGGTCTGCCTATATTTCACCATTGTGGTGGGACCTTTTTCAGACCCTGGCCGGGTGGGGATGCTTTGTGCACCGGGCTGCCCATTCTTAGCATGGTTTAAAGACTTACCCAGATATTTGCATATTATTTTTTTATTCATTATATAAAATAGTCTGTTTTTGCACTGGAAAACAAGTTTCATATGCAATCAAGTTTCTTCCAGGCATACGTATATATCTTCAAATGCTCAAGAACTATGATCCCATTTCCTACACAAAATGCTAATATCACAGTGCTTCTTGTTTGAGTCAGACAGAAATAAACCTGTTCAAGAATTTCCAGGACCCTAGTTTCTGGTGCATTGACAACTTCAATAAATATATACCCAATAACTATTCAAGCATAAATTACAGGACAAAATTTAAGGCTTTGGCCATAGTTTGACGGTTACAAACAACTTAAGCAAATCACCAAGTTGAGGAAAAAATAATATGTGCTGCAGCAAAGAAACCCAGACGTCGAAGTTAGGTAAGGGAAGCAGCTAAATGCAAATATATTGTGATACTTCCTGAAGAACAGACCAAGGGTTTGACTGTTCTAAAAAGGGCCACATTTCCCTAGAGTTAGATAACACAAATCACAAGTATCCTTAAGCAGACTGTATGACGTAGGGCAAGGCCCTATTAAGGCAAAGGCGTGGTTTCTAAATGTAGATAAAAATGTGACAATTTAATAATAATTTTTATAAGAAGACAATACTAGAAGGTCCACAGTAGTTAAAACTTAACAAGCAAAAAAAGTGAAGTTGTATAAATGCAAGAGAGTTCGCAATCAAATAACTCAAATAAATGGGAACATACGGTTATAAAAAGCTCGGTAACAAAGATTACAAATTGGTATACCTCAAGTAGAAAACTAATACGAAATTCAACAAAAAATAAATGACCTCAAACTAGAAAGCTTACACAATTAAGAATAGAGGCTGGGTGGTTTTCCAGAACTTTGGGACGCTGGAAATGAGGCACGGGGTTGGAAATTGTTCTCCAAGTGGGATCTCAAACTGCTGGACAGCAGTGTCTTCTGGAATGGGTCATCAGTCTATAGAGGTGTTAGCAGTAGAAGAAGAGGGCCAGGAGGTCAGATGGATAAGTACCCGCTAGATGGCAGTCCAGATGGCAGTACTGGACAGAAATTGAGCTTCATGAGAGCGGACAGGTGTAGGTGACTGCAGGGAAAGTCCATCCAGTGGCTTTCAGGGCGCTGATAGGAGGGCTGGGGCCGAGGAAAGGGAGGGCCGGGCTGCTGGATGGGCTCGAGAGAGATGGAGTAGGCTGTAAGGAAAGAACTGAGAGATTTCTGGAGGAATCGAGGAACTGGGGGGCTCCTGGGAGAGAATTCCATGGGCGGTTTCCGATGATCATCGGAAAACTGAAAAGAAGGGAAATTAAAAGGTGGTGGTAGAAGAGTTCTGAAGAGGTCGTGGAGGCTTGATAGAGGTGGCCGTGTGACGACCCCAAAGAATGCGTTAATGAAAATTAATTATTCCCCGATGATGAACAAGAGGCAATACAGATTTTTCGTATTATTTTTTTTTCTTTTCGTTTTAAAAATTTTTTTTATTGGGGGTCCCAATAGCCAATGTTGTGATGGCTCTTTTTCTCATAATGGGTGGGCTGCCTTTTCAATTGGGTTGCCATTTATTTTATGTGGGCTTGAGTATATTGAGTAGTGGGCTGCCTTTGGAGGTGAGCTGGCTGATTACTGGGCAGGTTGAAATATTTGGGCTGGTTGGTGTGGTGTTAGCTGGAATTACCACTTGGCTATGCAACATGTTAGCTCTTGGGGTTTGTTTGGATGACACCTGGTTCACACCATGGCCTTTCTTGTCGCTTACCCTCTGTTATAAAAGTGAGCCCGAGCTTTTGCCCTTCTCCCGCACTTTAAGCTCTGTCGATGCTCTGCTCCTGCGACTATATCTGCTTGTCGTTGTTCTGCTTCTGCGACTACCTTCTTCTTCTTCTACTTCTTCTTCTTCTTCTCCCTAGCTTTCTCTCTGTGCTTCTGAGTCGTTATTGCTTCTGAGTTATCGTTGTTGTGCCGCCGACTCTATTGTGTCGCCGACTCTACTATGTCGTCAATTCTTTTGTGTCGACGGTTCTGTCGTATCATTCAGTGATTGTGGCTGCTCCCTGTTGCTGCTCCCTGTTGCTGCTCCTGAGCTGTTGCTTCTCTGTTGTTGTCTTTGCCCCTGGTTTAGGGCTTCCTGCCGCTAGTCTTTGGAGCTGGTGCTACTTCATCTTCTTCCATCTCCTTCAGTGCTTCTTTCGGAGTTCTTTGAAGGATTCCGCTGAACCTCGGCGTGTCCTCGAGGGAACGGTGGTGAAGCGAAATTCTACTTCCTTCTCCCACCGTAAGGATTTTCCTCTCTTTCCTTTACTGATTTGGCCAGTACTCCTCTGGTTGGCAATTTTATTTGTCCTTTTGAGCTATCTTTGGGTGTTGGAGCGTTGAATCTCTTTCCTAAGATGACGGATACATTTTTGGGGAGCTGATTTTATTTATTTGTTTGCTGGATATAAATTATGAGAGTTGGTGTTAATGTTGGACAGCCATTTTATTTGCTGAATATTTCTGTACAGTCCTTAGAAAGACTATTTTTGTGCCGATTTTGTGTTAATTGAGGGTTGGTTATTGAGCTATTTTTTGGAAATAGAGTTTGAGCTATTTAAATGTTGTTTTCACGCTATTTCGATGCTATTTTTGAGCTACTTACAAGCTGTTTGGGCTATTTTGTGTCGTTTGGACGGCTAATGTTGAGATTCACAGTCTCGGTTGAGGACTGTTTTGATTGGATAGCTCTTACAGACATTTCTTTCGTCGTTTATTTTGACTTTCAGATTCTAACGAATATCAAGTGACGCAATCCAAATAAAATGTGCATATAATTTCAGTGGTTCCCGAGGCCCAGAAATAAGAGGATGGCATATCAAGTGAATCCAAATAAAATGTGCATATAATTTTGTAGCATTAAAAACATTAATGCTACGAATATCAAGTGACGCAATCCAAATAAAATGTGCATATAATTTCAGTGGTTCCCGAGGCCCAGAAATAAGAGGATGGCATCACAAGATAACAGTGACGGCAATGCGAACAAGAATCTGGATAAAGGCAAGGTCATGGTGAGATTCTTATATCTTGAATTAAGTTTTAATTCACGTAATTTCTAATTTCTGTTTTACTTTTGGAAATAAACATTGCATGTGCATATGAGTTTAACTCAATGATATATCGCTATGGAATAAATGTAGGCGAGAGAATAACATAAAAACGATACATATTTCTGAGGGGATTATTTTATTAAAAACTTCTATTTTCACGAAAATTACGATCAAGATAAGAATTAATTTAAAACTCTGCATAGGGAAATGTGAAGTATTCAAATCCTATGACGTAGAGACATCTACTGATGGATTCACTAGTAGGGGTGAGCCTACAATTTCGCTCTTCGGTGCTGTGACTAATTCAAGTTTGCATACCTGAGCAATTCCTATTTTATGTATCCAAAATTAAGGGGTAATTTAAGGATCAGTATTGAGAATAATGAAATAATTGTTTTATTGTAATGTATGCATATTGTTATCTCCCCTTTTTTGCATGTATGACTATTCACGAAATATTTTTTCTCACATAGTCATAATTTTTATAACTAACCATTTGTGGATTTATTTTTTTAAAGACATCAGGAGCTTCTCCCAGTGCATCAAAGAAAATTCCGCTGGAAGAATTGGCGAAGGTATGACTGAAGATATTTGTAGTCATTGGTGAAGCTCAGGAAAGGCATAAAGCCTCTTGTAGAGATCCTTATTGTGACTTTTGTATTGAGTATAAATAAATATACTCATAATTCTTGTATCGAATAATGTAAATAAATAATGGATGAATAAAAAATAATTTATGTACTGTGTTTTTAATGTTGTGCCTTTTTTTATTGAAATAACGTTTGATCCTTGAAATTATTTGGGAAGCCCAGGAATTTGGGTCTTCATAACTTGATATCAGAGGACGGTTTCAATAAATTGTGTTGTATCGTAGACAGTACGAAGTCATAATATTTTAAGAATGTAATATAATTAATTAAAAACTTACGTATAGGAACCCGTCCAAGTATACTCCAGTCGACGTCGCCAAAGGATTCAAGAAGAACGTGAAGTTCAACAACGAACAAGATCTGAAGAAAGCGATAAGGACATCGGCAACAACATCCTTCCAAATCTCAAAAACATCGAGAGAGTGGTAAAAGAAAAATACTTGAAACGCAAACGCAAGAGGAGCCTGAAAGTAAAGATGCGAAGACTTTCCAAACTGGCTCATCAACCAGTAATGCATCCCAAACCACGACGACGAAATGCGCCAAATGTGGTCGCTTTCATCGAGGAGAATGTCTACGTGGAGCATGCTATTATTGCCATCAACCTGGTCATACAAAGAAAACATGTCCAAAGCTTCTGCAAAAAGAAATTATCTCTCGTGGACAACCTCCTCTGCAGCAACCCCAAGTATATCAAATGTATGTTGAATCATTAGCTTAGGCACCTGCACCTGCGTCTGCTCCTATCCCTGCTCCAAATCCTCCTCCAGAAATTTCTGAAGAGCGTTTAGTCCAGCCGCAAGCGGTCAATTTAGAACAGTATCGCAAAAAATAAAATACAGTTTCTTTGATGTATATACTTATAAGAGGGCAATAATAAATATTGTATGAATATAATTATCTTTATATTTTCGAGGACGAAAACTCTTTTAAGAGGGGAAGAATTGTGACAAAGAATGCGCTAATGAAGATTAATTATTCTCCGATGATGAACAAGAGGCAATACAGATTTTTCGTATATTTTATTTATTTCTTTTCTTGTTTAAAATTTGTTTTATTGGGGGTGCCAATAGCCAAATGTTGTGATGGCTCTTTTTCTCATAATTGGTGGGCTGCTTTTTCAATTGGGTTGCAATTTATTTTATGTGGGCTTGAGTATTTTGAGTAGTGGAGCCGCCTTTGGAGGTGAGCTGGTTGATTACTGGGCAGGCTGACTTGGTTGCTGGCTGAAATTTTTGGGCTGGTTAGTGTGGTGTTAACAGGAATTCCCACTTGGTTATGCAACAAGTTAGCTCTTGGGGTTGGTTTGGATGGCACCTGTTTCACACTGTGGCCTTTCTTGCAGCTGACCGCTTACCCTCTGTTATAAAAGTGAGCCCGAGCTTTTGCTTCTCCAGCACTTTCAGCTCTGTCGCTGCTCTGCTCCTGCGACTATTTCTTTCTGCCGCAGTTCTGCTTCTGCGACTACCTTCTTCTTCTTCTTCTCCCTAGCTTTCTCTTTGTGCTTTTGAGTCGTTACTGCTTCTGAGTTATCGTTGTTGTGTCGTCGACTATGCTGTGTTGTCGACTCTGTTGTTTCATTGATTCTTCTGTGCCGACGGTTCTGTCTTCCTTCTCCCACTGTAAGGATTTTCCTCTCTTTCCTTTACTGATTTGGCCAGTACTCCTCTCGTTGGCAATTTTATTTATCCTTTTGGGCAATCTTTGGGCGTTGGAGCGCTGAATCTCTTTACTAAGTTGCTAGATACATTTTTGGGGAGCTGATTTTATTTATTTATTTGCTGGATATATATCATCAGAGCTAGTGTTAATGCTAGACGGCCATTTTTATTTGCTGAATATTTTGTACAGCCCTTAGAAAGGCTATTTTTGTGCCGATTTTGTGCTGATTGAGGGCTGGTTTTTGGGCTATTTTTTTGGAAATTGAGTTTGAGCTATTTAATTGTTGTTTTCACGCTATTTTGACGTTGTTTTTGAGCTACTTACGAGCCGTTTTGGCTATTTTGTGCCGTTTGGACGACTAAGGTTGAGATTCACAGTCTCGGTTAAGGACTGTTTTTGGTTGGATAACTCTTATAGACATTTATTTAGTCGTTTATTTTGACTTTCGGATTTTAACGAATTTTAAAAAATTAATGCTACGAATATCAAGTGACGCAACCGAAATAAAAAGTGCGTTCAATTTCAGTGGTTCCCAAGGCCCAGAAATAAGAGGATGGCGTCACAAGATAACCGTGGCGACAATGCGAACAAGAATGTGGATAAAGGCAAGGCCGAGGTGAGATTTATATTTCTTGAATTAAGTTTTAATTCACGTAATTTCTAATTTATGTTTTACTTTTTAAAATAAACATTGTCTGTGCATATGAGTTTAACCCAATGATATATCGCTATGGAATAAATGTAGGCGAGGGAATAACATAAAAGAGATACATATTTTTGAGGGGATTATTTTAATAAAAACTCCTGTTTTCACGAAAATTACAATCAAGATAAGAATTAATTTAAAAGTCAGCATAGAGAAATGTGAAGGATTCGAATCCTATGATGTAGAGCTATCTACAGATGGATTCACCAGTAGGGGTGAGCCTACAATTTCGTCCTTCGGGGTGTGACCAATTCAAGTTTGAATACCTGAGCATTTTCTATTTTATGTAATGAAAATTAAGGGGTAATTTAAGAATCAGTATTGAGAATAATGAAATAATTATTTTATTGTAATGTATGCATATTGTTATCTCCCTTTTTTTGCATGTATGACTATTCACGAAATATTTTTCTCACATAGTCATAATTTGTATAATTAACCATTTGTAGATTTATTTTTTTGAATGCATCAGGAGCTTCTCCCAGTGCACCAAAGAGAATTCCACCGGAAGAATTGACGAAGGTATGGCTGAAGATATTTGTAGGCATTGGTGAAGCCCAGGAAAGGTATAAAGCATCTTGTAGAGACTCTTATTGTTACTTTTGTATTTAGTATAAATAAATATACTCATAATTTTGGTATCGAAGAATGTAAATAAATAATGGATGAATAAAAAATGATCTTTGTATCGTGTTTTTAATGTTGCGACTCTTTTTAGTGAAATAATGTTCGATCCTTGAAATCATTTGGGAAGCCCGGGAATTTGGGTCTTCACAGTCCGGACGTGGGTTTTGTTAGATATATTGTACATTCATATGGTAGACTTAGATTAGGCACACCTAGGGTGTGATGAGTACCATCTCTTGCACATGTACTTATAGACACAATTGTTAATGTGAATAATTGATTCGATCCTTTTATTCAATCATCGTATCAGATCCCTAGGGTTTCACTCGTTTTGTCTCGTTCCAGCATGTCGTCGTTTCTGTGCTAGTTTTCTTCCTGCTCATCGAGTGCCAACTTGTGTAACAGACGCAGGTCTCGCTCTCCATTCATCTCCCAATTTACAAACGAAGGACCATCGTTCGCCATCTCCGTCTATCTACACTCCCCAGGTCCCAACGACTCCACCGCCTGCTACCGGCCTGCTTGACAAGCTTTGGGCCGTCGTTTCCTGTTCCCGACGATCTTAGTCGTTGTGTTCCCCTGGCCTGGCTGTCGCCTCTTTCTGTCGAACAGCCGAAGATAGTCGATCTTCGTTGCCTTCTACAGCCTGAAGCCAGCCTATCTCCTCTGCTTGTTTCTGCAACCCCGTCCTCCACTTCCTTCTCATCCGCAGCCTGTTGATCTCTGTTGCATGCTGATCTCTGCCGCCTTCTGCAACCCGAAGCCATCCGATCTCCGCTTCCTAATGCAATCCGCAGCACGTCGATCTCCGCTACGTTCTGCAGCTCGCTAAACCTCAGAGTCCACCTCCGTCCTCCTTTGGTTTGATGAAATCGTCTCACTCCTCATCTGCTTTCCTTCAGAAATCTGATGTCATCCTAGACAGGCGGAACTACAAGGCATGGTTCGCCACCGGCAGTGTGATCCTCTGTGGTCTCGATCTATGGGGTCACATTAACGGCACTGAGCCTGCTCCGCCTCCACCAAATGCAAATCCTGTGGACAACCCACCGTCTGTCAGTCCTGTGGACTCCCTCTCTTCCATTGTCAGCATGACCACTTCCTCCCAGTCTCCCCATAAGCATGAACGCCTACGAGTTACCTACGACCAAGGTGATTTGGGATCACTTGTGTTGCCTCTACCTTCCATCTATCAAGGCTCTACGATAGTCCCTATTCCAGACCCTCGGTGCCCGGTACTAGCGTGCTTGGTCTGTATAAGCTTTCTTTGAGGAGCTCCTGAACCTCTGGCGTCAGTGTGATGAGATGACACCTTCGTCTTGTGTTACTTGTACTCAGTGTGTTGTTACATCCCGGGACCACGACTTTCAACGTATGAATGAGTTTCGTATGCGCCAACACTCCGAGTTCGAGCCTGTTCGAGCACAGCTTCTGCACTGGGATCCTCCGTCATCTCCCATGATACCTTGGCCTTGGTGATTGTTGAGAAGACTCGTTTCCACTCCTTGGACACTGCTACTCCTCCTTATATAATTCCTCATGTTGTTCTGGCAACTCCCCGGCTTCTACCACAGTCTTCTCTTGTGAGTGCTCCACTACTACCCTCGCCTAGTTATAGTGCTCCAGTGCGCATGTTTCTCGTCCTCCACCAGCGCCCTTTGTTTCTTAGTCTTGTGCTCTTTGCCTGCCTGTCCACTGTCACTACTGGCAATGTCTTGATTATGTCAAATCTGAGTGTTGCAAGCTTCAGAGGGCTCGACAGTCTGGTCAACAGCATGCCCCTGGTGCATCTTTAGCTCATTTTTCTGACCCGGTACAGTCACACTTTGTTTCTAAGTTTGCCCAGCAGATTGCCAAACAGCTTCCTCATGGATCACTATCTCGCTCCTCTGCCTCTGTGCTCTCATCAGATGTTTTTGACGTCACTGACTCTGAGCCGGTTTCCTTCGTCCCTACAAGTATCTCTCTTTGACTGGTTTCTTGACTCTGGAGTCTCTTTTCACATGACCTATGACGTCACCCACCTCTTGTACTGTCATCCCGTCTATTCTTCCCTTAGCATCATGATACCAGATGACACTATTCTTCTCATCACCAGTTGGGGTCGCCTTCATACCAGTCATTTCAATGTTCCCGATGTTGCCTACATACCCACGTTATCCAAGAATCTTATATCAGCCAGACAACTCACACATTTGCCTTATTATTTTTGATAAGTTTGTGTGTTGTGTGCAGGAACTTCTGACAGGAACAATCCTTGGAGTTGGCCATCGTCGTAGCAAGGGGGAACGTCCTTGATCGCCTCCATCTCCCATCCACTCCACCGCCATCGGGGTCTTCTACATTATGTCTGTCTTCGGTGGGCTTCTCTCAGTGGCATCATCGTCTTGGTTATCCTAGTGGTTCGCATCTAGCTACTCTCATCAGTCACGATTTTCTTGATCTCGTTTCTGTTGATCGGTCTTACTCTTACACGGGTTGTAACCTTAGTAAACAGCCAAAATTCCCCTATCAATCTAGTGATTGTAGGTCTCAGTGTACTTTTGAATTATTTCATTCTGATGTATGGGGTCCCACACATTTTGTATCCAATGGAGGACACCGGTATTATGTTCTTTTTCTTGATGACTATGCTCGTTATTGTTGAGTCTACTTTATGCATTCTCGTTCAGAATTTTTTCACTTTTATGTTACTTTTTTTGTTATAGTTCCCACAAAATTTTTTGCTTCCATACATATTTTCTGTTCCGACTCATGGGGGAGTACCTCTCGTATGTTTTTTGCATTTTGCTAACTACCCACGACACTCTCCCTCAGCTTGCCTATCCTGGTGCTCACACTCAGAATGGCACTGCTGAAAGGAAGCATCGTCACATTAGTGAGATAGCCCACACCTTTCTCATCTCCTCCCACATTCCTCATTTTTGGGCAGAGGCAGTTTCCACTATTATTTATCTTATTAACTTGCAACCTTCCACTTTCCTTCAGGGCCAGATTTCGGTGAGTGTATGTGCTCTCGACCCTCACGCTACACTAATCTTCGTGTTTTTGGTTCTCGGTGCTATGTTCAACTCCATCCACGTGAGTGTAGCAAGCTCCCTGCTCAGTCCGTTCCCTGTGTTTTTCTTTGATATAGTACTGAGCCCAAAGACTATCGATGTTAAGACCATGTTGCACGTCGACTTCCCATCTCACGTGATGTCACCTTTGACGAGTCTCACCCTTTTTTCGTGTCCTCTATCCCCTCAAACTCATACTCATTTGTTACGCCCTCTGACATGCATTTTCTCAATCCTCTCATCTCTTCGCATCATATATCCTCTCCTCTGGTATGTTCACCTCTTATTCCCTTGTCGCAACCTACTTTGTCACCTCCTCAGTCCTCCCCTCCAATACCCACTTCTCCCTCTAATGAGTTGTCCACAAGGGATCGTGTCCCTACTCTTCCATATCACTACACTCGTCGTCCTCCTTCTTAATCCTTCGCCTCCAGTGCCCCCAGACTTAGTGCATGTCTCCTCCAATGAGTGTCATGTGGATGATCCTCCAACGCGTCACTAGCCACTTCATGAGAGATATCTTCCTGACCACCTTATCCTTGCTACCCGACCATTGGACCTGCCTTCCCTTCCTGCTACTGTCTGTGGTACACAATAGCCGACTTCCTATCGCGAGGCCGCCAAGATACCTGAGTGGCAGGTTGTCATGTCTGCTGAATTGGAGGCACTCGAGCGCACTCGTACCTAGGAGTTTGTTCATTTTCCACGCGGTGTTGTTCATATTACTTGCAAGTGGGTCTTCAAGGTCAAGACTCGCTCTGATGGTTTTGTGGAGAGGTACAAGGCTCGGCTTATGCTTGTGGTTTTCAGCAGGAGCAGGGACGCGACTACGACGAGTCCTTTGCTCTGGTCGCTCACATGACTACGGTTCATATTCTTATTGCAGTTGCAGCGGTTCATATTCTTATTTATAGGCGCAAGCTGTATTATAAAGGCGCGCGCCTAGGCGCGCTTGAGGTGCTAGGCGCACCGGGCGCACTCCCTTGCGCCTCAGCATGGCTTAGGAGGGCGATGTGCTTGAGGCACGCCTAGGCGCACCCGAGGTGCACCAAGGCGCCCAATTCGCAGATATTGAGCGAATTGGGCGCTCAGTTCGCTGAAATTGAAATTCAGCGCATTAGGCGCCCAACTGGCTAAAATTGAAACTCAGCGAATTGGGCGCCCAGCTCGCTGAAATTGAAACTCCGTGAATTTGGTGCCCAACTCGCTGAAATTGAAACTCAGCGAATTGGGCGCCCAGCTCGCTGAAATTGAAACTCAGCGAATTGGGCGCCCAGCTCGCTGAAATTAAAATTCAGCGAATTGGGCGTCCAACCCGCTGAAATTGAAATTCAGCGAATTGGGCGCCCAGTTCGCTCAATTTCAACGAATTGGGTGCCCAGTTTGTTCAATTTCAGAAAATTGGGCGCCTAATTCGCTTATTTTCCATGAATTGGTCGCTCAATTCATAGATTTTATTTTTTTCCTCATTTTTGAGCCTCACGTATCTCAGGCGCGCGCCTAGGCTCCAGGGATCTTATGCGCATTTATGCGTCTTGCGCATTTAATAACATAGGGCTAGGTAGGCGCCTCACTGGTGGTTTGAATGTTCCATCTCAGCCATTACAACCATCGATTTTCATCAGATTCCACATGACCCAACTATGTTTGTGCTCTTCTCTCATGGCCAAACTCTTCTATTACTTTATGTGGATGAAATGATTATTACTAGTGATGATCCTTTTCATGTGGCATTCGTCAAGCATCACCTTCAGCAACAGCTTCAGATGGCTGACCTTAGACAACTAGCTACTTCTTGGATCTTTAGGTCAACTCTACAGATCATTGTCTTCAGCTCTCTCAACAGCATTACACATCAGATCTCTTATCTCGAGCTACTCTCTCTGACTCTCGCACAGTGGACTCCCATATGGAGCTTCACCTTCAGCTGCGTTTGAATGATGGGGTTCCACTATCTGATCCTACTAGCTACTGTCACCTTACTGGGTGTCGCGTATACCTCATCATTCCTCGGCGCGACATTGTCCATGTTGTTCATGTGTTGAGTCCATTTGTTAGTGAGCCTACCTCTGTGAATTATGGTCACCGGTCGCAGCTCCTGCTCTATCTCTTGACGACAACTTCTCGTGGTCTCTTCCTCTCCAGGGATAGTTCTATACAGCTCCGTACTTACTCAGATGATACCTGGGCTACTGATCATGTTGGTCGTCGCTCTGTCACTGGTTACTGTCATTTTTGGGGTTCTTCACTTATTGCATGGAAGTTCAAGAAACAAGCTGTTGTTTCTCATTCCAGCACTGAGGCTGAGGTTCGGGTCATGACTACCACCGATGAGGATATTATTTGGCTCCGTTGTCTTCTTGAGGACTTTGATGAATTTTCTCCAGATCCTACTCCATTATATTGTGATAACATCGGTGTCATTCAAATTACTCTAAACCCGGTGAAGCACTCCCTCTCCAAGCAAATCGGGGTGGATGCATTCTTCATACATGAGCAATATGGTTGTGACCCTTTTGCTACTTCCTTTGTTCCTTTCGAGCAGCAGATTGCAGATTTGACAACTAAGCAGCAGACGCGGGCCTAACTATCATATTTATTGCCCAAACTCCGAGTGTATGAACCCTCGTGACTTTGAGGTGGGGGGAGGGGGTGGTTAGATATACTGTGAATTCTAATGGTAGACTTAGCTTAGGCTCCCCTTGGGTGTTTTGAGCACCCTCTCTTATACATGTATATATATACAATATTGTTAATGTTAATAGTTGATTTGATCATTGTATTCTATCAGTTTCAAGCGATCGTCGGAAAACTAAAAGAAGGGAAATTTAAAGGTGATGGTGGGGATGTTTTGAGGAGGTGGTGGAGGATTGACGGAGATGGAGGTTGAGAGAGGGGGTGGTCGTATCTTTGGTGGAAGAGAGAGTGGGGGGGAGGCCGACAAAGGAGGATGGGGGGGGCTGATTGAGGAGAGGAGAGTAGTGTCCAAGCTTCGCACTGAGTTCCAGTTTTGGCATCAGGTGATCAAAAATTGGTTTCTTTGCTCGAACTTTCAATAGTCATCTATTGAGCCATCTAACCTTATTTGTAGTCCAAAGAGGGACAACGAACAGTCACGATCCTCTGTACCCGCGCAGCGAGAGACCGGGGAAGAGTACCACAACAAGGGCGAAATGTAGACAAATCTTACCCTGCATTTTTGCAAGAGGCAGCTTCCAAAACTCGAAGTCATGACCTCAAGGTCACACGGGAACACCTTAACCAGTGCGCCAAGGCTCCCCTTCGAAAAAAAATACAAATAACATAAAATATTTCAATCCGCCCGCTCGTGATGAACGGTTCCGATCGTGAATGGGATCTATAGTCAATGTGAGTAGACCCTCGCGGGTCATGTGGCATGATCTCCATCACTGTGCATATAAAGATGACCAAGCTTGTGAAACTGCAAATATAGTATCGCTGTCTCTAACTGGATGGGTACACAATTGATTTGATCATCGACAAACTTAGAAAATTCAGTATGATCAGCATTATGAAATACCATGTTATATAGGTATGCACCCATAGAAGTAGGAAAGGTAGGTGAAATTATGGCCCAATTTTATTTTACCATACCAAGATGATCGGTTAAATGTGGCATCATCACTAAGCCCTAATAGAAGATTCGCATCACTACACTGCTGGGATTTGCAATAGTTCAAGGCAACACCAGTACCTTACCATACATCAAGAGTACTTTTTATTGTGTTAGGTAATATTCCTCGATGATCTCAATACTCTAATTTCTATTTATATAGGACTCTTGTAACCAAATACTTTAGCCCAATCATTCATTTCTTCTCACATAAATGAATACCATTCTGGGAACCCTAATTGGAAGAAAGGATATAAAGGAAAGGAGATTACAAGATTTAGACGGATGGTAAATATTCAAAGTAGCATCACAAAAAGATATCTAAGATTCATCTTTATTCAAAACGCTTTCTACATAATAACTGCATAATTTAATATTCATTGACCATAAATCACAAGTGGTTGGTGAGCTATTAAACATCATTAAAATTAAAGAACAGCAGGACATTTTTTACATGCATGATATTTAAAAGAGCTGAGTTGCATTACGAGAAAATACAATTCTTTAGTTTCAGTGCAGAAAGAGGGGGAAAATTGACATGCTGGAAAAATAATCCATATATTGCTTACCGCATTTACTTACATCTCAAGTATGTTTTTTAAGAAAGGTAACAGCGTCTTTAACTGATACAAATTGGTTAGTCCTTGTACAAATGCAACTGGAAGCAGATACAAAACCGTCAGTAAAATTGAAGCCACTATGACCAATAACTTGGAAATCCATTTCCCTATGTATGATGAAGAAAATAAAGGCCAGTACACATCATCAGGTTCCGGAGCTTGCTCAGTTACCCACTCAATAGGATTGACAGATTGCTGGGTGTGGAGTACATTTGAAGCACCATAAAGTGACTTAAAACTGATAAAGGCAGCAGAAACTTCCTAAAAAAATAGAAATCAGAATGGAAATATTCTGCAATTAAGGAGGATTAAAACAATGTGACAGCAGTTAACTGTTAAGAATTCTGCATACTTAGAAGCCAATAAAATAACTGTACGTGTTATACCAAGACAACGTAAAAACCCAAATCTACCTGTATTAAGGTTGTCATATAACGGATCTCAAATGATTCTAAATATTCTGCAAAACAAAATACCGCATCGCATTAGCATCATGCAACTAATTTTAAGAAGTCAAGATTGATGAATTCCAGGTCCGTTGACCCAATAGAACTTGCACCCAAAAAAATAATTCACTCAAACTCAAGTGAAATGATTGAAAAAATATTCTCAAAATTCACCCACATTCAAGACACGTTTAAGCCATACTAGAAGTTAGCAAACCATCATGTCCGAATGATTCATGTTGGAAAAGCCCAAGTAATTACGATCATCTCTTTGTATTTCTTCTCTCCTCTTTAGTCTCACATCTTGTATAGTACTCTTCTCTCACTTTCTCCCTCCTATAAATGTGTATTCATACATTGTATTTGATTATTGAGAACATATATACAAGGTTGAGTTTTTCTCTACATGGTATCAGAGGGAAACGGTCTGGCCTGTCTGTTTGGAAACCACCTGTTCTCTTGGATGACCGCGCGGCTTCCCCTTCTCCAGCTTCACCGCAGTGTCGTGCGGCCTATCTGTTTCTAGGCGCTGTTTCCGTAACCGCGCCTTCCTGCGCAGACTGGGTCCCTCTAACCGCTTCCCTTCTCTATCACTCGTGGCTTCCACATCTCCTACTCCTCCTACCTCACATTCTTTTATAACTTCTCTCACACGTGGGCTCCGCCCTCTCTTGTTTCTTTCCCTGCCCGCGCGATCTAACTTGCTATCCGCGCGGCCTTCCTCTCGCATTTCTCTCTTTCTGCTTGTCGCGACTTCTCTGAAGTCGTCGCGGTCTCTTCTTGCCCGCGGACTTCATCCCTTAACCGCGGCTTTTTCTCTCGTTGAACCTGCGTCTCTCCACTGCTGTATCTGCGCGGCCTTCCTCTCACTGCAGTGACCTCTTCTCCTCTTACTCTGTCGCGACTTATTTGAAGTCGATGCGGCTTGACCTTCTCTCCGCGGTCTCTTTTATTGTCGTACGACGCGCCCCTTATCGCTACGGTTTCTTCTCTTCTCGGCAAAGTTCGCATCTACGTCGTGGCATCTCCTTGCCGCTGGTGGACTCATCTTGACCGTGCGGGCTTCTCTGTTATCCTCTTCTCCGACTAGTCGCTGCGACCTGTCTTGTCGCTAGCGGTCTCTCCTCTCCTCTGCAGACTCCGCATAGTGGTTGTGGTATCCTAATTGTCGCTGATGTGTAATCACCGTGACCGTGCGGATTCTCCTCTTCTCAAGTCGGGCGGCTTCTTCCAGCTATCCGCTCTGCTTTACTGCTCTCTGGTCGCGGCGGCCTCCTTGTCTTGCAGCTAGTCACTCAGACCGTGCGGTCTCCTGTCTGGTAGCAGTTCTCCCTATCCGTCGGCCTCGCCTCCTACTCGCCTAACCATGGCGACCTCCCCAGAATCAACCGGACAGACGGCCTCTTCCTCGGCAGACCGTCCAGCCCCCTCCCCTGAACTCCGTGATGAGTTGTGAATCACTACCATTTCCTTTTATATAGCATGTGTCCATTCAGGGACACCTAAAACTTCCTACAGCGACTTGGGAATGGTAATCAAGGATAATGATGTAACAAAAGCCTGATGTGCATGGGTAAGATGATAAGAAACATGGTTGGAAATAGGGTGTTATGCGCGGATCACAATACGTTTCAGCAATGCAAAAGAAATATATAGGTCATCACCATAATCTAAATTTGAAGCGAAGAGGTGGAATGATAGTGGCTTGTTTACCTTTTTGTCGGCGATAAAATACCAGAAGAAGTGGAGGAATTAGAGACGGAGGATTTATGGTAGGAAGAATTGCTTGGATGGAATGGATAGTATGATTCGAAGGAATAAGAGGAAGAGTGATAGGAGTATAAGACGCATTGTCACTAGTCTCCCCCAGACGAATGTTATGAATCAGATCCAGAAAATAGGGTTCCTCCTCATAGAAGATAACATCTGTGGTACAAAATGTAAGTCGTGATGGGAGGTGGTAATACCAATATCCTTTTGTTATGGAGAAATAGGAAATAAAGACACGACGCTAAGCACAAAGGTCAAATTTATCATGATGAGGTTGATATACATGAACAAAACACACACAAACAAATGAGGTCACAGATGAGAGGTGTGTACAACATAAGTAGTGGAGAGACGGGAGAGGGAAGTAGTATAGTCTAAGACCCATTATAGTAGGCGGTTGATGAGATGAGCAGTGGTAAGAATAAAATCACTCGAATAAGATTTTAGAAGATGCATAGTGGTGAGAAGGCAACGTGCAACCTCAAGGAGATTTCGATTTTTTCCTTCCGCATCCCCATTTTGGGTAGAGGTGTGAACACTTGAGGTTGATGGATAATACCATGATTGGTGATATAGAAATCAAACAACCCACGATCATCATATCCCCCTCCCCTATTATCACTACGGAGAACACAGATAATGCACTAGAATTGGGTCATCGATGAAAGACTTGAAAACAAAAAAAAATCATTTTTCTTCTTTAAAAGACCAAACCCAAGTAGTACGAGAAATACAGTCAATAAAAGTGACAAACCAGCGATAACCAAATAATAGTAAAATAAGGGATGGATCTTAAACATCTGAGTGTATAACAGCAAAAGAACTAGTACAAAGAGAGGATAAATAGAAAGAGTTATGACTAACATGTTTAGACAACTCGCATACATCACAAGATGAATATTTAATAAAAAGAAAAAGAAGGAAACAGTTTTTGAATATAAATAGGAAAAGGATGTCTTAGACGTTAATGTCTTCATCTAACATCTGCAACAGTAACAATAGTACACGAAAGAGCCTGAGATGGAAGCTCGAAATCCAAGAAGTATAGGACATCAAAGCTCCTATCACTGCTAATATTCCGCTTTGTAACAAGTTCAAAAAAACACACAAGTGAGAAAAGAAAGTTACCGAGTAGTTAAAAGATCTAGTGATATTGCTAATTGAAAGAAATTTATGAGGAAAGGAGGGAACATACAGTAAAAAAGAGGAAGAGATGGATGGAGAGCATGAGATGCGGCCTTTGCCCGCAATGGGGCAAGGTGACAATGGCAGAGATAACCTAGTCCTTACTAGACAAAGATTTGTAAGAAACAAAGCTTGAGCAGGATCCAGCCATATAATCTGAGGCCCCAGAGTCAATGATCTAATCAGATGGAATGATGGTAGAAGCATGTGGAATAGGCATAGTTGCAGTAGCAAAAGTAGTAGAAGTACCAGAAGACATATTTTGTCGAGAATGAAGTAGCCGCCAAAAAGCATCCAATTCATCCATTGTAAAGGCCCCTGAGGAAGGTGCACGTGAGGGCTCCACATACAGTTCGTTGGAATAACCAGTATCATGAGGTTTCGACCCCCCCCCCTCGATTGAGAACCCCTCGGGCAGGAGCATGACCATGTCCTGGTGGCACGACATGGTGATGCAGTCTGATGCACACATCCCGAATGTCCTTTACGACCACAATAATCACACGTAGGAACAGAAGTACTAATATTTCCCCGACCCACGCTAGTCAAGGCAGAACGATCAAGAGGGAAAATCGAACTGAGAGATTTGCAATGGTCTTCGTCCACCAGAACCATACTGAATGCCTCCCGAAGAGAACAAAGAGGGTAGCGAAGAAGAATACGAGTCTGAATTGTATCTAAATCCATGTTAAAACTCATCAAAAAGACATGAAGCCGGTAGCGTTCCTCATTTCTCTGCAACTGAATCGCATTTGTAGTACAAGCATGAGTGAAGTGCTCAAAAAAATCAGCTACTAATATAATCGCCCAAACTTCGAAAAATATGATAAAACATTCAAGGATCCCTAGCGTAATTCAAAAATATTTTCAGTAAGCTCATAAATCTGGGTAGAGCAGTCAATCTGTAAGTAGGTTTCCCGTATCGGAGTCCAAATCCCAAAAAAAGAGACCATAAGCATACACCTTTCGGGACATTGAATGTAGTATCCAAGAAACGACAAGATAATTCTCTGAATCTCAATGCTTCCAAGAGGAATCAACCTTGGATGTCTCCATGACAGTTCCATCAATGTACCAGAACATCTGTTGGTTGAGAATCGCATGTTGAGCAACTCAGAACCATTCGAGATAATTAGTCCCATCAAGTGGCACGATGGTAATCTTTAATAAGCCGGTACAGCTATGAGTCCTCAGAGGATCACTCAGCTGTGATATCATCACACTTGACGAAGTAACAGAAGAATCATTGATGTTGGCACAACTAAATGGGAAGAAGAATACTCACTCTAGATTAACAGCAACCAACCAACAGAGACGGGCACCAACAACCGATTGAGAAGGGAAAGAACTTGGCAAAGAAAGCATGATCTGACCTTGAGAAAGCAGTACGAATTGCAGACATCGTGGATGGTCAATAGACAGCATGGATGTAGCAGCCCAAGATTGGTCAGACCTCGAAGAAGCAGCCAACAGGCTGAGAAACTGTTGGGTTTTTGCAATACATCACAACACTTGTGCACGCAGCGGAAATAAAGAACAAGAAAACACAAAAGAGTTCGGATCTAGCGATGAACATTAATCAAGAAGTAAATTGCTGTAAAATAAATTACCTTTGCGGGATTGAGTTGATACTCAACCTAGATGCTCCAGAAAACAGTTGATCACTTAGCGGCTAGAGTCCTTAGTGCAGAATAATGTATGCACCTCTACAGTAGATCCACACGAACGGGAGAACCCGTAGACTCTTATCGAACAAGATCTAGGTCGGAAGAGAGCACTCTGCGTCTTCACGGACTGCTAGATCCGTTACAGAAGAGGCGAAGGCGATACTCACCGGAATCGGGGTCAGCAACGGCGACGGGATCGGCAAAGGCGGAACGGCTTCCGTCGGCCTTTTAGGTCTCAGGTTTTCGCACAGTGCGGCTCGTGTGCTTAGACAGACAACCCGTCAAATCGATTATGAGAACCCTAAAAATCTTCTATTTATACCCAAAGCAATAAACAGAACAGTCCATCGCCATTCGCAGACCCAAGACTTAGAATACAGAAATTCGACCAGACAACCTTTGTATCGACGAATCGTCGAGTATCCATGACATATTCGACAAATCGTCGCGTATACAAAAACATACTCGACGAATCGTCGAATTTCCATAAGATACACGACGAAGGAGTTGAGTGAACTCAACGCACTCAACGTTCTCAGCGTCAAACCCGTTGAATCAACATTTGACTCGACGAAGGCGTTGAGTGAACTCAACGCACTCAATGCCAGATAACCAGACTCGTCAAATCAACACCTTGACTCAACGAATCGTTGAGTGAACTCAACGCACTCAACGCTTAAGTGCAATACTCGACGAATCAACACTTTGACTCGACGAATCGTTGAGTAAACTCAACACACTCAACGCCATCATTCGACGAGTCAACACTTGACTCAAAGAAAGCATTGAGTGGTCTCAACGCACTCGACTCTTTCCAAGCCTGGTTGAGCTAAGTTTTTTCCACTCATCATATGAGTAAAACCATACTAAGTCAATCTCTCAATTTCTCCAAACATTCTTATGTGCGACCCTGATATGCTCATACTGTGTTGGCAGTGAGGCTACATACTTGATCACTTCCAGATCACAATGGTAATACCAACAAAAACTAGCAACAGGATGGGGAAAGCGGGGAAAGCAGCAGACAAACAACAAAAAACAGTAGATTGTGGCAGAAGAACACAAATCTTGGACACCAAGAATAAGATCTTGGACGACAGCGGCAAGAGATTCATCAGACAGCAGCAAGAACAATCAAATGATGAGGAGTCGGCTGCGAGGCAGTTGGCGGCGAAGCAGTTGACGGCGAGGTAGTCAGCATCATCAGGAGTCGGCGGCGTCACCTCCTGTAGCCAACGGTGGCGGATAGAGCTGCCTATGGTACGCACAGGATCGGCATCAAATCTGAGCCCGCAATGCAGTCACTGTCAGCGGAGAAACGGTGATTAGAACTGACGAGCGAAGCAAGAAATATACTATATGAGAAGGCGGGCGGAAAAGACAACGAGCAATAGCTAGAACGTGAGATAGGGCATCAACGAGAGAGCGAGATATGCCTCTAACACCAGTAGAAAGTAAGACTCCAATAATAATTTTTAATGCTAGCCTATACACATACATATACATGAGTATGGACACAAAAATACTAAATTACTCTTAGTGGGTATCGCTAATACAACTTGAATAATAGTTTAATTACAAGGCTTGTGCTTCTTTGTTCTTAATTCAATTCTTAATAATCATGTGATCGCTATCCCCACCACTCTCTTCCCTAAGCTCCAACATGTATTAAAAAGTGTCCACTCCCCAAATTTTTAAAACTAAACCCAAAAACAAAAAACTACAAATAAATCCTTAATGAGTTTTATATCTAAACAGCAGTTAAAACTTGATAAAAAGAATCTAGGTCCTTCGCAACTGAAATGAACATTAAGGACCAACAAAACATTGTTTAATTTGTGCTAGTTAGCATCATGGATCTTGATCTGTTTTCCCTGTGTTGGGGGAGGAACTTCAATGTTCTGGCATCCTACGAATCAATTCTGTGAGCGCTCATTTTGCTAATAACTCCTGTTCCGGTGCTTTGAACATCTTCAAACCATATTAATGTTTCCGGATATGCAATAATCCCCTCTTCTTGAAAAAGGCATGTCCCCAAATCCAGATGATCTACAAAGCCGAACACTGTGTCTCCATATACATAAAATCGCGTCGTAATAGTCAGCAACTTCTCCCAATCTTTTCAAAATCTTCCTCAAATATCCAACTCAAGGAAGTCCTCAAACATCAACAAAATCCTCGGGGAATCAACTTCAGTTCTTGACTATTAAAGACTCCCTCTGTGTGAGGTCATCATCATATATGCTCTCTGCTCAAACAAGCCGTGTATCAGAGTTGTACTGCCCGTCATTCTGCTAAAACTTATCTCTAAACATTGAGCGAAAACCGAGAAACCGGTAAAAGGAATCGTTATCTATTGGGGGAATAATAGGCTCAATCACGAGGTTTTGTAAGGTTTCAGACCGCAAAATCTATTAATTGGACCAGGACAAAAAATAATAATCACAATGTCACGACCTACTACAAACTTCATAGCATAAAAAATAAGGATAAATTCAAATGAATCGGTCATATTGGCATTAAGTAACACTTGATCCTCTACAGCATGGAAGATGAGGTTTGAGACTGAAGAAAATACAACATTATTCTTCTTCCCCTCGGTGTCAAGTATCCCCAAAACTTAAGAAGTCACCTCGACAACAATCTTAGCATATAATGCCCTAGTGTCTACAAACTCCAACAAAAGTGAAATCAGTGATGTTGTAGCTGACACCACAGTCCCCTCAGCAAAATATAACCCCATATAAGTATCCCCAACTTGCTCGAGATCATCAGCAACGCATTTCGTAACCACCTCAACCAATATTGGGTATGCATGCTTTAACTCTATGGTTACAGGATCTCTTTGCGACCTAATTTCTCCAACAAGGGAACAATGACAGTAATCAGCAGGAGCACCAAAACACACACCAACGGGCTCAAGTGTGTATCATATCCAAAGTCGTTCATAGCTGTAAACAGTGCGAAAAAGACTAACCAACTATTGATGTCACTTCTACAAGCATGTGTTCTTTGGGCTTTCAGATTCTTCCACCATAGCCTTGCACAGTTGCACAATACATCGGCTTGGATATAGCTGTCATGCATCTCTCTTAATCATAATAATATTTATGATTCACAAGCACACCGGTCAGCCATCTCCACTGTAGAGAGTTTATTTATATAAGTGGCATTGCACTTCCATTTTCACATGGTCCTACTGTAACATCAGAAATTTACCCATCCTCTCATTTTAATTTCATGGTCTGATAATGAGTAACTTTTGATTGGTGGCATCCACGAATTGAGGTATCTGCACTCTATAGGTTTAATTTTCTGTGCTAATCAATATAGTAAATAATCTCATGTAATGAAATTTTATGGGATTATTTTCGGTGTGATTTCGTTACTCGCGATAGCGTAACACACTAAGTTAATGTGTTATTGATGAGCAATAGCGTTTTCGTAATATGGCAAATTGGCCATTCAATTTTAAACCTAAGACTCCTTATATACGTAGAAACCATGACTTATGCTTTGTACTCATGATATACGCCTCTTAGTCATAATGTCAGTATACCCCTCATCTTATGATCACGCGCTAGGTTAGAAACTACGGATCGACTCTGGAGGAAGCGTCGCAACTCTAGAGGAGAAGAAACCATTAGGTTAGAGTTCTTAATCTTCCGTCTCCGTTGTTTGGAGCGCATACAAGAGTCGCACGACCTGCATAGTTCCCTTGTCAATTTCCCTCCTTTGATTGCAGTGGAGTAAAAGTTCATATGCTAGTTCATCGTTCCCAAACCAAAGAACAGGACTCTGCACTTGTCATTTCCCTTCCCATCAGACAAACAAAGGTTGTTTCTTTTGGGATTTGCATTGCTCGGCTATTCTACTAGTATTGGATCAAGGTGAGATCTCCATCTTCTTCCCCAACTTCTCTCCTATTAATTTTTTTCTAGTTCATGGATTGTTTTTCAGAAAATTTTTTAAAAACATATCGGTTTTAAGGGCATGTCTAATTTTTTCCTCTTAGGGTACCCAAGGAGGAACGGAGAAAGAAAGCCTTATTGACTAAGGAAGAGGAACTCTTCGTTTTTTCGGAGTAACCTAGAAGAATCACGACGCAGGGCCACGTTAATGAACAACGTAACGTTGAAACAAGAAATGTTCTTCCTATTTGATAGGAAAAATTAGGTTTTATAAATTCATTGCCTAGGTTGCACGAGATTGCATGTGAATCCTAATTTCACATATTCTTTTACTGCATGTTAAGTATCGAATAGTCTATTATAAGTCGACGTATTAGTTATCACATAAAAATTTACTCCTGATAGTAAGAAAGTATATGATAAAAACAATAATGGCTCTCAGCTCCCGCCAAATCTTCATTCAAATGTCTCGTGCAAGCTGTCTCATACAAATGATTGTTGCTGCTAACGATATCACTTACCGCTGCGCAATAGTGTTCAATTCAGAACACAACCAACTTAAATCGTCCTCATCGATCTCTCTAGTAAAGTCTGGTATTATATTATACATGTTTGACATATACATTAGAAACACACAAAAAAGTAGTTGAAATACATATTGGGATATGTTATTCTAAAAAAAAAAGATGCAAAACGCATGCTGCAACAAACTTCCTTTTTTGATAATGACATCCTCCAATGAGAAATCAGTCATTAATATTTGAGTATTGATTATAGGATGTGCGATAAATGATAATCACGAAAACAAAATTTAGAGTGATATAAGCATGTACACAAGTATAATCGTTTGTTAGATTTCTAGATAACAAACGATTACACTTGTGTACATGCTTATATAACTCTAAATACTTTCTATATTTATCAATGTATTCTCCTCCTACTGGTATTATCAAAAAGTGGAGGAGTGTTATTATGCAAGCAAGAGCTGCTTATAAAGAATGAAATCATGATCGAGCAAGAGATTATGCAAAGGAAAAGTAATCGAGAATAATAATGCATAGTAGGGAAAGTGCCGAAGGACGAATCTATAGGCGGGCGCGAAACCCGGTGACATAACCCTACATGCTATGCAAATCCGACGGTTAGATCACATGTTAGAAAATAAATTTCAACATCCCACGCAAATCATTCACAGCAAGGAAAATATTTTATTAGAGCGAAGCAAACTTAGGTTTTTCTCCGCGTGGAGGGTATAAGCACGAGCGCGAGGCGAATAAACCCTTCCTGCAGTTAGAGATTAATTCGAGAACAAATACTATAATGAACAGCAAATCCCAACAACATGTAATAATCCAAAACCATAACAATGTTTACAACCGAACAAACCAACACAAAACACAACACAAATATTAGGGCTACTGTCAATGAAAGAGATATGAAAGTTGGAGGGCTCAAAGAGGGATTCCGGCGGTTGGTGGGCCGGACCGGGTAAGGGAAGGTCTGGTTGGGGATTAGAAGGGTTGGATCGGGGCGGGGGATGGCTGGAACCGGGCTAAAATACCTAGAACTTGATAGATTTGGCGATGATTGGGTGTTGAGAAGTGGATCCACGTGTTGGAGAATAGGTGGCAGCAAATAAAGGGTAGGGAGGAGTAGATCTGGGCTGAAATGTCCCAAATCTGGGTGGTAGAGCAACGGCTGGAAGGGTGGACAGTGGTGGAGGCTAAGGAGGGTGGTGGTAACTGGATCTAGGGAAACAGGAAAGTAAGCCTGTTTTGGAGGTGGCCGACTGGCTGTGCCTGGGAAAACAACAAGACCAGCAGCCTGTTGGAGGGGAAAGGGTGGCTGACGGCTCTGAGAGGAGTAGGAGGTAGCGGTGGTGCTGGGCTGAGGTTGGGGCAGCTAGATGGGGTACAGATGGTGGTCGGCGGCTTGTAGGAGTGGACAACAGGTTGAAGGGGTGGTTTTCAGGGAGGCGGCTGGCTGGATGTGCGGGAAAAATACGGGCGGTGGCTGTTTGCAGGGGCTGGACATCAAAAAAAAGAAAGGAGGGTGGAGGAGGAAAAATACCAAGATACAAAACCTTACCCAAGGAGTCGTCATCAAGGTGTTCCACGAATTCGGCACTGCGGAGAGATCACCAGAAATGAGGAAGAGAAGTCTCCAAATTTCAGCAATGAAGATGATGACAACCCTACATATCCTATTTATAAGAAATAAAATTAGGGCACCCAGAATCAACGGCTATGATTGGTCATTAGTCTCGGGGCCAAAACTACATTAAATAAAAACCAAAAAGTACAAAACTATATATAAAAATGATTCGCAACGCGAATCCGGGTGCATCTACGGAGTCGGATCGTCGATCCGGGCACGATAAGTCGTCAAATCAGCCCCTAATGGGCCCAAAGCTCGCCCTCGTCTCTGGTCTGCATCAATATCCCCGGCATGAAAGAATTCATCTCCCGATGAATAGAGATCAGAATCCTCTCACTATATGTCAGGTAAAACTCGAAGAGCCCACCAGAGGTCCAAATGTCATCGCTGGAAAAGTTTCATCGTCAATCAACTCCTCCGAACTAAAAGCTCTCATCTCCGATGAATGGAGAAGGTCGTACTGAAGTAGAAGTCCGGGGGCGAGTCAATCAAGCTCTGTTGGTAGCATCCAGGTGTCGTCGGTGAAGAGGCATCCGCGCCAGCGAACCAGGCAGCGACAAACAACACTGTATGTAGAGGGGGCGGTCTCATGTATAGTGATCTCAGTGATAAGCTCGTCTCTCAACACACTAGTAGGTGCCAATGGAGAATCCATTGGGGACAGGATTCGGGGTAAGTGGGGGTCAGGGATGGGTTGAGCACGGGGCAATGAATGTGGTGGCAAGGGCTCGGGGGTAGACTAGGTGCCCAACTATTCGCGCCATTCCCTACTCACTGATCTAGCAAGATGACGCAACATATCGCTCCACAAGCGTGGAGGGCCAGGGCGCGTCCCTCCACAAATTTTGCACAACGTCGACTCACTCCCCCTGATGCTCTCGGGAGAAGGTACTTTCATACATTCCATCTTTTTAGATCTCGCTCTCTTTGGCGCCTAATTTGCTGAAACATTGTTGTTATACCGATGTAGGGGAGCGTCTCATCCCGATGAACTCTCTGTACGCGAGTGTCGGCGCCCCTACTTCACAGCTTGCTCGTTCGAAGGCGGCCACGCCGGCATGCAGCAGCGAGTCGGGGGAGCTTCCCATGGCGGCAAGAAGAGGGCAGCGCCTGTTGACCTCGACTCTCCCCCCTCATCGGCCCCGTCAAAGAGACATAAGAAGGTGGCGACATCCAAGGAGAGGCGAGTCGAACCGGTTTGCCAGGGGGGCAGGCCGCGAAAGATGACTCGGAGCCCACTAGGTCATGGGAGGGAGCTCGCAAAGAGGTGGGGCCCAACGCGCACCGAAATTCCAGCTTGGGGAAAAAACCCTTGGATAGTGTCGAGGACCCGCTGGTCCTGTGGGATGACAACGTGAATAGGATCTTCGTCTCCACCCTCCATCTTTCATGGTCTAAGCAGAACCCACCCAGCGGTCACGTCTACCCCCTGGCCTTTGGACTCTATGGTTGGGAGGGTGCGGCGACATACGATGGAGCAACCACGCAAAGGCTAGCTCACGAGAGACTGCGAGCACAGCTGCGCGCTCTTAAGCTTACGCACATGTTCTCGCGTCGCAGCCGCAGTCACTTTACGAAGTGGGTCGCGGCCGAGATCGCGCGGGAGCTCGCGGCAGACGAGGTGAAGGACCTGAAGCTTAAGCTGGAAGTCGTCGAGGAGCTTCTCGCGCAGAACTCTGATGGGGTGGTAAGTATTGCCCTCATGGGATGCTCATGCCATTACTTCTACCTTTTACAAAGCCAGACTTTGCTTGGTCCTCGCAGGATGTTGAGACCGCCGCACGAATGCGTTTGCAGATCGCCGACCTGGAGGAGTAGAACAAGAAACTCAAGGCCCGACTCGCCCAAGATTCTTCAACTGTTCTACCGCCAAGTCGTGGCGAGTCATCCAGCCGGGGAGAAGAGTTATGGCAATACTCTTTGCGCGAGATGGAAGAGATAAAGAGAACCACAACTATCAAAGCTACGGATGGAATAGATAAAGAGAACCACGGAGCCTATGGTTCAGTTTTGATTCTGACTTAATTTCTTCTCTTCTTTCTTTTAATATGCTCTAACTTTTCATCACTCGCACCCCGCTCTGAAACATAGGCTTCCTTAACACCAGCCCTTGACGCTCAGAGTGAGACCGCGGCGTAGTTCATTGTATATCGACATCTCGCGATACCCAGGCCTAACACCCCTAGTGCGCAAGCGACTCCATGCGCCTCGCTAGGACTAAGCCAACCCCGCTTATTCGCGGTTTTGCGCACCCGCGATTTGAGAGTTCCTTGCGTGCTCCGTTTGATACCTTTGGAGTGAGCGAGTTCCCAGCACGAGCGGGTAGGGCGAGCGAAATCCCTCTCTCCTTTCGCCCCGCTTTCCTTATTCGACGTCGGCCTCCTCACGGGGTGGGTGAGTGCCCAACTGGCAAGGGTGGGTCCAGTATGACTCCACTCGCCCAATTCTCCCCCGCCTTTCGCATCTCTCCTTGCTCCATGTGGACCCCCTCATGGAGTTAGTGAGTGTCTCACTAGCAGGGGTGAGTCGAGTATGATTCCACTCGTCCATGCCCCCCACTCCGCCCTGTCTATAGCTTTTTATTCAACCACCATTTTCCATATCGCCCTGCCACTCAAGTGTTTCTACAGTCATGTCGTTTAGTGAGAGCCCGGTCAGCGGAATCTGCTCGGGGCTTTCATTCGATAACATTTCTCATTTCACTCTGCCACTCGAGTGATTGGTCTGCCCTGCCGGCTAGTGGGAGCCCGGTCAATGGGATCTGCTCGGGGCTTTCATTGAACATCATTTCTCATTTCAACCTGTCACTCGAGTGATTGGGCTGCCATGTTGGCTATTGGGAGTCCGATCAGCGGGATCTACTCAGGGCTTTCATTCAACATCATTTCTCATTTCAACCTGCTACTCGAGTGATTGGTCTGCCCTGCCGGCTAGTGGGAGCTCGGTCAACGGGATCTGCTCGGGGCTTTTATTCAACATCATTTCTCATTCAATCACCCACTCGAGTGAATGGTTTGCCCTACCGGCTAGTATGAGTCTGGTCAACAGGATCTGCTCGGGGCTTCCATTCAACAACATTTCTCATTTCAACCTGCCACTCGAGTGATTGGCGTGCCCTGCCGGCGAGTGGGAGCCTGGTCAGTGGGATTTGCTCGGGGTTTCATTCATCATCATTTCTCATTTCAACCCGCCACTCGAGTGAATGACCTGCCCTGCCGGCTAGTGGGAGCCTGGTTGGCGGGATCTATTTGAGGCTTTCATTCAACATCATTTCTCATTAGAAATAGGAATTTTCAAAGCAAACCTTTTCATTATGAATTATCAAGGATAAAAATGCTTTAGTCATCTCCACACCATGCGTGACTAAGGGAGACCACCTCCACATTTTGGAGGTGATATCCCCCGAACTTCAGCGCTTCGGAAATTATATAGGGGCCCTCCCAATTGAGATTGACCTTCCCAACCGCTACCGACCTTCCTGCCTCGTTGACCTTTTCAAGGACTAGATATCCCTTTACAAACTGCTTGGTTCTAACATGCCTACCAAAATACTTAGTCATTCGTCGCTTGACTTTTGCTTGTCAGACGACTACCAAGTCGCGAAGTTGCTCCATGAGATCCAACAAGAGTCGTTGCTTGTCATTATTTTCTACTCTCCATTTCTCATCTCCTTTCCCCGCGGCAACCACTCGTCGGAACTTTACCTTGAACTCCACCGGCAGCACGGCCTCAGAGCCATGGGAGACTTTGAAAGGAGTTTCTCATGTGGCCATATTGGGCGTAGTTCTCAGAGCCTAAAGGACAAGGAGAGCTGCTCCACCCAGTTACCCTTTAGGTTCTCTACCTTCTTCTTTAGTAGGTTTACAATTATCATGTTCGCCGCCTCCACCTGCATGTTGCTCCTGGGATGGTGGACCGACACAAAGCAAAGATCTAATACTCAGCTGGCTGCAGAAGCTGCAGAACATGTCGCTAGAAAATTGTGGCTTATTATCAGTGACTATTGTTAGAGGCACGCCATGCCGACAAATTATCTCTCCTCATACGAAATTTTGGATTACATGCGAGGTTAACTTACACAATGTCTTTACCTCCGGCCACTTTGAAAAGTAATCGATCATGACCATAATGAACTTCCTTTGCCCGCTGGCCTGGGAAAACGGTCATACCAAGTCCATTCCCAAAATCGCAAAGGGTCACGACGTCCTGATGGTCCTGAGACTCTGAGCCGGCAAAAGCAGGAGTGGCGCGAATAGTTGGGCACTTCTGATACTTTTTTGCAAACTCCGCAGCATCCTTTGTTTATGGTCAGCCAGAAATAACCCGGTCGCAACACCTTTCCGTCTATGGTCCAGCTCCCGAAGTAGCTATCGCACTCTCCGGAGTAGATCTCCTCTAAGATCTTTGGGACTTTGTTTTCAACTAAACATCGTGCGAGGAGCCGATAGGGTCTTCCGATATAGGCCCCCCTCATGTAACAGGTAGTACACGAACTTGTACCTGAAACGCATTTTATCTGGAACCCCCTCTGAAAATTTGTCTGTGGCTAAGAAGGTCAGGAAGGGATCCATCCACGAGTGGCGCCGGTCAATCTCCATCAGCTCCCCTTCCTCAATGGATGGGCGGAACCACTCTATCATGACTCCTCCTGCCCAAGGATCGAACTTGGATAGCCGATCCGTCGGGATGCGCTCCTCCCTTTGCCAAATAGAGAAGGTTCGGAACAACCCGATGAGGCCCTTGACCATTGTTAAATAACGATGGAGTATGGGTTCTCTCGTCTCGAACTCTCACTTGATTTGGGAGACCACCACCATCGAGTCTTTTAATACCTTACATCTTGTACTCCCAGCTCCCTACCCAAGCGAAGCCCCACGATCACGGCCTCGTACTCCCGTGCGTCCCCTTTTCTGGACGACAAACCAGTCGTCTCCTGCTTCGCCTGACACGGCCACCGCCTGCTTCTCCATCTACTCTAGGGCCGGAAACCTCTTCTTCTCCGTTTCTGGAGGCCGACTGCTTCAGCTTCTCCTCTCCAGGCTGGCATCTGTGCTTGTGCATACAGAAGACGACGTTCAAAACTAAATACGGACACTACGAGTTCATGGTCGTGTCGTTTGGGCTGACTAATGTCTCGTCTGCCATTATGGATCTGATGAATAGTGTTTCGGGAATTCCTAGATTAATTTGTTATCGTGTTCATAGACGATGTTCTAGTGTATTCTAAGAGTGTTGAAGATCATGTCGCTCACCTCCGACCAGTTTTGGGTGCTCACAAGGAGAATCAGTTGTATGCTAAATTTTCTAAGTGTGAGTTCTGGCTTTATGAGCTTGTATTTTTGGGACACGTTATTAGTCAGAAAGGTCTCTCCATCAACCCGAAGAAAATATAAACAATAAAGGACTGGTCGAGACCAAAGACAGTTACTGAAATCCGCAATTCCCTGGGTTTAGTAAAGTACTACAGAAGGTTCATTAAGGACTTCTCGAAGAAAGTTTTACCGTTGACTTCGCTCACCAGGGAAGGAAAAGCATTTAGTTGGACAGTTGAGTGCGAACTTATATTTGAAGAGTTGAAAACCACACCGATGTCCGCCCCACATTTGAGTCTACCATCAAGTTCAAATGGGTTTTAAATTTATAGCAACGCCTCGGGTCAAGGTTTGGGTTGTGTGCTTATGCAACATGGAAAGACAATAGCTTTCGCTTATAGACAGTTAAAGGTACATGAAAATAATTATCATGTGCACGACTTGGAGCTAGCAGTCATCATCTACGCATTGAAATTTGGAAACACTACTTCTACGGAGTTCGTTGTAAGATTTTCACTGATCACAAACATCCCGCGTATATCTTTGAATAAGAACTCAAAAAAAACCTTTGTTTCCAAAAGCATGCATACATGTTCTTCCAACATCTTTTCAGTGTCACTAGCAAAATGATTTTTCTTACTCTCCAGTTGGGCTGACTCATTTCTGGGCATTTCATTACATGTGTTGAAACACGGATACCGGTTCAACGGAGTTCGGACAAAGAGGGAACAGTTCAAGTTACTTAGCCTGTCTTTGAGTGCGCAAGACAGCTCAATTCAAGCTCGGAGTCCCTCACTAGTTGTGGGTGGTTGCCAACACAGACCCGACAAGCTACAGTGAGGAGATCCCGCCACTCACCCGGAAGCGTGCATCGTGTCTTCCCCTCCCAAAGCCAAAGGCTGAGCTCGACATCTTGGATGCACGAAGCAAGAGCTTTCTAAAAATCCAGAGCTCAAGAAGGCTGGGTCTCCCTCTCCAAGGTGATTTGAGGGTCTATTTATAGACAAACCCCGAACCAAGGGTGAAATCGTCTTTTTGGCCTACTAATAGCGGTCACTGCCTTTTGGTTTTTTCTATCGGCACCCCTGATTGGTCTACAGATCGAGAAATCTCGTTGTTTGTGATGGCTATGGGCAGACCCGGCTGGCCATAGAGTGGGCGAAAGGACGCTCTAGCTTTCTTGCCGAGGCGAGTTCACGAAGAGGGCGGACTTGACTGACTTGTATGCGACTTGACGGGAGGTCGCCCCTGCCCAGGGCTAACTGGACGAGTTGGCGCAAGGATGATGAGGTCGGCTCGCGATCGCCCATGATCGGAGAGTCACGGGGTCGCCGAGCCAGGCTCGGCTCACCTAAACTAATTTTTCTAGACGGTCTTGCCGTACTCTGCTTGGGTGCGGTCTGGAATGGGGTCGCTAAATTGGGAGTTGTACACAATCCTCGCTTCTTTGCGATCTTACCAGAGGTCGGAAAGAAAACATCCAACCCGGATTTGACGAGCCCGGGATGTTTCAAGTCAGAGTGCATCACAACGCCTAGCCGTTTTATAAATACAGAGAGATGGGCACGGCCTTCTCCAACAAGTTTACCGGCTGACCTGTTGTCCTTCTGATCTTGATGGGCTCGCCCAACCGGGACGACGCCGAGGTGGAGGCTTTTTTCGGCCAAATCGGCGGTCCTCCCCCAAGGGCTCGACAGGAAACTCGGGTCGATGGACCTGAGCGCGGTCGAGAACAAGTCGGTACGAAGCTGCCCGCTCCGACTAATCTGATTTCGTCTGCGGCTTCCTTGAAGCGCGTGCTGTCTTTAGGAACAACGGCACTGGTCGGCGACGCGGGCCAGCTTCCTTAAAACAGTCAACCTGCCGCCATCTTGGTACGCAATTCCGTTGCTCCTTGTTTCGCCGGTCCAGCTCTTGATCCTCCTTCCTCCCATTCCATAGATTGACGATGATGCCTCCATCGTGATGGCCCTGGCGACTTCGAAAGATGGCGATGGTGGGAAGACGACGAAGATAAAACTTTCTAAAGGACATAAGTGGCCTTACCCACCTGCGCCTGCTGAGGGCTTCTCCCCTTCCCGGCTTCGCGGGGAACCTGCGGGCGATCATCATAGTGATTAAAGGCATAAGGCGCACCAGTCGCAAAGGGATCTTGGAGCCTACGCGCAAGGCTCAAGGCTGAAAAAGGAAAGGCACAACCACATTCATTTTAAATAATAAACAACAAACAACATTTTAACTTCTCGATCAAATTCTTCATCTACTATACTAATTAATCATTCATTATTATTGTTTATATCTCTTAAAAAATAGAATCAATGTGGTCACTTGCATTATATTTAAGTATCAATGCACAATTATATTTCACAAACACTAAATTAATAAAAAAAATTGAGTTCTTACTTTTTTTCGAGAAAAGAATTTACAACAAAAATCTCACTCAGGCATGCATTTTATATTCCAAAGACACAAATAAGGCGCACTAAAGCGCAAACCTTGAGCCTGGTGAGCCTTTAACCGTAGGCGCGCCTTTAATAACATAGGCGATCCTCCCTCTTATGTGGCGTATTCCCTTAGGAGCTCGCTAAGCGAGCATGCCATGAGCCATTGTGTCGATCCCGCGGATCCTGGGAATCAGTCGGCACCACCCCCGCTCAAAAGCGTGAGCTTACCTCGACAGCTTGAAGCAGTCGAGTCGAGTCGTCCTCGTATTGGTAGGAAATCGTTGAAGATGAACCAGCCACGCCTCGCTGATGGTGACGCCGAATCTCCCAACGGTACTTCCTGAGTCCTTTTATTCCTTTTCTGGATTTACCCTAACATTTCTTCTGTAGGTACCGAGTCCGCCCTTCTCGTGAGGCTTCGTCGCTCGGGATCCCTCTTGGGACGACTCCCCGGATATCATGTCCGCTTCGCGAGCTGATGGCCGACCCCCAAGTGGATTGCGCTGATTTCAGTACACACCTACTCAGAGTACTTTTGATTTATGACTCGGCTCTCACCACTGTGCCTCGGCAGGAGACTGTGCAGGGACTTGGCGAGCTCCGAGGCCGCGTGGACACCTTGGAAGATCACAAGGCGCAGCAAGAGGGCAACGGCGGGCTCTTTTTGCGAAGTTGGATGTTGAAGAGAGGTTGTACGAACTGAAAACTCGCGAGAACGCCACTGAGTATCACTTGTACAAGTTTGACCAGGTCACGGGCACTGTTGGCGAGGTAAATAGGCTAGAAGAACATATGCGTAAAGGGGTTGATCTTCTTCAGCGAGCCCAAGATCACTTCCACGAGGCCAGAGGCATCGCTTGGACAGCACATCATCCTGCTCGCCCGCGCGTGAGGGGTCGAGGTGTGTCGCGACGCGAGTAGGAGGGCAAAGCCGCGCTTCACTCTGGATTCCTTTTGCCTTCCTTTCCTGGCCAATTTTGTAGAGTTCTTTTTTTTGTCAATTTTTTTGTACTCACATAGAGCAGCGTTGTATTGCCTTCGTGGTGCCTGAGTTTTATATGTGTGCATAATTGTCGAGTAAAGGAACTTTATGTATATGGAAAAGATGTTTTTTCTCTGATGCTCGTCACTTATAATTTTATTTTTTCATGTTTTGGTGTTTGTTTCTCCCCTCTCTAGCTCCTCCATTCCGTCTTTTTCCAAGAACCCCTTCTCGCCCCACTCAACGACATGGTTCGTGTAAAAGGAGAGGAAAGTCGCGCGCACTGCGTCGCGAATTTTGCCGACCACTACTTACCGCAGGCAAAAACCACTTCCAAAGAGCTCGACAACTTCAAGGCACAGTTCCTTCCAGAGGGCTTCTCAGCGAGGCGGCCCTTGCCCGATGAAGGAATCAACACGTTCTTCGAGGACGAGCTCACGCTTCACCTTGCGCACTTCGAGGCAGTACTGCGACTTCCCCTGTGGCCAGAGGTGGTCCAGGGGCTCATGTACTCCAACGGCATCAGTGTGTTGGTCGCCTTCGTGTGCTATATGCGCGCGAAGGGGATTGAGTTCGACCTCGTCGCCTTCCGGAAGATCCTAAATCACAAGGAGACCAGCGATGATGTCTTCTTCTTCTCCAGCGCCTACATCAAGTTGGTGGAGACGCTGAACAAGGTCCATCATTGGACTGACAAGTTCGTGTTCGCGCGAGGCGCGTTCGGGTCCCTGTCGTTGGCGCCAATACAACGAAGCCAGAACACGTTCAAACTGCCCAAGGTAGGGGGTGATGGACTTTCTCTCTACGAGATGTTGAAGGGTCGGGAATTTGACGTTTTGTACCTGCGGCGACACAAGGACCAACTCTCCTACGTAATGCTTGGGACCAGTACGTACTCGCCCATTGATTTTTTAAGCCTGCTCGCATTGCATGTTTTTCGACTTGTTCTTATAGGTTTGCGAACTCTCCCTGAACTTGCCCTCTGCGGCTGCCAGGCCGTGGACCGGCCTCCAACTCGCCCTGCAAACTGGAGAGACAACGTCAAAGCCAGTTGGTGCCTCCTCGCCTTCTCGGAAGGATAAAGGCAAGACGCCTCTCATTGATGCCCCCTACATCGAGCCCAAGACAAAGAAGCTCAAAACCGGCGAGGCGGGCCCGAAAGTTTGGAAAAGAAGAATTTGTCGGAGGAAGCTCCTCGTGCCCATGCCAATTTTGGGTTGGGGATGCGCGCTAAGGACCTGGAGGGACGCTCTCCTTCAGTGGTACGAGAGCGAGCACAGGTTAAGCCTGAGATCGCGGCTCCCTTCCTGGATGGAAGATGACGACGTCGACGACGACGCATTAAACGTTCTGTTCCGCCTTTAGGGACGGGAAGACGCGGCGGTGTTGGCAAGGACTTCCATCCGCGAGTTGGCGAACCGCGGGAGCCGAACTGTTCTGCGCTGCCGAAATCTTCCATGAGATAGTGAGGCAGGACCTCAGCCTGAATCGCAAGTTGGCAGAAAGCATGACCACTACTGACGACACCCGGAAGGAGCTTACGACAACCAAAGCTAAGCCCGCGACCGCACGTACCGTCACCTCGCAGGCTCCAAGCGAGGTATGTGTTCCCATCCTAGCTTTGCCACTTGGCTCATTGCATAGACCAATGCCTTTTGCAGGCCACCGAGCACGTGTGGGCTGAGCGTATCTCAAAGCTGGAGGAGCTGAGGGAATCTCGCTCCAACAACGACTACCTCGTCAGTCATCTGAACAAGGCGGAGTCGAATCTATTGGAGTGCCGACTCCAAACCGAAAAGAAACCTGTTGAGGCCGCGTCGTGGCCCATTACCGTGGAGGCAGAAGTTCGTCGAGCCCTCGCTGTGGCGGCAACTCGACTCGTCGTGAAGCGCATCCAATTGCGAGGCGGCCTAAATGACGTGGGACTGGCCCTCACCCCGGAGTTGCAGGTCTCGGAACTCTTTCCCACAGATTCACCTCCTACGAGCCCGCACACTGGCGAGGAGAAATGACAAAAGCAATTGGCGTTGTGCGCTCCTCCCTGCTTTAGTTTACTTAGTAATACATGTATTCATGTATTAAATATAATTTGGACATTCAATCCCTCGTGAGTTTGCTCGCGCCTGGCGCGTATATATTCTTTTTCCTTATGCTTTAACTTTTTCCCTTGCTGTGCTCGCTGCTAATTTCTTCTGCAAGTTTGCTTTTTTCCACTCGCGTAATCATAGCTAGAATCTCGTCTTTCATCCAGCTCCTTCTCACCCGGACACAGACCTTTCTCATCACGCCTCGCCACCCGGAACCATCGCTCTCGGCGACTCGTGAATTGTTGCATTCACTTTCAATCAAGCGAGGCGAGCTCGGCAACTCTCCATGCTCTGCCTTTTCTTACTTCCCCTCTTCTCCCTGAACCCCATAATCCTAAGGGGAAGGACATGTCATCGGAGGGGGCAAGTAGCCGGTATTCGGGAGGGAAGCTCGCGCAGGGACCCGGATTACGGGAAAATCACATCTCGAGTACATGAACTCACTCGAGTGGGCAAGTAGCTGGTATGCGGGAGAGAAGCTCACGCAGGGACCCAGACTACGGCAACATCACAGCTTGAGGACTTGAACTCACTCGAGGGGACAAATAGTTGGTATGTGGGAGAGGATCTCGCGCTAGGACCCGGACTACGGCAACATCACAGTTCGGGAACTTGGACTACCTCGAGGGGGCAAGTAGCAAGTATGCGGAACTCGCGCTGTAGAGTTTTACTAAGTGAAACATCAAATGTGCGCAGCAGATAAAGTTTAAGAAAACCCTAAAGAGAAACTTGGATCTTGCGATGAACATTGATCAAGAAGTTTGCATAACATAAAGTAGGAGAATACCTGAGTGGGATTGAGTCGGCACTCAATCAAGATGCTCCAGAACAGCTCTTCGCTGGCGGGTGAGTTCACACAAAATGGATTTGCGGCTCTACAGGAATCCGCACAAACGGGGAGAACACCGACACCTTGTCAAAAAAGATCCATGATGGAAAATGAAAAGCCCTCTGTGTCTCCATAAACTGCTAGGTCTGCACCAGGAAAGGCGGCGTTGGTGGGGATCGGAATCGGGGCTTACGGGAGCGATGGGATCGACACTTCGGGAAACACTTTCCGTCTGTTTTGGATTCGTCCTAACACATGCATCTTAAAAGCCCTAAGGCAACAGATATATATACACCCAGGAACATACACAGGCTTGAACTGTCGCTATCCGCAGACCCAGAATATGAATGAGATGACTAGAAGAATCGACGAGATGTCTCGACGCACTCAACGCCTTAGCTGAGAGGTCTCGACGCACTCAACACCTTAGCTGAGAGGCCTCGACGCACTCGACGCCTTAGCTGGGAGACCTCGACGCACTCGACGCCTTGGCTGTGTGGTCTCAACGCGCTGGACTCCTTGGTTGTGTGGTCTCAACGCACTCAACTCCTTGGTTGTGTGGTCTCAACCCACTCAACGCACTCAATGCCTTGGATGTGCGGTCTCAACGCACTCAACGCCTTGACTGTGTGGTCTCAACGCACTCGACGTCTCCAAGTGTTTGGTCCTTCACTCATCACATATGAGTAAGACCAACACAATTCATTCATCCAACTTCTTCAAACGCTCTTATGTGTGACCTTATAGGCTCATATTGTGTTGCCAGTGAGACTACCTGTTTGACAACTTCCAGATCATCATGGTAACACCAACACGCGCAGGGACCCGGACTACGGCAACATCACAACTTGAGTACTTCGACTCACTCGAGCAGGCAAGTAGCTGTTATGCGGGAGAGGAGCTCGTGCAGGGACCCGGACAATGGTAATATCACTGCTCGAGGACTTGGATTCAATTGAGGGGGCAAGTAGCTGGTATGCGAGAGAGGAGCTCACGCAGGGACCCGAACTACGACAACATTACAGCTCGAGGACTTGGACTAACTCGAGGGGGCAAGTAGCCGGTATGCGGGAGAGGAGCTTGCGCAGTGATCCGAACTACGGCAACATCACAGCTCGAGGACTTGGACTTACTCGAGGGGGCAAGTAGCTGGTATGCGGAAGAAAAGCTCGCGCAGGGACCCGGACTACTGCAACATCACAGCTCGAGGACTAGGACTTGCTCAAGAGGGCAAGTAGCCGGTGTGCGGGAGAGGAGCTCGCGCAGGGACCCGGACACCGGTAACATCACAGCTCGAAGACTTGGACTCACTTGAGGGGGTAAGTATCCAGTATGCGGGAGAGGAGCTCGCGCAGGGACCCGGACTACGGCAACATCACAGCTCGAAGACTTCTTTCTTCCCTGCTAGCGTTCCCGCTTAGGGGGGCGTTCGTCGGACATACCCTTTTGTGGGACCTTTTCTATTGCAGAAAGAGTAATACACAAACATTCACAAGCCGTTATATTAATATAAGAAGAAACAAAGTTTAGTACAAGATTATCGATAGCTGAAGAGGGGAGAGGAGGGTGGTTCAGGGAAAGAAGCGTTTCAAGTCGTCACTGCTCCACGTGTTGCTATGGAGCTCTCCTTCACAATATTGGAGTCGGTACACTCCATATGTCAATGCATCCGCCACCACGAAGGGCCCCTCCCAGTTGGGTTGCAGCTTCCCTACTACTGCACCCCTGCCCGCGGCATCCACCTTTTTGAGAATCAAATCCCCTTTGGCGAACTGCTAAATTCGTGTGTGCTTGGCGAAGCATTTTGCCATCCTGCGCTTGACCACTTTCTGTCGGATTGTCGCGAGGTCCCGGATCTCTTCCGCCAAGTTGAGAGAGAACCTATGTTCTTCATCATTTTCTTCTCTCCACACCTCTCCCCTACCTCCGCGGTCACCATCCTTGGACTCCTGACGTCGAACTCCATCGGGATCACAGCTTCCGAACCGGACTGTTTGAATGGGGTGTCACCCGTGGCGGTGTTCGGGGTAGTTCTGAGGACCCAGAGGACGGAGGGTAGCTGCTCAACCCAATTTCAATTCAAGTTTTCTACCTTCTTCCTCAGCAAGTTGATGATTACTTTGTAGGAGGCCTCGACCTGTACGTTACACCGAGGGTAGTGAACGGATGTGAAGCGAAGATCAATTCCTAGTTCTCAACAGAACTTGATGAGCTCCGCGCTTATAAATTGCGGCCCGTTATCCGTGACGATCGCGAGTGGTAGTTTGTGTATGCAGATAATCTCTCCCTATGTGAAATTCTTCACGATTTGAGAGGTGGTCTTCACCAGTGCCTTCACCTCGATCCACTTGGAAAAATAATCAATTATCACAAGAATGAATCTTCTTTGACCACTTGCTTGAGGGAACGGCCTGATGAGGTGCAATCCCCAGATAGCGAAGGGCCACGGGGCAGTGATTGATCGGAGCTGCTGCGCTGGTTGTAACTGAAGGGGTGCATGAAGTTGACATCTCGAACACCTCTGTGCGAATTGCTCTGCATCCGTCTAGATGGTCGGCCAGAAGTACTCCTGCCTCGGCACCCTTCTCTCTAGGGTCCTTCCACCAGAATGACTTCTGCATTCCTCTAAGTGAATCTCATCAAATACCAGAGGAATTTTCGCTTCGGAGACACATCACGTTAGAGGACCCGACAAGGTTTTTCTATAGAGACTTTCTTCGTGGACAAGGTAATAGGCCGACTTGTAGCTGAACTGCCTTTTGTCCTGGACCCCTGGGAGAAACTCTCCCGTGGTCATGAATTCCACGAACGGGTCGATCCAAGATGGGTGTTGGTCGATCTCCATGAGTTCTCCTTCCTCAATGGAAGATCAAAATAATTCGGTTGTCACTCCTCCCACCGAATGGCCATACTTGGCCAAATGATCCGCGTTGCATTCTCCTCCCTTGGAATATGTTGCATGATGAATGACTGAAAGACGCTCAACATATCATTTACCTTCAACAGATATCGCATCAACACAGGCTCTCGAGCTTCGAATTTCCTCCGGATTTGCGAGGCCATCACTAAAGAGTCGGAATAAACATTGAGGTCTTGGATTCCCAACTCGCGAGCAAGGCGGAGACCAGCGATCAGGGCCTCATATTCCGTTGGTTGTTAGTGACTGGAAAACGAATGTCTACCGCCTCCTCTATCTTGGCTCCTTAGGGGCTAATTAGGATAACCCCCTAAACGAGTATTTACTGGATGCTCCATCCACAAACATCTCTCAAGCCTTCCACCCTTGCGACTGCAACACTTCCGCCTCCGCCGTGTAGTTGTCCTGGATATCGACCACCACTTAAGCCTTCAACACCACCAGAGGGATAAAAGAGAGATCGAATTCGCTGAGCTCCACCGACCACTTAGCAAATCTTCCTGAATGCCCGACCCCCTCCAGGATGCCTCAAAACAAATGGTCTGTCACTACCTTGATTGAATGGGTCTGGAAGTAGACCTAAGTTTTCAAATTGAGATGACGAGCGCAAAGGTCAATTTTTCCAAGATGGGGTAGCGTGACTCGGCGTTTCGGAGAACCCGACTCACATAATAAACAGTAAGATGCTTCTTTCCTTCCTCTCAAACTAGGACTGAACTTACCACCTCGGCTCCTACTCCCAAGTAAAGCTAAAGTTCCTCCCCCTCCCTAGGCCCTTGAAGTAGGGGGGCTTGTGTTAGCTGCTGCTTCAACTTCTAGAACATTTCTTCGCACTCGGTCGGCCACTCGAAACTCTTATTATCAACGTGATGGCACAACGCCCAACAGAAGGGGGAGCATTTCTCTCCGACCCTTGACAGGAACCTGCTTAGTCTCACGATCCTACCTGTTAAGCGTTGGATCTCCTTCACATTCTTCGGGGCCTCCATCTCCATAATTGCTTTCACCTTATCCGGGTTTGGCTCTACTCCTTCCAGGGTCGGGAGGTCTTCGGCCCTTGAGAGTAAAGATAATTGTATAGTGTTGTGGTTTACCGCAGCAGCGGTCTGGTGGCTTTCCGCGGCAGGCGGTCTGCGGTTAGCAGGAGGTCTGGCGGATAGCATGGACGGTTTGGCGGCAAGTAAGCAGTCTGACGGCTAGCAGTGGCGGATACTTATTTAGTCTCACATCCCCTATTGTATTCTCTCATCTCCCCCATTTTCTATAAATATGGGGGCATACCTATGTATTGTTTATCTATTTGGAGCAATAAAATTTACGGTTTATTTACCTCTTGGTCGTTTTCTCGCTCATTTTTCACATGATATCAGAGCGAATCGATCATTTGCTCCAATCAGATTGCGGTTTGTTTGTCTAACCGCGCCGGCCTCTTCTGGTTTGCTTCACGCGCGGCTTCTTATGGTTTGCTTTCCACGCCGGCTTCTTCCTGTTCGCTTCCCGCCCTTCCCTCCCTTGCTTGTCTCTCTCCTGCGCTTTCTTCTTTACACGTGTTCGGTTCGCGCGGCTTCCTTTGCTTAGTCATTTTTCGTTGCAGTTTCTCGGTTCTTCGTTGTTTCTTCTCTTCTCAGTTGCAAGTTCCGCATTTTGGTTGCGGCATCTTCCTTGCCGCTGGTGTGTTGTCACCGTAACCGTGCAGACTCTCTCTTTTCTCTTTCTTTCTTCTTCTTCTTTGCAGCTTCATTCCTTGATTCGTTGTGACTTTTCTAACCATTGCGGGCTCCACATCTTTGTCGCGGCCTTTTTTCTTACCGTTGTTGTGGTGTCACTGTGACCTTGTGGTCTTCCTGCGCGGTTTGTTCGCTGCTTGGTCGCAGCGACTTCTGTTCTCTCGCGCGGGTTGATTTCTCTTCTCGTACGGTCTCTTTTTGGTTTGCTTCTCTTGGTGTCTGGTTCTCTCCGGCTTCTTTTCAAACCGTGCGGTTTGATTTTCTGTCTCCTCTTTCTTTTGGTCGCTGGCTTTCTGCGACTTGTTTGTCGTCCTATTCGGTTTGACTTCTTTTGACGGCTTGTTTCTAACCGTGCAGTTATTTTTTCTTCCTTCTGGTTTCTATTTACTTTGAGATGGTTTCTCTTCTCTCCTCTACAGCTCGTGCTCTTGTGACCTCCTCTGATAAATGACTTATTGACTCTGGTGTCACTTGTCACATGACCGACAACTCGTTTGTTCTCATCTTTGCTTGAACAGAACAGGATGTCTCCTGTTGTTATTGCAGATGGGACTTCTGCTCATGTGCATGGTGTTGGCATTGTGCGTCTCTCTCCGTCTTTGCTCCTTGAGAACACTCTCTATGTCTCTACTTTCCCGTGCAATTTACTATTTGTTCATGCTCTTTGCACTCAGTTAACTTGCACAGTTACTTTTACTGGCACCACTTGTTCTTTCTCTAATTATGTCACCAAAGCTACGACTGCTACTGGGATTGCCAGTGGTGGCCTCTTCTTTCTTGACCACGACGTTGCTCTTTCTGCTTCTTCATCTCTTCAACAATGGCATCGTCGTCTTGGTCATCCTCCTTCTCGTCTCATTCATCAACTTTTCTCAGACCTTCCTTCAGAGGATTTTCCTTTGAATTGTGAAGTCTGTCAATTTGGTAAACATCATCGCTCTTCTTTCGCAACTCGGATTAGACGTAGTTCTTCGCGTCCTTTAGAACTAGTTCATTCTGACATCTATGGTCCTCCTCCAACTGTTACTGTTGGTAGAGGAAGCTTATACTTTGTTACATTTTACTGATGATTTCCCCAGGTGTACTTGGTTGTGTCTCTTGAGAGATCATTATGAGCTGTATTCTGTGTTTATTGCCTTTTTAATGAGATCTTCACACATTTTCATGTGCCTATTCAGATTCTTTATACTGATAATGCCAAGAAATATCTCAGCAGGCAATTCTCTGATTTTTGTGCGAGCCATGATTTGATTCATCAAACTACTTTTCTATATACCTCTCAACAGAATGGCGTTGCTGAACATAAGAATCGCCCTCTCTTGAATGTTGCTCGCAGCCTTTGCATTCAAATGAATGTTCCTCGGTCTTATTGGGGTCATGTTGTTCTCCTCTCTTGCTATCCCATCAACCGTATTCGCTCGTTCATTCTTCAGGGCAAGACTCTATTTTCTATTTTATATCCTGCGGCCGAGCAATTTTCTTTACCTCTGAAAATTTTTGAATGTACGGCGTTTGTTCACATACCTTCTCCTAGTCGTGACAAACTTTCTCCTCGTTCTGTTAAGTGTGTATTTCTTGGTTATTGTCCGACTCAGAACGGCTATCGCAGTTATGATCCCCTTCTGCGCAAACAGTACGTTTCAGCTGATGTTACATTCTATGAAGATACACCATATTTTTTCCTACTTCTTCTCTCTTGCCCTTTGATACTTCTTCTTCCCTGCTTATTATCTCGGCACCTCTGTCGGCGCCAGTTCTTTCCACATCTGCTCCTGTTGCCCCGTCTCTTTCTCTGGAGACTGACGTGCTGCCCTTGGAGCCTTTTGCGTCTGTTCGAGGGCCTCTTCTTTCTTCTGGCAGTGCATTGCCTCCTCCGGTCAGCAGTGACCTTGATCTTTTCATTGCCTTGCGGAAGGGAGTTTGACAATGTACTAAGCATCTTATTGATGTTGTTGTCTCACATGCTCAGCTTTCCCCGGAGGCAAGCGTTTTGCTCTTGTTATCTCTTCTATTGTCATCCCAGCAACGTATCAAGAGTCTTTTGTTATTCCTCAGTGGAAAGTTGTTATGGATGAAGAAATGAATACATTAACTGAGAAAGGGATTTGGACTCTTCTACCCCCACCTCTGGGCATAGATGTGGTTGGTTGTAGGTCGTTCTTTGTGGTTAAGTATCTTCCAGATGCCTCTGTTGATCGTTATAAGGCAAGGCTTGTTGCCAAAGGGTTTACTCAGACGTATGGGGTGGACTTCTTTGATATTTTTTCTTTTGTTGCTCGCGTCAGCATTATACGCATTCTATTCTCTGTGGCTGTTAATAGAGACTGGGAGATGTCTCAATTAGATGTGAAGAATGTTTTCCTTTATGGTGATTTGCAAGAGGTGGTTTACGTGGAGCAACCTCCTGGGAATGTTGCTCGGGGGGAGTCTCAGGCGTGCGAGTTTCGAAAGGTGAATTATGGTTTGAAGCAGAGTCCACGAGCTTGGTTTGAAAAGTTTAGTGGAGTTGTTTCTCTTATTGGGTTCAGTCGAAGCTCTGCTGATCATTCTCTTTTTATACGCAAGACTACTAAAGGTCTTGTGGTTCTTACTGTATATGTTGACGATATTCTTCTGGCAGGTGATGATAAAGAAGGTATTGATCTATCCAAACGACATCTTCGACAACATTTTGCTACTAAGGATATGGGAACTCCAAAGTACTTTCTGGGAATTAAAATTTCACGAAAGAAGAATTCGGTGGTTCTTTCACAGCGAAAGTATGCGCTAGATCTCTTAAATGAGACCGGTCTTCTTGGCACGAAACATGTTCGTTGCCCGATGGCGGTTGGAGATGACAAGGAGCGGACTGAAGCTTCTCCTCTTCTTCCAGATTTCACTATGTACAGACGACTTGTAGGCAAACTCATATATCTGACTGTTACTAGACCAGATATCTGTTATGCAGTAGGAAAGGTCAGTCAGTTTATGCGGAATCCTAGAAAGTATCATCTTCGGTCTGCCATGAAAATTCTGAAATATGTGAAAGGGTCTCCAGGAAAGGGTCTGTTGTTTCAGAAGAATAATCATCTGAAAATTGAAGTGTATTCTGATGTCAGCTATGTTGATAACAAAGAAGCTAGAAAGTCTACATCAGATTTTTGCACCTTTGTAGGAGGAAACCTTGTTACTGAAAAAACAAGAAGCAGACAGTGTTTTCAAGGTCAAGTGCTGAAGCAGAGTATAGAAGTATGACTTCAACTACCTGTGAGTTGAAATGGTTACGAGCGTTTATGCTTGACTTGGGAGAAGTTTATGATCATCCTCTTCCTATGTTTTGTGATAACAAAGCCGCTATTTACATATCGAAGAATCCTGTCTTTCATGAGAGGACAAAGCACATTGAGGTTGATTGTCATTCCATTAGGGAAGAGGTGTTGAAGAATCAGATATGTACTCCCTTCGTTACTTCTGATAAAGAACTAACAGACTCCTTCACGAAACCAGTTTTTGCTTCAGATGTTTGTAGCAAGTTGGGCATGGCTGACATATACGCTCCAGCTTGAGGGGGAGTGTTAAGTTTGGCGGTTTGACCTTTTAGTCGGGCGGCTAATTGTTCGGGTGGTATGGCGGTTAGTTCAGGCAGTCTGGTTTTCTGGTTGCTTATCCTAGCAGATGCTGTCTGAGGGCTTGTCGCAGCAGAGGTCAGGTAGCTTACCGCAGCAGCAGTCCGGTGGTTTGTCGCAGCAGGCGGTCTGGCGGTTAGCAGGCTGTCTGGCGGATAACATGGGTGGTCTGGCGGCTACTAAGCGGTCTGGCGGCTAGCAGTGGCGGATAATTATTTAATCTGACATCTCTTATTGTATTTTCTCATCTCCCCCATTTTTTTATAAATATGGGGGCATACCTATGTATTGTTTATCTTTTTGAAACAATAAAATTTGCGCTTTATTTACCTCTTAGTTGTTTTCTTGCTCATTTTTCACACCCTTCATTGCCCCGAAAACGCATTTGGCAGGGTTGAGCATCATCTTGTGTTTTCAGAGCGCAGCAAAGATTTCTACAAAGTCTCCCAGATGGTCCTCCACATTCTTGCTTTTTATCAAGAGATCGTCTATGTACACCTCGAGGTTTCGTCCCTTTTGTTCTTAAAACACCCAATCAATCATGCGCTGATAGGTCGCCCCTGCATTTTTAAGCCTGAATGACATCATTTTATAATAGTATCATCTGTCGTTTATGATAAAAGAAACATATTTTACGTCAGGTGGATACATGCGTATTTGATGATAACCATAAAAGGCATCCAGAAAATTCATAACTGGGAATCTGACGGATGAGTGTACGAGCACGTCGATTCTAGGCAGAGGTCAGGAATCCTTAGGGCAGTGTTTATTAAGCATTGAAAAATCGACACGCATTCTCCACTTTTTGTCTCCCTTTTTCGCAATTACAACATTGGAGACTCAGTCTGGGTACTGGATCTCCTCAGCAAACCCCGCATCTAACAATTTTTGCATCATCACCCGAATGGGCACGTCCAAGGTAGTAGTTGTCTTCCTCTTCTTCTGGTGAATGTGTCGGGTCCCTGGATCCAAGTTGAGATGGTGGCACGCGACGTCCGCGTCGATCCTTGGCATGTCTTCCGCACTCCAGGCGAAGATGTCTGCATTCTCCTCGATGCATGCTAGGATCCTTTCTTTGTCTTCCTCCGCCAGCTCATTGCTGACCTTCAATTTTTCGGGCCTCCCGCCCTTGGCCTCGATCTCCTTCTCCTCCACTTCTTCTGCGGCCTCCGGGCTTGTGATTTCCTCCATCACCTTCTCGACCATCTCGGCCTCCTTCTCCCAGCCGATTGTATTCACCACGCTGAGTTAGCATTCCCTCGCCACTTTTGGATCTCTCCAAATCCGGATCTGCAACCCTCCAATATTGTACTTTAAGCACTGGTGGAATGACAAGGGTACGCACTAGAGTGGGTTAATGAGGGAAGATAGCGTCATTCCACAATCATGAAACGGCACACCTTCGTTGTTCTACCCAGGGTGACGAGGAGCTCTACTCCTCATTTGACCTCCTTCCTTTCCCCTGCAAAACCGAAAAGTGGGTCGTCATTTGAAGTAACCCTCTTCTCTTCCACCACCAAGGCGTCAAACGCCTTTTTAAACACCACATTGATGGAACTCCCGTTATCGACGAGGATACGGGAGACCGTGAAATTCTCCACCACTGTTTGGATCACCAGGGCGGCGTGGAAGGGGTTTTCATTTTTGAACATGTCTTCCGCCTAGAACGTAATTTCCCCGATTGAGGGCGGGGCCTGCAAGGTAGACGTCACGCTCCTTTGGTAGACCGCGTGCAGGCTCCCCTTTCGAGTCGCTTCTATTCCTGCCCCTCCATGGATCGCCCCAATCCCCCCGCGGGCTCCCTGGTCGACTCGATCCTCACAACATCTCGGCGCTCACCCTTTGGCTCCCTCATTCCTTTCTGCCTCTCCTGCTACAGGCTCCCTCCGCACCTCCTGGACTCCTACCTCTGCTCCTCTCCTCAGCTCCAAGATTTATGGACAAGTCGTGATGGCGTGGCCCTCGGACAAGTGGAAGTCACAATAGAGGACCACCCTCCAACATTCTCCCCTCCTTTGATGTTAGGGTCCTCCCTCTCATCTTCGCCCCCCTCCAACTGCGTAGGCTTCCTGCCGGGGCGCTTGATCACGGCCCCACTGTCCCGGTCTTCTCTCGGGTGAGTTTTGTCGCCCCCGTTTCTCGGGCAAGAACCTTCTTCCCCAACGTCCGTGACATCCTCCCCTGGCCACTCTTTATGGTGGTCTGGCGGGTGGTCACTGAAATCTCCTCTGAGGGCCCCGTTGATCTCCGCCTTCCCACGCCCTCTTCTCCTCTCGCATCCTCGATTACTCCTTCTTAGCTCCTTTTTCTCCATCCGCCGCATCGTCCACCTCTTCTCCCATCAACTTCACCAGCTTGGCCACAAACCCTTTGATTGAAGACTCTTCTTCAATGTAGCGCGTCGCCCAATCGATAAGATCCTCGAAGGACACGGTGGGGATTCGCTTTAACTCCATCTTGAACAGGCCACCCTGCAAGTCTAAATTGAAAACAATGATCATAGTGTGCCCGGGTACTTCTTGGACATGTAAAATATCCTCTTGGAAGCAATCCATGTACGACCTCAACGATTCTTGCGGTCCCTGTTTAATGAGGAGTGTCGCCGGCTCTTTCTTCCTCTTCTTCGACGTGGAAAATCGGAGTATAAATCCTCGTCTAAGATCTTCAAAACTGTACATCGAACCAGCCGGCAACTGATGAAACCAATCCCATGTCTTTCCCCTAAAGGTAATAGCGAACAACCGACAATTGAAAGGGTCGGACATCGGTGGGATTGATACCAGGTCCTCAAACCACTGCAGGTGTTGCAGGGGGTCCTCTCTTCCAGCATAAAAATACATGGCCGGCTCAACAAACCAGGTCAGAACCGGCGTCGTCAGCACTAGCTCGAAGAACGGACTCGTCGGTGCGAGATAATGACTTGGGCGAGCTCGCTTATGCTCGTCCTCCGCGTCGCGGGTCGCCGGGGGCTCTCAAAGAGGACCCACAACAGCAACATCTGATCATCGCTACCTGAACATATCTCCTTGTCGGGTTGCTAACTTGGGTTCGCCTCGCCCTCTAAGGCGTCTTCCTGAGCTGGTGTCGCCGTCTCGCCGTGTTGTGCGAGCAGCTCCCGCACCATACCCTTCATGGACCTCATCATCCCGACGAGCTCGGTAAACTGACTCTGCGTCACGAACGCGCTAGTAGGGTGCGAGTTCCCCTGGTCGTCTCCTTACTCTCCATGTCCTACCATGGCACCGTCGGATGAGTTTTTTTCTTCAATAACAGTCAGTTCACGCTCACCGCACCAAAACTGCTGAAACCCGGATACCGGTTCAACGGAGTTCGGACTGGAAGGGAACAGTTCAAATTACTTATTCTGTTGTCGGGTGAGCAAGGCAGCTCAATTCAAGCTTGGAGTCAGCCCTAACTAGTTGTGGGTGGTTGCCTACATAAAGACACGACGAGCTACACCGAGGAAGACCCGCCACTCACCCGGAAGCGTGCATCGTGTCTTCCCCTCCTAAAGCCAAACACTGAGCTCGGCACCTTGGATGGCACGTAGCAAGAGTTTTCTAAAAATCCGAAGCTCAAGGAGCCTGGGTTTGCCTCTCCAATGTGCTTTAAGGGTCTATTTACAGGAAAACCCCGAACCAGGGTAAAATCATTTTTTGGTCTGCTAATAGCGGCCTCCACCTTTTGGTTTTTTCTATCGGCACCCCTGATTGGTCTGCAGATAGCGGAATCTCGATGTTTGTAATGGCTATGGGCAGACCCCGCTGGTCGGCGAGTAGGCTAAAGTGTGTCATGGCTCTCTTGCCGAGGCGAGTTCACGAAGAGGGCGGACTCGATTGACTTGTATGCGACTTAACGCAAGGTCTCCCCTACCCGGAGCTAGCTGCACGAGTTGGCGCTTTCATGATGAGGCCGGCTCGCGGACGCCCATGATCGGCGAGTCACGGGATCGCCCGGCCAGGCTCATCTCGCCTGAACTAATTTTTCATGACGGTCTTGCCTTGCTTAGGTGTGGTCTGGACCGGGGTCGCTAAATTGGGGGTTGTACAACAGGGGTCACAGGTGGGGAGTTGCGTATAGAATGAGAGCTTTTGCAGGCTTCCTATTATAGTTTGTTTTCCAACCAATTGTTTTTCCTTTTAATATTGTACTTTTTTCCTTTCAAGAACTCTATATAACTGAAATGTTTAAGACTTTGTACATATCAGACATTATATATTATTTCAATTTCAGGAATTTAGATGTATGGTTTATTTTTTATTCTACTTGGCTCTGTGAATTCAGAAATGATGAGGTACATTTTTTCCATTAATTACATTTCCACTTCCGATATAAGTTTATTTTTAGTACTTTTTTATTTATCTGTTATGTACCAATTTAGATAATGTGACTTAGTTTACTTCTTACCACAGGGCTTGGTCTAACTACTGATTTGTTGTTAAATTAGGTTGAGGTGTTACAGTATATATAATATAACATATAAGGGCTCAACAGCTGCTATGATTTTCCAATTTTGATGGATATAAACCGACACTAAATAGATTCAAAAAAATATTAGTACACACACATAAAATTCGCTCTGAGCACGAGTAAGAACCCAGATCGGTTGAACAACAATCCTACAAATAGCTGTAGCATGAATAGACCCCTATTGGTTCCGGATGGACAAGGTCTAATCTCGGGAGTCGGTCTAAATTTTTGGAACCTGACTCTGTTTCCAAATCTAGGTCTGGGATTGATTTCCGAGCAACATTTGGCGCAATCTTGTAGAGAAGGTAATGTGCGCTACAAGAATTCAAAATAGATCTCTCAAAGATCAAAAATAATCTCCACTGAGATCAAAATAGATCCCCCAGGAGTTCAAAATAGATCCCCCAGGAGTTCAAAATAGATCTCCCAGGAGATCAAAAATTATCTCCCAGGAGATCAAAAATTATCTCCCAGGAGATCAAAAATTATCTCCCAGGAGATCAAAAATTATCTCCCAGGAGATCATGAGGAAGACGATATCCCAGGTCAGTAAAATGATCTTCTGGGATATCAATTTTGATCTCCTGGGATATCAATCTTGATCTCCTGGGATATCAATCTTGATCTCCTGGGATATCAATCTTGATATTCAGGGATCAAGTTTTTGATCTCCTGGATAAAGTTTTTGATCTCCTGCAAGATCTATTTTGATTTCCTGGGAGAACATTTTTGATCTTCGGGGAGATCTATGTTGATCTTCTGAGAGATCATTTTTGATCTCCTAGGAGATCTATTTTGATTCTTTGTAGCGCGAATTACCTACTCTACAAGATTGCGCCATGTTCGAAAATCAAACCCGAACCTAGATATGGAAATGAAGTCGGTTCCAAAACTTTCGCCCTGATTGAAGTACATGGAAAGAGTGAAACAGATAAATGAAAAAAGGAAAAATACACAAAAATTGCAAAATGATACACATGGAGGGAATACCAATTCAACCATAAAAGTAAGTCAACCTCGGCAAGAAAAGAGAAAACTGGTAAGCAGTGGCTAAGTTGATAAATCCTGAATAAAAATGAAAACATAAATGTCAAGTAATCATAAATAGATAAACTTGTAATAAAGAAAGCAGAAATTTAAGTATCATTATCCATAGATGCAGAGCTAGAAAACCAGCAAGCTAAAAGAACTGTTTAGATATACACAGAGCATTACTACTATATACCTTTTGGGTGGACAAACCAAATTGCTGGAGTCTTCTATCAACATCTTCCCTCTTGTTATAATCTCTGATGTCAGGTCGGCTATTGTGTCTTGAGAACAGGAGGGTAAATCTCCTATATATATTTTCCGCGTATTTCTGAATAACAATAACAAATCAAAGCAATCATAATTTCTAAGAAATTATCAATATAAAGAAAGGGTTATTTACAGGGACCTCCACTCGAAGTTTACATAATAGCAACTTGCACCCCTCTAACTTTCAAAATTACAATTGCCCTCCCCCCCCCCCCAATGTTTACATTTCATAGCACTGCATAAAAAGACCCCATGAAGATTTATTCCAAGGGTTTATTTTTCTAAGTTGATGTAAACATTGAGCGGTGATTTTTGTAATTTTGAAAGTTAAAGGGGTGCAAGCTGTAATTACGCAAACTTCGAGAGGAAGTCACAGTAAATAACCCTATACAAAATTAAATAAAAAACAAGGAAAAACATATTTTTATTTTAAAATAAAGAAGGAAACATAAATCATTTAATTCTGCAGAAAAATATTATGCTGAAGTTTATAAACAAGTATCCTTAAGTAACAGTAAATATTATGCCTTATCACAGGTAAAGGATACTTCACAAGAACATATACTTGAGTCATTAACTCAGGGGATAGAGAGAATATTACCGGTTCTCTTTTTCAAAGTTCAAAAATCATGAGAAACAAGCTATCATATTTTTAAATTCCAAATAAACACTCTACAAAGATAGGGAAAATGGTGCTCATACTTTCTGTTGTTTTAACGCTATATAAGTTTAGAAAGAATAATATTACACTAAAACATGAGTACAAGAAATTTTTTTCCTGGATACATAACACTTAACATAGTGGGATAAAGGCTTGAGTGTTGTTGTATACATAACACTTAAGAGCAGACCTAATAATCAATACTGGTCCAGTTCTCTTCATACTTAAATAGCAAAAGCGGGTGATACAATAGATTACCAACTCATTTTGTTCCTAATTTTTTATTGCCAAGCTTTTTTAGGCCAGATCGGTGATTGTGATTTTCTCATGTTCACAAACTGCTTTACTAATCACTTTGAAGTCATTATGGAGCAAATATCTTGGGAAACCATGTTCTCACCGACCTGACAGAGTAAAAGAGTATCATTATATTATATGCACGGGTCATCTCAAGTCAAGATCCTCATGGAGAAATCGATTCCAGAACATATATTTAGGTCATATTTTTAGCGAGACCTATTGGCTATCCAATCACGAAAAAAAAACTAAATGTCACACCCAAATGTTCGCCTGCTCGCTGTGCTAGGAGTTTGCTTTTTCACTGGCCATGGTGTTCGTGTACTCGGTGTGCTCGGAGTTCGCATTCACGGAGTCCGCATGCACGGAGTTTGTCTGCACGATGTGCTTCGAGTTCACCGGCACGTTGTGCTTGGAGTTCGCCCGTTCGCTGGCCATGGTTTTTGCATGCTCGCTCGGTCTTCGCATCCACAGAGTTCGCCTTTTCATGACTCGCGGTGCTCATTGACCCTCTGTTTGTGATCGCATCCATGATGTTCACGTCTCCTGAGATCGTCAAGACCGTGTTCTCCTTCCACTCTCGCTGAGCTCGCCTTACGGATGTGTCATGCCCGCAATGTTCGTATGGGACCTTCTCCTCGGTGCTTTCCTTCTAGCCGCGCCTCCTCTGACTACAATCTCATTAGCTCGCAGTCGTGTTCGCGCGAGACCTTATCCTGGGCGAAGCCAAGTCTTCCTGCAGTCGTGTTCTCGCGGGACCTTCTCCTGGCGGCTTCTCCTTTCTCTCGCCTTTGTGGTTTCTCCTCAATCTTTGTCTATCAATGGACTTAAATGATGCCCCATCTCTACTTGCATGTATCGCGACTACTCTCCCTGAAGTTCGAGATGAGCTTCAGATCACCACTATCTCCCTTAGTGGTAAGAAGAACTTTGTCGAGTAGGTACACTCTATACGCTATGTTCTCCAGACCAACGGCCTCCATCATCTTTCTAAGGCTTAAACTACTGAGTCCGCCGAGGAATGGCTTCACGATGACGGTCGCGTCCAATCATGGATTCTGAATTCTATGGACAAAAATCATATTGTATGGTCATATATCATGAAACGGCCAAGGAGATGTGGGATGAAGTTCACACGTTTTAATATGAAAAGGATAATAAGCAACATTGATTTGACATCTTCACGAACCTCCAATATCTAGAACCAGGGGTGGATGGAAACCTTTTCTCCTTTGTTGCACAGTCCATAATTCTCGTTGAGGCCTGAATTTAAAATCAGCATCCCACGATGGATCTCGCTACCCAACGTGCCTAGAAAGAAGTTGTTGGCATCACTATGATGATGGCATATGTCTCGCCTCATCTCCACAACGTCCATGCTTAGATCTTTTCCTCCACAATTCCCACCCTCTTGGATGTGTTTCATACTTTTAAAGGTGATGTCACCCCCCTGATGTTCCCGGAACTCTCTCCAGCTCATTTCTAACACCCTTATGCAGCATACCTCACTCCTTTAGCGGTTTGTAGGGCTCGCCCCGACTCTCGGGGTCGGAGTCGGAACAATCGTCCTCGTCCCAAATGTATTTATTGTGTCTGAAATTGTCATCTTGAGGCCACATAATATTTTAGTGTACCCACACACCAGCATGAATCCATTGCAATCGATGCTCCAACCAGCACCCGCACAGACATTGAAAGCTTGCGCACCCAGCTCCAGTATCTTTAGGAGTTGATCAGTCGTTCTTCTGGCTTAGTTATGTCTATCTCCAATGAAGGTATCTCATATCTTTCATATAGTAAACTTGGATTGTGGACTCCGGTGCCACAAACCATATTATTCCGCAGAAGCCTTCCAAGTACAAGGACTCTACGCATCCTAAATTCATCTTGGTGGCCAATAGTGATACCACGCCAGTTTACGGTTCTGGAGATGTGTGCCTCACTTCATCTATTTCTATTCACACGGTTCTTCATGTTCCGGACTCTCATTCGATCTTCTTTTTATTAGTCGTCTTACTTAAAATCTTGATTTCTCAGTAACATTTTCTCTCTTCTTTTGTTGTGTGGGATCGACGGACGTAAAATATCATTGGTAAAAGGCGATTGTTAACGGGCTCAAGACTCCGGACATTTCCACCTCAGTTCTCTCCTATGTTACTTCTGTTGATTGGTACAAACATCTCGAGTATGCTCCTCTCCCAACTCTCAAGAAAGCTCTTCACGATTTATCCCTCACTGACTTCACTGCAAGTCTTGTATCTTTAGCAAACAACATCGCTCTTTTGTTCCCCCTCATTATACTCGGAGCAATACACTTTTTGTTTTAATTCATTCTAATATTTGAGAACCTTATAAAATAGCTAGTGTTTCTGCTTATCGTTATTTATGTATATTTATTGATAATTCTCTTGCATGACCTGTTTACACTTACTTCGAGATCGCTCTGAACTAACTCATGTATTTTGTATTTTTATTATTGAAACTCGTACACAGTTCTCCAACTCTATTAAGGCTCGTCAAACCTACAATGCACGTGAATATACAAATCATGCATTTAATAATTTATGTACTAAGTTCGGGACCATCCACCAAACATCATGTGCGTATACCACCCCCCAACAGAATGATGTAGCTAAGTGCAAGAATCGTCATCTTCTTAGGTCATTCGTTTATATTTCAAATGCAGGTTCACAAGATTTATTGAAATTTCACGGCTTTTACTGTCTGTTATCTCATCAATCGCATGTCCTCTGTTATTTTCAATTTTAAGACTCCCTTCAGTCTTCTGTTACACTCCCAACACCCCCCCCCCTCCTTTTCCATCCATGTCTCATGTATTTGGAAGTACCTGTTATGTTTCAGCAACACGACCCCGACAACGGAGAGACCTTCTCACATGTTGCAAAATTGAACACTCATTGTGTCTTAATATCCCTAGTTATTAATCGACAGTGGTCGTTGCATCAATCTGACGTCAAAATTGCCTTTCTGAATGGCAATTTCATTTAGACTGACGATATGCAACCTAGCGGTTTTGTCCATGAGGGACTCTCTTGTATGTCACCTCAAAACAATCTCTTTATGCTCTTAAACAGTCTCCTCGAGCGTGATTTGACAAGTTCAGTCAGATTGTTCGTGATGTTGAGTTTACTAGAAACTCGGCAGACCTCTCTATTCAATCGTCATCGTCTGGCAAGAACAATGATACTTTTGGTGTATGTTGATTTTGATTGTGGGTGATGATCTCAAAGGAATACGCATGATCAAGAAGAACTCGGCTTCTGCTTTTCAGACAAAAGATCTGGTAAATCTTCGGTACATTCTTGGTATCGAGGTAGCCCGGCATCCTAACGGTTTTCTTATCTCAACAGTACCTTCATAATGCTAGTTACTTTACATGCAAGCCTGTTGGCACACCTAGAAATGTCAATCACAAGCTTTGCGGTTGTTACTCTGACTCTGATCTACTCTTTGAAACTCAAAGTATTATCGTCGTCTTGTACAAAAGCTGATTTATCATACAGTTACAAGACCTAATAATCCTTTGAGGCTGGGGTTGTCGAGGTTACATTTCTTCTCTGAGTAACTTCACTTTGTGGTGAAGTTATATGAACTGAGAAGCTATGTTTGATTCCTTTATTTTCACAGAATTCAAACAACATATGAGACTCAAACTCAGTGTTATGATCACTTCTGATTATTACAACTGAAGTATTAAATTCATTTTGGAATTGTTTTATGTAGCTTGAGAGAATCTTGAAAGTCCCAGATTTAATTCTCAGACTGAAAACCAAAGTGAGTATATGAGAGTCATCCATAATAGCAAATGAGCACAATTTATCATCTACGTTATAGTGTTCAAATTGATCCATGATAGGGGGTAATAAAGGAATATGATGGTCTGTCTTTTTAAGCCCTATGATGGAACGTTACTGCTAGATTATACCAACAATCGTTCATTTCATGACCTAACTTGTAACAATAAAAATATTCATATTTCTTACACATGTTTTTCCTGTAAGCTTGATTGGTGTAGAGATGTCCTAAAAGAGACCCTTGCATTCTATAATTTTGCACAGTATCATCCATACATTGACTACCAGTTGATGCAAAGGATGTATATCTCGACATACATCAAAATAAATAATACTTATGTTGATTGAAGTAGTCTAATTGATTAAAGTCTTTATTTATGGAAGCTCTTCCAAGAATTCATCTTGGCTTTGTATAACTCAATTCATTTTTTAAATACTTTTTATTGTTTTTCTTATTCTTTTTTTAGTGAACGTTTCTTTTAACACATGTTGATGTAAAGGGAATATTAACCAGGGAATTTGCTGGTTCCTTTTCATTTGTGTTTATGAGCTTTACTGGATTTTTCAAAACTAATGTACTGGGAAAGCCAGTCTTATAAGGAAAGTCGGCACCCAGACATAGGTTTTTGAACCCGACTGAAAGTTTTCAGAAATAGCCTTTTACTGTTAGCTCCTCTCATTCAAGCTATCTTCAAAAAACTTACCTTTATTTAGTTCAGCTATTAGATTCTTATTTTCTAATTTCAGAAAATCAAGCTCTTCTCTCACTTTGTAATTTTCAGTTCTTAATTCATAATTTACAATAAAAGAATTTTCTTCTTTTAATTTGTTAGTGTTAGAGAATATATGTAAAAGTCCAAAGATTGACCCATCTCGGTTGCTTGTTTAGTCCCACATCTTAGGATAGGATTCCTCCTCTTTTTCTTCTCCTATATAAATGTACAAGAATACAATTCTATGCATGTAAGATGGTGTCACTAAATTTGAGAAATTCATAAAATTATTGGTTTTTCTCAAGTTTCAACATGGTATCAGAGCCAGCGATTCCTTCGGCATCCTGTCCGGGTGAACTACCCTTGTCTATCCGCACCACAAGTTTCTAACCGCAGCTATTGCCTCTTCTATTCATGCGGTTTGCTTTCTCGGACCGCACATCTTGCCTTACTCTGCCCATGTTTCTCTTCTTCCTGTTCTCTTCTCTTTCTTACTCCTCTTTTATAGCCCTTTCTTCTCTCTTTCTCCTTTGACAGTGGGCCACCCCCCCCCCCTGTTTTGTCGATGCGAACTCGTCTTTGTAATCGCTTGCTCACCTACTTTCGGGCCGCAGAGTGCATCTACTCGCATTCTCCGCTCGGCGGTCTGCCGTTCTTAGTCGCCTTCGACTTGCAGCCTGGTGATTCTGCAGTCTGGCCGCTCCTGTGTGTGCTCCATTGCTTCTCGCACGGTTTGACCGTTTCTTAATCCCGGTTGCTCTACTGCGCCTTGCCGCCGTTGATCTCTCTTGACAGCACCATATCGGGTATTTTATATAGCACGTCGTGGTCTGCTCTATACTTCGCAGCTCGTTGCGGTCTTCGCGCGCCTCTCTGGTCGTAGTCTGGTCCTGCCTTCTTGTTCTGGTTCTCCTAGTGGCAGCTCACCTAGCGATCTTTGCTAGTCGCATTGTCAATCCGCACAGCAGGTTCTGGTGTTGAAGCTGAGTGTTTTGCAGCTAATCTCTCAGGCAGCCAGCTCTTGTTGGGTCCATCGATTTCAATGCCCTGGATTTAAAGAAGGTCTAGCAAACAATGTATATACATGTGATGATCTAATTTGTGCTCAAGTTTAGTGATTGCAGGGTGTCCTAGCAACAATGATGGGACAGGTAGCCTAAGTGGCTAAGTCAGGTAAACACTTACCTAAGATGTGGATAGACAGAAATATGTTTATGTCCACAGGCGGTGATTGAAGGTTACTCACTAAACGTCAGATGACTTATAGCTCTGAGTGAAGGCTATACAGTCAAAGCCAAGTAGTGGCAATCTGAGAAAGTGGCTAAGTCCACAGGCGTTGAGTGAAGATCATTCACTCAACGTCATAGCTCCATAATCGTTGAGTATAGCTCAGTCAGTCAACGCCACAGGAAAATTGTGAATATTTACTAAGTCCGCATGCGTTGAGTGAAGCAAGCTCACTCAACGTCATGTGATAATATGTTGACTAAATCTTAAAGCCAGTGTTGTTTTTAGACACAGAAATTTGGCTAAGTCCAAATGTGTTGAGTGTGACTCACTCAACGCCAGATAACAGAAGAAAATCGGTTAAGTAGTTTGGCGTTGAGTGAAGCTTACACACTCAACGCCAAGGAGCAGAAAAATCTGGCTAAGGAAGAAAGCGTTGAGTGAGGCATGCTCATTCACCGCTCTCAACGCCATGATTCAGAAAATCTGGCTAAGGCAGAAAGCGTTGAGTGAGTCATACTCACTCAACGCTCTCAACGCCATGATTCAGAAAATCTGGCTAAGGAAGAAAATGCTCTCAACGCCTAAATTACAGAAAGTATGGCTAAGGCACAAGGCGTTGAGTGAGGTGTGCTCACTCAAGGCACTCAATGCCATGTATGCTGAAAATACTGCAAAAATGGCTAAGGCAAAAGGCATTGAGTGAGGCTTGCACACTCAACGCTGTCAATGCCTAGAAAGACAGAATTCTGCGTAAGTACTTTGTCGTTGAGTGAAGCTCTTTCACTCAACGCCTATTCTACTGATGATTGATTTTTGACTAAGTCCACAGCTGGTGGCGTCAGCAAGTCAACAAGTCAACATTATTCAAATTGATAGCGGCAAAGCTAAAGTACAAGCCAAAAGGCACCGCAGAGCTACTGTACGACAGTTGGCGTTAAAGCAAGATTGCAGCTGGCCATTAATGGTGTGGGACCCATGGCTAAAATAGTCGTTGGGTTGCAATCAATAAATGGAGAAGTCCTTTACGGGAAAAAGGCTGTCGAGATAGTTCTTCTTCATCGTCGTTGTTGTTGTGAAGAGAAGAGCAGGAAGCAAAAAGACTGCAGGTCTAAAGGCTCAACAAGTTAGTTGTTTGTCTTCATCATCGACTACAGCAAGATCAGAGCAGATATCTGAAGAGGAAAAAGAAAGTTAGTTGGTGTCATATTCCATCTGCACTAGCAAGATCTTCACAGATCCAACCATACAACTCACAAGAACATCAACTGGAGGTTGTGGAGAAGAAGTTAGGGCTGAACATCCTCAGCCTAGAAAAGAAAGAAGAAACAGACTTGTTTTCTGCTAGCTACTTCCAGCACAAGCCAAAGCAAGATCTGTATCCTTGTTGTTGTGAAGAAGTTGAGCTTAGAATTTTTCAGCTCAGGTATCAGCAAATTTTGTTGCAGTCACATCACAGATCCAGCAGGAAAAATCTCTTGTGCTGTGAAGAAAAAGTTAGGACTGAGTGTATCTCAGTTCAAGTAAAGGTAGATTCAGGAAATATATTCCAGGAGTCAAAGTTGGGTTGAGTCTATCTCAGTCAAGGTAGTTTGGCACAGAGAAATTTCTCGTGTCCAATCAAGACTCACCAACCCACTTCCACCTTGTAGGATCCTCTTGGATCTGAGTGGTAGGAGCAAATTTGCTCTGAGATAGGATTCTGTTGAGAATCTGAGATGTAGGACTTGGTTTTAAGTCTGAGGTAGGTGAGTCATTCTCACTGAGCTGTAGGGCACTTGTGCCTGAGGTAGGATCTGGCAGCAGATCTGAGGTAATGCCTTTGTGCCTGAGATTGTAGGAGTCATTCTCTCTGAGATAGGATCTCTAGTGGATCTGAGGTAGGGTTGTCCTCCCTGTCTGAGTGTAGGGTCTTTGGCCTGAGGTAGGTGATCTGTTGATCACTGAGTGTAGGCCCTTATGGCTGAGTTATAAGTATTGGAGGAGACTGAGAGATCCTGAGGTTTCTGAGGTGTAAGCTCCTTGGAGCAGTAGTTTTGGAGAAGTGCCTAGTCCAACAAGATAGTTGGATAGGTGGGAGGGAAAGTGGATGTACCTTTGTTAGGGGAACCACTATAAATCTTGTGTGACTTGTGTGTTTTCTCTGTATTGGATTTATTGCAGGTTGCATGTCTTGAAAGATGAATAAAATCAACTAATAAAGCATCTAAAAGAAGAAAATAAAAATAGCCACTAAGGACTAAGAAACTTATTCACTCCCCCCCCCCCCCCATTTAGGTGATTTACCTTATCCTTGAAATCAAAGACTCTAAAGTGGTATCAGAGGGAGGTTACTCAAATAACACATAACAGTTTGAGTAAACCTCAAAGGATAGCTAAAAAGGTTTAAACTTATGTGTTCAAAAGTGGACCCTAAGGTGTGGAGATCAATGGAGCTCCAAGTCTGCAGAGAGAATAAGAACAGCATTGGATTGCTGACAGCTCTTGCAGAAGATAAAGTCTATCAAGATACAAGAACAAAGATCAGGGCCCCTTTGTCACATCCAGATAGTGACACAGAGGTGGATGCAGCTGAGGAAGGTAAATGCAGATGCTATGAGCTGACAGCTACACCAAAAAAAGAATTTTGTCAGGATAATCCTGGACAAAATCAGGTATATTCGTCATCTAGCTTATTCTCAGAGTCAGGATATGGATCCTTCACATACTCTGATGCATCCTCATCAAGTAATGATGAGAGTCCTCTGTCAAAAGGTGATATCAATCAACTGATTGAAAATCATGCTACACTTCTGAAAGCTTTCAAGAAAAGCAAGATGCTTGTTAAAAAAACAAGCAGAGCAAATTGTCTTCCTACAGCTAGCTGCTTCCCAGCAAGATGAGACTTCATCTTTGTTATATGTAAAAGTAAGGGAAGTAGCCCATCTGAACACCATGGTTGATATCCATGTTGAGTCCATCAAGTATAAGGACTCTAGTATCAAGAATCTTGAAGAGAAACTTAAAAGGGAGAAGAGGATAGTGGTTAATTTTTCTAAGATAGATGCTATCAAGAGAAATTCTGAATCTGAGTTGATTTCTAAAGTTATCCAATCTCAGAGGAGAGGTCAAGCTCCCGTCAGGCCTCAGTCAACCTTTCAGAAGATAATTCTCTCATCCAACAGGCATGACCAAGACTGTAAGTGTGGTCACTGGAGGTGTGGGAATCTTCCTTGTAAGATTACAAAAGCACCTTACAATGGAAGAAGAGAGGTCATGGGATTGAGTGCACAGAAGGCTCCCCAAGTAAAAGTCCAAAAGGCCCATCCTGGACCTTTTGTATTTAGTGTCTCAGCCCCCTCATTCAAGGATAAGGCTATTGCACATTCTAAGGTTCTTCAAGCCAGAACTCAAACCAATAGTGCTTCAGTCAGTAAGGATGACTTGACTACCTCTGAAGCCATTAAGAACACGCCAACTGCAAAGAAGGTTGTTGCTAATGGAATTCAGAGTAAGCCAAGTTCCTCTACTGACAGACCCACTTCTGGTCAAGCACTTACTGGAAGAAACAAGAAGATGGCCTCAGTTGTACCCACTGAACAGAGAGCCAGAAATGGCTTGCACACTTCAAGGTGTGTTCAGAAAAGGAGATACAACATTCATGAATGTTGGTGCTATGGCAAAGTGGATCACTTTGCCATAGATTATTGGCACAACCCCTATGTGTCAGAGACAAGTCAGTGTCTTCCTGACAGGACTCTTGTTGGTAGACATATGCATTTTTATGCTAACAGGAACCTAGGAACCACGTCAACTTGGGTTCCTAAGGTAAGGTAAACTCTGTTTTGCAGGATAGTCCAAGTGGTCATGCCCATTTGTATTCCTTGGACAGAGATGCGTCAGACCTTGAACTGGTACAAGAAAGCTATCTTCTGAATAATTCACCAGAAGTTGGCAGTGGATGTATTGACCATCAAACTCAAGATGTCAAAGACAAGTGCAATTGCTGAGGGGGAGCTAGCAAAGGAAAGTCAGATGAATATCAAAGGCTAAAGTTCAGGAGCAAGGATGTTGGTGTGCTCAGAGACTATGAATCCAGCATCTGCTTCTAGTCTACAGGGCAAAGATAAGTAGAATTTATCTTGTTTATGAATCTTCTAAATGTTCTCTTAATTGCTAAATCTATGCATCTTAGAGAAAAGATAGTTGAAATTGAAGTCTGAGAAGAAGTGAGACAATTGTCTAAAAACTCTTCTCAATAAATAAACTAGAGGCACACATGTTCACTATGCCACAAGATGTAACTAGATTCAAGATCCTCAAAATTAACATGGGCATGTTGAAGCTAGTTCAAATTGCACTCCACTAGGACACACATTATAATGTGCATTGTCGGTCATCTTAATCCCTGCTGATTAGGCAAATTTAGTATTACTAAAGATGTCCAAGGCAATTCAATTGCTAAAAGAAATGGTCAATCAGTTAAGACCAAGAAGTCAAAGGTTGAGGAAAATAAGCTTACTCAACTAAATCTATCGATTAATAGACCTGTGGATAAGAACCGGGATTCAATCCCTGTCGTTGATCAAAAGTGATCAACTAAACAGGTAAGCGACTTTCCGCCTACTCTTAAAAATAACTATAAATAGAAAAACTTGTGCATAAAGCAAAGTCACTATTCTTTGCCCTCTCTCGCCCGTACTCACCGTATCGACGGAAAACCGTTCTCGCTAGGTAGCAAAATTCTGAAGCGAAATAGCGCCCATGGGACAAGATTTCTTGTTCGAGGGTTTGGAATTGGTAAGAAATGGATTCAAAGATGCTCCTGAAGAGGTACAGTATGTTCTTCATCTTCACTGAACATCTGACCTAGATTTCGTCCTGTCGGAACCCTGCTTGCTTTGGAAATGAGAGGTTCTAGAATTATTCTCCAATGTCAATGGAGATGCTACAGCTGAGAAATTCAAGATGACTTTAAGTGGAACAAAAGTCAAGATAACACCAAGAAGGCTGGCCAAAGCCCTAAAGCTGACGATGTTCTCCGCAACTGATGAAGAAGACGAACTGTCGCAGGATGATGTAAAGACTACCATGAAATGGTGTGGGTTGTCCAAGCACTCCATCGGATCAATCCTAAGGAAGGAACTGAACATAAAAGGTAAGTTCTTGGAAGACGCCATCGGGAAGGATCTACTATGTAAAACAGGATCCCACGACAAGATCTCGAAAAAGATAATCGACCTGTTGAGCAGGGCCATACTGACCAAAAGAACTGACTGGGGAAGAATTATATTTGAAAGAATTACTGAATGTATGACTGTACCGAATTTAGAGAAAATTTTGTCCCTTTTTCTGCGACAAATGGTTCCAGAGATTCAGAACTTGAAGCTGGGAGCAAGAATACATCATATGAGAAGAATGGACTTCAAAATGCTGGAGAGGTGGGACGGGGTCCTTCTACCCCATGGACCATCAGCAGCAGAAAAGAAAGGAAAGAAGGCAGTTGTTCCTGAGACCAACCCCACTAGCAGTTCCTCTGATAAGGACGAAACTCATAATCCAGAACTGACATCTTCTGTTGAAGAGTCCAGGAAGGACATGAACACTCAGGTATCAGCCTCTTCAGAACTTACCTCACTAAGTCTTGTAAGCAGACCTGAGTCAGATACTGTCCCTGAGGATGATGTGCCTACAGCTGAGATGGCAAAAACAGTGCCAAAGGAAGTTGTTGACAAGATCTCTGCAAGGATGGAGGAAGATGCTTCCAGACTGGATGATGCAGATAGGCATTTGCCTATATTTGATGATACTGATGTTCCCAAGCCTCAGAGTAAGGGGGAGATCAATTTGAATTCTCAAATAGAAATTACAATGTCTGAAGATGAGCATCTTCTGGAAAAGGTCATGGAAATTGCATTTACTAAGGACAAGACTGCAATGGCTGAGGGGAAGCAACTTGCAGAAGAAATAATGCAAGATACATTAGTTGTGGGTGAGCAATTTCAGATCCCCGCTACAGAAATTCAACCTACAGCTGATACTACTGCTGCTGTTGTTGACATGCATGCAAATGAAGGCATGACAGAGGTTGATGGGGAGATTTCATCTAAATTCCCAGCTCATGAAGTATACGATCTAGTCTCCTCTGAATCTGAGAAAGAGGAATCTAGTCATGAGAAAACACACTTCTCGGCACATATAGAGAATGGCCAGTCCAAGAGTGACTCTGCACAAGGAACAGGGAACAGGCCAATACAGGAAGAACTAGATGAAGGTACCTCTGCTCAACCAGACCAGATGCCACCAATGTTCCTAGCTCAGCTAAAGGGCATGCTGGATGAACAGAGGAGAGCATTAGAAAATTATGTGGATGAAGCCCTTAAAGATATCAGGAATGATCTGGCAAAAGAGATCAAATCTATAAGATTTGAAGTAAACTTACTGAAATATGAAACTGTCAAGTTCTTTACAAGAGCTGCTCCAGTTCTAAACTATACTATGGAGAAGCTGGATGTGTCAAGACAGAATATAGTCAGTGTCATAGAGAATCAAAAGATTCAGGCTAAGAACTCGGTGACCATTCATGAAAATGATAAAGTTCAGAGGGATGAACAGAATACAACTATCTTTACCAAGATGGAAGTCTGTACTAAGCTGCTTGATGACCACATGTTGGAAGTCAAAAATCATGTTACTTCTTGAGTGAATTACATAGAAACAGAAATAAGCAAGGGAAGCACCTCCCAGACCATTCAAATAATTGAAGAAGTCAAAAAGGGGGAGAGTGAAGCTATAAGGACAAACACAGAAAACATGGTTTGGGCAACCAATGTGGTGAGAGGCTCATTGGGAATAGAACCAGTGCAATATGATAACAACTCAATGATGCTTGCTCAAATGTTAGAGGCCTTGAACAAAGTGCCTGCTCAACAAGATCATCAAAGTTATCAGTACATAGAAGAATATGATAGTGCTGGCGATCAGTGGGGAGGGCAGTCCACTGTTGCTGCAATTCCTTCCTTCAGCCCCACTGTAGAACTGGCACTACAGACAAAATAGATGACTACTGCTGAAACTGAAGAGGAAGTCAGGCTAAGGAAAAAGAGATACAGGGAGAAATGGAGAAAAGGCCTGATTTTGAGCAGTGGAGCCCTGAATCCAGATCCATCATTCTGCTTGCTTGGGATCAGGTCAAAAACAAGAGGTCAGATAGAGGAAAATGGTACAGCAAAATAGAATGGGACAAGATAGAAAAGAGGGACACTGAAAGGAAAATTTATTGGAAGAACAAGAATTCTAACACATTGCCTTCTGGTGCAGTTGAACCCTCCAAGTACTTCCTCAAGCCCTTCAGCTACTTTCAGAGGCAAAAAGATAAAACGGAAGCTCAAGCTGATGCAGCTAAAGCAACCAAAGTCAGTGAGGAAGATAGAAAAGAGAAGAAGAAGGCAGTTACTGAAAAGAAAGAAGTAAAGAAGGCAAAGGGCAGTGGGATTGTGATAAGAGAACCTGAAACTTCAAAAGTTTCAGGTTCTACTTATAGGGCAAAGAAATGTGACAGTTTGTTTCATGCACAAACATTATAGTTCCTTATATGATAAATGAAATATCATTTGTTAAGTTTATGATTTTTCTGATTTATGTTGTGTTAGTGTATACATTGGCATAGGCTTTGACTTCTTCAAATCGGGGGAGATTGTTGAGTCCATTGATCCCAATCTCCTGGATTTGAAGAAGGCCTAGCAAACAATGTATACACGTGGTGATCTAACTTGTGCTCAAGTTTAGTGATTGCAGGATGTCCTAGCAACAATGATGGGACAGGTAGCCTAGGTGGCTAAGTCAGGTAAACATTTACCTAAGATGTGGATAGACAGAAATCTGTCTATGTCCACAGGCGTTGAGTGAAGGTTACTCACTCAACGCTAGATGACTTATAGCTCTGAGTGAAGGCTATACAGTAAAAGCCAAGTAGTGGCAATCTGAGAAAGTGACTAAGTCCACAAGCGTTGAGTGAAGATCAATCACTCAACGTCATAGCACCATAATCGTTGAGTATAGCTCAGTCAGTCAACGCCACAGGAAAACTGTGAATATTTACTAAGTGCACATGCGTTGAGTGAGGCCAGCTTAGTCAACATCACGTGATAATGTGTTGACTAATTCTCTAAGCCAGTGTTGTTTTTAGACACAGAACTTTGCTAAATCCAAATGTGTTGAGTGTAGCTCACTCAACGCCAGATAACAGAAGAAAATCTGTTAAGTAATTTGACGTTGAGTGGAGCTTACACACTCAACGCCAAGGAGCAGAAAAATCTGGCTAAGGCAGAAAGCGTTGAGTGAGGCAGGCTTACTCAACGCTCTCAATGTCATGATTCAGAAAATCTGGCTAAGGCAGAAAGCGTTGAGTGAGACATGCTCACTCAACGCTCTCAATGCCTAAATTACAGAAAGCATGGCTAAGGCACAAGGCGTTGAGTGAGATGTGTTCACTCAACGCTGTCAACGTCATGCAAGCTGAAAAGGCTGCAAGGCAAAAGGCGTTGAGTGAGTGTTGTTCACTCAAAGTTGTCAACGCCTAGAAAGACAGAATTTTGTCTAAGTACTTTGGCGTTGAGTGAAGCTCTTTCATTCAACGCATATTCTACTGATGCTTGATTTTTGACTAAGTCCACGGCTTGTGACGTCAGAAAGTCAACAAGTCAACATAATTCAAATTGATAACGGAAAACCTAAAGTACAAGCCAAAAGGCGTCGCAGAGCTACTGTACGACAGTTGGCGTTAAAGCAAGATTGCAGCTGCCATTAATGGTGTGGGACCCATGGCTAAAAGAGAAGTCTTTTACGGGAAAAGGGCTGTCGAGATAGTTTTTCGTCGTCGTCATTGTTGCTGTGAAGAGAAGAACAGGGAGCAAAAAGACTGCAGGTCTGAAGGCTCAACAAGTTAGTTGTTTGTCTTCATCATCGACTACTGCAAGATCAAAGCAGATATCCGAGGAGGAAAAAGAAAGTTAGCGGGTGTCATATTCCATTTGCACTAGCAAGATCTTCACAGATCCATCCATACAACTCAGAAGAACAACAACTGGAGGTTGTGGAGAAGAAGTTAGGGCCGAACATCCTCAGCCTAGAAAAAAAAGAAGAAGCAGAACTGTTTTCTGCTAGCTACTTCCAGCACAAGCCAAAGCAAGATATGTATTCTTATTGTTGTGAAGAAGTTGAGTTGAGAATCTTTCAGCTCAGGTAGCAGCAAGTTTTGTTGCTGTCACATCACAGATCCAGCAGGAAAAATCTCTTGTGCTGTGAAGAAAAAGTTAGGACTCGGTGTATCTCAGTTCAAGTAAAGGTAGATTCAGGAAATATATTCCTATAGTCAAAGTTGGGCTGAGTCTATCTCAGTCAAGGTAGTTTGTCACAGAGAAATTTCTCGTGTCCATTCAAGACTCATCAACCCACTTCCACCCTGTAGGATCCTCTTGGATCTAAGTGGTAAGAGCAAATTTGCTCTGAGGTAGGATTTTGTTGAGAATCTGCGTTATAGGACTTGGTTTCAAGTCTGAGGTAGGTGAGTCATTCTCACTAAGTTGTAGGGCACTTGTGTCTGAGGTAGGATCTGGCTGTAAATCTGAGGTAGGGCCTGTGCCTAAGATTGTAGGAGAGTCATTCTTTCTGAGGTAGGATCCCTAGTAGATCTGAGGTAGGGCTGTCCTCCCAGCCTGAGTGTAGGGCCTTTGTCCTGAGGTAGGTGATCTGCTGATCACCGAGTTGTAGGCTCTTGTGGTTGAGTTGTAAGTATTGGAGGTGACTGAGAGATCTGAGGTGTAAGCTCCTCCTTGGAGCAGTAGTTTTGGAGAAGTGCCTAGTCCAACAAGATAGTTGGATAGGTGGGAGGGAAAGTGGATGTACCCTTGTTAGGGGAACCACTATAAATCTTGTGTGTCTTGTGTGTTTTCTCTGTATTGACTTTATTGCAGGTTGCATGTCTTTAAAGCTGAATATAATCAACTAATAAAGCATCTAAAAGAAAGAAAATAAAAGATAGTCAATAAGAACTAAGAAACCTATTCACCCCCCCCCCCCTCTAGGTGATTTAGCTATCCTTGAAATCAAAGAATCTCAGTTCTCCACAGGCCGCCGCTTTCTTCTCCTTGACTTGACGCATCTGGTGTTCCACAGTTCGCTGCTCCTGCCTCAAGTCGCCTCCTTCAGCTCGCTCATCGGGCAGTCGCGTCTCTGTCCTCATAGTCGCTGCGATTGTTGTTTCTGCTTATCTGGTTTCCCGCCTTCTCTACTCGCACAGGCCATTGGTGTTCCTTCAGGATGTCAGGGCTGCTTCTCCTGCTTCCCTAGCCGCGTGGTTTGTGTTATTCAGGCCGTCGATTTGGTGTTACTTCAGGCCTCCACTAGTGTTACTTCCGTGGATCTCCGGGTTGCATCCTGACAGCAGGCCGCTGCTTGCTATTGCTTTGTCGGCTTCTGTTTTTTTAGACTCCTGGTGCTTGCTTCTTAATTGATGGATCTTATATGGCTGTGCCTGAACACCGGTCACCCTTCTCTCATAGCGGTCTCCTCCTTTCTCATGGTACCTGACGGCACAACGACATTCAAGTTGACCTTGATGCTTTGCGCACCCAACTCCTGCAACTTCAAAAGCTGGTAGGTCGTTCTCCTAGCTCTGTTGTGTCTATTTCTGACGGCGGTCTCTCCTGTCTCGCCCATAGCTCAACCTAGATTATGGATTTCGAGGCATCACACCACCTAACCCTACGGACGCCTTCCAAATACCTGGACTTTGTGCATCCTAAGTTCATTACCGTTGTTAATGGGGGCACCACCCCTATCTCTGGCTCGGCAGACGTCAACATTACTCCTTCCATCACTCTTCGCTCTGTTAATCATGTTTGGGGCTCCCACTTCAATCTCTCTCCATTAGTCATCTCACTCAAGATCTTGATTGTTGCATGACATTCTCTCCTACCTTTGTTGCTGTACAGGATCGACAGACACAAAATATCATCGGAAAAGGGCAACTGTCGAATGGGCTCAACATCCTGGACACTGCTTCCCCCACGACTCTCTTCAATATTATCTTTGTCGACTGGCATTGGCGTCTTGGGTATGCTCCTCTCCACATACTCCGGAAAGCTCTCCCTGATCAGTCCCTCCATGACTTTACCTGCGAGTCTTGCATCTACGGAAAACAACACTGTGCCACTTTCACACCTTGTGCAAGGAGTACTGCTCTGTTTGATCTTATTCAGATATTTAGGGACCCTATAAAACGGCAAGTACATCTGATTATCGTTACTTCATCATATTTATTGATGATTTCTCTCGAATGACCTGATAATATTTACTCTATGATCGCTCTGACCACGCTCGGGTTCTTCGTGCTTTTATTATTGAGACTGGCAATCAGTTCTCTATTACTATTAAAACTCTTTGAACTGATAATGCCCGTGAGTATACAAGTCATGGGATTTCTGACACGTGTGTTAGAGTTCGGGATCATCCATCAAACCTCGTGTGTTTATACCCTCAAACAAAATGGTGTTGTTAAACGCAAGAATCGCCACCTCCTTGACGTTGCACGCTCTCTTATGTTTCAAATGAATGTCCTCAAACTCTATTGAAATTTCGCGGTCTCTACAGTCTGCTATCTTATTAACCGCATGTCCTCCGATCTCAACTTTTTCTCTCCCTTTAATCTCATGTTTCCTTCCACAAACACCTTTTTCGTCCCACCTCGCATCTTTGGATGTGTTTGTTATGTTCATAATCTTACTTCTTCCACTAACAAGTTTGCTTCGCGTGCCACGAAATATATGTTTGTTGGTTACTCACATACTCAGAAGGGCTATGTTTGTTTCTCCCATGGAGCGCAGAGTTATTATTTCTGCTGATGTCACATTTTTTGAATATCAGCCCATCATTCTCAACCAACTGCTTCTCCACTTCTGGCACTCCTTCCGCGGCCTGATATCTCTGTTACTTTTAACCTTCTGTTGGGTATTGTATCAACAATAGCCTTGATTTGAAGAAGTGACTCTTAAACGAAGTTGAATTGAGTATGTATTTGATGTTGGTTTTAGTTATGTGTGGTGCAGGTCTTAATTGCAAAGTACAAACCATTGTCAGCTTACAATTGGTCTCTAAACACAGTTTCATGCAATGTAATTCCTTATTTTATAGAACATCGTGTTGACCCATGTATAATCTTTTTAATTGGGTGTACTTCACCTCTAACATCACAAAGAAAGTTCTTGTCCATAAGTTTCAGAATTTACTAAGTAATTTTGTCGAGTAGTCTCATGAGAACTCGTGAAATTTATCAAGAACTCACGTAAACACTCGCAGAATTTGTCGAGTGATTTCAGGAGTACTTAACAGATCACTGAGAAATGTTGTCAAAAATGGCAAAGTTAAACAGCTTAGTCCTCTCGTATTTACTCGACGAATTCGTCGAGTACTTACGTGAGTACTCGAGAAATACGTCGAGTACTCTTGAGAGTTCATGTAAACTGCTTTAAGGTTCCAGAGATGATTTGAAGACTTGGCCAGTTTAAGTCAATTCGTCGTATGCTCAAAGAATTCGCCGAGTACTCTCGAGATCTCTCATGTAATTCATCGAAAGGTCTCCTGAAGTCCAAATACCTCACGCAAACTCATTCTCAAGTTGTTTTCACTGGTTAGTCGAGTGGTCTTGAGAGTTCACGTAAGATCTCGACGAATTGGACTTGAACAGTTTTCGTTTTCATTTTTGACAGCTTTCCAGATTTAGGGTTTCCGCCATGTACAATACACGTGGACGGTAGAACTGAGTTCGGAATCTAGCCGTTATTGAGGAATCGTTTATAAATAGTCAAGGGGATCTTTCCGAAAACCCTAATCGTTAATCTAATCACTAATTGTCATAAACATTCGAGAATTCAAATTCGATTTTATGAAAAACACTGTCGCCGACAGAACTTCCGATTCGCGATTCTTCTTGCAAGAAAATACAAGATCGATCTCTTGAATCCTGATTCAAATACTTTCAGAGATCCATCGTTTCTCAAGACCAGATCTTTGTTCTCAAGTTGCAGATCCTTCTTCTTTTTCAAGATTTTAGATAAAGTTTTCACACAATGAAGAAGGGTTGTTTTCAGGTCTGAGAAAAAAATTTGTTTTCAATCTAATTATCTTCCTATTGATTTGTAGGAAGTTGTTTCTTCTGGGTTTTTGCAGATCCATGTTGAATGATCGAGTGTAGGAGAGGTCGTTCTCTGAGATTGTAGGAGTTGGATACTCCGAGTATAAGATTTTTATAATCTGAGTTTTGTTGAAGTAGCCGAGTCTAGCCCAAGTGCTAGAAGGCGAGATGGGAAAGTGGACGTACCCATTTTCGGGAAACTACTATAAATCCTTGTGTCTGTGCTGTGATGTGATCGCTTGTTTTGTGTGTTTTATTTTGTTAAATTTTTAATTCCGCTAAAAGCCGCAAAATTCACTTATTCACCCCCTCTCTAGGTGATTTAGGTCGACAACTAGATACTTTTAATTGGTATCAAAGCGAGGTTTCGTTAAAACGTTAACACCTTGAACAGATCATGATCTAGATGTCTGGAATGGACAAGTGCAAAGATTTATCATCGATGAAGTTGCGGGTGTGCTCCAAAGAAAAAATTTCAATGTGGAAGGAATGAGTAAAATTTTTCATGCAAGCTTGTGATCTCAGAATCTTCACAATTGTTGAAGAAGCTCTGCATGTTCCTATGACTCCGTCAACAATTGATCCCAATCTGATGGTTCCCAAAAAGATGATGGACTTGAACAAAGATGAGATTGCTCTCGTCGCTCTGGATAAGAAGGCGAAAAACATCATTGTTAGTGCGGTGGACGATTCAATGCTGCAAAATTTAATCCACTGTAAGTCTGCTAATGAGATGTGTCAATCTCTAATTGTTCTTATGGAATGAACGGAGGAAGTCAGCGATGATAGGAAATCCCTCATCAATCAGGAATACGAGACTTTCAAGAAAGATAAGGACACTATTTTTGACTGCTATGAAAAGTTCTTTAAGATCGTCAACGGCATAAGAAATTATGGTCGTGTGTTTACCAACGGTGAACTTAATGACAAATTCTTGAGATCTCTGACTAAAGAATGAGATATTAAGGTTTACGCTATAAGAGAGTTTGGTAATCTAACTAAGATAGAGCCACAGAACTTATTCGGGAAGCTGCTTTCTCACGAGCTGCAACTCAACACGAGAAAGATAGAAGAAGAGGGAAGTAGAACTTCGGTCAGAGAGAAGTCTGTAGCACTGAAAGCCGAAGGTCAAGGAAGGGCAGAGTTGTGTCACCAGTAAGGGCACAGGTTTCAAATGAACATGAAGATTCAGAGCCAAGCACCTCCAATTCTGAAATGTCGTATGGAGAGTTTTCATTACTCTCTAGATAGTTTAAGATGATACTCAGCAAAATGAGGCAAATGAAAAATTAACTATCTTCTGATCATGGAAGATCTCGTCGTGATGGTGATCATCACAAGAAGAGGTACAACAGTAGCGACAGGTATAAATCGAAACAGAACAAACACGTTTCTTCTGACATACTTTGCTATTGTTGTAACAAGTCAGGGCACATGATCGCCGACAGCCCACATAAAAAGAGGGAAGGATCCAAGAAAGAAGAAAAGAGATCATTCAAAGGCAAAAAGAAAGAAGAAAAGAGTTTCATCGCTAAGAAGTCAAAGACTTTCAGCGACAGCGACTCAATCGAGTCAAGCTCGGATGAAGAAGCCTATTTTGGGCTTATAACACATACCAACGAGGATAACTGCGACTCTCAATATAGTGGGGAAGGTAAATTCACATACTCTTGTGTCTGAAACTAATACCACATGTGATGATCATGGAGACTACTCATCTGAGGAGGATTCAAACTTAACAGTGCAACATCGAGCATTACTAAAGGGATTTGACAAATGTCATAAGGTGGTCAAATCTCAAGCCAAAGATATCGTCTCTCTCAAGGCATTTGAATCTGAACTGAGGGAGGAAATTGAGAGATTGACCCCTCTCAGAGACGAAATTCAATCCATGAAAGAGCAACTGGAATGCTCAACTGAGTTAGTAAGTCTGAAAGAGAGTTCATAAATGAATTGAAAGAAAAGTTATTGATTGAAGTTAAGCTTGTAGAAAGCTTCTCGAAGACAAAGTCATTCCTCTCAATGATGGATTTTAAGCCTCTAAGGAGAATAGCATTGGATATAATGCAGCTAAGGATAAAGGGAAGGCTTCTCAAAGTCAACCTTCCTTCAAGAAGTTAATCTTTCCCACAAATCAATATGACCTTGAAACATCCCACGGTCATTTTGCGAGACCAACGCACGTTGCCTCTAACAAGAATAACCGTGGATGAAGCCGTCACAAAAATCTTGGAACGAGTGCTCTCAAGGCATCTCATGAAGATATCATCCTTCAGCATTATGGTTCATTTGTTCATGGATCGAATGCTAAGAAAACACCTAAAGTCAAGCATGTTGTCATAAAGCCATATGAGACAAAGAAGCCGAGCATATGATGTTCTTATGAGGCTTCTACTTCTAGATCAGTAGCTCCTGCCAGACCTCTCGTTCAAAAGGTGAGGGAAGAGAAAAAAAAAGAAGATACAACAGATTTGACTGTTGGTGTTGTGGCAAAATTGATCATTTCGTCATACATTGTTGGTTCAATTCTAATAATTATCATACTCCACGAGTTAACAATGCAAGAATGACCACTCGCAATGTTAACATTCCTGGAGGTGTTTATTTAATAAGGAACTAATGACTCAAATCTGTTTGGAATCCTAAGGGTGTTTAATCTGTGAATGCAGGTATGTCCAAAGGCCAATAAAAATTCAATCTAGTATTTGGACAGTGGATGTTCCAAGTATATGATTGTAACAAAAAGTCTTCTACAAAATTTCACCTCAGTCGAATATGACCCAAAAGTTATTTTTGGCGGGTCCGATAGAGGTATCACAAAAGGCTACAGAATGATTTTCAATGGTATAGTCTTTTTCACAGACGTGACTTATGTTGAGGGATTACAGCATAATCTCATAATCATAAGTCAAGTATGTGATAAAGGGTATATGGTTGAGTTATACAAAGACAAGTGTTTGATAAAATTTTCTGTTAACTCAGAAACTATTTTATCAGGCACTCGAAGTAGAAATATTTTGTCTAAATTTTCTTTCCTTAGATTCTTCTACACCAGTGTGCTTTTGGCAAAATATAGTGCATCTATTTGTGATCAATGACAAGAGATTAGCACATATAAATTTCAAAACTATAAATATGTTACCCTCTCACAATTTAATGCGTGATGAGCCTGATATTAAGTGCGTTAAAAAGACCGTGTCACGCATGCCAAATGGATAATCAGACAAGGGGTACTTTTAAAAGCATTATTGTCAAAGATTCATCTAGATGCTTATATCTGTTTCATATGCACTTATTCGGTCTTATGTTTGTCCGTAGTTTAGGAGGTAAAGCTTACACATTGGTTATTGTTGATGACTACTCACGTTTTACATGGGTATTCTTTTTGAAACACAAGTCAGAAACATTTGACTCTTTCACTAGCTTTGTCAGACAGATACAGAACGAATTAAACTGCTCTGTGGTCAAAATCAGAAGTGATCATGCAACAGAATTCGAGTCTGGTGCAATGACAAAATTTTGTGCAAGCATAGGCATCTTTCATGAGTTTTCTTCTTCTCGTACTCCACTGCAAAATGGAGTTGTCGAGAGAGAACAGAACACTCATTAAGGCATGTACCACAATGTTGAATGACTTTTCATTACCAGGATACTTCTGGGCTGAAGCAGTCAGTACAACTTATCACGTGCAAAATAGAACTTTAATCAACAAGAATCATCGTAAGACACCTTATGAACATCTGAAAGGCAAAATACTGACTGTGTCCAACTTTAGAATTTTTGTAAGTAATGCTTCGTACTTAATAACGGGAAGTATCACAAAACTAAGTTTAACGAAAAATGTTTTGAAGATACTTTTGTAGGGTATAGTAGTCATAGTAAGGCATATAAGATTTTTAATAAGAAAATCATGTTTGTAGCAGACTCTATCAATGTTGTATTTGATAAGACGAGTATGCTTCATGGCAGCTCTTCTATTGTTTTTATCGAAGATGCAGGTTCAGAGCTAAAAGAGCTAAACATAGAAGAAGTGGTCAAAGAAGATCTCTCAAATTCCATCAAAGTCAACTCTCCGAACTTGATTGAAGATGAAGAGCATCAAGATGAAGAACGTGCACCAGAAGAAGCAAAAGCTCCTAGTGGCACTGCAAGGAACCTAGTGATCAGACATTCAAGAGATCACCTCGTTAATCTGTCATTGTAGATCCTAGTGAAGGAGTTAGAACAAGAAGGGGTACAGCTAACGAAGCCCTACATTTGAGTTTTCTTTCCCAGCTTAAGCCGAAAAAAGTTCGAAGAAGCAAATAAGGATGCTTAATGGATCGTAGCAATGCAAGAAGAGCATAATTAGTTTGAAAGGTGCAAGGTGTGGGGGCTAGTACAGAGGCCCGAAGGTCAAAATGTTACAGGGACGAGATAGGTCTACAGAAACAAACTGGACGAAAATGAAGTTATTATAAAAAATAAATTCAGACTTGTAGCTCAAGCTTACCGACAAAAAAAAAGAATCGACTTCGATAAAACTTTTGTTTTGGTGGCTAGAATTGAAGCAATCAGATTGTTCATAGCGAATGCTGCACACAAAGGTTTTAAAGCCTACCAAATGAATGTGAAGTCAGTTTTCCTCAATAATAATTTAAATAAGGAAGTATATGTGTAACAACCCCCAGGTTTTGTCGTTCTGACCCTTCCTAATCATGTTTATTTCCTGAATAAAGTGTTATATGTTTAAAACAAACTCCTAGAGCTTGATATGAGACGTTATCTAGTTTTCAAGCTTGAAAACAAATTTTCGAGAGGAAGGATAGATAAGTATTTCATTTATCAAAATTGTTACATTGACAAAATGGGGCAAGGCCCAAAAGAAAAAAGTACAAGCGAAAGCAAAAAAAGGGAGGGGGCGAGAGCCTCAGGGCGACAAGGTCGAGTGCTCACTCTCCAGAATCCTCATCTGCGCTCTCCATGGGCTCGGGAACAGGCTGGAAGAGCTCCGGCATCAAGATCTCGGTTGTCACCTTCTCGCCGTCGATGTTTAGGAAGCCGGCCTGCTGCATCATCTGGAGTGCGTGCCTGGCTCCCATGATGGCATGCTCCTGCATCATCACGTAAGACAAGTTTTTAGTACAAATATATGTCGATGATATTATATTTGAATCTACAGACAACAACCTTTGCAAAAGATTTTCTAACTTGATGCAAAGAAAGTTTGAAATGGGCAGTATGGGCGAGCTGAAATATTTCTTAGGGTTTCAGGTGAATCAATCTGAAGATGGAATTTTCATATCTCAGACGAAGTTCACCAAGAAGTTACTTAAGAAATTCGAAATGGAGAATGCAACTTCTATGAGGACTCTAGTGGGTTCAACTATGAGTTCGGACAAGGATGGGAAAGGGAAACTTTTTGATGAAACTAAGTACAGAAGCATAATTGGATCTTTGCTCTAGCTTACTACTAGTAGAATAGATATAATGTTTTCAGCATGTGTCTATACTAGGTTTCAGGTGAACTCTAAGGAATCTCATTACGCCGCTGCAAAGAGGATCTTGAGACACCTTAAAGACACCGAATTTTGGCTTATGCTACCCAAAAAGTAATGACTGTGAGCTGATTGATTTGTCAAATTCTGACTTTGCAGGAAACAGAGATGATAGGAAAAACACTTCTGAAACGTGTCAATTCTTTTCAATGCTCAGTTATAGTTTTTCTTCTTATTGTATCTTTTAGGATATGAAGACAGGGAATGACATTGGATCTGCTACGATGCAGGATGGTTTGTACATGTTTGACTCCTCATACGGGTCTCCATCTCTGCAAGCACTCCATACAACTCAAACCTCCTCCTTGCTTACCAGGTATCGACGTCTTAGTCATTCCTCTGTTGTTACAATGCAGCATTTATTTCCTACTATTGTTTCCGTATATTTTAAAATTTTTGTTTGAAATGTATGCATTGTTGTAAAACATCATTGTATTCTTGTTAATCATGTTTGGTTACCCAGTACTGCTCCTTTTATATCGTCCATACTAATGTTAGGGGGTCCTGCCCCTCAATTTATGGATGTTGTAAGAGAATATGAGGGAAAACGATGTAAAAGCCCTTGTATAAGGCCCATCTTTAGGCCCGCTTATTTTTTCTTCTATTAGTCTCACATCTCTTGTATAGGATTCTTTCTCCTTCTCTTCCCCTATATATTTGAACTCTCTCTTGTATTTTGGTTATGACAAAGTATATACAAGGTTTGGCTCTACGTTTCTATATGGTATCAAAGCTTATTCGATCTCGGGCGGATACCTCTTTTGTAACCGCTCCTATCTGCGCCGCTTCTTCCCTCCTTCCCGCTGTTGTTTCGCGGTCTCCACTCTTCTAACCGCCCTTACTCCTCTCTCTGTGGCTTCCACCTCTCTTCCCTTCCCCCCTCTGCTTTTATATCCCTCATCTCTCTTACCGGTGCCCCCCCCCCCCTCGTCCCGCTGTTTGCTCTTCTACCAGCTGGGGGTTGCCATGCCGCTGCCTTATCTTGCCGTTGCGGATTGCCTAGTTGGTCAACTCCTCTTTCCATGCCTTCCCGCTGTAGGTTGTCTTGCAGCTGCGATTGTCTATTCGCTGCATCTTGTCGCTGCTTCTGGACGATGCCCTTGTAGTTGCTCCTTGTCGCTACATCTGGTTGCTGCCTCTAGTCTCCGCTTCTTGTCACTGCTTCTAGTCGATGCCTCTAGTCGGCGCTTCTTGTCACTGCTTCTTGTCGCTGCCTCTGGCCGCTGGCCCTTGGGAATTCCTTCTAGCTCAGATCTGGTCTCCTTGGGTAAGAACTCCGTCAATCTCTTATTTTCGGATTTTTGCCCGAGCTTTTGTTGCAAAATTTTCGCCCTCCGATCGACGGAATTATATTGATCATTTTTGCGCTTGTCGAGTATCTGTCAAACATCAATTCTAGTTTGTGTTTCCGGTGCCGCTCTTCAGATCAAGTGGTGGAATCGCTCCAAGCCCTCTCCAATCTAGGGTTTTCTGAGCCTAAATATCGCCAAAACCCTGCTTTTCTCGTGGTAGTTCCCTCTCCTCTCATCCTTGAGGGAGGTAAAATTTTCTAACACCTCTTTTATTGTGTTGTACGATCTGCACTGCATGTCCGAGCGTAGAAACCTCGTTTAAGCGAATGTTCCTTTAATTTTTTTGGGTCATGAACATGTTCAGTTAGACTCTTCGGCCTGGTTTGCGCCTCCTACCTGTTACCGACAGTTTCAGTTTCACCTTAAGGCAAGTAGAGAACCTCATCACTTGCAAACTTTGGATTTAGTCATTTTACATGTTTTCTACAATTGCACATGTTATTTGATAGCTCTTGAACCAACACATGTTTTTTTTTACAATATATATAATATGACAGCGTGTCACAAAAATATGAGATACTTAAAACAATTATGTGGTCATAATAAATCCTTGAAATGTAGCGTCTAATCGGGGCACTGTCTGCTGGCATGGTCACGGCAAGCAGGATTACATTTCCAACAAGACTTGCACGCGAATCTGAGTGTGAACCATGTGCGGCGCTGGAACACCTACAACATTTCATCGATTACGGCTTACAACACTACTTGAACAACTTTAGGCTAAACTCCGGAGTAGGCTAATAAATTTCAGGAATTTCTGTTGACTGTGTTGCTTGTATGTCTATTAGCGTTACTATCTGATAAAATGGCACCGAGATATGTCTGTTTATTTCTGCTTATGTTTTAATTAATTAACTTGTTCACTGTTTATATCCTAAGTTCTGAGACATTTTCCTTTTTGTTTGAATTTGCATTAGGTTCTGTGACTACGCCGCCTCCTTCCTGAGCTGTTTAGTGTTGAGATCCTGTATTTCCTGGAGGTTTACTTTGTTTTGTTGTGTTGTAGCCAGGTTCTATTTTTGGTTTTCTTTACTGTCAGATTTTGTTATCATGTATTAGTTGTATCAGGCATTATCTTCTGTTTCATGGACAACTCCTAGGCTTTCATTATTGTAACGCAATATTAAATTAATGGTGCTCACTTCTTTAGTCATTGCATTTACTTTTGTGTCAGTATTGTGTGTGTATCAAGAGATTTTATCAAAGTGCATGTGTTTCACTGTCTCATTCAAGCTTCCGCACATAAAACAAAACAAAAGAATTTTTTTCTTTTTCATTCTTCAAAGTTAATTATTTTTTAAAAAAACTATAATTCAAAATTTGATCCTGCCTAACAGACATATGTTTTTCCTTTGCATGTTTGTGGCATCACGACCCGCCAGTAGCGCACTCTAATGGTTGTTATTAGACGGGTCGTGACAGTTGGTAGCAGAGGGAGGTTGTTTTGCTCCTAACAAATGAAGTACTTTGAAATTATTAAATATTTTTAAACTTTATTTTCCTATATATATGTACCTGAATTATCACTTCACTTATTCGTCATTATCTGTTGCTCGCGGCTGAAACACGCACACACTCACTAATAAGCATGAGTAGTATGCACACGAATGTTAAGGGGCTATATGCAAACTTAATATTTTTGTGCATATGAATTCTCACTATAACACACACCGCTTGCGAATATTAAATTGTAAGGGCGGTTTAATATTTTCAAGTGTGTTGGCATTAGAATCATAATATGCATGACATGTTAAGTGATATGGGCGCTTAACACGGCACGTGTATTCATTCATGAACATTGTTAGGAATGCATTTTAGGCATGACGACATTGCATGCATAACATAACTCATTGCACAAGTGTTAAGATAAAAACAATAGATGGTGATTGTATACACATGAAATTATAAATTTGTTTTGATATTGCATGTGATTCATTGTTGCATTTGCCTGAAAATTACCTAGAATTGTCCAACGATGATGTTGTAACTATTACATGATTTACTTATCCAATAGTATAAGATTGCTAGAACCTTTACTTCAACCCTTTCTGTTTAACTCGACTGTTTCTCTTACTCGATCCTTCTGTGTTTCTTTCTAGATGGCTCTTAAGCGATCGCAGTGCAAGAAGGTTACCCCTCCTGCCGGGGAAGCTTCTGGAGACGTCACTGCCGAGGTGTTGATACAGATTCTTGAACGTCTCACTAGTCTGGAAGAGGATCCCCAGACTCCTGATCCACCCCTTGTTTTCGGCAGCGCAGGGACAGCTGGAGTTACTAATAACAACGCCCTTGGAACCACACCTCCTACACTTGGTACTGGAACTGGCTCGCTTGCTGACACGCCCAGTTCGTGTCAAGTCTGACTGCTCCTCCTGCAGCGATGACGGATACGCTGGCATTCAAGAGACTGAATCGGCTGTCTTCCAATGACAGATGAGATTCTTTCGTCATTTATGAGTGGCTCTCCCAGATGGAGAAGCACTTTGAGTATGCTCGAGTTCCTGATGCTCAGAAGGTTCTTCTTGCGGCCTACCAGCTGACTAAGGATGCGTACACCTGGTGGCTTCAGCGTCGCAGTCTCCCCAATTCTTCCGCCATGACCTAGGGGAAGTTCAAGGATGCGCTCATGGAGAAGTTTCTCTCCTCTGTGGAACGAGACAAGTTAGCTGAGAGGTTTTTGTCTCTTCAGCAGCCCGGCAGGACAGTGACCAAATATGAGATAGAGTTCTTCCGCCTATCTCTCCTTACAGCAGAGTTCGTGTCTGATGAGTCCAAGAAGATCAGCCGTTTCGTGAAGGGCCTTCGTCATGATTTCCGCTAGCATGTGGTAGCTCATGGAGCCACCACCTACGCCGATACTGTTGGAGCCGCCCTGCAGGTTGAAGCTATTGAGTTGGATCGAGCCGCCAAGAAAACCCAGCATAGCACAAGCAATCTCGCTGCATCTGACCACAAGCGCAAGAGTGCTCCACCTCAGGGGCAAGGTTCCAAGTACACGGAACTGTGTGCCTTCTGCCACAAGGTTGGTCATATCGCTCAAGTCTGTCGTTTCCTCCTGAAGAAGCAGAAGACAGTTATTCCTGCACAACAGCCACATATGACGCTCGCCTCTACCTCCTCTGTTTGTGCTTACTGCAAGAGGGTGGGCCACTTGGTGAAAGATTGTCGCCGCAAGCAGAATACCTGCTTCAGATGTGAGCAGGTTTGACACTTTGTCAAAGATTGCACCGTGAAGGAAAGTCCGATCTCCGCTCAGCCTCTGCAGGCTATTCCTGGAGCCCAACAGAAGGGCAAGGTCGTGCTGAACGTCATCACTCAGGGCGAGGCGCTCGCATCTACCGACGTCATCTCTGGTACATCTTGCGCTAGCTTTTGTTGCAAAAATTTTGCCCTCCGATCGACGGAATTACGTTGATCCTTTTTGCGCTTCTCGAGTATATGTCTAACATCAATTTTTGTTTGTGTTTCCGGTGCCGCTCTTCAGATCTAGTGGTGGAATCGCTTCAAGCCCTCTCCAATCTAGGGTTTTCTGAGCCTAAGCGCCGCCAGAACCCTGCTTTTCTCGTGGTAGTTCCCTCTCCCTTCATCCTTGAGGGAGGTAAAATTTTCTAACACCTTTTTTATTGTGTTGTACGATCTGCACTGCATGTCCGAGCGTAGAAACCTCGTTTAGGCGAATGTTACTTTAATATTTTTGGGTCTTGAACAGGTTCAGTTAGACTCTTCGGCCTGGTTTGCGTCGTCTAGCTGTCACCGACAGTTTCAGTTTCGTCTTAAGGCAAATAGAGAACCTCATCTCACTTGCAAACTTTGGATTTAGTCATTTAACCTGTTTTCTACAATTACACATGTTATTTGATAACCCCTGAACCGACACATGTTTTTTTGACAATATATATAATATGACAGCGTGTCACAAAAATATGAGATACTTAAAACAATTATGTGGTCGTAATAAATCCTTGAAATGTAGCGTCTAACCGTGGCACAGTCTGCTGGCATGGTCACGGCAAGCAGGATTACATTTCCAACAAGACTTGCACGCGGATCTGTGTGAACCATGAGCGTCGCCGGAACACCTACAACATTTCATCGATTACGACTTACAACACTACTTGAACAACTTTAGGCTAAACTCCGGAGTAGACTAATAAATTTCAAAAAAAAAATTTGACTCCGTGGCTTGCATGTTTACTAGCTTTACTATCTGATAAAATGGCACTCAGATATGTCTGTTTATTTCTGCTTATGTTATAATTAATTAATTTGTTCACTGTTTATATCATAAGTTCTGAGGCATTTTCCTTTTTGTTTGGATTTGTCTTAAGTTCTGTGACTGCGCCGCCTCCATCCTGAGCTGTTTAGTGTTGAGACCATGTATTTCCTGGAGATTTACTTTGTTTTGTTGTGTTGTAGGCTGGTTCTATGTATCTGTTTTATTTACTGTCGGATTTTGTTATCATGTATTAGTTGTATCCAGCATTATCTTCTGTTTCATGGACAACTCCTAAGCTTTCATTATTGTAACGCAATATTAAATTAATGGTGTTCACTTCTTTAGTCATTGCATTTACTTTTGTGTCAGTACTGTGTGTGTATCAAGAGATTTTATGAAAGTGCATGAGTTTCACTATCTCATTCAAGCTTCCGCACATAAAACAAAATAATTGCTTTTTTTTTCTTTTTCTTTCTTCAAAGTTAATATTTTTTTAAAACTATAATTCAAAATTTGATCCCGCCTAACAGACATGGGTTTTTCCTTTGCATGTATGTGGCATCACGACCCGCCAGTAGCACACTCTGATGGTTGTTATTAGACGAGTCGTGACACTCACTACGGTAGGGATGGTCATCTGGAGGCCACTTGCAACCGTAAGCATGGTCTGCCACCTCACATTGTTGTTTCAGCTACTCCCACACCTCCCCCTACCACTAGTGAGGATATTGCTTTTATACGTGCTCAACTCCATCAGCTTCAAGGGGTAGTGAGTCGCTCCTCGGGTTCTGTGGCCTCGATCTCCAATGAAGGTATCTTTTGCCTCTCACACAGCTCTTCCTGGATTGTGGATTCGGGGGCTACGCATCATCTCTCTCCGCAGAGGCCGCCTTATTACCTAGATTCTGCTTATCCCAAGTTCATCACTGTGGCTAATGGTGACACGATCCCGGTTGCTGGCACAGCTCATCTGTTTTTTTATCTCTTCTCTCTCCTTATCCTCGGTTCTTCATGTTTCAGGATCTCCTTTCAATCTACTTCTTGTTAGCCGTCTTACACAGGAGCTTGATTGTTGTGGAACTTTCTCACACTCTTCCTTTGTTGTGCAGGATCAACTAACGCAGAATATACTTGGTAGGGGGCGACTGTCTAACGGGTTGTATCTTCTCGATGTTCCTCCGGCTGCTCTCGCCACTGTCTCCCCCATTGATTGACATCGTCTCCTTGGGCATGCACCTCTTCCGATTCTCAAGAAAGCTCTTCGAATTGTTCTCCTCCAGGAGTTTTTTTGTGAATCATGTATTTTTGACAAACAACATCATGTATCTTTTACTTCTCCATGTACTCGAAGCGATGTCTGTTAGATATTGTGTGTATGTATAGGGGCTTATCTGTATATACATGTATATGTTCGGGTCTTGTATATATAACCACAAGATGGGTCATTATTGATATGAAATATACTTTTCTAAGATGGTATCAGAGGCTAGGGTTTAACTCTCCTGATCCCTCTCCCGCTCGTCTGCGCCGATTGCTCCCGCTCGTAGATCCGATCGATTGATTCTGCTCCCGCTCGTCTCCTGCTCGTCGATCCGATCGATCGATCGATCCCGCCGATTGCTCCCGCGCGATCAATCCCGCTGATTGCTCCCGCTCGTCGATCGACTCCGTCGATCTGGTTTTCGCGTCGTCGACCCGCTCCTCTCCTGTGCCGATCGTCGATCCGTTTTCAGCGCCAATCGACCGATCCGTTTTCAGCACCGATCTGGTTGGCTGCTTCCTCCTGCTACTTCCTCTCTTTTCAGCGCTGATCGATCCTGCTCCAGATCTCGGTGTCGGCCTTCAATGGATCCCACCTCGACTCCCAGTGGCTATCATCCTAAGCCTAATGTACTGCTCAATGGGCAGAACTACAAGGCTTGATCTTCCACCATGCGCATGCATCTCCGAGGCCTACGCCTTTGGAGCCATTTAGATGGATCCTGCCCAGCACCGTTGCTCCCTGCCGCTTCTTCAACTGAGTCTTCTGTTTCCACAGCCAGCACCGGTGTTTCTTCCGCTCAGGCATTGGCCAAGTGGCAGGACGATGACTCCAGGGCTATTGCTATCCTTGGCCAGTCTTGTGAGGTACCCATCCGCCTGGCCATCTGTGAGTTCCCTACTGCCAAGGTGATCTGGGATCATCTTTCTGATCTCTATCAGCCTTCCATCCAGGCACTTCAGTATTCATTGTTACAGACTCATGCAGCTACCTACCAGCGCAACCGCTCAGTTCAGGAGTTTTTTGCTGAGATCACTTCCCTCTAGCGTCAGTGTAACGAGATAGCGCCGCCCCATTGCTTGTCCTGCTGCCAATGCGTTGCCACCACTCAGTACAGAGATGTCTGTCGTGTCTACGATTTCATGATGCGCCTGCGCCCGGAGTTTGAGTCTGTCCGCTCAGAGTTTCTTCATCGTGGTACTCCACCCACACTTCGTGACACTCTGTCCACAATTCTGGCGGAGGAGGCTCGTCTTCGTACCATGGAGGGGACGCAGTACACTCCCTCCCCCCATGTTGTCTTGGCTGCTCCTCAGTTTGCTCCGCAGCCTCTGCTGCCACATTCTCCAGGGCTAAGTACTCTTGTGCGACCGTCTGCTCCGTTTCCTACCCAGGGACCCCCTTCCCAGGGTCCCAATGCTGCGCAGCAGCGGTCTGTTCGCTGTCATTATTGTCATGCACCGGGCCACAGAGTGTCTGAGTGTCGCAAGCTTCAGCGCTCCCAGCAGAATATCCACTCTCGTGACACCCAGCAACGTGCCGCTCTAGTTCTGCCTGTGCCTCCTCCGACAGCGTCCTTCTCTGAGCAGCTCATACAGCTGGCTCAGCAGCTGTCTTCAGGCACCTTCCTAAGTACATCTGCAGCCACAGTTGGTCAGGCCTCTACCTCTACTGATCTCTCAGTGGCCTCTGCCCCGTCAGGTATCTCTCCGTCATCGTGGTTACTTGACTCTGGAGCCTCTTTTCATATGACATATGATGTCACCCATCTTCATGTCTGTCAGCCTGTTTCCTCCGACCTACGTGTTATTATTGTTGATGGCACCACCCTTCCTATTACCACCTTGTTGTTTTGGATGAGTTCGTTTGTCATGTGCAGGATCGTCTTACAGGGACCCTCACTGGAGCTGGTCGTCGCCATAGTGGGGTATATCTCCTTGAGTACCTTCGTCTGCCATCAGTCACACCGTCCCCAACTGCTCCTCTTTTATGTCTTCCCACTGTTTCCTTTCATCAGGGGCACCATCGTCTTGGTCATCCCAGTGGCGCCCGTCTCTCAACTCTTGTTCGTCATGGTGTTTTGGGTCGTGTATCTGTTGACACTAGTCACTCTTGTACGGGTTGTAAGCTTGGAAAACAGCTCCAACTCCCATATCAGTCTAGTATGTCTAGGTCTTCTGCTCTGTTTGAGTTAGTTCATTCTGATGTATGGGGGTCTGCTCCTTTTATATCCAAGGGTGGACACCGCTATTATGTCTTGTTCATTGATGATTTTTCTTGTTTCACATGGATATATATGTTGCGTTTTCGTGCTGAATTTTTTCAGGTTTATGTTACTTTCTCCACCATGGTTCGTACTCAGTTCTCCGCCTCTATTCGTATTTTTCGCTCTGACTCAAGGGGGGAGTACCTATCGCATAAGTTCTGTGACCTCGCCTCTCATGGCACGCTCCCGCAGCTCTCCTGTCCTGGTGCTCATTCCCAAAATGGCACTGCGGAAAGGAAACATCGCCACATCATTGAGACCGCTCGCACTCTTCTTTTGGCTTCTCATGTTCCCCCACATTTTGGGGCTGAGGCTGTCTAAACCGCTGTCTATCTCATCAAGCTTCAGCCATCCACTTTCCTTCATGGTCGGTGTCCCGGTGAGTGTTTGTTCTCTCATCCCCCTCGATACACTCATCTTCGTGTGTTCGGATGTCTGTGTTATGTCCTATTACCACCACGTGAGCGGACTAAGCTCTCTGCTCAGTCTGCTGCATGTGTTTTTCTAGGCTACAGCTCAGAGCACAAGCGTTATCGCTGTTATGACCCTGTTGCGCGCCTTCTTCGTATTTCTCGTGATGACACCTTCGTTGAGGACAACCTTTCTTCCCTTCTTCATCCACCTCTGCTTCACCCTCATCCACTACCCCGGCTGATATTCAGTTCCTTATTTTTCCTACCGTACCACCACCTGTTTTGCCACCACCGTCAGACCAGTCACCAGCAGATCTACCGTCATCATCGTCATCTCCCTCTTCTGAGTCCTCTCCACCTCATGTTCTGCCATCTCCCGGACCTCTACCTTATATTCTCCACCACTACACTCGTCCTGCTCCGACTATCCCACAGGTGCCCCAAGTCTTCAGTGAGAGTCCCGCGGATGATCCGCCTGCCAGACGTTACCCCCTTCGAGATCGACATCCACCAGATCGCCTCGGTTTTACCACCCAGCCACTCGACCTCACTGCTCTTCCTGCTACCTACACCAGTACTCTGGAGCCTAGTTCCTACCGCGAGGCTGCTCAGGTTCCTGAGTGGCAGGCCGCTATGTTTGATGAGTTGGCTGCTCTTGAGCGTACCGCTACTTGGGATCTTGTGCCTCTTCATCCTGGTGTTGTTCTCATCACTTGCAAGTGGGTCTATAAGATTAAGACTCGCTTTAATGGTTCTATTGAGCGGTACAAGGCTCGCCTGGTTGCTCAAGGTTTTCAGCAGGAGCATGGTCGAGACTATGATAAGACTTTTGCTCATGTGGCACACATGACCACGATCAGGACACTTGTTGTTGTTGCTGTTGTCCATCGTTGGTCCCTGTTTCAGCTGGATGTGAAGAATGCGTTTCTTCACGGTGACCTACAGCAGGAGGTCTACATGGTTCCTCCTCCTGGTTTTGCTGCTCCTCCTGGCATGGTTTGTCGGTTGCATCGTGCTCTCTATGGTCTCAAACAGGCTCCTCGAGCCTGGTTCGAGCGCTTCAGCTCTGTCGTTACAGCCGCTGGTTTTCAGCCCAGCCAGCACGACCCGGCTCTGTTTGTCCACACCTCTTCCTGAGGCTGGACTCTTCTTCTGCTCTATGTGAATGATATGATCATCACTAGTGATGACCTGGCTTTCATTGACTTTGTCAAGCATCATCATCTGCAGCAGCAATTTCAGATGACAGATTTGGGACCTTTGAGTTATTTTCTGGGAATTGAGTTCTCTTCCACCTCTGCAGGGTTCCAGCTCTCTCAGCAGCGATATACTACTGATCTTCTAGCTCGGTCTACTCTTTCTGACACCCGCACTGTTGCCACATCGATGGAGCTTCACCTGCAGCTTCAGGCTGATGAGGGGATCCCTCTTGCTGACCCCACTCGCTATCGTCATTTGGCGGCAGCCTGTTCTATCTCACCATCACTCGGCCAGATATTGCTCATGCAGTCCATGTGTTGAGTCAGTTTGTCAGCACTTCTACATCAGTCCATTATGCTCACTTGATGCATGTACTGCGTTACCTTCGTGCGACTCCTGGCTGTGGTATGTTCTTCTCCAGAAGCAGTTCCCTCCAGCTTACTGCTTTCTCTGATGCTACTTGGGCTAGTGATCCTTCTGATCGTCGCTTTATCACTGGTTTCTGTCTGTTTTTGGGCTCCTCCTTGCTTGCCTGGAAGTCCAAGAAATAGTCTGGTGTTTCCCGCTCTAGTACTGAGGCTGAGCTAAGCGTCATGGCGTCTACGGACGCGGAGATTATCTGGCTGCGTTGGCTTCTTGCAGATTTTGGCAGTCTCCCCCGGACCGACCACTTTCTTTTGTGACAACACTGGTGTCATTCAGCTCACTCTTAATCCAGTGAACTTTTGCCTCTCCAAGCACATTAGAGTCGACGTCTTCTTCCTCCGTGAGCAGTACAGCCGACGTACATTGGTTCCCCGGTATGTTCCCACCGAGCATCAGATTGCAGACTTGTTCATCAAGCCCCAGACGAGGGTTCAGTATGACTACCTTATCTCCAAACTCTTGATGTATGATCCCCCGTGAGTTTGAGGGGGGGGGTGTTAGATATTGTGTATGTATAGGGGCTTATCTGTATTTACATGTATGTGTTCGGGTCTTGTATATATAACCCCAAGATGGGTCATTATTGATATGAAATATACTTTTCTAAAAATGCCCATTTATCTTTAGTACATTTTGATATCTGGGGGCCATATAAGATTCCTAGTGTTTTTGGTTATCGCTATTTTGTAACATTTATTGATGATTACTCGCGGGTCATTTGGTTATACTTACTTCGTGATCGTACTGAACTCACCTCCACGTTTCGTACGTTCCTTACGGAAACTCGAACCCAGTTCTCAACGTGTGTGAAAATTCTCCATACTGACAATGCTTATGAGTATACTGGTCGCACCTTCTCCAATCTGTGCGCAGAGTTTGGTATTATTCATCAGACTTCGTGTGTCTATACCCCTCAACAGAATGGCGTAGCGGAAAGAAAAAAATCGTAACCTCTTCGATATTGCTAGATCTCTCATGATCCAAATGCAGTTTCCTCCTCTCTACTGGAACTTTGCGGTTTTCACTGTTTGTCACCTCATCAATCGCATGTCCTCATCTGTCCTCCACTTTATGGCTCCCGTCACACTCCTTTACTCATCCAAGGCTCTTTTCTCTCTTACTCCTCGTGTGTTTGGATGTACATGTTATGTTCATCACCTTGGTCCACCAAATGACAAGTTAGCCCCTCGTGCTATCAAAGCTATGTTTCTTGGGTACTCTCACACTCAGAAAGGGTATGCCTGCTATTACCCTACCACCGGGAAGGTGGCTGTCACTGCTGATGTCTCCTTTCATGAAAACCAACCATATCACATCAGTCCTACCGATCCTCTTCTTCATCATCCGCTATCTCGGCTCACAGTTCCAGTTACGTCCTCGCTTCCACCCCTTCTACCTACTCTATTTTCAATTCCTACACCACCACTTGTACCCTCCAAACCTCCTATCATTCAGGTTTACACTCGTCGTCCACCATGTTCATATGCCTTGCAGCAGCTTCCCTCTACCAGTTTATCCTCGCGGCTTTTTGATTCGGCATCACCTTCGACGGTTCATCCTTTGGCCAATTATGTCTCTTTACATCGGCTCTCTCCACCTCTTCTTACATTTGATCTATCTCTCTCCTCTATATCTATACCTAACTCTGTGCAAGAAGCTCTCCAGCATCCGGGGTGGCGTGCATCCATGGATGAAGAAATGACTGCTCTATGTGGTAATCAAACTTGAGAACGGGTATCTCTTCCTCCTGGCCAAAATTGTGTAAGTTACAAGTGGATTTTTACAATCAAGCATGCGGCAGATGGGACAGTTGATCGCTTGAAAGCGCGACTTCTGGGACAGGGTTTTACTCAAAAATACGACCTGGATTATGAATAAATCTTCTCCTCTGTCGCCAAATTAAATTCGGTTCGGGTTCTTCTCTCATTAGATGTTCATCGTCAGTGGCCCCTTCAACAGCTGGACGTGAAAAATGCCTTTTTGAATAGTGATCTTTTTGTAACTGTTTACATGCATCAACCGCTCGGGTTTGAAACCAAGGGGGAGTCATGTATGTTTGCTTTGAAAATCTATCTATGTTCTCAAACAGTCTCCTCGGGCGTGGTTTGAAAAATTCAGTAAGGCAATTCGTGAGGTTGGTTTCAAACGAAGTTCCGCAGATTTCTCTCTTTTCACTCATCACCAATCAACCGGAACTGCAATACTACTGGGTTATGTGGATGATATTTTGATCACAGGTGATGACTCTGCTGGGATACAACAGGTTAAGCAACATTTAAATTCTATCTTTCAAAACAAAGATCAGGGAAACCTTCGGTATTTTCTTGGACTAGAGGTTGCACGGCGACCTGATGGCCTTGTCTTATCCCAGCGCAAGTATTGCATTAACCTTCTGCAAGATGCGGGCCTCTCAGGGTGCAAACCTGCGGAGACCCTATGGGAAGTCAACCACAAGTTATGTGTTCAAGGGTCTGAGTCTGACTCTCTACTTCCAAATCTGGAATACTATCGGCGTCTTATGAGAAAACCGATATACCTGACAGGTACAAGACCAGACATCTCCTTTGTGATTGGAATGGTCGGTCGTTTTATGCACACTCTGCGGGTTTCCCATCTTCAGGCAGTGGAACGCTTTCTCAAATATCTGAAGACTGCTCCTGGACAAGGACTTGTGTAAAAACCGTCTTCGGAGCTTTCTCTTATTGCTTACTCTGATGCAGATTATGCGGGCTCGCTGGACGATCCACGATCTACAATTGGTTTCGGTACTTTGGAGGAAATCTTATCACCTGGTGGAGTAAGAAGCAGTCAGTGGTTGCTCGCTCGTCTGCTGAGGCTGAGTACCGTGCGATGGCGGCTGTTGTATCAGAACTAACCTGGCTTGAAAATCTTCTTATGGATTTGGGAGTTAAATTATCCTCACCTTCAACTTTGTTTTGTGACAGGCAGGATGCAATCCATATTGCGAATAATCCTGGGTTCATGAGCGGACCAAACATATTGAAGTTGACTGTCACTTTGTTCGAGAAAAGGCCCAATTGAAGTTGCTAAAGCTTGAGCATGTTTCTGTTTCTGTGCAACTTGTTGATACTCTTACCAAGGCATTACCTCGGAAATTGTACCATAAGTTCCAGTCCAAGCTTGGTTCCTACGACTTGTACGCTCCAGCTTGTGGGGGAGTGTTAGAGAATATAAGGGAAAACGATGTAAAATCCCGTGTATAAGCCCATCTTTAGGCCCGCTTATTTTTCTTTTATTAGTCTCACATCTCTTGTATAGGATTCTTTCTCCTTCTCTTCACCTATATATTTGTATTCTTTCTTGTATTTTGGTTATGACAAAGTATATACAAGGTTTGGCTCTACGTTTCTACAGATGTCATTGGTTTATTATCTTTATCGACTATTTATCTCGCACTACTTGGATATATTATATGAAAACAAACAATAAAGTGTTTTCTATTTTTCAAAAATTTCATAATACAGTTTCTACCTAATTCTCCGGTATTATCAAAATTTTACGTAGTTATAATAGTCGGGAGTATATCAACTCCCCCTCTGAACATCACCTTGTTGATCAAGGCATTATCCATCAAACTTCTTGTGTTCACTCTCCTTAACATGTTGAGCGAAAAAACATTTATTTGGAATCAATCAAAGTTCCATAAATTGTAAACAATCTAGATTCCATTTATTTGTGATCCAATCAAGGTTCCACTTGTTTTGTTAACAATGTAGGTTCATTTCTGAATAATGTAGGTTCCACTCATTTGCAAACAATGTAGGTCCCTATCCTTTGTAAACTAATAAAAGTCCCATTAAACTCCATTCATTTACAATGAGATATCTTTCCCTGCTCAGGAGTCTCATGACATACACCAGGAAACATCTGTATTCGTTCAGGAGACTCATGACACTAGGATTTCATCATGGTCGGAGTTGAAGCCTTAAAGGATGTCATAGATGAAAACTTTCTCCACTTTTGCATCATCATTATTCACAGTATCCCACAATATTTCATAGAACATTTCTGCTACATTTTCTACAATTTACTGAAGTATGTTGTAACATAATACAAGGCAAATTTATCCCGATATAAATATAGATCATGCGCCAAGCCTCAAATATCCATTGATGTTTCTTGGAATATGTAGTTGAGGGAGAAAGATTGATCCACTGAGTTAAGAAGTCATGCCATGACTATGGATTTATTGGCCTCCCACATGGACTACCCAGAGGTATCTTCCATGGTAGATTTAATTGCAACATTCAAATAACTTGTTTTCCATTTGCTTTGTTGTACTGAGTGAGACATATCAGGAAATTAGGACCCATCAAAGTATGTGTTATGCTTTGTGCAGAAGAGTGTTTGCCATTAATACCATGCTCAAGGTTCCATCCTGAGGAATAAGTTCAATGGCACTGATCATAGCAATTTTTACCATTGTTCATTGTAGAATGACAGGCGTTAATATTGAAAAGAAACTACATTTCTATATCAAGAAAATGATGGAGCCTAATGTGGATAGATTATCCACCATGAAGGTGGATGTTGCATTTGGTTTTATATCTAAAGCACCATCACTGTCAGGAAAAAACATCCATGAAAGATGCGTTGGCGCATCCACAAGCAGAATTTGCATCGAGAAGATAGACACCAGTACCAACAGCATCTTTAAAAAGACAGCTCTAAAGAAGATGAAAAGAAACATAAGTTTTCATAACATAAAATTAAATAGAATATGAATCATTTGTATATTGTTAGTTGATCAATCATGGCTTAAATAGATTAAAAGGTGACTTCCTAGGAAATAAAGAAAACCAATCGATGCACAAGAAAGTAAACATCACCCATCAAAAATCACAATAAACAAAAATAATCATAGTAAACAAAAGAAATCTTACTATTCCAAAAATCTTACTATATATATAGGGCTAATTACCAGGACCTCCCCTGGGAGTTCGCATATTTATAGGTTGCACCCCTCTATCTTGTGAAATTACATTTAACTCCCCTCTAAGTTTCCCCAGTTTACAATAATGACCCGTCCCTTAGAAATATGGATGGAAAATGATAAAATCAACCGAATTATTTTAGGCGGTTGTTATTCGCAAACCATAAACGTCTATTCACAGATCAAATTTTTCATTTTTACAAATGTCTATCTGCAGACCAACTTTAAACTTTAGTAATCAAGCCCACGTCGTGTTGATGTGTGATTTTATTATGGTTAAATGTTGTGTGCTAATAACAAGTAGAATTGGGATGGGTGACCTCCTGAGAAGTCCTCGTATTGTCTGCTTAACTGGAGTTTCCCTCATCAAAAGGAGCTCTGTAGTTTGATACACAACCTCAACAACCCGTCATTGGAGTTAGCGGTTGCGGCCAATCAGATCAGTGGAGATGGGTTGGGGTCACTGGTCTGCAGACCTGTAGCGCACTCACAGTAGACCGGGGCGTTATAATAAAACCCGCAGCACTCCTCCCTCGGAGTGCGTCTCTAGCCCCGATCTCTCCCCTCTAAACTAAAATCCTTGTCGAGTCCTTCCAGTGAAGCGCCGTCGTCGATCGTCTCGTCTCCCTGTTCTGCGCAGGTGATCGTTGAACCCTCCTTGCTACTTTCAAGCTCTTGTTAGCCCTGTCCATCCATCGTTTTGGCCAGGTAAGCCTTCGCTTCTCAGTTCAGAGGTTTCCCTTTTTAATTTCATGGCTTCTCCTTCCTTTCTAGGCAATTTTTTAGGGTTTCGCTTTTCCTTCTCCAGAGATTTTAGTAACCCCCCTTGTGAGATATTAGGCCCCCCCTAAGCGGTTGGACTCTCCAAAATAGATTCTTGGCAAAGGGGTGAGTACTTCCTCCCTCTATTCTTACTCGTATACATCGTGGATTCTAAACCCTAGTGTAAGGGATTATTGAATCTCTATAAATTCAGCAGGTTGAATCCTTTTAGGTTTGGATAAACCCTGGTGCTGGGAAGGAGGATCGAGAAATAAATCGGAGGAGGCTCGCTCCTTCTAACTCAACTTCAACGTTGAGTAACTGCTCTTGCTAAGGTAGATGAGAAATCGGTATTTAATTATATGTTAAATACAATCTCCACAGTCTAATCTTCATCAATGTTTATCCACAAAAACCCTAAGTGAGAGAAGGAATTCAATTGTGTAGAATTCAGTAATCTAGAGAAATCATGTCACCTCACCGCGTTTATAAGTGTCGTAATACCGAGGTAAGAAATTTGACTTCTCTTGTCTAGTCATACCACTTTATATAATTGCAATTTCTAAGTTATTTAAGAATGCTTACATAATTTAATTATGCAATCCAGTATCAACTTAATTAAATTACTTCATAAAGCACAAAAAAGCAATGATCGCATAACTTAGTAATGTATAATAAAATCAGTTATTGAGTATGATGCAATATACATAGTGTAATGTTATTACTTACCTTCACAGCAAGATCAAATACAATAAAGAATGTAGAATGAAATAAGACGAATTTCAAACATATAATAAGCTTCAGATCGATGAACTCATTAACATCTAGCCAACGGTCTAAATGAGTCTCAGTCGTGGGGTCGTCATTCACAGCTATCCGACTTGGAGAATTTCAGATGCGAGTATGAGTTCCACTAAGGGAGCACTTCAGTTCAGGACAACTTCGGGTCATCATTTGGGCTTCATATTCTTATTAGTGCAATAAATCATAAATTATAAAATTTGATAACAAAATCTTTAGAAAGAAATCCAGGATACCAAAAATCAGAACAGACAAGAATTCAGATACAAACAACAACAACACTCAAGCTTTTATCCCACTACAGTGGGGTCGGCTATATGGATCCTTTGTCGTCATTATGCCCTATCTTTTGTCATAATCTCACTAATGCCTAAGTACATCATGTCTTTTCTTATAGTTTCATTTCAAAGTTTTTATTGGTCTACCACTCCCGTGTTTAACAAGCATAGTGACTAGACTCTCACAACGCCTAACAGGTGCCTCTAATGGTCTCCTTTGTACGTGTCCAAATCATCTTAGTCGAGCTTCTTGCAACTTCTCTGCAATTGGTGTTACTCCTGTCTTATCACTAATACATTCATTCCTAATTTTATCTAGTCTCGTGTGTCCACATATCCACCTAAGCATTCTCATCTCCGCAACTCCCATTTTTTGCTCATGTACACAATTCACTGCACAACACTCAAAACCATAGAGCATTGCCGGTCTAATTGCAATATGGTAAAACATGCACTTAAGTTTTAGTGGTACTTTACGATCACATAAGATCCCTGATGTGCCTTTCCACATCAACTAACCCGTTTGGATTTTATGCATCGCATCTTTACAAAAACATCCGTCTTTTTTAACTATCGATCCAAGATATTTAAAACACTCACTACGGGAAATATCTTGATCGCCTAACTTAATAATGAAGTCATCCGTCCTTGTTGTACTAAAGTAACTCCATATATTCCGTCGTAGCAATGCTCAACCTAAAACCCTTCTTTTCTAAAGTAACTCGGCAAGATTCAAGTTTTGTGTTTACACCATAGCACGTCTCATCAACCAAAATGATATCATCCGCAAACAATAAACACTAAGGTATTGCTTGTTGGATATGTCTGGTGAGCTCATCTAAGATAAGGGTAAATAGATAAGAGTAAAGAGATAAGGGCTTAAAGCTGAACCTTGATGTAAGCCTACAGTGATAGGGAATTCTTGTGTTAATCCTCCAGATGTTCTCATCTTTGTCACTGAATTTGTATACATATCTTTGATTATGTCAATATATGATACATTTAGACTTTTCTTTTCTAAGACTCTCCATAAGATCTCTCTTGGAACTCTATCATAAGCCTTCGCATATCAATAAACAACATATGCAAATCTTGTTCTTTCTCGATAGTTGTCATGAGTCTCCTTAAGAGATGTCAGTTGGCATGAATCCAAATTGATTTTGTGAGATGTTATTCTCTTGTCTTACTCTTCTTTTTATTACTCGTTCAAATAGATTCATGATAAGACTCATCAATTTAATTCCTCAGCAATTAACACAATCTTTTATATCTCCTTTATTTTTATACAAAGGTATCAAGATACTTTCTCTTCATTGTTCTAGCATTCTCTTTGACTCTAGTATCTTATTGAACAAACATGTAAGACACAAAATTGTTTTATTTCCTAAACATTTTCATACTTCGAAAGGTATATCGTCTGACCCAAACGCCTTTTCATTCTTTATTTTATTTAGAGCATCATTTACCTCTAATACGTGAATTTTACGATAAAACATTATGTTCGCATACTACTCTGATTTACTTAACTCTTCCAAGTTCAATTCATTGTCCTCTGTTTCATTTGAGAGTTAATAAAAATATGTTTTCTATCGTTTTTTAATGTCCGCATCATCAGTCAAAACTGTATCTGTCTCATCATTTAAGCATTTTACTTGACTTAAATCTATTGTCTTCCTTTCTCTACCTTGAGCAATTTTATATATGTCATGCTCTTTATTTTTGATATCTAGTCGCTTATAAAATTCTTCATAAGCTTGACTTCTTGTTTTACTTACTACCTGTTTAGCTTCTTTTTGGCGACTTTATAGTTTGCTAAGTTTTCATCATTCCTACAAGCTTAGAGTGAATTATAGCTGACCCTCTTTGCCCTCAACTTGTCTTGCACTTTTTCTTTCCAGCACCAAAATTCTTTTTTTGGAGGCGCACGACATTTTGATACTCCTAATACGTTTCACCTATTCTTAAATGTGAAGACAACTTTCCACGAAAGGATACTAGAGGAGGCTCGGGTCAAACATCAACCTTACATTCTCTTGACAAAGAAAAGGCCATTGAATCAGTGGCGTCAGGATCCTTCTTACAACCCAGGGAGGAAAGGCAAGTGCAACCAAGGGTTTTTAACCTTAACCAACAAGAAGCGAAAGCACATGATACGGTCATAACAGGTATGGTTACTGTTTACAATCATATTATGAAAGTCTTATTCGACACTGGAGCGAGCCACTCTTTCGTAGCTTCAGCGACAACGAAACATCTAAACATAGAACCTCATCAGTCCTATAATGACATAAAAGTCACAATGCCCAATAATACAGAAATGAAAACAAGACTTAGATGTACAGTGTCTAACAATTGATAATCAACCAGTCGAAGAAGATGTTGTCGTGCTACCCCTATCAGAATTTGATATCATCTTAGGGACGGATTGGTTAACCAGACATGAAGCTATCATCAATTGTAAGAAGAAGGAAATTGCATTTACATTGAACAAACGAACAAGATGTAGTTTTACAGAAATGAGTGAAGTTTCAAAGATCATGATATCATCATTGAAAGCGATGAAGAAATTAAGAAAATGTTGCGAGGCAATTTTGGTAATGCTGAAGGGAAGTGATACAGTGAAATGTGAACAGACTGCAGTTCTTGTGGCGTGTGATTTTCTTGATGTCTTTCTGGAAGAGTTACCAAGGTTACCATCGTTTCGAGACATTGAGTTCAACATTAATTTGGTTGAAGGAGCAGCACCGATAGCAAAAACACCATACCGTATCTCTCAAGGAAATGGCAGAATTGAAAAGTCAGTTACAGTAATTATTAGATAAAGATTGCAATATGTCCAAGCACATCACCGTGGGGAGCCCTACTGCTATTTGTAAAAAAGAAAGATGGTTCGCTACGATTGTGTATCGATTATCGCAAATTTAATAAGTTGACGATCCGGAATCAATATCTGCTACGCCGCATTGATGATTTATTCGATCAATTGGTTAATGCAAAAGTATATTCAAATATTGACTTGAGATCGGGTTATCATCAAATGAGAATCAAGAAAGATGATATTTACAAAACTGTCTTTAGTACGAGATACGGATACTTTGAGTTCGTAGTTATTCCGTTTGGATTAACAAACGCACCAGCCGTATTTATGGATTTAATGAACCGGATATTCAAGGAATTCTTAGACAAAGTTGTTATTGTATTGATTAATGATATTTTGATATACTCAAAAGACGAGGAGGAACACGCAAAGCGCTTAAAGAATGTGTTGCAAATATTGAAGGACCGCGCCTTATATGCAAAATTTTCAAAATGTGAGTTTTGGTTGAAGGAAGACTCTTTCTTGGGTCATGTAGTTACGGAATATGGATTATTTGTAGACCCAACAAAAGTAGAAACAATTACGAACTGATCAAGATTAATTTCTATCACAGAAATTCGGAGTTTCCTTGGATTGGCAGGTTATTAAAGGAATTTTGTAAAAAACTTTTCAGCAATTGCATTACCACGGACGAAATTAACTCTAAAGAAGGTCCATTTTATGTGGACTGATGAATGTGAGCAGGCATTTGAAGGATTAAAAGAAATGTCGACAACAGAACCAGTGTTAGTTATGTCGTGTGGCAGTGAAGGTTTTCAAATTTGTGATGCATCGTTGAAAGGTCTTGGGTGCGTATTAATGCAAAATGGTAAAGTTATTGCTTATACATCACGACAACTGAAAGATGCTGAACGTAATTATCCGGCTCACGATTTAGAATTAGCAGCAATTGTGTTTGCATTAAATTTTTGGCGACATTATCTTTATGGTGTCCAATATGAAATTTTTACAGATCACAAATGTTTGAAATATATCTTTTCCCAGAAGGAAATCAACATCGACAAAGGCAATGGTTGGAACTGATAAAAGATTACGATGTTGATATTAAATATCATTATGGCAAAGTTAATGTTATAGCTGATGCACTCATCAGGAAGAATTTATCGTCCATGAATGTACCAATAACAGATCAAAAAAAATTTATTGCGAGATCTACAAAATTTAGAACTACTTACATGCATCACTAGCTCTCAGACTCAAAGCTTACTCTTTCAATTGACAGAGGGACACTCACTTAAAGAAAGAGTAAGAAAGGTGATGAATCAAGATCCTATATTTGTGAAATTTTTGGAAAAGATTAAGAGTGGTCAATCAACCGCATTTATAGAGAATGATGTGTTGTTATTTCTAAATTGAAGATTGTGTATTCATAATGTCAATTCAATTCGATCTGAACTACTTTACGAAGCGCATCATACAACTTATTCAATTCATCCTGGAAGAACCAAGATGTATCAAGACCTCAAACAGGAGTTTTGGTGGCCAGGAATGAAGACTGATGTCATCAGATATATTGTCAAGTGTCATACTTGTCAATTTGTAAAGGTAGAACACCAGAAGTCTGTCGGATACTTGCAATCCTTACCCATCCCGGAGTAGAAATGGGAAGATATCACTATGGATTTTGTCATGGGGTTATCAAGGAGCAAAGCAGGAAATAATGGTACATGGGTGATTGTGGATCGACTCACAAAAGTTGCACATTTTATTCATATGAATAATGACAGTCTAGTTCAAAAATTAGTCGACCAGTACATTGATAGTATTGTGAAATATCATGGAATTCCCTGATCTATTGTTTCTGACAGAGATGGGCATTTTACATCTGATACTTGGAAGTTAGTACAGAAAAGATTGGGAACACGATTATTGTATAACACTGTATTTCACCTACAAACTGATGGTCAGTCCGAGCGAACCATTGAGATGTTAGAAGACCTCCTAAGGATGGTCGTACTAGATCTACGAGGATCATAGGAAAATATTTATCATTGGTAGAATTTTCTTATAACAATAGCTACCAATCAAATATTTAGATGGCATCATTTGAAGAATTATATGGGCGGAGGTGTCGCACCCCATTAAGTTGGGCGGAGAATGGAGAACAAAAGTTATTCAAAAAAGAACGAGTGGATAAACTAAATGATAAACTTGCAACTGTGCGAGAAAGGTTAAAAGTAGCGCAAGACAGGCAACAAAAAAATTATAACTCCAGACATCGAAAGGTTGAATTTAATGTGGGCGATATGTTACGCCTGAAAATAAAACCATTCAAAGGAGCTTTGCGAATTCGTCGACATTGGAAACGTAGTCCACAATATGTAGGACTTCTCCCAATCATTGAAAGAATTGGAGAATTCACGTATCGCTTAGCGTTATCTGATGTTGTTCAGAATCTCCACAATGTATTCCACATATCTTCCTTAAGAAAGTTTGTAACATATCTGGAAACGATAGTCCCTTCTGATCAGATTCAAATTGAAGCTGACTTATCAAGTCCAACAGAGCCATACAAAATAGTGGATTGACAGAATACAACTTCGAAACAAAGAAGTTCGATTTGTCAAAGTCTGGTGGAAAGGACGCAGTGTACACGAAGTTACTTCGAAAAAGAAGAGGTAATGCGTGACATTTTTCCCTTCCTATTTAATGAAGATGCGGGATGAAGATTTTTGCGGACAAAAATCAAATAAGGAGGGGAGAATTGTGACGTCGCGTAAAATTATTACAGGTATGTTTTATTAAAATGTTATAATTTCAAGTCAATTAGGCTAGGAGAGAAGAGTTGTTTAAGGAGAAACCGGTTGGAGGTAAAATAGACCGATTGGGGTTGTAATAGACCGGCACCAAGCGGTCTTACTCATGCGTGTCGTGAGGAGATCATGCGGTGTTCAAGTAAAAAGGGAAAAATCAATCCCGAACTCTTCATTTCTCCCTCTCTCACCCGAAGGAAGCCGACTCGCCCGATGGAAGCCGCACAGTTGCCGCTCGATGCCAATCGCTCCAGCCACCTCAAATCTACTCTGTTTCTCTCGATTTCTCTTCCTAAAGCAAGGTAATTTATTCCTCTCAACTCATTTTAAGTTTGGTGTGGATTGGAGACTCCATTTGTTAGGGTTAAACTTTCTAGGCTAACCTAAAAACTCTTTGGTTCACTAAAGCTTTCTTCTCTTGACTTTTAGAAGATTATTGGGGCTTACATGGTTATATTCTTGCATGATTTCGAAAACCCTAGATAGAGAAATATTGAGTGCACTTTAATTTCAGTTATTTAATTTCTCTAGAGGGTTATTGAAGATAGATTCTTGGTGTACTATGAAATTATAACAAAAACCCTTGTTATCATGCTAGGGCAACCACCAATCATGAAGAGTTGAAGTTAATTAGTTGTTGCATGAGACCTTTTATATTGTTCATAATTTAATTAGAGTGTGTTGGTATATGTAGGTTTAAGGGCAGCAATCTCCTAGTTTATTTAGTTTCCTTTAGCCTAATTAGGTCAAGAGGAATCCATCAAAATGACTTGTAGTGTAATTAACATACACTAAAAGAATCAAATTGAGAGTTATTGGATGGTATGTTGTAGGTTATGGCATCTCAAGGCGGTGGGAGACGCAATGACGAAGGAAGGAGGGATAAAGGCAAAGAAAAAGTACGAGAAAATGATCAATGCAAGGATAAGGGCAAAGAGAAAATAGGAGTAAGTTCTTCCCTATAATATGTAAGCTACCTTGTTTTCTTTATGACTTATGTTGTGCTTACATCTTATGATAAATAACAAGATAATATAAGATGGTAAGTCATATTAAATCAATATAGTAACAAGAAAGCAATGTAAACAAGAAAGAGTCACTACGCGATTAAGCCTCAAGAAAGCTGTAAGAATGTAAGAAATAAAAGGAAAAAAGAACACTTCGAGTAATGGGCTATAGAAAGTGATAACCCAAATTGGAAGATGGGGAGAATAATCTTCCTTCATCGTGCGAGCTAAGGGCACGAATGGTAATATGCACGTGAGAGACAAGGGCACGAGAAAATATTATATTATAAGTGTGAGATAAGTACACTTAATTTACACTTCATATAGCCCACACTCAAAAGTGAATTAACTTAAAGGCGAATTAAGTTAAAAGCAAATAAAGCGAGCTTATAAAAAAGAAAGACAAGTCATTATAGTACTAAAAATAAAAGAAAAGAACTATGCAAGATAATAAAAATTGATCATGGAAGGAAAAGTAAGAATACACATATTCCTTTGACTAATAGAAAATAAAACTAAACAGGTCAAGAAAGAGGCGGTCTCAGCCACCATTAGTCAGCGTCAACCATGTTCTCCTCGTCAGGAGAAGAGGTATCGTCTTTGGGTTGAAGTCGCGACAGCGGTGTTTGGCGTCCTGGATGATTACAGGTCAAGGTGCAGAGACTCAGAGTGCCCCCATGAGGAGTTCCAGTTTTATTTTATGTAGTGTCAGTAGTTCAACTCATGATATATGTGTTTGTACATATTAGTTGTATGTCAATTGTGTATGTATATTGTTGGTAATACCCTTTTGTTGTTTAGGGCTACCTTTTTGGACTTCTGTATATGTATTAAGAACTCTATAATGAAATGCAATGGTTTTATGCTGTCATGATATTTTATTTCTCGTACTCTTTCATATATTGTTGTACTTTGATTGTTCGTACCTTGCTCATTATGAAATGCAAAGATAATTTGTAGCGGTAGCTATAATGGGCCGTTACAAATAATTGGCATCAGAGGCAGGTTCTGAACAATGGGGTGATATGAGTACGTTAAAGAAATATCAGATGACAATAATACCTATGTATTTTGGTAACTTGAGATGTTTTCCGATTCCTGAATTTACCTTCTGTATTTCAGGAGCTTCCCCAAACATACATGAGTAGAAGATAAAGAGAAGAATTAGAAAGGGAGCGAGCTGCGATGACAGAAGAGAGTTACAGCTCCGGAAGGTCTAATCTTCCCTTAGCAGAGGTTATGCAAGCCTTGACAGAGGCAATTCGAATGGTAAATACTGCATCACTACGAGCTCAAGATGCGGTGGATATATACTTAAAGCAGTTCTTGGACATGAGGCCGCCAACCTTTCGTGGTGTAACACCAATGGAGACCGATGATTGGATTAAGAAGATTGAAGTCATATTTCAGGAAATGAGGTGTCCGGAAGATCGGCGGATTGAGCTAGTTACCTACCTCTTTGAGGGAGAGGCTAGTAGATGGTGGGATAGTTTGAAACAAGGAATATTTTACGGACGATTGTCAATTGATATTCCTTGGGATGAATTTTTGGATAAATTCATCAATTGGTTTGTGTCGCCATCCGAGAAATGGATCCTTCAGGAGAATTTCCTTCGTCTGATGCAGGGAAATCGATTGATAGTACAATATGAAATTGATTTTACTCAGCCGGCATATTATGTGAGTGACATGGTTCCAAATGAGCGAGAATGTTGTTTCCGCTTTCAGCTAGGTTTGCGAGAAGATGTTAGAGTACATCTGATTTCCCAACGAAATCAACATTACAATGAGTTGGTGGAGATAGAGAAATTAATTGAAAGAGATGTAGAGAGCTCGCGGAGGAGGAATGAAGTTCAACAAAAGAGGTTGTCAGAAGAACAAAGTAAAACTGTGTCAGGAAAAAGTGGAGGCTCAAGATGGAAAAGTTTAAAAGGGGTCCTCCGACGCCAGCCCCCGCAGCCAGTGGTACTATTAGTTATCCCATTTGTGGGAAATGTGGAAAAACTCACTCAGGAGAATGTTTAAAGGGATCAGGGGTATGTTTTAAATGTCACCGTCCAGGGCATTTGAAGCACGAATGTCCCTTGTGGAAAACAAAAGCTGGAAATGATACTAGAGGAGGCCCGGGTCAAAGATCAACCTTACATTCTCTTGACAAAGAAAAGGTCATTGAATTAGTGGCGTTAGGATCCTTCTTACAACCCAGGGAGAAAAGGCAAGTGCAACCAAGGGTTTTTAACCTTAACCAACAAGAAGTGAAAGCATATGATACGGTCATAACAAGTATGGTTACTGTTAACAATCATATTATGAAAGTCTTATTCGACACTGGAGCGAGTCACTCTTTCATAGTTTCAGCGACAATGAAACATCTAAACATAGAACCTCATCAGTCCTATAATGATATAAAATCACAATGCCCAATAAGACAGAAATGAAAACAAGACTTAGATGTACAGTGTCTAACAATTGATAATCAACCAGTCGAAGAAGATGTTGTTGTGCTATCCCTATCAGAATTTGATATCATCTTAGGGAGGATTGGTTAACCAGACATGAAGCTATCATCAATTGTAAGAATAAGGAAATTGCATTTACATTGAACAATCGAACAAGATGTAGTTTTACAGGAATGAGTGAAGTTTTAAAGATCATGATATCATCATTGAAAGCGATGAGGAAATTAAGAAGAGGTTGTGAGGCAATTTTGGTAATGCTGAAAGAAAGTGATGCAGTGAAATGTGAGCCGACTGCAGTTCCTGCGGCGTGTGATTTTCTTGATGTCTTTCCAGAAGAGTTACCAGGGTTACCGTCGTTTCAAGACATTGAGTTCAAAATTAATTTGGTTGAAAGAGCAGCACCTATAGCAAAAACACCATACCATATAACTCTCAAGGAAATGGCAGAATTGAAAAGCCAGTTACAGGAATTATTAAATAAAAATTGCAAAATGTCCAAGCACATCACCGTGGGGAGCCCCAGTTCTATTTGTAAAAAAGAAAGATGATTCGCTACGATTGTGTATCGATTATCGCGAACTTAATAAGTTGACGATCCGGAATCAATATCCGCTACCCCGCATTGATGATTTATTCAATCAATTGGTTAATGCAAAAGTATATTCAAAAATTGACTTGAGATCGGATTATCATCAAATGAGAATCAAGAAAGATGATATTTACAAAACTGTCCTTAGTACGAGATACAGACACTTTGAGTTCGTAGTTATGCCGTTTGGATTAACAAACGCACCAGTCGTATTTATGAATTTAATGAACCGGATATTCAAGGACTTTTTAGACAAATTGGTTATTGTATTCATTAATGATATTTTGATATATTCAAAAGACAAGGAGGAACACGCAAAGCACTTAAAAAATGTGTCTCAAATATTGAAGGACCGCGTCTTATATGCAAAATTCTCAAAATGTGAGTTTTGGTTGAAGGAAGACTCTTTTTTGGGTCAGGCAGTTACGGAATATGTATTATCTGTACACCCAACAAAAGTAGAAACAATTATGAACTGATCAAGATTAATTTCTATCACAAAAATTCGGAGTTTCCTTGGATTGGCAGCTTATTACAGGAATTTTGTAAAAAACTTTTCAGCAATTGCATTACCACGGACGAAATTAACTCGAAAGAACGTCCATTTTATGTGGACTGATGAATGTCAGCAGGCATTTGAAGGATTAAAAGAAAGGTTGACAACAGAACCGGTGTTAGTTATGCCGTGCGGCAGTGAAGGTTTTCAAATTTATAGTGATGCATCGTTGAAAGATCGTGGGTGCGTATTAATGCAAAATGGTAAAGTTATCGCTTATACATCACGACAACTGAAAGATGAACGTAATTATCCGACTCACGATTTAGAATTAGCAGCAATTGTGTTTGCTTTAAAATTTTGGCGACATTATCTTTATGGTGTCCAATATAAAATTTTTACGGATCACAAAAGTTTGAAATATATCTTTTCCCAGAAGGAAATCAACATGCGACAAAGGCAATGGTTGGAACTGATAAAAGATTACGTTATTGATATTAAATACCATCCTGGCAAAGCTAATATTGTAGCTGATGCACTCAGCGGGAAGAATTTATCGTCCATGATTGTACCAATAACAGATCAAAAAATGTTATTGCGAGATCTACAAAATTTAGAACTGCTTACATGCATCACTACCTCTCAAACTCAAAGCTTACTCTTTCAATTGACAGAGGGATACTCACTTAAAAAAAGAGTAAGAAAGGTGATGAATCAAGATCATATCTTTGTGAAATTTTTGGAAAAGAATAAGAGTGGTCAATCAACCGCATTTATAGAGAATGATGGGTTGTTATTTCTAAATTGAAGATTGTGTATTCCTAATGTCAATTCAATTCGATCTGAACTACTTTACGAAGCGCATCATACAACTAATTCAATTCATCCTGGAAAAACCAAGATGTACCAAGACCTCAAACAGGAGTTTTGGCCGCCAGGAATGAAGACTGATGTCATCAAATATATTGTCAAGTGTCATACTTGCAAATTTGTAAAGGTAGAACACCAGAAGTCTGGCGGATACTTGCAATCCTTACCCATCCCTGAGTGGAAATGGGAAGATATCACTATGGATTTTGTCATGGGGTTACCAAGGAGCAAAGCAGGAAATAATAGTACATTGGTGATTGTGGATCGACTCACAAAAGTTGCACATTTTATTCATATGAAGAATGACAGTTCAGTTCAAAATTAGTCGACCAGTACATTGATAGTATTATGAAATATCATGGAATTCTCTGATCTATTGTTTCTGACAGAGATGTGTGTTTTACATCTGATAGTTGGAAGTTAGCACATAAAAGATTGGGAACAACATTATTGTATAGCACAGCATTTCACCCACAAACTGATGGTCATTCCAAGCGAACCATTCAGATGTTAGAAGACCTCCTAAGCATGGTCGTACTAGATCTACGAGGATCATGGGAAAAGTATTTATCATTGGTAGAATTTTCTTATAACAATAGCTAGAAATCAAATATTCAGATGGCATCATTTGAAGCATTATATGGGCGGAGGTGTCGCACCCCATTAAGTTGAGCGGAGGATGGAGAACAAAAGTTATTCAAAAAAGAACGAGTGGATAAACTAAATGATAAACTTGCAACTGTGCGAGAGAGGTTAAAAGTAGCGCAAGACAGACAACAGAAATATTATAACTCCAGACATCGAAAGGTTGAATTTGATGTGAGCGATATGGTATGCCTGAAAATAAAACCATTCAAAAGAGTTTTGCGAATTCGTCGACTTGGAAAACTTAGTCCACGATATGTAGGAATTTTCCCAATTATTGAAAGAATTGGAGAATTCATGTATCGCTTAGCGTTATGTGATGTTATTCAGAATCTCCACGATGTATTCCACATGTCTTCCTTAAGAAAGTTTGTAGCATATCTGGAAACAATAGTCCCTTCTGATTAGATTCAAATTGAAGCTGACTTAACAAGTCCAACAGAGTCATACAAAATAGTGGATTGACAGAATAAACAACTCTGAAACAAAGAAGTTCGATTTGTCAAAGTCTGGTGGAAAGGACACGGTGTACACAAAGTTACTTCGAAAAAGAAGAAGTAATGCGTGACCTTTTTCCCTTCCTATTTAATGAAGATGTGGGATGAAGATTTTTGCGGACAAAAATCCAATAATGAGGGGAGAATTGTGACGTCGCGTAAAATTATTACAGGTATGTTTTATTAAAATGTTATAATTTCAAGTCAATTAGGCTAGGAAAGAAAAGTTGTTTAAGTAGAAACCGGTTGGATGTAAAATAGACCGGTTGGGGTTGTAATAGACAGGCACCAAGCGGTCGTACTCGTGCGTGTCGTGAGGAGGTAATGCGGTGTTCGGGTAAAAAGGGAAAAATCAATCCCGAACTCTTCATTTCTCCCTCTTTCACCCGACGGAAGCCGACACGCCTGACGGAAGCCGCGCAGTTGCCGCTCGAAGCCAATCGCTCCTGCCAACTCAAATCTACTCTGTTTCTCTCAATTTCTCTTCCTAAAGCAAGATAATCACTTTCTCTCAACTCCTTTTAAGCTTGGTATGAATTGGAGACTCCATTTGTTAGGGTTAAACTTTCTAGGTTAACCTAAAAACACTTCGGTTCACTAAAACTTTCTTCTCTTAAGTTTCAGAAGATTATTAGGGTTTGCATGGTTATATTCTTGCATGATTTCGAAAACCCTAAATAGAGAAATATTGACTGCACTTTAATTTCAGTTATTTAATTTCTCTAAAAGGTTATTAAAGGTAGATTTTTGGTGTACTATGAAATTAGGGCAGAAACCCTTCTTTTCATGTTAGGGCAACCACCAATCATGAAGGGTTGAAGTTAATTAGTTGTTGTATGAGCCCTTATATATTGTTCATAATTTAATTAGAGTATGTTTGTATATGTAGGTTTAAGGGCAGCAATCTCGTAGTTTATTTAGTTTCATTTAGCCTAATTAGGTCAAGGGGAATCCATCTAAATGACTTGTAGTGTGATTAGCATAAACCAAAAGCATCAAATTGAGAGTTATTGGATGGTATGTTGTAGATTATGGCATCTCAAGGCAGTAGGAGACGTAATGACGAAGGAAGGAGGGATAAAGGCAAAGAAAAAGTACAAGAAAATGATCAACGCAAGGATAAGGGCAAAAAGAAAGTAGAGTGAGCTCTTCTTCCCTATAATATGTAAGTTACCTTGTTTTCTTTATGACTTATGTTCTGCTTACATCTTATGGTAAATAACAAGATAATATAAGATGATAAGTCATATTAAATCTATATAATGACAAGTAAGCAATGTAAACAAGAAAGAGTCACTACGCGATTAAGCCTCAAAAAAACTGTAAGAATGTAAGAAATAAAAGGAAAAAAGAACAATTTGAATAATGGGTTATAGAAAGCCTTGACCCAAATTGAAAGATGGGAGAATAATCTTCCTTCATCGTGCGAGCTAAGGGCACGAATGGTAATATGCACGTGCGAGACAAGGGCACGAGAAAATATTACATTATAAGTGTGCGATAAAAACACTTAATTTACACTTCATATAGTCCACACTCAAAAGCGAATTAACTTAAAGGTGAATTAAGTTAAAAGCAAATAAAGAGCGATAAATAAGAAAGACAAGTCATTATATGACTGAAAATAAAAGGAAAGAACTATGCAAGACAATAAGAACTGATCATAGAAGGAAAAATAAGAATTCACAGTCATTTGACTAATAGAAAATAAAATTAAACAAGTCAAGGAAGAGGCAGTCTCAGCCACCAGTAATCAGCATCAACCATGTTCTCCTCGTCAGGAGAAGAGATATTGTCTTTGGGTTGAAGTCGCGACAGCGGTGTTCGGCGTCCTGGATGACCACAGGTCGAGGTGCAGAGACCCAGAGTGTCCGCATGAGGAGTTCCAGTTTTATTTTATGTAGTGTCAGTAGTTCTACACATGATATATATGTCTGTACATATTAGTTGTATGTCAGTTGTGTATGTATAATTTTGGTAAGCCCCTTTTGTTGTTTAGGGCTACCTTTTTGGACTTCTGTATATGTATCAGAAACTTTATAATGAAATTCAATGGTTTTATTCTGTCATGATATTTAATTTCTCGTACTCTTTTATATACTATTGTACTCTGATTGTTCGTACCTTGTTCATTATGAAATGCTAAGGTAATTTGTAGCGGTAGCCGTAAGGGGGCCGTTACACTGCGCTTAGGATAAGAAACGCAGCTCTTCTTTCTTGTTTGTCTTCGCGTCAGTTATATTTCTTATCAGTTGTTGTCCTTTTTTATTTATTAACTTATGTATCAGAATTCTCAAATGTTTCAATGTATCAGGCGCTATATAAGCTTTAAGCAATGCAGATTTTGTGCTTCTTTCCTTTGCTAGTTGGCCGTATAAATTCAGATTTTAAGGTACCATTGTTTAACCATAACTGCTTATTTTACTTGCATTGTAACTTTTCCTTTAGTATTTTTAGTTAAGTCAGTTATGTGCCAGTTTTTAGTTTACTTCTTATCACGGGGCCCGGCCAGACTGTTGATCTGTTGTTAAACTAAATTGGAGTGTTATAATGAGTGCTCGTATTATCAGATAGGCACATCTTGCATAGTTACATATATAATCATATTGTTGTATTAAGGTTTTTGTCTGATTGAAAGATACGGGCTACATGTTTTTTTACTCTGCTTTGTACCTACTCCCTTGATATATGGACTCCCCTTATACAAGATCCCTATACAAGCCTCCAAGTGTGTTGTTTCATTATCAAATATGTCTATAAGACCACCTACAACATATAATATGGTCCAACCTATAACCAGTATAAAATATTTAAAAAATAACATTCTTATCAGTTGGGTTACACATGGTAGGCATCGATCCCTGAAAGGCAATTGAATACTTGGGGCATAACACAAGATTGTTAGTCTTGAGATTAAAACACACCAAGTCTTCATTTGGTTTAGCATTTTTGGGCGGCGTTTGGAGCAAACGTCATCGGACGGAGGGTAACCAAACGAAACTCCGTCTCCGTTTGCTTCGTTTGCACCCGCAGCAAGGAGGAAACGCCCCCCCCCCCCCCCCCCCCCCCCCCCCCACCCCACCGCTCCGTTTCGACCACCATCTCCCCCCTCCGGTTCGAAAGCTCCGTTTGGACCCGCTTGCTCCTTCTGCCACCGCTCAATCAAACAAAGCCTAAATGTTGACTCCTGCTGCAACATGGAGATAGAGATAAAATAAAACGTGTTATATTAATTCTAAATCAGTTCCTTCTCCAAAAGGCATATAATAATTCTACAACAGCAAGAGATTAGTCTCCATAGTCTTCAGGAAAAGAAAAACATATGAATAAGTTCTAACACAAACCTGAGATATTATCCCTAACGTGGGTCTGTTTGTTTGGCATTTTGGCTCCATCTCCGGTGGGAGGAAAACGTCAATGCTAAAAAAATATGTTTGGTAAACCTCTTATTCTCACCGCTCAAAAACTCCACTTTTGACCTTTTTGAGATAGCTGACACCTCCCTCCATTTCTCATCGCTCCACTCTCACTGCCCAAACTGTAGAAGAATTGAGTAATTCTTGTATATACTTCTTGAATTACAAATTACAAGTATGAGTACAAATATATAGGGAGAAGAGAGAGAGAATCATCCCTTATACAAGATGCCGGACTAATACATGAGAGTAAAAAAACCTATGATGGGCCCCTAAATGGACCTTAACAAACAGTTTTCTAGCACTCCCCCGCAAGCTAGAGCGTACAAATCGTAGGCGCCAAGCTTGGATAAGAATTGATAGTATAACGGGCGAGAGAGGACTTTAGTTAGGATGTCAGTAACTTGTCTTGTAGCGGGAACATGTTCCAACTCTATCTTTTTTGATAGAACCTTTTCCTGAATGAAGTGTCAGTCAACTTCAATATGTTTTGTTCGTTCATGGAAGACTGGATTCTTGGAAATATATACCGTTGCTTGACTGCCACAAAATAAGGTTGTCGGAGATGCGAGCTTGAGTCTCAAATCATCAAGAAGACTTTCAAGCCAGGTTAACTCAGATACAACAACAGTCATAGCCCGGTACTCAGCCTCAGCAGAGGATCGAGCAACAACAGTCTGCTTCTTACTACGCCAGGTTATAAGGTGTCCACCGAAGTATGTACAAAACCCAGTTGTGGAACGTCTATCATCTAGAGAACTTGTGTAGTCGGCATCAGAATACGCAATTAGAGATAGAGAGCTAGATGGTTTGTAAACAAATCCTTGTCCCGAAGCAGTCTTGATGTAAACTGAAATTAGGGGTTTCAAAGTTAAATATTTTTTCAAACAAATTAGTATATTTGTTATTAAAATAATAATTAGGGTTTTGAAAATGATTTGATTTTTTAAATTTTAAAAGAGGGGCCGAGCGACCAAAACGAAGCTTTTGCGCGAGAAGCGCTTTCCAACGTTGAATTTCCAAAATTCGTTAACTGTTAATGGAGAGAGGTTCTGTAACATCTATGGGATTGAATCCAAGCGAGTTTCGCACAACCACAAGCGCGTCACAAACAATGATTTATGGAATACGATAATCAAGTGATTTGAACGTTCGGGGCAAGCTCTTAATTATTTAAGTTATGCATAAATTTAAAATTGAATAACTGCGTGCGTGAGTCGGGCCAAGTTACCACAAGAGAGCAGCCCAGTCCAAATTGAGGAGCAATTGTTGTTGTTGGGTCGAATCGGGTGACCAGGCCCCAACTTTAACTTGGTTACAATTGGAGGCTTTGAGCGAACATGGGGATGCCGGAATAGGATGCTGAAGTCGAGGACACCCCTCACGCGACAGAGCAGGTGACACTGGAGGAAGACGGCAGACTTGCTGGATGGTTGGAGTCGTCGGCAGTGAAGGACGTGTATGCGGACACATAACAGAAGAACAACGTAGGCTAGTGGATACGAGCCTGGCTGGAGACGGCGGGTTGAGCGGCGGTCGATTCTTGCGGCGTCGGAGGGATGAGCGGGCGTGGTACCCGGCAAATAGATAAACAAAAATTTATTTTGTTTCTCTCTGTCCGATTTTTTCTTCTAACTGGTTGGCTTCTCTTCTTAAAGAGAGAGAAAAAATGACTACATGATTTTCCCAAATTGCCTTCTCTTATTGATTGGCTGAAATTAATTTTCTTTCAAAATTGTCTTGTCTCCTTATTTGGCTGAAATTTGATTTTCCTAACTTATTTCCATCCCAAAGTTGTTAAATTATATTTTGCCTCCATGATTATTTCCAACCGTACATTTTCCAAATAATTCTTTGTCCGAAATTATCTCTCAAATATAATATTTCTCAATATCATTAATCTATTTTTCACCTTATTTTTTAAATTTATACGTTTTAAATAATTTTAAGTTTGCCCGTTACGTCCTAACGACTAAAATTACCGGACCTATTTATTCATGGTCTCATCAGTGGGTCAAACCAACAAGCCAAACATTTTTTAAAATAAAAGCAGGTGCCCAAAAAAAATACATAACAATAAAAAATGCATAGTGAATAAACTACACGACGCATGATGACGTCTTGAAAATTTGAATGCGACAGAGGATGCATCAATTCTCCCGGAGTTGAAAGAGTTGACCCCGACGAGACTTTGGAAAAACTGGTAACGGAGAGATCTGACATCATTATTGTTGCTATATCAGGTGGAATATCTGGAGCCTCGATGAGTGGCTCAACTGTTGGACCAATGCGCTTCTGATCATAAACTAGACCAAACCTCCTGCAATAATCAATCACCTGACCTCCCTTTGAAAGGTATATCTCACGGCGATAACGCAGTTTCCTTAAATAATTAATATGAGTTTGTGCCTCGAAAGAAATACGTTCATAGAATGGAAGATGATGCTGGTCAGTTAGGTGGGGTAACGCATAGAAAATCTTGAAAGAAGATAATAAGATAGTGGTGTTTAGAACTATTACCTGTGAATTTAACTTGTGGAGGTACAAAATCTCATTGCTTTAGATTCACCCCTGTAGAAATGGAGAAAGCCAACCTTGTATATATGTCCACTTGATACAAATACAAAGAATGAGTACATATATATAGATGAGAGAAAGAGAGAGAAAAGTCCTATACACAATGTGGGACTAAAGAGAGGAGAGAAAAAGCAATAAATGCTATACAAATGGGCCTAATGTTAAGTGGGCTTTTCCAACACTCCCCCGCAAGCTGGAGCGTATAGGTCATATGCACCCAGCTTGGACAAACATTGGTAGAACATAGTGCTTGATAAGGCCTTTGTGAGGATGTCGGCAACTTGATCAGTTCCTGGAACATGCTTTAATTCAAGTTTCTTCAATTGAACCTTTTCACGAACAAAGTGACAGTCAACCTCGATATGTTTTGTGCGCTCATGAAAGACCGGATTCTTTGCGATGTGTATGGCGGCTTGACTATCACAAAATAGAACAGCAGAGGAGGGGAGTTTTACTCCTAGGTCAGTAAGGAGACTTTCAAGCCATGTGAGTTCTGAAACAACTGAGGCCATCGATCTGTATTCAGCCTCTGCAGAGGAACGAGCCACCACAGCTTGTTTCTTACTCTTCCAAGTAATAAGATGCCCACCAAAATACGTACAGAACCCACTAGTTGACCTTCGATCGTCCAGGGAACCCGCATAGTCGGCATCAGAATAGGCAACCAATGCGGGAGCAGAGTCGGAGGTTTTGTAAACCAGCCCTTGGCCTGGAGCTCCCTTAAGGTATCGGAGAATCCGTTCAACCGCTTGGAGATGAGAAGCCCGGGGGGCATGCATGAACCTGCTGACAACCCCAACTGCAAATGATATATCTGGCCTTGTGACTGTTAGATAGATCAACTTGCCCACCAGGCGTCGATAGTATTCCGGGTTCGGAAGAAGCAAATCGTCATCCGAAGCATGAGCGCATAATTTGTGATTTGCCTCCATCGGGGTACACGCAGGCTTGCAACCAGACTGTCCAGCATCTTTGAGAAGATCGAGACAGTACTTTCGTTGGGAGAGTACCAACCCGTCCGGCCGCCGGGCGATTTCGAGACCAAGGAAGTAGCGAAGTGTCCCCAGATCTTTAGTCTGAAAAACAGTGCTCAGGTGTTGTTTGACGTCTTGAATCCCCTTTGAGTCATCCCAGTGAGAATGATGTCGTCAACATAAACCAATAGAAGAATGGTGCCAGTGGCCCGGTGTCGGGTAAAAAGGGAGAAATCTGCAGAGCTCCGAGTGAACCCCATGTCCCGAACCACCTTGCTAAACTTGTCAAACCACGCCCGTGGGGACTGTTTGAGACCATAGATGGACTTTTTGAGAAGACAGACCCGAGACTCCCCCGTGGTCTCAAACCCGGGCGGTTGGCGCATGTAGACAGTTTCCTGAAGGTCGCCATTCAAAAAGGCGTTCTTGATATCAAGCTGATGAAGGGGCCAGCGGCGGTGCACCGCGACGGAGAGAAGAACGCGGACAGTGTTAAGCTTGGCTACCGGAGAAAATGTTTCCTCATAGTCGAGGCCCTCCTGTTGTGTGAAGCCACGGGCCACAAGACGGGCCTTCAGTCGGGCAATAGTGCCATCCGGAGCATGCTTGATGACGAAGACCCATTTGCATCCAACAGGGTGCTGACCGGGAGGTAAGGGAACCAAGACCCAGGTCTGGTTGGCCCAAAGGGCCGTCATTTCTTCGTCCATGGCAGCCCGCCAGCCAGGATGGTGAAGTGCCTCCTGCAAAGAGTTAGGGACTGAAACAGAAGATAAGGAGGTGGCAAAGTGAAGAAGAGAGGGGGAGAGGCGATGGAGCGAGACGTAGTTCGCCATCGGATGAGCGGTGGAGACGGGAGCCGGAGCAGCAGGGAGCAGAGCACCAGAGGGCGAAGCCGACTGCAGAGGAGCCACAGAATGAGGAGAGCGACGAGAATAGACCCGGATAACCGGTGGTGGTGGACGGACCGGAGGCGGGGAAGGGAGAGGGGCTGAGGAGTGAGGAGCAGGAATGACAGGACGAACGACGGGAGCGGGATGCAGAGCGATATCCGGAGCAGGAAAGAATGGAAGATCTTCACGGAAAGTTACGTCAGGCGAGACAGTAACCTTGCGGGTAGTAGGCGAATAACATACATACCCCTTCTGAGTGCGGGAGTACCCGACAAAGATCTGCTTGGTGGCACGAGGGTCCAACTTGTCCGTGGAGGGACCAAGGTGGTGAACGTAGCAGGTACACCCAAACACCCGTGGCGGAAGGGGAAAAGGCGGAGTGGTGGGAAAGAGGAGGCTGAAAGGAGTAGCATACTGGAGGACGGAAGACGGGAGGCGGTTGATGAGGAAGCAAGCCGTGGAGAGAGCGTAGTTCCAGTATGGTTTGGGGACCTGCATTTGAAGCATAAGCGAGCGAGCGACATCAAGAAGGTGACGATTCTTGCGCTCAGCGACACCATTCTGTTGTGGTGTGTACGGACAGGATGTTTGGTGAAGAATGCCGAACTCAGAGCAGAGGGTGGCAAACGTATGACTGGTGTACTCCCGCGCATTGTCAGTGCGAATAGTGCGAATAGGTGCAGAGAACTGAGTGCGAGTCTCAAGTATGAAGGCCCGAAATACGCGGGGAAGTTCAGAGCGATCCCGAAGGAGATATAACCACGTCATGCGAGAGTAATCATCAATAAAAGTAAGAAAATAACGATAGCCAGAAATACTAGTAAATTTGTACGGACCCCATATATCGGAGTGTACTAAAATAAAAGGAGCGGAGCTCCGAGTACAATGAGGGGGGAAAGAAGAACGGGGCTGTTTGCCCAAAATACATGTGTCACAACGAAAAGCAGGGAGAGTGACATCAGGAAGAGCCTTCCGGAGGACTGGAAGAGGAGCATGTCCCAGACGGCGATGCCAATCCAAAGAGGAGATAGATGCGAGGACAGTGGGAGAGTCGTCAAGAAGATAGAGCTCATTCTGCAGCCGTCCTCTACCAATGATAGTCTGCGTCTGCTGATCCTGTATGAGAAAAGAAGAAGAAGTAAATGTGACTGAGTAATTAGAATCTGTAGTAAGGCGACCGACAGAGAGTAAATTGAAAGGAGAGCCCGGAACATGAAGAGCCGAGCGGAGGAGGAGAGAAGAGGTGAGAGAAATATCAGCACATCCAGATACGGGAACCGACGCCCCATTAGCAACAGTAATGTACTTCGGGTGAGGTGAAGACAAGTACTGTGGTGGCCTAACAGAGGTGATATGATGAGTGGCACCAGAATCAAGGATCCAGCGCGTGCCAGAGGATAGGCAGGCGATACCTTCATTGGAGAGAGAGGCAGCAGAGGCAACCGAGGCAGGCGGACGGCTGAGCAAGCCATGAAGATGCTGGAGCTGAAGACGAACCTCGTCGAGCTCAGTACGAGAGGAGGCAGAATCGGTAGTAGCAGCAGAGACCTGTGGACGAGGAGGTCGGCCATGTTTGCGAAAGCAAGTGGCCTCAAGATGACCAACTCTACCACAGAACGAGCATTGAGGCCTAGATCGGCCACCGCGACCCCGGCCGCGAGAGTCAGAGCGGCCACCCCGGGCAGAGGGGGGAAGAGGCAATAAGGGAGCGGGTGCCTGTTGAACAAGGGCCGGAGAAGGAAGGCCGGGAACATCCGGAGGCGGGGAGACCTTGAGAAGCATTGAGCACACGTCGGAAAAGGACGGTGTAACAGTAGAGGAGAGGATGTGAGCCCGGACACTGTGAAGATGAGAGGGTACCCGAGCCATCATCATGGCGATACCCACAGCTTCCTTCTGGGTACGTTGGGCAGCAAGATCTAGAGTGGGAGGCTGATGGTGGATCCAAGCCTCAACCAGAGACCGGGCTTGAGCAACAAAGGACGTCAAGTCGGTTGCGCCACTGCTGTCAAGGGCCTGGAGAGCGGTGATGATATCATAGAGATGGTGGAGACTATCTTTGCCAGAATAGAGGGTGTGTAGCTCGTCCCACATGCCTTTGGCCGTCTCATGATACATGGCCAGGCGATAAGATTCTCCATCGAGAGAGTTGAGGAGCCAAGTCTGCACACGCCCATCATTGCGTAACCACTCCTCAGTAGGGACACCAATAACGGTCTGGGTCAGATGATGAAGGAAGCCCTTTGACTGAAGGACACGGCGAACTGAGTGTGCCCATTCCACAAAGTTCTTCTTGCCAGTGAGCGAAATAGTAGTGATCCGGAGCTCGTCGCGGACTTCTGGTATAGAGGGCGGGCGTTCAGGAGGAACTGCCGTACCAACGGAGTCTGCAGAGGTAGACATGGAGACCGCAGCGAGCTCAAGGAGGCCGCAGCTAGTTGGAGGAGGCCGCAGCAAGTTAGAGGAGACCGCAGCGGGCGAGAGGCCGCAGCGAGCTGGAGGAGACCGCAGCGGGCTGGAGGCAGCCGCGAGAGGAAGCAGACAGCGGACTGGGAGAGGACGCGGCGACCTGGATGAGGTCGCGGCGAGCAGGAAGTCGTTGCGGTCTGGGTCAGGTCGCGGCGGTCTGGGTCAGGCCGCGGCGGTCTGGGTCAGGCCGCGGCGGACGGGAGAGCTGAGAAGAGAAGCCGGGGCTGACAGGCGAGCAGGCGGGCTGGCTGGCGGGCGACTGGCGAGCTGGCGAGCTGGCGACAAGCGAGTTGGCGAGCTGGCGAGCCGAAGAGGACCAAGAGGAGGAGGCGAGCTGGCGAGCTGGCGAGCTGGTGAGCTGGCGAGCTGGCGATCTGGCGAACTGGCGAACTGGCGAACTGGCGAACTGGCGAGCTGAAGAAGACCAAGAAGACCAAGAGGAGGAGGCGAGCTGGCGAGCTGGCGAGCTGGCGAGCTGGCGAACTGGCGAGCTGGCGAACTGGCGAGCTGGCGAACTGGCGAGCTGGCGAGCTGAAGAAGACCAAGAAGAGGAGGCGAGCTGGCGACTGAAGGAGAGCAAGGAGAAGAAGCGAAGGCAGAGGTCGCGTCGGACAGGAAGAGTCCGCAGCGGACAAGGGAAAGCAGTGGACCCCACAGGATGGCTATAAATAAGGGGCAAGAGGAGGAAGGAGAAGACGAGAGGTGAAGTGGTTCCACGGGAGGAGAGTCTGCGGACTGGACAAGGAAGGCCGCAGGAGTGAAGCGGCTAGAAGGAGCGGACACACTGTCACAGGTCGCAGAGGAGAGGTGGTTCCACGGAGAGGCTGCGGACTGGATAAGGGAGTCCGCAGGAGGTCGCAGGCCGCAGGGCGGACGGAGAGGGGAGTCCGCAGGAGTCAGCAACCTGGCTCTGATACCATGTAGAAATGGAGAAAGCCAACCTTGTATATATGTCCACTTGATACAAATACAAAGAATGAGTACATATATATAGATGAGAGAAAGAGAGAGAAAAGTCCTATACACAATGTGGGACTAAAGAGAGGAGAGAAAAAGCAATAAATGCTATACAAATGGGCCTAATGTTAAGTGGGCTTTTCCAACAACCCAAATTAAACGTTTAAGGTTCTCTAAACTCTGATTAACGATTTATGTTAGTTCATTGGTTAATGAGTGATGAGCGTCGCTAAACTCGAGTTTGGTGTCCATTCGACCCCATAATATATTCAAAATTTTGACTATAAACTGTTTAATACCTTGTTGTAATTCCACGAGTTTGTTAATATCATAAATCTTAAAATTGATTATAATATTGTCTTTCAGAAGTTTCCAAAGAAATCCTTTAAAACAAGTGTCTTTATTCGGGGTGAATTTGTGGATTTCTCACTATCCTTATATCACGAGTCTTCTTAAATATATTCATAATTGGAAAGTAAATTTTTTCAAACATATTTATTTTTAGAGGATAATGAAGTGATATGAAATGATGTTCTCTAAATATAAAATCAATATTTGGCGGTGATTCCAATGTTAAGGTCAAATTATCATTAGGCATAGTGTCTGTGAGCTCAAGTGTTGGTGGTGGCAGTGGCCTAGGAGAATCAGGACATATATAGCTCGACTCTACGTCACCTAAGGTATGGGGATTTTCACTAGCCAACTCCATCTTTGGGAGACTTGGGATTGAAACCGTACTATACAAGATGAGTGTCTCATCGCTATCACGTTATTCTTCTTGAAGTAGGGACTCGGGAAGAAACTTAGTGACTATAGTTGGTGATTCAGTGGGGCCAAATGGAGTCTAAACTTCAATTGGGATGACATAAGTAGGAGAAAGAAAATCCTTTTCCTGAAGCGAGGGCTCAAGAAGAGACTCCTCAACTGGAGGGAGTGCTATTGTGGGGCTAAATTGGGATAATGTGCTCATGGGGGTGGTAACAATAGGTAAATCTATGTCCTTAAAGGTGGGGGCATCAACGAAACTAGTGAGGGGTCTAGCAGTAGACCTAAACTCAGACTCCACCTTAAGGGTCATACTAGAAACTTCCTTAAAATTGTGATAACTGTGTAGCTCTAGTGGAACCTTAATGGAGTAGTGTAACTCATGCAGGTAACGGGACACAATCATTTCATCACCCTCCTGAATATCAAATCTAGACTGAAGGTTTAGAAATTCTCTAGTGTACTCATCAACCGACAAACCTCTTTGTTGTAGATTTTGAAAACTACGATATAAAGTGTGGAGGTGGTCGGGAGAGACATTGTGTTTGGGCAGCTCTGATTTGAACTCAACCCAAGTAGTGATTGGGGGCAAGCACAACTTATCTCACATGTGTTCAAGTTGTTTCCATCATTCTAAGGCGGGTCCCTTAAGTCTACAGGTCATATACTCGATTTGCCTACTCAAAGGTATTTGACTTCGACTCATTAAAGTTTTCATGCTACGACATCAATCTAAACATTCATTAGGTTCTAGACGTCCATAAAAATCGCTCGGATGTGTGTGTTCTAGGCGCTTATGATCAGTGGGCTCATCATGCCATGAGTGTACATTGGTGAGAGACGCAACCATTTTAGTTAAATTTTTTATTCAAACATTTAAGTCTTCTATGATGCTCTCCAAACCTACAGTATGTGTTAAATGATTGACACTTTCCTTCATTTGAAATGATTTGATTAAATTTTCTTAAAAATTTTAATTGATCTTTTAAAATAATAATAATAATAATTTAAAATAAGGTAAAGATTTTAAATAAGAAAAGATTTTTTTAACTTTTTTTTGAAAAAAATATAGTTTTAACTTAAAAGGACATAATAATTTTTTGTTAATTTATTTTTTTAAAGGAAATTATTTGAAAACAATTTTTAAAACCAGATCGCGCGTTTTGCGATAGAAGCGATTAACAACCTCCCTCTGATAGCAAACTGATGTAAACTCAAATTAGGGGTTTCAAAGTTAAATATTTTTTCAAACAAATTAGTATATTTGTTATTAAAATAATAATTAGAGTTTTGAAAATGATTTGATTTTTTAAATTTTAAAAAAGGGGCCGAGAGGCCAAAACGAAGCATTCGCGCGCGAAGTGCTCTCCAACATTGAATTTCCAAAATTCGTTAACTGTTAATGGAGAGAGGTTCTGTAACATCTAACGGATTGAATCCAAGCGAGTTTCGCACAACCACAAGCGCATCACAAACAATAATTTATGGAATACGATAATCAAGTGATTAGAACGTTCGGAGCAATCTCTTAATTATTTAAGTTATGCATAAATTTAAAACAGAATAATTGCGAGTGTGAGTCGGGCCAAGTTACCACAAGAGAGCAGCCCAGTCCAAATTGAGGAGCAATTGTTGTTGTTAGGTCGAATCGGGTGAGCAGGCCCCGACCTTAACTTGGTTCCAATCGACGGCTCTGAGCGAACATGGGGATGCAGGAATAGGATGTTGAAGTCAACGACACCCCTCACGCGACAGAGCAGGTGACACTGGAGGAAGACGGCAGAGTTGTTGGATGGTTGGAGTCGTCGACAGTGAAGGACGTGAATGCGGTGGAGGCGGACACATAACACATGAACAACGTAGGCCGGCGGATACGAGCCTGGCTGGAGATGGCGGGTTGAGCGGCAGTCGGTGCTTGCGGCATCGGGAGGGATGAGCAGGCGTGGTACCCGGCAAATAGAGAAACAAAAATTTATTTTGTTTCTCTGTGCCCGGTTTTTTCTTCTAACTGGCTTGCTTTTCTTCTTAAATAGAGAGAAAAAATGACTAAATGATTTTCCCAAATTGTCTTCTCTTATTAATTGGCTGAAATTTATTTTCTTCCAAAATTGCCTTCTCTTCTTATTTGGCTGAAATTTGATTTTCCTGACTTATTTCCTTCCCAAAGTTGTTAAATTATCTTATGCCTACATGATTATTTCCAACCGTGCACTTTCCAAGTAATTCTCTGTTCGAAATTATCTCTCAAATATAATATTTTTTAATATCATTAATCTATTTTTAAACTTTCTTTAAAAAATCTATACGTTTTAAATAATTTAAGCTTGTTTGTTACGTCCTAACGCCTAAAATTACCGGACTTATTTACTCAGGGTCGGTCAAACCAACAAGCCAAACATTTTTTAAAATAAAAGCAGGTGCCCAAAAAAAAATACATAACAATAAAAAATGCATAGTGAATAAACTCCACGACGTATGATGACGTCTTGAAAATTTGAATGTGACGGAGGATGCATCAAGTCTTTAGATATCTAAGGATGCGCTCAACGGCTTGAAGATGAGATGTCCGAGGAGCATGCATAAAACGACTCATAACTCCCACAGCAAATGAGATGTCAGGCCAAGTAATTGTAACATAAATTAGCTTCCCCACCAAGCGTCGATAATACTCGGTATTTGTGAGCAGTTGGTCAGAATCAGAACCATGTGCAGAGAGTTTGTAATTTACATCCATAGGGATGTCCGTAAGTTTGCACCCTGAGTAGCTAGCATCGTGAAGGAGGTCAATACAGCACTTATGCTGGGATAAGACGAGTCCATCAGGTCGTCTGGCGAACTCGAGCCCAAGGAAGTAGAGAAAATTTCTCAGGTCTTTTGTCTGAAATGCTGAGTTCAAATATTGCTTTATTTGTTGTATTCTTGTAGAGTCGTCGTCAGTAATTAGGATATCATCAACATACACAAGGAGAATTACCGTGCCTGTTGGCTGATGACGAGTGAATATAGAGAAGTCAGCCGAGCTTCGTGTAAAACCAACTTCACAAACAACTTTGCTGAATTTTTCAAACTAAGCATGCGGAGACTGTTTGAGACCATATATAGACTTTCGGAGATGACATACATGAGACTCCCCCGTGATCACAAATCCGGGAGGTTGGTGTATATAGACAGTTTCCTGCAGATCACCATTGAGAAAGGCGTTTTTAATATTCAACTGATGGAGGGGTCAGTGGCGATGGACTGTTAAGGAGATCAGGACCCGAACAGTATTCAACTTGGTAGTCGGGGAGAAAGGTCTTGTTGTTGCGTGAACCCAGGGCCACAAGGTGAGCTTTTAGGCTGATCAACAATCCCATCCACAGCATGTTTGATAACAAAAACTCACTTGCAGCTGACACAGGACTGGCCGTGAGGAAGAGGAACCAAATCCCAGATTTGGTTAGCCCAAAGGACAGTCATTTCATCCTCCATGGCCGCCCGCCACCCCGGGTGTTGAAGCGCTTCCTGCACAGAGTTATAAATAGAAATGGAGGAAAGAGAGAGAGTAAAATGGTGGAGTAATGGAGAGAGGCGATGTAAAGACACATAATTCGCCAAAGGGTGAACCGTAGAGGTTGATACAGGATCAGCAAGCCGCGTGATGTCATCTGTAGAGGGAAGCTCCTTCAGGGAAGTAGTCTTAGACTTACGACGAGTATAGACACGGAGAGGTGGTGGAGGTAGAGAAGGGACCGGGAGAGGTGTAGGAGGAGGGGGAAGAGAGGGAATCGTGACAGGAATAGCAGGACGAGCAACAGTGGATGGTGGTGACTGGGTAGAAGGAGAGTGGTGGAATGGTTGATCCTCAAGGAAGGTTAGATCAACCGAGACAATCAGCTTGTTGTCGGTAGGTGAATAATAGACATAACCTTTTTGAGTGGGGGAGTAACCAACGAACATACACTTTGTAACGCGAGCAGCGAGCTTGTCAGTAGACGGTCCAAGTAGGTGGACATAATATATACATACAAAGGCACGGGATGTGAGAGAGAAGGGAGTCTTGGAAGGAAAGAGGAGACTAAATAGAGAGGTGAAGTTGAAGATGGACGAAGGCATGCGGTTGATGAGATGACAACAGTAGAGACCGTAAAGTTCCAATATTTTGTGGGCACCTGCATTTGAAACATAAGGGATCGAGCAACATCAAGGAGGCGACGATTTTTCCGCTCACCCACACCATTTTGCTGGGGGGGGGGGTATAAGCACACGAGGTGTGATGTAGGATGCCAAACTCTGTGCATAAATTGGAGAAGGCACGACCAGTATATTCGCGGGCATTATCGGTCTGAATGGTTTTTAGCATAGCAGAGAATTGCGTACGCGTCTCAGTTAGAAAAGTACGAAAAACAGATGTTAGTTCAGTACGATCACGTAGTAAATATAACCAAGTGAGACGTGAGTAATTATCAATAAATGTGACAAAATATCGATAGTCAAAAACACTGTGAACTTTATAAGGGCCTCTGATATCAGAATGAACTAAAGAGAACGGAGTATGAGTCCGGGTACATGTAGGAGGAAAAGAAATACGATGTTGTTTGTCGTAAATACATTATTCGCAAGTAAACTCTTGCAGGGAGATATCAGGAAGAACCTTCTTGAGAATCGAGAGGGGAACATGCCCAAGGCGGTGATGTCAGAGATACAGCCCATTCGACAGTCGTCCTTTACCAATGATACTCCGCGTGTGGCGATCCTGAATAACAAAAGAGGAAGGAGAAAACGTGATACAGCAATCAAGTTTCTGAGTAAAATGACTAACTGATAACAAATTGAGGGGGGATCCCAGAATATGGAGAATTGAGGAGAGAGGGAGAGTAGGAGTAAGCCGAAGATTAGCCGCGCCAACAACTGGAGTGGTATCGCCATTGGCAACAGTGATGAACTTGGGATAAACGGACTGTATATACTGCGGCGGTCTCTGGGATGTAATGTGGTGAGTAGCACCTGAATCCACGATCCAGTGGGGGCTATGGGAGAGACAAGATATACCTTCAGAAAAAGACGCTACTGAGCCAGATGAGCGACTGATCACGCCTTGGAGTTGTTGAAGCTGGGTGTGGAGATCATTGATATCTTGTCAGGTAGAAGAATCAGAATCTTGTGGAGCGCATGTGGGAGGAGCTGTAGTAGAAGCAGCGAGGTGTGGAGGCAAACCATACTTGCGGTAGCATGTAGCTTCAAGATGCCCGTCTCGACCACAGTAAGTACATTTAAAACTGGAGCGCCCAGCACGTCCTCGTCCCTGAGACGTGTGGCGGCCTCCCATAGCTGAAGAGCCACGAGCTGGAGCAGGAGTGGGTAAGAGTGGTTATTGAAAGAGAGCTGGTGAAAAGTTTGTAGGGGCCTTAGAAGGAGGTGTGACTTTGAGCAACATAGAGCAGACATCTGACTGGGAGAGCGTGGTGGAGGAAAGAATCTGAGTCCGGACACTGTGTAGGTGGGGAGGAACTCGGGCCATCATCATGGCAATCCCAACAGCTTCCTTTTGTGCCCTTTGTGTAGCAAGATCCGTGGAGGGAGGCTGATGTTGTATCCATGCCTCAACCAGAGTTTTGGCCTTGGAAACGAAAGAGGTCGAATCTCTTGTTCTCACGGGATACAGCGCTTGAAGCGTAGAGATGATATCGAACAGATGAAACAAGTTGTCTCTCCCAGAGTAGAGAGAGTGAAGCTCCTATCACATTGTCTTGGCCGTCTCATGATACATGGTCATGTGGTAGGGCTCGATGTCCATGGAATTGAGGATCCAAGATTGAACTCGGTTGTCATCACGCAACCAGTCGTCGGTAGGATCAATGGGAACGTCCCGGGTAAGGTGATGAAGAAGACCTTTAGTTTGTCGAACCCGACAAACAGAATGCACCCACTCCACAAAGTTGTGCTTCCCACTGAGAGAGATGGTGGTGATCTGAAGCTCATCACGAACTTCGGGAGAGGGGGCAGCGGCTCGAGCGGGAAGAGAGGCGGCCGCCGTGGAGTCCATTGTAGCAAGAGAAAAGGGCGGCCTGGCAACGAAGTTGCGGTTAGCGGCACAGCGGATAGAGGAACAATCCGCGCGACAAGCACAGCGGGTAAAGGAGCAGTCCGCGCGACAAGCACTGTAGGTAAATGAGCAATCCGCAAGACAAGTAGTGAGGAAGTAGAGAGGAGCGATTAAGGAGAGAGGCTGTCCGCACAGCAGAAGAAGCCGGCAAGAGAGCAAGCAGGAGACTGCAGACCAGCACGAAGTGGAGATCGCACGGTAAGGGCAGAGGCCGGCAGCAACAAAAGCGAGCTGCGGACAAAAGAATAGAGGCCGTCCGTGACAAAGAAGAGGCCGACAGCAAGAGCAAGCAGGAGACTACAGACAAACACGAAGTTGAGATCGCACGGTAAGGGCAGAGGCCGGCAGCAACAAAAGCGAGCTGCGAACAAAAGAATAGAGGCCGTCTGTGACAGAGAAGAGGCCGACAGCAAGAGCAAGCTGCGGCTAGATGAGAAGAAGAGCGGCAGTCCGCGGCAGAGAAGAGGTCGGCAGCAAGAGCAAGTTGCGGCTAGAGGATAAGAAGAGAGGCAGTCCACGACAGACAGACGTGAGGATAGATCGCAAGAGAACGCGAAGGCAAAACGGGCGGACAAGCGAAGCAGACCGCAACCCGTTTGGGGCAAGCAGACCGCGCTGAGAGAGCAGCGAGAAGAGATACCGCGGAGAGGGTTGCGGCTAGAGGTAAAACTGCACCAAGCAAGGAGAAGACCGCAACAGATAAAGGTAGTAGAAAGGCATGCAAACCGCAAGCAAAAGGAGCAGACCGTTGCGAGTAAAGAGCGAGGTCGCGCGACCACGGTGGAGAGAAAGCAGACCGCATCAGGGAAGGATGGTGGGACCCAGCAGCCAACACTATAAAACCAAGAGAAGGACCAAGAAAAACAAGGGAGGACAGCGCTATGAGTGTCCGACGGTGTAGGACTATCAGTCCGCCTGAAGTTTGAGAGAAAGAAAACTGCAAACACTGCAATCCGCCGAACACAGCTATCTGCCAAACACCGGAGGCCGCAGGAGGTGAGCGGTTAGGAAAAAAATAGGCCGCATAGACAGATCTCTACCTCTGATATCATGTAGAAGAATGGAGTAAACCTTGTATATACTTCTTGAATTACAAATTACAAGCATGAGTACAAATATATAGGGAGAAGAGAGAGAGAATCATCCCTTATACAAGATGCGGGACTAATACATGAGAAAATAAAAAATCCTATAATGGGCCTCTAAAGAGGCCTTTACAAACTATTTTCTAACACAAACAAAGAGACCCCAAATATCTCAGACAACTGCAGTTAAGAAAAGCCCAATAAGATAAAAATGATTGACAAAAGGCACAAATAAAAGCAATACAACTAACCCCTACAACCATTTTAGTTAGAAATTATAGGTAGGAGTATACTACTCTCACTTACTTTCTCGAACAGATAAGTACAAAAAGATTATTATAAGTAAAGAAACTATTCATACCATGACGCCTCGAAGTTTGTTTTTCCGGTGAACAACTACGTGGGATAAGTAGGTTGAAGAGTGGTACTCCATGAAGAAACTACGAACAGTATCATCGAGGGAAGACCCACTATGTGAAGGAATTCCGCGAACAAGAATTGTAAAATCTTGGGGTTGTGGCCTGGAAGCATTGAATAGTTCAAGCCGTTTAAAAGTAATATGATTGCACTCCTGCAAGGAAAAAGTAAGACCTCATAATTAAGTTTCTTACCCCAAAGCACAATAAGTTTTTAGTGTCACACCAATGGCAGGAAAAGTAGAAAGATCCAAGAGAAATAAAGCATAGCATCTATACAGAATAATAAACAAAGAAAGAAATCTGTTTAATTTCTTACGTCAAGTCTTTTTATAAATCAGACGGATATTTTTGCATAACAGAAAAAGCATCCTTTCAGAGCATAGCTGAAGGCCATTATTTCAATCAGCAAAAGTTTCTCTAGGAACAATACAAGAAGTGACAGTATGTGCATCTGATATATCAAGTTTTACTAGTCTAACAGAGATCTAGACAACAATAGTAGTTCAGTATCTATACTATCATCGCAAAGGATCTCTAGAAGCATAGAAGGTGTGAAGGAAGTTTTTTCCAGGAAAAAGAACTTACATAATATAACAGATAGCACACAACTCCTGTGATAATGTATGCAGAGGAAAAGTGAGCCCATAACCTGAGCAAACATGAAAGGACAAAAACATTTAAATTACACCAATATGCCATATAGCAAAATAGAGTTGTGTATATTTCGTTGGTTAACTATCATAAAGGGCACGTTTCATAATGAGGTAACAGTGTGAAATTGATTAATTAGAAACAAGAATCACCTTGTCTTGCAAGCAATCCTAGCTAAAGGAAAGTTGTATAGAAAATTTTGAATATATTCCAAAATTTTCCAGGCAATGACTAGCAGATAAAAAATTTTATTTAAGGACTTGCAATTGCTAAAAATAAAACACACTAATAAAATAAGAGAAAAGGAGTCGCTAGTGATTATGAGCATGATATTCTTGCATTGCATGCTCACTGAACTTGAACAGCAATATTGTGATCTATTATAATTATGAGAGTATTCAGTGTTACAATGTGTTATTATATTCAGCTTTTTTATGTGTCATGTAATGTTGTATTGGTGAACCCAATCCACCGCCATATATAGAAGGGATTAGGGCTCCTTCTAATTAATTAATTTTCTTCCTCTCTTACATGGTATCAGAGCCACCCGCTTCTCTGGTGCCCTAGGCGTCGCCCGCATGCTGATCCCGCTTCCGCCTGCTCATCCCGCCGCCTGATTCCGATTCCGCCTCCCAATTTTTCTTCTTCTCTAGGATTTGTGGCCCCTCTTCTTCCGGCGTCGGTTATGCCGTGACGTTTTTGCCTCCTTCCGGCGCCGCTTGTTCTCTCAACCATTGTATGAAGTGGATTTCTATTCCTCTCCTACACTTGTATGTGTTTGGTGTAATCAACCGTTCTTTGCAGCCCTACGTGGAGTGTGGTCTCTAGATTTCTATTCTTGAGCCACTATGTCTTCGCCGAGACCTTACGTGAACTTTCGAGACCACTAGACGAACCAGTCGAAACAACTTGAGAACGAGCTTGCGTGAGGTATTTGGACTTCACGAGACCTTTCGACGAATTACATGAGAGCTCTCGAGAGTAAAATTCTTTGAGTATACGACGAATTAACTTAAACTGACTAAGTCTTCAAACCATCTCTGAAACCTTAAAGCAGCTTACATGAACTCTCGAGAGTACTCGACGAATTTCACGAGTACTCGCGTAAGTACTCGACGAATTCGTCGAGTAAATACGAGAAAATTAAGATGCTTTAACTTAGCAATTCTGGACAACAGTTCTCAATGATCTCTCAAGTACTCCCGCGATTACTCGACGAATTTCGCGAGAGCTTGCGTGAGCTCTCAACGAATTTCACGAGTACTCACAAGACTACTTGACGAAATTACTTAGCCAATTCTAAAACTTCTGGACAGCAACTTTCTTTGTGAAGCTAGAGATGAAGTACACCCCATTAGAGAGATTACACACGGGTCAACACGATGTTCTATAAAATGAGTAATTACATTGCATAGAACTGTGTTTGGGGACTCATTATAACTGGCAATGGTTTATACTTTGCAATTAAGACCTGCACCGCACATAACTAAAACTAATATAAAATACATACTCAATTCAACTTAGTTCAAGAGACACTTCTTCAAATCAAGGCTATTGTAAATACAATACCCAGCAATCTCCCCCTATTTGAAGAAGTAAGAACTCTATATACCAAGCTGAATTGCACAGAAGAGGAAAATATACAAGAAGCACTTAAATGACATAATGAAACGAATTGAGAGCAACAAAACAAAAGAGATCGACAAAATAATAATATTTATATAAGTATTTCTTGTAGCATTTCAAGACATTCAAATCATAACTGATCATAAAGAAATACAAGTCGTATGATTACCCTTTTTTCTTCTCATTCTGTCTGTCAAAATAAGCATTTGGCTTGGGATAGTATATTGGTGGAGAAGGAGCATCCGGATTGGATTCTCCATGCTTTCTGAAGTGGAGCCTCCTATTCACGTTTGAAACTTCATGTTTATCTCATTCTTCTCTGATGTAGTATTGTCTTGATTCCTCATTTGATAGATCAATTAAATCAAAAGTGTTCAGAATAATCCCATTGGAGATAGGACTCCAAACTTCAGCAAGATCTTTCTTTTGAGTTGGTTCTGATCTGCTTGCAGACGGTCCTTCCTCATATCTTCTCCTTTTTTGACGGGGCCTTGAGGATTCTTCCATAGCAGGATCAAACCAAACTTGATTGTATTGCATAGGAGGTGCAAATGGCTCTGAGCCTTCAAAAGGTTGTTCTGCGTACTCTGGATCTGCAACAGGGTGCTTCGACGGTGAAAATTGAGCTGGAAACCGAGCTGGGGCACACCCAGTTAGCTCCTCATGCAACCACTTTATATTCTGATAATAATATTCATTTACATTGTGCACTTGGTTGCGCACATCACTACTCAATGAGTCCATTCTGCTCTTTAACTTTTCCTCCCCCTTTCTGACTTCTTCAGTAAGAGTTTAGATAATTTCAGCTTTGTATTCTCCCATTTTCCCGTCTATATAATGCATGCTTGCATCATGAGAATGCATCATATCATCATCCTCAGTAGGCAGGTGAACTATCTTTCCATACACATGCCCAATGTCCTGGATGGCATGGTTTATAGCTCTACCACCTTGGGTCATCCACTCAGTCAAATAAGTCTTCAATTTTTTCATGTTATGATTTACCAGAGCTAACCCATTATTCAGATCCTTCTCCAACTGACCTACTTTGCGAAATACTTGTTTCAAGGAAAAATCAAAGTAGTCTTTCTATTTGGCTAGCAGGGCTTCTATAGACTATAGGAAAGAATTATCTGATGGGGGGACTCTCACCCTGAGATCTGTGAACTTCAAAACTGGGAGAATTAGTCACAAAACTGCTGGATGCAGCTCCCCATGGAGATGGAGCAGATTTGATCACCACACAATCTGACTCCACAGCAATTTGTTTTCCTTTTATCAGAGCAAGTTCAAGATTTGGTTCCAATGGCTCTTGGATGGATGGCTCTGCAGTAGTCTCAACTAGAAGTTCATCCACCAAAGGAACTGCCTCTCCAGCATGAGTTCCTTCTAGAACAGCCGGTATTTCAGCAATTTCTTCAGCTAATTCTTCTTTGTTCTCCCCCTCAGCAACTGTACCAACATTCTCAGTTGCTTCATGGGGGGGTGAAGGCACATCCTTCTCCACGGATGCAGGGTTAGGTCTATCCTGCATACCAGAACATTCACCAACTTCCCTTTTTGCACCTTGCCTAGGAATCCTCCTTTCCCATCTATTAAAAATCGAGGAGTCTATTTTCTTGAGGTGATGAATTTGCATTCTTGTGGACATATCAAATTGATTTTTGTCCAATTGATTGAGGTAAAGAGTGATAATTCTTCCAAAATTTGGTGTCATGAAGTAGGCCTTTATTCTGCCAAACAGGACTGTTCCCCAATTAATTCTTTTCCTGCAGATAATTGCTGTCAGCAGCCTGAACATGTCTCCTGAAACGTAATCGTGAGAACCGGTCTTACAAAGGGCAAACTGCTCGAGAATGTCAGTTAACAATTTGTCCTCATCGTTCATTTCCTTCCTTCAAATTGTAGTAGTTTTCTTCTCTAAGTCACCGAAAGATAAAGCTCGATTGTAGTCTTCATCAGTTAGCTCATCGTCTTGCTCTACCTCCGACATCCACAGAAATTGATTTAGAAACTTAGGCTTCATTCGAACCTCAAAATATTGAACACTGGTCTTGATCAAAGATCCTTCATGTTTCAGTTCTGTATTTTTATAGAATTCAAGAACATCTCTGTCCAGTACACGACATTCTTTCTCCAAAACGAACGATAAACCGGCGGTTTCCAGTAGTAGAATGATATTGCAAAATTCATCGGGCGTGCTAGCAAACCTAGACCTAACGAGCACTCCTCCTACTTGAAGATTATCCGCTCCTCTTCGAGCCATTCAGAGAACTGTAGAAAATATGACGAGAGACGATGATCGAACAACAGAGAAACGAAGAGTCGTCGGCACAGTTCGACGGAGGGTTTCATGAAGTATGTGTGAAGTCTCGTAATGCCCTTTAAAACACTTATATAGATATTTTATTTTGTGGAAATCGAAGAGACGCGTAGCTTTGAATATTCGATAAAGATTCTTCGGATGCAATAATAAAGAAAGTCTAGATAAGTACATTCGTCGAAAGCTCACGTGAGTTCTCATGAAGCTCGTCGGGATGACTCGTGATGTCTCGTCGATTGATTCGTCGAAAACACTTGACTTCTTCTGATTTATTTCACGAGTACTTGCGTGAACTTGAAGAGAATTTCTTCACTTGGACAGATTTCTCAAATTTCTTCAACGCTTCATGATTCTTTGTTGAGCATTCCAAGTTCCATTTTGAAGAATGTGAACTTAGCTCAATCCTGCGGATTCGTGAAAATATCTGCAACCAGCTTGTCCGTTGAAACATAGAAAAAATTTATGTCATTGTTCTCCACATGCTCCCGGATGAAGTGAGTGTATCTCGATATGTTTTATTTGGCTGTGAGACACTGAATTATTAGCAATTGTTATTGCACTGGATGAGTCGCAGAATATTGGAATCTCTTTCAACTTTATGTTGTAGTTTTCATGTTGATTCTTTATCCATAGAAGTTGTGCATAACAACTGCCTGCAGAGATATACTCTAACTCAGCTGTTGAAATTGCCACGCAATTTACTTCTTGCTACTCCAAGAGATAAGCCTCCTTCCAAAGAATTGGCACGTTCCGGAAGTGTTTTTCCTGTCATCTCTGCTTCCAGCAAAGTCAACATCTGAAAAATCAATCAGCTCTCAGTCATTACTTATTGGGTATCATAAGCCAAGATTCGGTGTCTTTAAGGTATCTCAAAATCCTCTTTACAGTGGCGTAATGAGATTTCTTAGAGATCACCTGAAACCTAGCGCAGACACATGTTCAAAACATTATATCAGATCTATTAACAGTAAGGTAGAGCAAAAATCTAATTATGTTTCTGTACTTGGTTTCATCAAAAGATTTCTCTTTCTCATCCTTGTTCAGAGACATAGTTGAACTCATTAGAGTCCTCATTGAGGTTGCATTTTTCATTCCGAATTTCTTAAGTAACTTCTTGATGAACTTCGTTTGAGAGATAAAAATTCTACCTTCACATTGCTTCACCTGAAACCCTAAGAAATACTTCAGCTCATTCATATTGCTCATTTAAAACTTCTTATGCATCAAGTTAGAAAACTTTTTTCAAAGGTTGTCGACTGTAGATCCAAATATAATATCATGGACATATATTTGTACTAGTAGAATCTTGCATTTTACTTCTCTAAGAAATAATGTCTTATATATCCTTACTCTCAAAAACTTGTTTTCAACAAGAAAGCTAGATAGCGTCTCATATCAAGCTCTAGGAGTTTGTTTTAAACCATATAGAGCTTTACTCGGGAGATAGACATGATTAGGAAGGGTTGGAACGACAAAAACTGGTGGTTGTTCCACGTATATTTCCTCCTTTAAATTACCAGTAATGAAAGCTGACTTCACATCCATTTGTAGACTTTAAAACCTTAGTGAGCAGCATAAGCTAGGAACAATCGAATTGCTTCAAGTCTGGCTACCGGAGCAAAAGTTTGATCCAAGTCAATTCCTTCTTCTTGTCGGTAACCTTGAGCTATAAGTCTGGCTTTTTCTTTATAATAACTCCATTTTCGTCTAGCTTGTTTTTGTAGACTCACTTCGTCTCTATAACATTTTCACCTTTGAGTCTTGGTACTAACTCCCACACCTTGCACCTTTCAAACTGATTGAGCTCTTCTTGCATTGCTACGATCCATGAAGCATCATTAATTGCTTGTTCTAACTTCTTCGGCTCAATCTGGGAAAGAAAACTCAAGTGCAGGGCTTCGTTAGATGTACATCTTCTTGTTTTAACTCCTTCACTGGGATTTTCAATGATCAGATCAACGGGGTGATCTCTTGAATGTATGATCATTAAATTCTTTGCAGCGCCAGTAGAATGTTCTGCTTATTCTGGTGCATGTTCTTTATCTTGATGTTCTTCATCCTCAATCAAGTTCGGAGTGTTGACTTTGATGGAAGTTGAGAGATTTTCTTTTACTGCTTCTACTAAGTTTAGCACTTTTAGCTTTAAACATGCATCTTCAATAAAAACACTAGAAGAGTTGTTATGAAGCATACTCGTCTCATCAAATACAACATTGATAGACTATTCTACAACCACGGTTTTCTTATTAGAAATCATGTATGTCTTACTATGGTTACTATATCCTACAAAAGTACCTTCAAAATATTTTTCAATAAACTTTGTTTTGTGATACTTCCCGTTATTAAGGCTCCGTTTGTTTAGGCGTTTTTGGCCAGCCCGTTTTAGTCAAACGTGACTGTGATGGCCGAGCTCGTTTGTTTTTCCGCCTCCTTTTCCAGTCGTCCGGCGTTTCTCCGCTCTCAAAAAAATGCGGGAGGAAACACTGCCAAGCAGCTCCAGTTCTCTGCGTTTCTTCACGCAGTGGCGCCCTCCCGTGCCAGTGATCTGCCGCCCCTCCCGTGCCAGCAGCTCCACCGCCGCCGGCCTCCCCAGAGCCCGCCGGACCCCGGCGAATCCACCTGGGGAAGTCCGACCGGGCTCCGGCAGGGCCCCAGCCGCCGCCGGCCCTAACCGTGAGGTCCTATATCAATAGTAGATGATTTTTCTTTAAGATAGTATGCTACAAGAAAAAATTGTTGTAGCTTCGGAAAGACTGGGAAAGTTTGTTTGGCTAACAGTCGTCAGTTCATGAAATTTTGGAGGGTCATTCATGGTGGTAATGGATTAGCTCAGGAAGGCTATATAAAATCAATGGGATACAAATTTGATACAAATGACATTCACCACAAAATATATATAAACCATACACTGCAGCTATGAGCCCTTAAGTCATCATCTGTTTGCAGTATTAATTTATAAGAAGCTAAACCTAATACTCATAGACTACATCTCTCGTTCTAACAAAAAAGTCTTTACCAGGCATAAGAAGCAATAAAAACACTATCCAATAAGTTGATGCAAATGAAAGCAAGCACATCATGGATATGAACTCTGAATTCAAGGAGTTTACCTACTTGAGCCATCCTTTACATTTGAAATGGTGAACGAAGATAATGATTTGTTTGGAAGGTCATAGAAATCAACTTCACTGATTTGATCCCCAAAATAATTTATGGGAAGAAGTATAAATATTCCCATAAACCCAGCAACAGAAAATACTCTCAGACTGCATTAAAAACAAGAAAGAATGGATCATTAGAATAAAATTTGTGAAACTATTGATACACGAAAACTGGAAGTACTAAATAATATAGAACCAAAAGATGAGGCATTGGCTTCCATTAAACTCTTTATTAATGGTGAAAGCAAGTAACATCACTTGCAAAACAGATACAGTGCTCTGGAAGCATGCATCACCTAAATGTGTTATCTCATAAACTAAAAAAAATACAATGTCAGTGGAAACCAATTGATACACTTAAAAAGGGAACTGCAGCAAAATAAAAGCACGCAGTAGGCTTTGACAGTGAAAACTAAACAATGCAAGCTCTATTCGTAGTAGTGTTGGGAAATATCTCTTATCTAACATAGAATGATGCATTCAAGTAACAGATAATCCTACAATAAAGTAGGATTAATAATGAAAACACAAATCTCACACAACTATCACAAATAGATTGCAAATAATTTCAGTAAGCGAGCAAATTAGGCTTTCCTCTTCTTACAAATATGTAAGCGATTAGAGTCCTGCAAATCAAGATTAGTCACAACAAACAAACTACAAGAGCAAGGCATCTATAATCATACAAATACCTACACCAGTAGAACAATAAAGAAAAATAGTGAAGCGCAGACAACAAACACACACACACACACAAATGAGAGGCCGTACGCAAAGGCATGGAGATCCGGTAAGTCATAGAAGTAGTGGTGGCCACCCCTAATGATGAGGAAAGTGGTAAGGGTTGTGTAGAAAAGAGTGGGGGATGATTGAGAAACGACAGGCTGGGTTGCAGTTTTCGAGTGGGGCTAGAACTGTCAAGAAGTGGAAGGGGGTTGTATATGACCAGGACAGTGGCTTGGAGGACGGTGGGAGCTGGGTATGTTGGGAGGGATGTGTGGGAGGGGCAGGCGAGTACTGTCATGGTGGAAAGAAGGCGCGGAGAGAGCTGGAATATGGACGGGCGGCTGAAGGTGCAAAAGCGGGGGTATGGTTTGAAAGGTTCCAATAAACTGCCAGTAGAGTTTTGGCAAGAGGATGGGTGGTTGGCACGGCTGTCGGGTATGGAACAGGGGGCGTCCAGCACTAATAAATAAGGACACAAAGATAACTAACCAACTAGTCACTACCTTGGGGTTTCATGTAGTCGGAATTACCAGAGAGCCCCAGATTCCCGGAAGAAAACTCTTCAAAATCCATAGCGAACTCAAAACAAGTGACCCTCGTTATTTTACTAATCCTTCTTACGGAAACACTTGTGGACAACTATGATTACTCGTACACGATAATTACCCGATCATTGTAAATAAAACATCAAAAAATGCGAAAATAATACATGGAAATGTCCAAGCAGCACTCCATAGTCAATATGCAACAACGAACTCAAATCGTTCAGATGACAATCCAATCAATGTCTTCTGCAATGATAGACGTGCATGGCCCCCATTGTGGGAGTTGGGGATCGAAGACCCCCATCAAGTCCCCCAACTCAAATCATTCATCTCCAATGAATGGAGATGATCATAATGTCGTTACAACTCCGAGGCTTGTTCGTGAAGCTCTGTGGATGTCATGCAGGTATCGTCGATGAAAGAGCGTCCCTCTCCAGTAAACTAGGTATCACCATGTTTGTCCAGTGTCCATCGAGCATGGTTATGTACTAATGTCACACGATGTCAATAATGTTCGCAGAAGTCAACTCATGTGGTGTCGACCCCAGAGAGATCGTTGGTGGCGCTGGTAAAGCAGTAAGTGTCTAATTAAATAGTGAGTGAGGTGCATTTGTAAGGTGGAGGTGGGTTTGAGGATGTGGTGGGTGAGGCTCAGAGGAGGGTCCAAGGTACGAATCTGCATAATCACGAGGTTTTTAGTATGATGTGAAGTCTTCATTATCGAATACGGGTGGATATCCATACTCGTAGGAATGTCAAGCTCGTAATCATTCATTTGAGACATCTCATGGTAATCTTGGGACTCATTCGCTTGGCATTCAGCTTTTTAGCTAGCCCCAAAGGGAGCCTCTCTGGGCGTATTCGGACCATCACCTGCTCGTATTAGCAAAAAATTTGATTATATATGTAACTATCTGTATAAGGTTTATATGATTTATTACTAAGATCCAACTAATGTAACTCATGTAAATGACAAACAAAACACACGGCAAACAGGCTTGACTCTAACGGGATAGGAATGAAGTTAATAAGCTTCCTAGAATGATATCAAAATAGTACATGAAATGGACTCAACTAAGTAGACTTATTGACAAAACAATTATACGTGAACTCCATTATAGGGAGAACCAAGTGCCAACTAGCCAAATGCTCACCAACTAGGCACCGTAACTGATTTCCAAGGCTCCAATTAACAACCTTAGTATGTCTGGTGGTATGAGATGAGAACTTCAGGATCGTACCTACCATGTGTCATTGTATCTTCCAAAAATAGCTCAAAAAATTTGTGTCTCGGTCGAACATTATGGCTTAGGCAAAACATGCAATGTAAAAAAATCTCTGACAAATAATGACGTCGTGTGACATGTCAGCAATCTTGCTACACAAATGAAATGAGTCATCTTAGAGATGTGGTCAACAACAATTTATATGGAGTTGTACTTCCTCAGAGTGCGAGAGATCCTGATGTCACGGCCTGCCATATTCGGCCTGCCTGTTCCAAATTTTATGCTAGACCAGAGAAGATTCTAGAGAAATCTGGAGTTTTAGGGATCCTTGTACATAGGAAGATGGATGAAGATTATAGAGAATACTAGGATAATCTCATGGGAACATTCTAGAGTAACCTAGAGAATTCATGAATATAGGAATTACAAGAGACGTACAGAATAATCAAGAATATGAGACATTCTAGATCCTTCCATACTATAGAGGGAAAATTCATTGGGGCCTATAAAAGGGGAAGGCTCCCACATTTGTAAGCATCCAAATTTTGGACAAGCAAAGGAGTTCTTTAACTTGTGATTACTCTCTTAAGTTGTTTTACAATCTTCTCTTCTTTACCAACAAGTTCTTGCAGGAGACTGACTTAGCTATGCTACACAGAATGGCAAAGAGGAGTTAAGGTTGCACGGGCACTTGCAAGGAGACAAATACATGACAGTTGATATCAGCGATAGGTCAAGTTCGTGATTAGTGCTAGAAGAAGACTTAGATAGCTAGTGAAATGGCAACTTAAGCATGGAGGAGTGTGTTAAGGAGGTCGTGCAACAAGTTAAGAAGAAGCGAGGTCAAATAAGAACTCATGAGGAAGGAAATTTGGATCTTGCCTTGATGAATTGGGACAAGTGCATGATGTCAGTGGGACAGGACCACCTATATGTTCACAAAGAACTAAAGAGCGTCAAGCAATTTCTACCAGCATGTGAAGAGTTGGAACTACTGAGCATGAACAAGTCACCTGACACCCAATTGCCAGTGACATTGAAACCACACATCGGCACTCTATATGACATCACTACAAAGCATAAATCTGGCCCAACCTTGGATTCGGGTACCAAATCTAAGACAGGGTAGGATGTGATAGTGAACACCAAACAATGAGCCCTAAGTGTAGTGTTACTGTGTTAGTAAAACACGCTATCAAACTTATGATGATGTATGTAAACAAAAGACAATGTGACAATAAAGTGCAGTTAATAATGAAAGTGCAAACCTAGCACAATTATCAAAAACAAATTGCAAATAATTTTAGTAAGCTAGCAGGCCAAGCTTTTCTTCGTTTGGAGGGATAAGAACTAATATGTGCAGTGATAAAGGTCTTGGAACAAAGAATTAGTCAAGGAAAATAAACTACCAGAACAAGGCATCCATAATCATATAAATAACCACGTTCACACAATAATAAAGAAGAATAATGAAAATCAAACAACAAACACTCGCAAACAAGGGGGTGTAGGCAAAGGTGCGGGGATCCGGTAGTCATAGATACGGCAGTGGTCTCTCGAACGATGAGGATAGTGGTATGAGGATTGAATAGGAAAAGGTGGGGTTGTGGGGTTGTGGGGGGGGGGGGGGGGGGCTGTTCGAGTAACGCCAGCCCGGGATTGTTGTTCGGTAGTGGGGTTCGGGTGTCCGGGAGTGGAAGAGGGTCGTATATAACATGAACAGTGATTTGGAGGAAGGCGGTGGTTGGGGTTGTTGAAAGGGTGTGTGGAGTGATATGGGTTGGAAAGAAGGGTCAGCAGCTAATGGAACTGCAGCATTGGCTGTTGTGAGGAGGTATGGCGGATGGCTGAAGGTGCATCGGTTAAGGCATGGTTTGAATGGTTCTGATGGGTTGGAAGCAGGATTCTGGCAGGAAAATAGTTGCTAGGCTGGGCTGTGGGGGATGGAAAAAAGAAGCGGCAAACAATGATAAGGAAGAAAAGATAACTAATCAAGGATTCGACATCTTGAGATTTCATGGAGTCCACACCACGAGAGCTCGCTAGATTTCGGGAAGAAAACTCCAAAATCTACAATAAACTCAAACCAGGCATCCTCCATATTTATACTAATCCTACTTAGGGTAATCATCCTAGACAAATATAATTGACAGTACATGATAGTTATCCGATCTCTCCAAATAAAACATCAAAAAATATGAAAAACAGCATAAAAATGTCCAAACGATGCTACAGAGGCAACCGCGGAGTCAAATCATTCAGATCACGATCCAATCAATGCCTCCAGTGAGAATAGCCGTGTTCAGGCACACTATGCGACGGTCCGCACTTGAAGTGTGATCCCCATCAGAAATATCTTGTAACTTAATGTTTATATTAGCAGGCTGATTTGTAGCAAGTTAAATATGAAATAATGCTTGTATAATAAAACCATTTTAATGATAATTTGTTTAAAATCATAAGGTCATTAGAGTTTATAAAAGGAGAGTTAAACTCAAACTAGACGGTAAGGTTATGAATATTGGATGTTCCAAAATAAATTTCATAAGAAATGCATTGTCAGTAAATCATTTAAATCTCACTTATAATTATAGGTACTAATCCTCGATGGACACCATAGATAAAACTCGGGTTGATATTATGAACATTACTAATTTAGGAATTTACATAAGTCCATCTTAGCATGATCTTCATGCACAACTTTTGCACTTTTCAATTGATGGCATTAGAAATGTCTCTTCAATAATGTAATATGAAATGAGCTCTCATCTCTATATATTGGAGTTACAGAGCGAACCCATGGTTGAGAACAGATACATCATTTTCAGCTTGGAGATATCAAAAGTGAGCAATAGCTCAATAGTGTCAGCAAGTTGATATTTGGACAGGACAAATGGATTGCACACATTTCCTTTATCAATGTGATCATTAAAGAAGATTCAATCAATTTCTAAATTCTCGGTCCTGCCATGTTGCACGGGATTATGGGCAATACGGATTGTAGTCTTATAGCCATAATATAGGACGACGGGTCTTTGCAGGAGTATGAGGCATGCAGAACAAATTTCCAACATAGATTATCATGCAAACACTTGTGGTATCACATCAACCTTTGCATAAATGCCCAATCCTACCATATTGCACAAGATTATGGGCAATATGGAGTGTGGTCTTATTACCATGATATAGGACGACAGATCCTTGCAGGAGTTTGAGGCACGCAGAATAATTTTTTGACATACATTATCATACATACCCTCGTGATATCGCATGGTATTCAACCTTTGCATAGTATTTAGCAACAACATTATATTTTTCACTCTGCCGTGTGACTACTTTTCATCAACGGATGAGCAATTTTCAAGTCAACTTACAATAATCCAAATCCCGTCCAATCAACATAGTGAAGACTTTGATCTTCAAATGATTGTTTCATGAGTAGGATCCCTCTATTAGGGGTTGTTTTAAGATATTGAAAGACGCAATAAGCCGCTTCTTGATGTTTGCACATATTTACTCAAAATCCTTATTACATATCATGATAAGTAAATGTGACATGTAGATCAGTCTACCAACCAATCTTTGATATTTAGAAATATCAACAAAATATTTGTCTTTATCTTACTTAATATTACGATGTGCCTCAATTGTTTGGGCGAAAAGTGTCAATAACTATACAGCACAACAATGACAAAGGGTGGGTGAATGTGAATGGGCATAATACTTGGCTGCGAGTGCAAGAGTGAGATTTCTAGGGGGTGTCGCGAGTTTCCAGACTATCGAGCCCCTTGCAAAGGAGGAGAGTGTCGCTTGTGGCGAGGCCAAGTTTCACACAACACGAATCTTAGTTGCGTGTGATGTTATTGATTGTTCAAAAAGAGTTACAACAGTTACAAGAGAGCTTGAATTGCCTGTCCAAGGGTCTCGCAAGAACCATTCAGAATTCGTGCGAATACCAAGGGCATATTGCTTGGATTTTGGATATCCTTAGAGCTACAGTTTGTGGCCTATTTATAGGCTTGGGGAGCTCTGCCAGCGAGGAACCTCTAAAAATATGGGTGCCCGCTTACAAGATATGGTAAAAAATGCTAAGAACTGAGAGCAAAGTTGACTGCGAGATCGTTGATGTGGTCGGTGAATGCATAGATCGGCTGGCCAGATGTGGGGAACTGGCTCTTTCCAATTGTTGATGGCGAATATGGCGGAATTTTGGCAGATATTATGTGCGCAGACAGGATTCCCGCATTTTTCAAATTTCTAACAGGAGGTTTCAGAGAAATAGTGTCTGTGAAACCTATTCAACCATAAATGCTCCCCGCGCTCATATATAAATCAATCCTTGGGCCCTTAGCCACATTTCAAATCCCAGCAGGAAACCTCGGTCTCGAAGCCAAAAATTTGTGTCAAAGAGGAGCAATATCTATCACGAAGAGGGCGTGATTTGGCATGCGGAGGAGCAGAAACGGAGCCTTCAGGAGAAGGAGGCAGTCGAGAAGGAGTTGCTCGCTGCCACAGACCCTGCCTTGTAGAGGCCTCTTGCGAGATCGTCGAAAAATGGGAAGGAGGTTCCTCTCGGAGACTCTCGCCGTCCGGCGAGTACTTCAAGTTAGTTCAACCTGAACTTATTGCTTCTAGGTTCTACGGATTGTCTTTCTTTAACCTTGAGCTAATCATCTTTGTCATGCAGGTGCAAAAGAAGATGCGCCTCAATGTGGTCATATTGATCATACTGAAGAGGAGTATCGGCGAGTACTCTACGATAACGACAAGTTGTGGTATAGGCTCCAGGCGTTGGAGAGCAAGCAGAAGGCCTAATCCGAGGAGATCATGCGGTTGAGGCGGCTGGTAAAGAAGCCATGACAATCACCCACTGCTGCAACTTCAGTGCCTCCAGCAACAGCGGTCTGGAGGTTATCCGCAGCAGCAGACTGGAGGTTATCCACAGCAGCAGTTTGGAGGTTGTCCGCAGCAGTAGTCTGGAGGTTATCCGCAGCAGCGGTCTGGAGGTTGTCCGCAGCAGCGGCATGGTGGTTGTCTGCAACTGCGGTCTGGGGCCAACCCGCAGTAGCGGACTCGGGACTTTCCTTTGTGGAAGATCAGCGGCATCCCAGGACTTTCCTTTGTCAAACCGCATAGACCGCGCGGCTTGTATTTAGTCTCACATCGCTTGTTGTATTCTCTTATCTCCCTCATTTTCTAGATATAAGGGGGCATACCTTTATATTATTTATGTTTTTAGAGCAATAAAATTTGCTTTTATTTAACTCTTTTTACACATTTTAATGGTACTTTACGATCACATAAGACCCCTGATGGACCTCTCCACTTCAACCAATCTTCTTTGATTCTATGTATCACATCTTTATCAACACCTTTTCTTTTTGAACTATCAATTCAAAATATTTAAAGTACTCACTGCAGAAACTATTTTGATCACCCAACTTAATAACAAAGTCATTCATCTTTCTTGCACTGCTAAATCTAAGCTCCATATACTTTATATTTGTCTTGCTCAACAGAAAACCCTTCTTTTCTAAAGTGACTCATCAAGATTCAAGTTTCACATATACACCCTCGTGCATTTAATCCACCAAAAATGATATCATCTGCAAACAATAAACACCAAGGTATTGCTTGTTGGAGGTCTGATGAACTCATCTAAGATAAGGGCTTAAAGCTGAACCTTGATGTAAGCCAACAGTGATAGGAAATTCTTGTGTGTCCTTCAGATGTCCTTACCCTCGTCACTAAATTTGTATACATATCTTTGATTATTTCAATCTATGATACATTTAGACCTTTCTTTTCTAAGACTCCCCAAAAGATCTCTCTTGGAACCTTATCATAAGTCTTCTCAAAATAGATAAACTGCATACGCAAATCTTATTTTCTTTCTCAATAGTTGTCAATGAGTCTCCTCAATAGTTGTCATAGTCGGCCGCCCTAGCAGGAATCCAAATTGATTCTCCGAGATGCTAGTCTTTTGTCTAATTTTTCTTTTTATTACTCGTTCTCGTAATTTCATGGTATAACTCAGTAATTAATTCCTCTGTATTTAACGTAATTTTGTATATCACGTCCATAAAAAGGCCCAAACAAACACCAAAATTTGTTTTAGTCCAAAACTTTCCTCCCAAAATCGATTGGATCAATTCCATCGTTTAAAACACAAAACGAGCACAAAGATTGGTTTTGATATGCCCAAAATCAATTCTTCCTCTCAAAATCTGCCAAACAAATGCACCTTATTTTCTAGTTCCAAAAAGTAAATTCATGTGTTTCAAGAGAATAATTATTAGAGATAACAAGCCATATAAACCATGCAAAGATATCAAAAGGAAGGGATCTTACAATCAGTGTTTATAATATCAAAAGGAATAGTACTGAGCTTTGGAAAAAGTAAATTCAGGTGTTTCAAGAGAATAATTATTAGAGATAACAAGCCATATAAACCATGCAAAGATATCAAAAGGAAGGGATCTTACAATCAGTGTTTATAATATCAGAAGGAATAGTACTGAGCTTTGGAGTATGGTTATGACAATCGCATCCAATTAAGCAAGTTGAATGAAATTCAAGCCCAACCATATAAAATTCTTCAGACATAATATAAATTCTAGGAAAATGTATCATAAAGAAAAGAACCATGAGCGAACCTAAAGACAAAGATCCTCATGAAGACGACGGCGTCCAGGCCGCAGGAAGCCAGAAGCTCATCTTCCGATGGCTTCCAAGCGTTCCTCACCCATCCCGGGGTTGGCAAGAGACTATCCAAGTTAAAATCCCGCCTTCGCTGCACTTTACCCTCGGCAACAAGCCGCGGGGCATAGACCTCGATGTTGCTCGGCTGCTTTCTGAGTACGGAATATAGCGCAAATAATAGAACGCACAGACCGAGATTGATGCCGACAGAAGTCAGCAAGGCCGATAGGATCATCGTTGAGATAATAATCAAAACTGCAAACCCTCGAAGTTCACCGGGCGCCAAAGAAAGAAACACAGACTGGCATGGGCGGAGAAGTAAGGTAGAAGAAGCAGAGCAGTATACATAGGTAGAAAAAGAAGCACAACGATACCAATTACGAGAAGTCGCCGTCCGATGCCGATGCGGCGGATGTCGATGTCGATACCCATACGGTCTGGCGTGGGTCTACTTTGGCAATCGGCACGGCGCACATGACCATCACTCTGCCTAGAATTGTTTATTCTCAGCCACGACTTCTTCGTCACTTGTATTATCAAGCATAATAAATCATAAAAAAGGTAATCCATGAGATTTTGAAAACAAAAAATTAACTCAATAACAAAAAAGTAATTAAATAACATAATATTTGTACCTATATGTAGCTATTTTCGAAGATGCGGGCGCAGATTTTGCCGTATAATCACAAATTTCAACGGCACAGATCAATCTCCGCAAAATGCGGCCGTATTTCTCCAATACAATCGTATTCAAAAGTGGCCGTAGTACGGTCACTTCAAATCTGTGTTGTTGATCTTAAGAAGTAAACGGTTGGATTTGCTCGTGCACCAGCATAAGATACATGTACCAAATTATTGAGGTAATATTTAAGGGTACTGCTTGGAGCTATTCTAATACAAAGTATGAATTGTTTTTTTTATAAAAAAACTTAAAACTAAGAATGAGAAATAGAAAAAATATTCACGGAAATCACTCATCTATCAATGAAGTATCCAAAATGTCTTCCTCGTAAAAAAAAGAGAGAATAAGCGTGTCTGAGAAGGTGGACGCATGTATTCCTTTTTGGGTTGAAAGAGGGCGAGGTATGCCCCCCTATTGAAATCCATGCATCTAACCTTAATTGGATGCCAAATTTGTCAAGTAGAAACTGGAATTGAGAGCAGTGAACTGCCTTTGTAAAAATATCAGCCAATTGGAGTTCATGCGTACCTGTTTTATGAAACCGTGGGTGCTTTTATTTTCTCCCGGACGACAAGACAATCAATTTGAATGTGTTTGACGAGTTCAAGTAGTATCGGGCTTGCTATGATATGTATGGCGGACTAACTATCACAATGAAGGATGAATGGTTCAGATTATAATACTCCTAATAAAATTAGTGAGGACTTTTAACCAAATGAACTTGTTTGTAGTGACCATTACGACCCTGTATTTTGCTACTGCCAGAGATCTTGAAATAGTTGTCTGTTTCTTTGTTTCCAAGAGATGGACGATGAACCTAGCAAGCATGACAAAGTAATTGGTGATAGATCGACGTGTGATAGGGCAATTACTTGTCAATCTAAATCACGGAATGCACACAAATTGCAATTGGATCGAAGCAGAATCCTTTTGCTTGTATGCCCCTTCATAAAACGAATGACACTCATAGCAACGCCAAAGTGCTCTTTTCGAGCTACATGGGTGTATTGTTAAATTGTGTGAACTACATATTTAATATTTGCATTGTAATGATGAGGTAGATAAATCGACCCACTAATCGTCCATAAGCTCTATCATTGGTGTAATTCTCCCCTTCACCCAGGCCTGTCGGTGCCCTTGATCCGTAGGGGTTTCGGCTGGCCTATGCCGTATCCACCCATTCAATCAAGATGTCCCATGCATACTTGTTTTAACAATGGAATAGGTCATTCGGCGGCCATGCTACCTCAATGCTTAAAAAACTTTTCAGGCTCCCATATAGTTGATGTGGAAGTTTTGTGCAAAATATCAAGCCTCTTTATTGTTTCCAATCAGATAGATTCCTCTGCATACACTAAGGCTTAGTTTGTTTCCACGTTATACCCTCTGTTGAGTTCCGACCGCAACTTTAAATTTTTTTCCACCAATTTGGAGCGGCGTTGCGTCGGCATCGGGGGGAGTAAAAATCCGTTGTCAACGGAACTTTGCGACAGCTCCTGTGCGCTTCTTTTCAACGGAGCTTTCCAACGCCCGCAACCAGGAGATTTGCGCGCAACTTTGCAGCGGTGGTGGTCGCCGAATCCGTGCTCCGGCGAGGGACAGAGGAGGTGTGCTCCGGCGATGGACGGGAGAGAACTGTAGCAGCAATAGCTCTCTTTCAACGCTCCGGCGAAGGACACCAGCGGGATGCCTTAGAGAACCCCCCCCCCCCCCCCCCCCACCCCATCTCCTCCTCCACCGCCATGGACGACACCGACGAGAAGGTCTGCCGTGGAAGCTATTGCCGCTGCAGTTCTCTCCCGTCCATCGCCGGAGCACACCTCCTCTGTCCCTTGCCGGAGAACCGCCACCCCCCCACCCCCCCCCCCCCCCCGGCCATGGACGCCATGGACGCTTGGAGAACCACCCCCCCCTCCCGTCATCTGGAATTCAATTTCCGGCAATCTGCTGTGTCCTAAGTTCAATTTATTATATTATTATTTATATATACGATTAGTTTTATTATTAATAATAAATAATAACTATAATCTATTTTAAATACTGTAACTGTACTTTTATTTTATAATTAAGGCTATATTTGGTTCTTCGGTGACGGGTGCATTCGGCGGGTCGAAACGTCATTTTGGAACGCCGAATCAAACGAAGCCTAAATTTAACAGAAACGTCATCGTTGTTTTACCAAACTGTTTTTTCATTCTGAACAGCTATGTCGCCGATGTTTTACCAAATTGTTTCTCCATTCTGAACAATTTCATTCTCACTGCTTTATTCCGACAACTTCATTCCCCCAACTACTTTTATCATCGTCACCGCCGAAACAAACTGACCTAAAATACTCAAAAATACATTTTTTACAGAGAATGAATAACATGAGTATTCCACATGGGTTAAGTAAAACCATACCTCTGAAAAGCATCACTCAACTTTATAAACCAAATGTGGGATGCTCGGTGAATCCATATAAAAATTTAGAGCATTGTTAACCGCAGGTCCATTTAATTTATATGCAGGCCATTATTTTAGAATATGATAAGCTCTTTCTTTTTACAAACCGCAGGCCCTACATTTCCTCCTGACGGAAATATGTTCAGCGCGAAGGTCTTCCAGGTCGCTGCTGCTCGTCGCAGCAGCTCCCCGTCGGTCGGCGCTCCTCCGGTAAGATTCCTCCTCCCAGCTTGTCGCTCCTCCGCCCGTCGTTGGCTTCTCCGCTGCCGTCGGCTCCTTCACCCGCCGTCGGTTCCTCCTCCCGCCGTTGGCTTCTCTGCTGTCGTCGGCTCCTTCGCCCGCCATTGGCTCCTCCGCTTGGTATGTTGTTGCTTCTCTCACACATCATCCCCCGCTATTCCTAATTAAACTTGAAACAAATTTCCGACCGTTTTTCCTATTTGGGTCCGCCTTTGGGTAGGGGTAATTTTTTTGATGTACTTGTTTATTTTAGAAGTTCAGGAAATGGGTAAAGCTGGACATGGCAATGATGTTCGAGTACATGAGTCATGTCAAGAGCTCTATTGCAATCAATTCATAATGAAGCTGGATTTTAGTTCCCAAAACTACAAATTTTGAAGCTCAAACTGGAATTGAGCATATTAGTGGCTTGAATTAATTATACATGCAACAAATTTCCTCCTAACTAATGGCTTCAACAACCAACAGGAATGGCGATGATGTATGCAGACAAGGTGTTTGATTGAATGCCCCAACCGAAACTGCACTGTACAACCCCATGTTCGTCGAACGGGCCCCACCAGGAAGATCGAGCGGACCCAGTCCCGCGACCCGCACCCAAGCAACGAACAGACATGCGGCAAGGGCTGGTCCGCTCCCGCTCACTTCGGGCGAGCAAACCAGGCGAGACGGCTCCCCTGTCCCTCCCGCTCGCTCAGAGAATCGTCGACCGGAGCGGGGGGCGCCAATCGTCGAGCCAGTACTCGCGGATGGGTTCGACGACCCGCGATCTGCGAGCCGTTCGAGGGTCACAATGGCCGCCAGTCCTCCCCCTATATGCGACTTGGTCTCCTATCCGCCTCGGCAGAGGACTGGCGGGTCGCGGCGGTCCGGCTCGCGTTCGCCCGAGAAGGATAAGCGAGCCGCTAGAACCGGGTCGCGCCCGCCTCTCGCGGAGAAGGATGGATGGCGGGCTGACCCCCCCCACCCCCCCCCCCCCCCCCCCCCCCCCCCATGGGCGCGAGTAGCTGTTTAGAACAGCGGGGTCACGCTGTTGGCAGACCAGGTTGGACAGCGCATAGCCGTTCGAAACATCGGAGTTTGGCTGTTGGCAGACCCAACCAAGGGCTTTTTGGTATTTTCAGGTCAGTTTTTCTGGTTATTGGCAGTTCAAATTCCAAAAAACTATAAGTAAGACCCATTGGGTACCTCAGGGGAGACGCTTTGAGTGCCTCCCTGCTCCTGTCTTCAAGTGCCTTCTGAGGGTACCTTAGCTCGGCTTCTGGCTAAGGAGGGGAAGCGCTCAGAGATCTTCCGGGTTTGTGGTGGGACCTCCCTGCCGAGCCCTTGGGTTTGTTTCTTCTTGCCTTCTTTGTTTTTTTTCTTGCAGGAGCGAAGTAGGCGCGAGACCACCCCTTCCCCAAGGGTCGAACTCCACAGGAGACCGGATTCCGGTTTCAACATTTTGGTGCGGTGAGCGTGGAACGTGGTCAGTGCAGAAAAGCTTCTGCGAGTTCAATGACAGGAGGACAAGGATCTGACAGGCAGAACTCGCCCCCCCCCCCCCCCCCCCCCCCCCCCCCCCCGCCGCCTCTCGCAATAGTGGGGATGTTGGAAGACTTCAGGAACGAGGTGTTGGGCCTCGTCAAGTTTGCACTCGGCGCGCGGGCCGAGAGCTCGACTCCGGCAGCCCAGATCGCGGACGCCCCCTCTTTGGGCGAGGACGCTCCCGGCAGGCGAGCTGGGAGGGTGGATCAGTACTAGATCCACTTCCACCTGACCCGCCGTTGCATTCCGGATCGCGGCGGCACGCGAGGATAGTGATAGTCGCGCACCGCCACCAGCTCCTGCTGGGCCAGGCCAACTTACTCCGAGGCACTCCTTAGGCGCTCCTCGGCCCGCGTAATGTGCACGCTAGGCGAAGTGACCTCGCCACCTTCTGCAGCGCGCGGGGCCCCCTCCAGGGCCGCGAGCCGAGCCTCGGTGTCGGCCTTGTCTTGGTCGACCCTCTTCACGAGCTCCTGGAGCAGCAGAGTATGTTTCTGGAACAGCCGCGTCACCTGCCTCTTCATCCCCACCGCATCAGCCGGGTCGCCCAGGTAATCTGAAACACCCTCCACGTCAGGCGGAGGTGAGTACCCTTCGATCATCTCCATTTCGGAGGAGATCATGTTGTAGCCTGCAAAAAGGGGCAATTCAGAAGGAACGAGCGAGAACAAGGCAAGCGTTGAGCACGAGCTTACCAGGGGTTGACACGTCGTCCATGCCGATGGAAGGACGAGAGGAGCCCGACCGACCCTGGAAGGGTTCTCCCTCGAGGGCCGCAAGAGATTTCCCTAGTCCGGGGGGAACTGGCGGGCGAGGGGTATTCGGGGGTGGGCGGTCCATACCTGAGGGACTACCAGCCCTCTCAGACGACCAGGGAGGGGGGCGATCCTCTCCCCGGTCCTCCTCGTCCTCACGATGTTGTGCCTGCAAGACGAGGGGTCAGAGACATAGCAACAAGCCGAGGAGGAAGGTCGCGTACCTCAGAAGCGACCTCATCGCCAGCTGCCGAGCTGGAACCCGGGAAGTTATTCGCCGGGGACCGCCTCACGATCTTCCCCTTCACCGGCCTGAAGAGTGGGCCGGGATACCCGCGCGCTAACTAAGGAGCGGCCTCGAGGGCCTCCTCCCGAGTTCTCTGGCCCGCGGTCGCCAGGCGGGCTCGCACCTCTTCGCTAACCAGCATCAGGAGGCTGCAGTCCGGTTGAAAAAGGAGATAATCTGGGGAGCCCCCCCCCTCGGGCTCAGTGGTATATTTATAGCCGAATAGTGGGGCCCCACCAGAAGATTCCCTACCAGCTCAGCACAGTACTTGCCGAACACGCGGGTTGGATGATTCTTTCCGAGCTTGTATCAAGCTCAAAAAGAGTGAGGATTGTGTACAACCCCGTGTTCGTCGAACGGGCCCCACCAGGAAGATCGAGCGGACCCAGTCCCGCGACCCGCACCCAAGCAACGAACAAACATGCGGAAAGGGCTGGTCCGCTCCCGCTCACTTCAGGTGAGCGAGCCAGGCGAGACGGCTCCCCTGTCCCTCCCGCTCGCTCAGAGAATCGTCGACCGGAGCGAGGGGCGCCAATCGTCGAGCCAGTACTCGCGAATAGGTTCGACGACCCGCGATCTGCGAGCCGTTCGAGGGTCACAATGGCCGCCAGTCCTCCCCCTATACGCGACTTGGTCTCCTATCCGCCTCGGCAGAGGACTGGCGGGTCGCGGCGGTCCGGCTCGCGTTCGCCCGAGAAGGATAAGCGAGCCGCTAGAACCGGGTCGCGCCCGCCTCTCGTAGAGAAGGATGGATGGCGGGCTGACCCCCCCCCCCCCCATGGGCGCGAGTAGCTGTTTAGAATAGCGGGGCCACGCTGTTGGCAGACCAGGTTGGACTTCGCATAGCCGTTCGAAACAGCGGAGTTTGGCTGTTGGCAGACCCAACCAAGGGTTTTTTGGTATTTTCAGGTCAGTTCTTCTGGTTATTGGCAGTTCAGATTCCAAAAAACTATAAGTAAGATCCAAGGGGTACCTTAGAGGAGACGCTTTGAGTGCCTCCCTGCTCCTGTCTTCAAGTGCCTTCTGAGGGTACCTTAGCTCGGCTTCTGTCTAAGGAGGGGAAGCGCTCATAGATCTTCCGGGTTTGTGGTGGGACTTCCCTGCCGAGCCCTTGGGTCTGTTTCTTCTTGCCTTCTTTGTTGTTTTTCTTGCAGGAGCGAAGTAGGCGCGAGACCACCCCTTCCCCAAGGGTCGAACTCCACAGGAGACCGGATTCCGGTTTCAACATTTTGGTGCGGTGAGCGTGGAATGTGGTCAGTGCAGAAAAGCTTCCGCGAGTTCAATGACAGGAGGACAAGGATCTGTCAGGCAGAACTGCCCCCCCCCCCCCCCGCCTCTCGCAACAGTGGGGATGTTGGAAGACTTCAGGAACGAGCTGTTGGGCCTCGTCAAGTGCGCACTCGGCGCGCGGGCCGAGTGCTCGACTCCGGCAGCCCAGATCGCGGCCGCCCCCTCTTTGGGCGAGGACGCTCCCGGCAGGCGAGCTGGGAAGGAGGTGGCCGAGGAAGGTCGGGGGTGCGAACTCCCCGGGCGCGAGCTCTTCCCCGGCTCGGCAGGCCGAGGCCGGTTCGGCGAGCTGGGCTCGCGAGACTCGTCGGCTCGCCCAGTGGGGGGAGGCAGTCCTTTCAGCGAGCTGGTCTCCTCAGCTCCAGTTCCAGACGGGTTCAGGGAGCCCGAGATGTCCTACTACACCGGGAAGGGAGACCCGGTCCAGCATGTCCAATGGTTCGAAGATGTGGTCTCCATCCGTCAGATGTCGGACGGATTCAAATGTCGACTCTTCGTCATCACCCTCCGGGAGAAAGCAAGGGAGTGGTTCCACCAGCTCCCGGCCAGCTCCATCTACTGCTTCGAGGACCTGCGCCGAGGGTTCATGCTGAGATTCACCACCTCGAAGAAGAGGAAGAAGGAGTCCAAGTCTTTGTTCCACATTAAGCAGGGTGTGAATGAGACGTTGGGAAGCTATGTGGACCGATTCCAGGAGGAAGTTACTCAAGTCCAGGAGATGCCGGGCCATAGTCTGATGATGGCTTTTACCCCGGGCCTGCAGCAGGGTTTCTTCCGAATGGAGCTGAAGAGAGTTCCCCCCCCCTCTCCTACGAGGAGTTGATAGAGAGGGCGGCGAGAGAGGTCGACGGGGAAGCGTCGAACCCGGAGTTTGCAAGGAAGCTGGTCAGGTGGGCCACGGAGGAAGAGAAGGAGTCGAGAGGAGGAAAGGCACAGGAGGAGAGAAGAGGGGAGCCTAGGCAGAGGGAACAAAGGTAGCTCCAGTGGCAGCAACAGCCAAGGTGGGGGAACCAGGAGCCCGACCGTCGGCTGGGCTCGAGACCTGAGTGGCAGGGGCAGGGGCCACCGAGAGGATACTACGGAAGGGGTCATCACCAGGGGAGGCAAGATCAGTTCCACCCTCCGGGCTGGAGGCAGGGCCAGAGGCCCTAGCTCCCCGATCAGGAGGAGGCCATGGCCATAGCCTTGGGACAAGGAGGGGGATCATGAGGAGGAGGAGAAGGGAGGTCAGGGTGGAGCTGCCCTATTGCGACTTCCATCAGGAAGAGGGGCATGCCACAGCCACCTGCCCGGAGTTCCTTGAGATGAGAGGGAATCGGGAACAACAGCAGCAGAAATAGCAGGGAGGACGGCAAGAAGTGAGGATCGAGGAGGTCCTGCCTCGGGCGGAGGAGGATCGTTACGAAGACCGGGTGGATGTCGGAACCCGAGGGGTAATCGGAGTGATCCACGGGGGGGGGGGGGGGGGGGGGGGGGTCGGGATCGAGGCTTCCCGCAAGGCAAGCATCCACACCATGTACCGGCGAAGCGTCGCCTCCACATCCCAAATCCCACCCCCTGAGGAAAGGATCACTTTCTCCAGGAGCGATATGCCAGACCACGAGGACCCATTCTGCGATGCGCTGGTCATCAAGGCCGCCATCGAGAATTTCACTGTCTCTCGGATCCTCGTGGACAACGGGAGCTCCGTCAACATCGTCTTCAAAAAGCCGTTTGACGCGATGAAAGTGGAGGCTAAGAGGGTGTTGGCCTCAGAATGGCCCTTGTTCGGGTTTTTAGGAGAAATGAAGGAAGTGGAGGGAGGAGTTGGCCTCCATGTCACCTTGGGGGGGGGGGGGGGGGGGGCAGTCCCGAAACTGCAAGTTCGTCATTGTGGACGCCCCCAGCAGCTATAGCGCCATCTTTGGGAGGCCCCTTATCAGCGCCTTCCGCTGCGTCCCCTCATCTTTCCATCAGTGCTTGAAGTTCAACGCTGAGGGGGTCCAGGTCAGGGTCAGGGGGGACCCAAAGATGGCGCGGCAGTGTTATGTCACTGCGGTGAACACCATCTCCTGGCAGGAGGGAGCCGAGGAGATGGGGCGAAGGATGGAGGAGGTCGAGCAGGAAGCAGGAGGGGAGGAGCTGGAAATAAAGAACCGCGCAGAGGAGGCGGCAGGAGGAGATCTGGAGGAGGTGGCCGAAGTGAGGGGCGTGGGAGAAGAGATGGAGGTAGAGGCCCACGTTCCAGAGGAGGGGGATGCCGAGGGATGGGGGGAGCAAGCCAGGCTGGAGGTAGCAGAGGAAGTGGTGGAGCTGGAAGTGTTCACCAGAGGAGGCAGGATGGAGAAGATCTACGTCAGCGGGGGGCTGACCCCGGAGGACAAGGCAGGATGCTGGAGTGCATCCAGAATAACGTGGACATCTTTGCTTGGAACACCGCGGAGATGCCGGGGGTTGACCCGGATGTGGCTTGCCACCGCCTCAACCTGGACCCGGGAACACGCCCCGTTCAGTAGAAGAAGAGGTCCACTGCGGACAAGCTGGCGGAGCCCATCAGGGAGGAGGTGGTGAAACTCCTCAAGGCCGGCTTCGTGTCTGAGATTCAGTACCCCGGCTGGGTCTCCAACATGGTTATGGTTAAAAAAGGAGACAGCCGATGGAGGATGTGTATCGATTTTTCCTTACTTAATAAAGCTTGTCCTAAGGACTGTTATCCTTTGCCTCGAATCGACGTGCTGGTTGACTCAGCCGTCGGTTATTCTGTAATGAGTTTTTTAGATGCTTTTTCAGGTTATCATCAGATCAGGATGCACCCCCCAGACATCAAGAATGTCTCGTTCATCATAGGGGATGGATGCTACTGCTACAAGATGATGCCCTTTGGGCTGAAGAATGATGGGGCAACCTACCAGAAAATGATGGATAGGGTCTTCAAGGAGCAGAGGGGGAGGAATTTGGAGGTGTATGTAGATGACCTCATGATCAAAAGTCGGGATGTGGACTCCCACCTTCGGGACCTGGAGGAGACCTTCACCACCCTGCGTGAATACAAGATGCGGTTGAATCCCCTGAAATGTGTCTTTGGGGCCAGCAGGGGAAAGTTCTTGGGGCACCTCCTCACCCCCACTGGGGTCGAGCCGAATCCAGATAAGGTCAGGGTTATCTTGGAGCTGGGGTCCCCGCGGAATGCTAAGGAGGTCCAACGGCTGACGGGGAAGCTAGCAGGGCTGAGTCACTTCCTTTCTCGGGCAGGGGAGAAGTGCTCCCCCTTCTTCAAAATGTTGAGGGGTGGTCAGAGGTTTGAATGGACCAAAGAGTGTGAGGAGGCGTTCCAGGCCCTCAAGATGCAGTTGACACAGGCTCCGCTGCTCCAAGGACCGAAGGAGGGGGAGGACCTGTTCTTATATCTCGGGGTCGGGGCGGAGGCCCTGAGCTCCGTCTTGGTTCATGAAGAGGGGAAGAGGCAGATCCCTATTTATTACGTCAGCCGGGTCCTGAGGAAGGCCGAGCTCCGGTATCCGATTTTGGAGAAGCTAGCCTTCGCCCTAATCATCTCGGCTCGGAGGCTGCGACCTTACTTCCAGGCACACTCAATCCGAGTGGTGACCGACCATCCTCTCCGCAACATCTTCGAGGGGGGGGGGGGGAGCATTCAGGTAGGCTGGCTAAGTGGTCGGTGGAGCTGAGCGAGTTCGATGTCTCCTTCGTTCCGCGGCTCTCGATCAAAGCTCAGGCGATGACCGACTTCCTGGCCGACTACGTGGTGGAAGTAGCGGAGGAAGAGCTCACCCGCCCGACTCCTTGGAAAGTCAGGGTGGATGGAGCCACAGGGAGGCATTCCCTCGGAGTGGGGGTGATCCTAGAAAGCCCTCAAGGGACTCGAATTGAGCAGACGGTGGTGGTGCACTTTCCCATTACCAACAACCAGGTCGAGTACGAGGCCGTGATAGCAGGGCTACGCCTGGCCAGGGAGCTGGGGGTGTCGGATGTGGAGGTCCTTACTGACTCCATGGTAGTAGCTTCCCAGATCAACGGGGAGTTCGAGGCTAGGGAGCCCACCCTGCGATCGTACTTGGCCAAGGTGAAGGGGTCATTGGCACTTTTCAAACTTTCACCATCCGACATGTGCCCAGGGAAGAGAATGAACAAGCCGATCAGCTGGCGAAGCATGGTCCCCAGGTGGGGGGCACCATCACCGACCTGTTCCTCCCCTCCATCGAAGAAGGAGAGCTCATGGAAATCGATCAACAAGCTTCGTGGATGGATCCAGTTGTAGTTTTCCTCTCCACGGGAGAGTATCCGGAAGGGGTAGATAAGAAGAAACTAAGGCACAAGTCAGCTTATTACCTCCTCCAGGACGGGCAGCTATACAGGAAGACCCTCTCAGGGATGTTGGCTCGCTGCGTGGCCGAGGGCGAGGTGGAGAGGATCTTGGAGGAAGTCCACTCCGGGGAATGTGGGAGTCACTCCGGGAGTCGGACCCTGGAGGGAAGGATAGTCAGGCAAGGGTATTTCTGGCCCACCCTGGGCCGAGACGCTGCAGAGTTCGCAAGAAGATGTCATAAGTGCCAGCTGTTTGCCCCTCTTTAGCTACAGCCGGCCCAACGACTCAGGAGTATCACGACCCCCTGGCCCTTCGAAATCTGGGGAATGGATTTGGTTGGACCATTTCCCCCAAGCCAGCGGTCAGAGAAGGTTCCTCCTAGTGATGATTGACTACTTCTCCAAGTGGATGGAGGTGAAGGCACTGGCCAAGGTGACCTCTCAGGCGATCAGGAACTTTGTTTGGGGGGAGATCATCTGTCGCCATGGACTGCCCCAGACCATCGTCACGGACAACAGGCCCCAGTTCGCTAGTGCCGAATTCACCAGCTTTTGAGAACAGCTTGGGATCGACCTCAAGTTCATCTCAGTCCATCACCCCAGGAGCAACGGGCAGGTGGAGGCCGCGAACAAGATCATCGTCAACCTCCTCAAGAAGAGGGTGGAGAATTTGAAGGGGAGCTGGGTGGAGCAGCTTCCCGCAGTTCTTTGGGCCCTAAGAACCACCCCCAACACGGCTAAAGGGGAGACCCCCTTCAAGCTCTCTCATGGGTGCGAGGTAGTGCTCCCCGTGGAATTTGAAGTCCAAACGCCGCGGGTCATGGCGGCCAAAGAGGGCCGAGAAGAATGGCAAGCCGAGAACGAGGAGGAGCTGAGACTCTCCCTTGACATGGTAGAAGAATTGAGGGACCTTTCGGCTGTCCGACAGGAGGAGGTAAAAAGAAGGATGGCCAAATACTTTGACAAGCATGTCAGGGTCAAGCAGTTCGTAGAAGGAGACTTGGTGCTGAAGAAGGTGGATGCGGCAGGGAGGTCGACATCCATATGGAAGCTCAATCCCATTTGGGAGGGACCATTTATTGTAAAGGAAGCTCTAAAGTCAGGAGGCTATCGACTCAAAAATGTAGAGGGCGAGACCCTGAGTCACACCTGGAGTGGTGACGACCTGAAGCGTTTTTCCCCTAAAGCATGTAAGCAACACTTTCGTCATAATAAATTTCCTCACGCTCCAGTACTGTCATAGCCAGCCTGTATAGAGAAATGGAATGTGTTTGGACCCCGAGAAGATCCCGCTATCAGGCTCTCACCTAGCTGGCAGGGCTGAAAGTCACTCGGTGTCATCCTTGGCCTCGAGAAGATCCCGCTGCCAGGCTCTCACCTAGCTGGCAGGGCCGGAAGTCACTCGGTGTCACCCTTGGCCTCGAGAAGATCCCGCTGCCAGGCTCTCACCTAGCTGGCAGGGCCGGAAGTCACTCGGTGTCATCCTTGGCCTCGAGAAGATCCCGCTGCCAGGCTCTCACCTAGCTGGTAGGGCCGGAAGTCACTCGATGGAATGTGTTTGGACCCCGAGAAGATCCCGCTGCCAGGCTCTCACCTAGTTGGCAGGGCCGGAAGTCACTCGGTGTCATCCTTGGCCTTGAGAAGATCCCGCTACCAGGCTCTCACCTAGCTGGTAGGGCCGGAAGTCACTCGATGGAATGTGTTTGGACCCCGAGAAGATCCCGCTGCCAGGCTCTCACCTAGCTGGCAGGGCCGAAAGTCACTCGGTGTCATCCTTGGCCTCGAGAAGATCCCGCTGCCAGGCTCTCACCTAGCTGGCAGGGCCGGAAGTAACTCGATGGAATATGTTTGGACCCCGAGAAGATCCCGTTGTCAGGCTCTCACCTAGCTGGCAGGGCCGGAAGTCACTCGGTGTCATCCTTGGCCTCGAGAAGATTCCGCTGCCAGGCTCTCACCTAGCTGGCAGGGCCGGAAGTCACTCGATGGAATGTGTTTGGACCCCGAGAAGATCTCGCTGCCAGGCTCTCACCTAGCTGGCAGGGACGGAAGTCACTCGGTGTCATCCTTGGCCTCGAGAAGATCCCGCTGCCAGGCTCTCACCTAGCTGGCAGGGCCGGAAGTCACTCGATGGAATGTGTTTGGACCCCGAGAAGATCCCTCTGCCAGGCTCTCACCTAGCTGGCAGGGTTGGAAGTCACTCGGTGTCATCCTTGGCCTCGAGAAGATCCCGCTGTCAGGCTCTCACATAGCTGGCAGGGCCGGAAGTCACTCGATGGAATGTGTTTGGACCCCGAGAAGATCCCGCTGTCAGGCTCTCACCTAGCTGACTGGGCCGGAAGTCACTCGGTGTCATCCTTGGCCTCGAGAAGATCACGCTGCCAGGCTCCCACCTAGTCGGCAGGGCCGGAAACTACTCAAATTGTGTTAATAATGGATTGGAATCGCGAAGATTAACCGAAAGGGGGGGTCTGGCGTAACCACCCAGCCCCCAGATCGGTGACCGAAAGGAGGCGAGAACCCGGGTCGCGCCGCAAAGGGGTCAACCCGCAAGGAATCTGATGTCTTGGGCGAGCAGTAAGCCGCCTCGCCTCGTCTGGTCAGCGAGTAGCCTCGGCAGCGGAGGCCACGCCGTAGATGCAGGTCGCCCACAGCTGGACGACCTGCCGGGCCCCCTATGACTCCTAAGCCGAATCCGTAGGCATACGACCTCGTCGACGCAATGCGAGGTGAGCGACAGCGAGCATGAAAATGGGAAAATTACGTCGCGCTATGATAGCAGACGGGCGTAAGTAACGAGTGGGGAAGCACTTATAAGAGCATTAATAGACGAAAATCAGAAAGTATAGGCGCAGCCCGCGCTTACATCTCAAACAGCTAAAAGTATATGGTGTATACACCTAATCAACAAATGTCAAAGAAGCGGGGGCGACGCGAGATCCGGGGCGAGAAGTCCTAAATATGCTGGAAGGACTTATCCCCGGGGTCCGGCACAGGAAGGAACAGCGCCGACACCACGTCGCCCGCCGAGAGTTCCGCTGCCTCGCTCTTGAGGAGATCCGCGGGTCGCAGCATCTGCATAATGTACTTCGCGGCGCTGGTGGCGTTCTTCTGCATCAGCACCTCCAACTCGTAGTCATAGTGGTGTTCGAGCGGGCAGCCCCTGTTATCTGGCGGAGGGACAGCGGCGGCGGCGGCCTCCAGCTCGCGTACCTGCGCCTCCAGCGCCGACTTGTCCTGACCAAGGGTGGCGATCTCGACACCCATCCGGCTTGCCGTCGCCGCGTCCTGGGGAAATGAGAGAGAATCGTAAGGTGGATTCGCGAGAAAGGGCGATTATTGAGGGTGAACACATACCACCCCACCCAGGTACTACGCGAGGGTCTCCTTAGCCGCATCGACCCGTCTCCTCTGAAGATCTGCGTCCTCCTGAGCAAGCTTTCGGGCCTCCTCCCTCTCGTCCGCCAACTTCTTGAGGGAGGTGGCATTCCGCTCCAGCTGGGTGCAGCGCCTCCCAACTATATGGGATAGCTCCAGGCCGCGCAGCTGGGCCCGCACGCTCTCGTGAACCAGTACTCGCGTCGCCTCTTTGTCGTAGATAGCGGCGTCCTCTCGCGAGTAGAGGCCGAATGAGAAGTTGTAGGCCTACCCACCGATGGTATCCTGCTCCAGCCAACTCGACAACAGGGTTGAGACCAATGCGCGATTTGACTCCTTGTCCCATGACAGCAGCAGGGCACCAAGCTCGTCCAGGGATTTCTCGCCATAGCCGAAATTGAGATGCCCTCTAGGCACCGGCTTCGCGGTAGGTTGCGACCCGTCCGGCGGCCCGGAAGTGCCTGCCACCCCGCCGAGGGCGTCACTGGACGAGGTGACCATAGGGGGGGAACCCTCGGCCGGAAGAACCGCCGGGGCCTTGCCTTTTCTTTGGCCACCGGCGGGCTGCTGGCCTGTAGTCTTCGCCATCTTGGGCGGGGGAGCGGGCTGTCCGCCGCCCGGCCGCTTCTTGGCAGGGACCGACGGAGCGTCGCGCTGAGCAGCGTCTGCGGCCTGTGCTCGGGCGAGGACCCCGGGGGCAATCCGAGCACTCTCGTAGGGGGGATGAAGGGGGACGTCCCGCTCGCCTGTCAAGAAGAGAGGGTGAAACTAAAGAAGGAAAAAAGCGGACAGAGCAGTGGCGAGTGGCAAACCTCCCCCTGGTGGGACGGCAGCAAGCTCATCAAGATTGCGGCGCAAGTACGCGACCTCGAAGTTCTTCCCGGCGAAGAACCCGCACAAGTCGGCCTCGTGGCCCCCTAGGCTGGGCGGGCGGTAACTCGCCTCGCTGAGCTGCACCGACGAGAAGGGGACGTTGTTGAAATCCCCCTTGACGAACAGGAACTTTTTGAGCCAGTTGTGACTCTTATTTACGGACTCCCGCACCTTAAGGTGGGCGTTGGAGAAATAGGCGGTCCCGTCCCGGTTCGCCCGGAAGGAGAATAGCTTCCGGAAAACCGCGAGGCTGAACTCGACTATCTCCTCTCGCAGAAAGCAGGCGAACCCCACCGTAACAGCTATGGAGTTCGGGGTCATCTGACCTAGGACGACCCCGAAGTACTTCAGCACTTGGCGTACCTCAGGCCACAGGGGAAGCCGCAGACCCACCTCAAAGTGAGTCAGGGGTATGGCGAGCTCGTCCCTGGATAGATCGTTGATCTTTTCTCCTTCCCCGGGCCGTCTCGCCGAAAAGCCCGGCGGGACGTGGTCGCCGAGGGCATCCAGGTACTCGCGCTCCGAGATGACTGCGTGAGGAAAATCGTGCTCCGAGAAGGTCTAGGTGCACTTGCTTCGCCCGTCCGCATCGCCGCCGCCACCGCCCATCTCCACCGAATCGCCGCCAAACGTGCGAGACAGATCTAAAAGGCGAGCACGAGCCGTGCTTCGCGGAGAGAAGGAAGCGGGAGAGTGCTTTGAACCGGTGAGAGGATAAGAACCGGCAAGGCCTATTTATAGGGAGAAAGAAAGGGCGGGAAACTTCCCGCCGAATGAAGGGGTGCGTGTAGCAAAAATCAGCCCGACGGTTCGACTTCCCGGCGTGCAACCGTACTGCCAAGGCCGATCAGGCGCGGTTCTCGCCTGGCCGCATCCGCGCAAGACTTGAGCGGGCGAGTCTCGGCACGCACCCGCCCGGGATTCCGCGTGAATCGGGGAGACTCCCGGCTGGCGAGCCCCTCGGCTCTCTCCCGCCCCGCGGAGAATAAAAGCAACAACATGGTAATTTCAACATACATCAGCAACAGAAAATTAGGCCCATATGCTGGCAAAGAGAGTTGCAAATCGTTACAGATACAGGATAACTTTGAAATAGTAGCAACCCGGCGATATCCCGCAGGCGGGGAGAAGGAAGGGTGGATCAGTACTGGATCCACTTCCACCTGCCCCGCCGTTGCGTTCCGGATCACAGCGGCACACGAGGATAGTGATAGTCGCGCACCGCCACCAGCTCTTGCTGGGCCAGGACAACTAGCTCCGAGGCACTCCTTAGGCGCTCCTCGGCCCCCGTAATGTGCACGCCAGGAGAAGTGACCTCGCCACCTTCTGCAGCGCGTGGGGCCCCCTCTAGGGCCGCGAGCCGAGCCTCGGTGTCGGCCTTGTCTTGGTCGACCCTCTTCACGAGCTCCTGGAGCAGCAGAGTATGTTTCTGGAACAGTCGCGTCACCTGCCTTTTCATCCCCACCGCATCAGTCGGGTCGCCCAGGTAATCTGAAACACCCTCCACGTCAGGCGGAGGCGAGTACCCTTCGCTCATCTCCGTTTCGGAGGAGATCATGTTGTAGCCTGCAAAAAGGGGCAATTTAGAAGGAACGAGCGAGAACAAGGCAAGCGCTGAGCACGAGCTTACCAGGGGTTGACACGTAGTCCATGCCGATGGAAGGACCAGAGGAGCCCGACCGACCCTGAAAGGGTTCTCCCTCGAGGGTCGCAAGAGATTTCCCTAGTCCGGGGGGAACTGGCGGGCGAGGGGTATTCGGGGGTGGGCGGTCCAAACCTGAGGGACTACCAGCCCTCTCAGACGACAAGGGAGGGGGGCGATCCTCCCCCCGGTCCTCCTCGTCCTCACGATGTTGTGCCTGCAAGACGAGGGGTCAGAGACATAGCAACAAGCCGAGGAGGAAGGTCGCGTACCTCAGAAGTGACCTCATCGCCAGCCGCCGAGCTGGAACCCGGGAAGTTATTCGTCGGGGACCGCCTCACGATCTTCCCCTTCACCGGCCTGAAGAGAGGGCTGGGAGACCCGCGAGCTAACCAAGGAGCAGCCTCGAGGGCCTCCTCCCGAGTTCTCTGGCCCGCGACCACCAGGCATGCTCGCACCTCTTCGCTAACCGGCATCAGGAGGCTGCAGGCCGGTTGAAAAACGAGAAAATCTGGGGAGCCCCCCTGGGCTCAGTGGTATATTTATAGCCGAATAGTGGGGCCCCACCAGAAGATTCCCTGCCAGCTCAGCACAGTACTCGCCGAACACGCGGGTTGGATGATTCTTTCCGAGCTTGTATCAAGCTCAAAAGAGCGGGGATTGTGTACAACCCCGTGTTCATCGAACGGGGCCCACCAGGAAGATCGAGCGGACCCAGTCCCGCGACCCGCACCCAAGCAACGAACAGACATGCGGTAAGGGCTGGTCCGCTCCCGCTCACTTCAGGCGAGCGAGCCAGGCGAGACGACTCCCCTGTCCCTCCCGCTCGCTCAGAGAATCGTCGACCGGAGTGGGGGGCGCCAATCGTCGAGCCAGTACTCGCGGATGGGTTCGACGACCCGCGATCTGCGAGCCATTCGAGGGTCACAATGGCCGCCAGTCCTCCCCCTATACGCGACTTGGTCTCCTATCCGCCTCGGCAGAGGACTGGCGGGTCGCGGCGGTTCGGCTCGCGTTCGCCCGAGAAGGATAAGCGAGCCTCTAGAACCGGGTCGCCCGCCTCTCGCGGAGAAGGATGGATGGCGGGCTAACCCCCCCCCCCCCCCCCCCCATGGGCGCGAGTAGCTGTTTAGAACAGCAGGGCCACGCTGTTGGCAGACCAGGTTGGACTGCGCATAGCCGTTCGAAACAGCGGAGTTTGGCTATTGGCAGACCCAACCAAGGGCTTTTTGGTATTTTCAGGTCAGTTCTTCTGGTTATTGGCAGTTCAGATTTCAAAAAACTATAAGTAAGACCCAAGGGATACCTCAAAGAAGACGCTTTGAGTGCCTCCCTGCTCCTGTCTTCAAGTGCCTTCTGAGGGTACCTTAGCTCGGCTTCTGGCTAAGGAGGGGAAGCGCTCAGAGATCTTCTGAGTTTGTGGTGGGACCTCCCTGCCGAGCCCTTGGGTCTGTTTCTTCTTGTCTTCTTTGTTGTTTTTCTTGCAGGAGCGAAGTAGGCGCGAGACCACACCTTCCCCAAGGGTCTAACTCCACAGGAGACCGGATTCCGGTTTCAACATGCACTGTGTTTGATTCATGCTAATCTTCATTATTCATGATGCATATGTGAGATTGAGACTATAAGTTGTATTATAAAATTGTTCTATTTGACTTGATTAATTATAAAAGAAATGAGATTGATTTTTGAATTTGGCATGCATATGTGAGATTGAGACTATAAGTATTTAAATTTTGATAAACAGATTTAACGTCAAGTTTTGATTTGAATTGTTATATGTGATTTGATGTGCTTAATTGTATGATAAAATTGTTCTATTTGACTTGATTAATTATAAAAGAAATGAGATTGATTTTTGAATTTGGCCTGCATATGTGAAATTTAGCCTGCATGAATAATTCTTTAGCCTGCATATATCCACGGCCTGCATAAAGCCAAAAGCGGCCTGCATATAACATTGCTCAAAATTTATGTAGGCGCCATACCATCCCCTCATTCTATAAGCAAAAATCCATGGGGCATAGCAAGTACACTTAAGGCTAATATCGAGTCGAGTTCGAGCGAATTTGGCTCGACACGAAATCGAAATTTTTGGCTCGAACTCAACACAAAATTGACTCCAAATCGAAATCTATTTAGAGCCGAGTCGACTTGTCTCGAAATGATTTGATTCTGAGTCGATGCGAAATCGAATCGAGTCGCCTCGAAATTGAGCAATTTCATGAAATGACGAAAGTCCCCCCCCCGGGCGGTCCGGGCAGCCCGGGCAGGGTGTCCGACAACGGCGGGGTCGACAATGGCCAGGGGTGGCGGCGACCGCGACCGCCGGTGCTCATGCACTATGCTCGTGCGCGCACCACGCGTGCTACCACGAGCAGGGTGCACACACGCAATGCTAGCGGGCGCACTGTCACACGCGCGAGGCCTGTGCGCTTCAGTGTGTGCTGGTTTTACGTGGCCTCCTTGCGCACTTGGTCTCGTTCTCCTTTCGGGGTGCTTTTAGACCCTTTAAGCGGGTATGGCTTACACACACAACTTGCTCGGCTGGGTAGCATTGCTTGAACATTCTCGGCTGGAGTCCTGTCAGTTTGACTTAGAAATTTCAAGGGGAACTCATCAAATACCCCCAAATTTTCTCGGGTCGTGATCCGCAAAGCGATGAGCCCAACATTTTTTGTCATTGATTATTTTGTCCTTGGGTCGTGAACGGCACATCGCGAGTTATTTTCTGTTTTCAGCATGAGAAATATGTTCTGCTTGACCTAGATGTGTGTGTTGATCACTTTGAGCTTCTCACGTCTGCTTTTGTCGGAGATGGCAAAAGACATTTGTTCATTTTTTTCCTGAGGAGTACTGGGGTGTAACACCCACATCCGTCACATGAGTTATAATAGAAGATCCGGGCGGGGCCCCACGGCATATTCCATGGACAGTTAACAGAGTTACATAATAATACCAAAATACTAATACAAAATTTCGAGACTAAACACAGGGTATTCTAGCGGAAGCTTTTAAATATGTTAGAAGAACCCATCACAGATCATGAATGTCCACAATAACCCAAATCATGAATGAAATAACAAATACACCAGAGTCTTGGCCTTAAGGCCTTACAACATTCAGCTTGAATTAAAGTGTTTTACATACTTCGGCACGCAGGCCGGCTATACATGAAAACAAATAAAAGTAAACACTAGCTCTGGCCTTCGAGGTCCAGCACAGCATCAAGGGCATTAGCCCGCTACTTGCCACTTTGCTCACTTGTTCCTGCAAGAACAATCCACCGAACGGTGGCAAAACAAAGCAACGGTCAGCTAAAGCTTACCAAATTATAACGACCCCGCCCCCTTACTCGGGGAGGCGGAGCTCCTTCCCTGCAGATGATTAGCACAACCAAACATAGTAATGAAAGTGAAATTTAAGCACACTTCATCACAGGCGTAGACATGAACGGCCACACACCCCGTGCACTCATGACACATTCTCGGTGTCCGGACAATAACCAAGGACGAACCACCGATCTCCAGACAGCAACAACTATGAGCATTTTGGTAGTCTTTTACGGCCTGTGCATGGCCTAAGACCCGTAACTATGTCTACGACAGGTAACACTACCCACAGACGTACTACATAGCTACTAGGTAGGGACATCCCTTTCCCGATGCTCACATCGCCGAGCAAAGTCTACCACGATGCGGGTCGGCCTCCCCATTCTCATTTCTCCAATCTTTACATAACCTCGTTATGTTACACAAGTGGCTCCCAGGCCACCAAGCTGGGCTCTCAAAGCACTCAGCACCAAAACTCAGGCCCTAGGTGTCTCCACTACACAGGCCATCACTGGCCCCAGGTCTCTCCATGACACAGGCCACAATCACTGCTCTCAAGGAGCTACCACCTGCGGTATCACTACCTTCGCACGGTATCTGGCAGAAATACGATTCTGCCCAGTTTTTCGGGTGCTCCTTGGGGTTAGTCCTCAAGGTTCCCTGCTGTAATCTACCGTGTAGAAACCCGAAAAACAAACATCACGGAGTCTTCTCCGGCCAATACATAAAAGTCCACCTAGTGTCAGCTATGTGCACCTATGGGGGGGGGGGGGGGGAATAGGTGACGAGTAGCGCTTTTGCGGAATTTACGAACGTACCTGCACAATAAAAATAGAAAGCACAGCACACAGAATACACAGGCAATTTATTGTGGTTCCCCGACTTGGGTACATCCACTTTCCCCCTTCGACCTATCTCCCAACAAGGGACGACTCGGTCACTTCTCCAACGGGATTGAAATCCAATCCCTGCACTACCGGAAGGAACCCTTCCACACGTGAGAGTCAACACTCCCACAAAACGGGTTGCACCCAACCCTTACAATACGGAACAAAAGTTCCTTTACAACAAAATTAAATATAGAATGTACACGTGATACAAACTTCTTTTGGAGACTACGGTGTTCCTCTTCGTTCGACGACGTGTTCTTGAAGTCGATGAAGAGTCTACAACCTTGGTCTCTCTTGGAGAGGATCTCCCCGGAACCGGCGGCGGCACACGAGCGGCGGCTAGCTTCGGGATCGGCGGCTACGATGATGAGCGGCTGCTGAACTTGGAGATCCAAACTTCGTAGCGAAGCTAGCTTGGTCTTCCAACAGTCACACGAGGATCGGTCGTCTCGATCGATTCGGACGGGGGAGTTTTTCCCGGTCAACAAATCGAGAGACAAGAGATCTCTGGATAGACACGTGAGACTCAAGCTTTGCTAAGCTTCTGTCGCCGGAGATCACTAAGGAATCTCGATTGTTGACGGCGACCAACTTGCCCGAGCACGACGGCAGCGGCGGAGAGGAATCGCGATATTAGGGTTTCGTCGTGGCTCGGTTTCGTTCTCTTTTCTCCGTGGTTTTACTGTTCAAAATACTGGAATATATATACTGTAGATAACTCCAATATGACCGTTTGTGGGACCCACACAAGAAATCCCTAAGTCCGGTTCAAACTAGTCTAGAGGCAGAACCCGGTCCAGCAGCAACCTGAGAAAACGCTAAGTGAAAATCGGCGAGAATCGCAGGCGATTCTCGACGAATCGGCGAGAATCACCAAGTGATTCTCGACGATTCGTCGAGAATCGTTAGTGATTCTCGCCGAATCACTTATTGATTCTCAACGAATTTCACTTTGTGTACATGAGCTGCTTGGCCACTGGTTCGGCGAGAATCACTAGTGATTCTCGCCGAAACTTACTTGGCACCGTTTTGAGGTAGCCAGAAGGAGTCGGCGAGAATCACTAGTGATTCTCGTCGAATCGGCGAGAATCACTAGTGATTCTCGTCGAATCGGCGAGAATCACTTGGTGATTCTCGTCGAATTTTCCTTGGACGAATTTTCGTCTTCCACCCTGGAGCTGCTCCTTGATCCATCCATGCTCCTTGTCTTCTCTTGCATATGAACGGCCCTGTACTTGAAAGTAAGTGCACTCCAATAGAGAGAGTACACGTAGGCCAACACACTGATCTGCTCAACGAGGGATTACGTCGTGCAGACCCGCGTATATTGACCTACTGCACCCTGACATTGGTGTGCACTTAGCGTGGAGGAGCTGCAAGTACAACTTAAGATGTTTCATCAAATACATTATGAATTCATATTAGCTTGACAGGTGGCTTCCTCAAATCTAGGTAATCGTGGATACAATACCCAACAATCTCCCCCTATTTGACGAAGCCAAAACCCTACTAGCTAAGATGAATAACACATATCAAATAATAAACATAACATTCAGAAATTAAACATGCAGCACAAGAGAATATATGCAATCAGATCAGGACTTGAGTCATTCAAAAATTCAAATATATATACCAATATAAATATATACACATATAATCCAGAATTGTTTCTATGACAACAATAATCATTAAATGTTCTTAAGACCAAGTGACAAGCTATAAGTTTGACTGTTTTTCCTTAGCTAAGTCACCCTTAGGATTTTGAGCCAAGTACTTCTTGCTTTGCCTCTCCATGTATTCTTTGGGCTTCGGGTAATACCTAGGAGGAGCAACTTTATCTGCATCCTTGTTGTTTCTGAAAAAGATGTTGCGTTTCGCTTCAAACGTTTTGTGCGTTTCCCACTCATACTGGCTATATACTTCGTTTCGATTGATCTCTCCTCTTTCTTGCAGCCAGAAGGTGTCTAAGATGATGTTCCTTGAAACTGGACTCCACCTTTCGTTTCGTACATCCTCCTCATTCATTCGAGTTCTCTTTGCAGCCTGTGTCTCCTTGGAGGTCCCTTCTTGAACTTTTCTCTTTCCCCTGGCTTTTGCTAAGGCCTCTTGGTCAAACATGCTCCTCAGTTTAGCTTTGGAGAGAGCCCTAGCATCAGCGTCATTTGTGGGAATATCTGCAGCACTTGCACTTACATCCTCAGCAACACTTACTTCCTCAGCGGCCTTAGATGTCTCAGGGACATGAATACCGGCAGGATTGTCAGGCAGAACGACGCCTAACGTACCTAGCGCCTGTTGGAGCATCCACCAACAGCTCTCATAGACATATTTGCTTGATTGGGCGAAGTGTGTGCTCATGCTTTCTTGAAGCTCGACCAACGTAGCTATATACTCTTTCTCCCCCTTTTTGGCTTCGACAGCTATGCAGTTGGCATATGAGTGCAGAGAGTCATCAATATGCTTCGTGGTCTTGGAGAATTCAGTGATCAGGGCCTGCTGATTGGCATTTAAAGTGACCATATTACCATCAAACTTCTGAATGTTGGTGGCTACAACGTGTGCGTTCTGATTTACGACAGCCAGAGTATCAGTATTCTTTTTCAAGACGGCCATTAAGAGTGTGACAGCTTCGCCGGCCGCGGTATACTTCTCTTCAAATTTCTTCTCCATCACGTCCAGCTTATGGTTGATTTCCACCATATTCTTGAGCATCAGATTTTCCGAAGTCTTAATCCTGTTCAGCAGTTTATTCTGGGCTTCATCAAATGAGACTTTAAGTTCATTCACAATGCCCTGAATGATATTGACAGTGTGAGTGGCTAGCTCATCTCGTAACGGAATAGCCGGAGGCACTTGTGGGCCATGCATTTCAGCAGACGCATCTGTAGAGCTGGATACCATCACAGTCTCTACAGGAGGAATGTTGGCAGTCTCTGTAGATTTATCTAACTCTCCCTCCACTGGTGCAGACTTGTCAGGTGGAGGTTCAACAGGATCCGGAGTCTCAAGTACTTCATGTCCCTCATTCTCATCTTCCTCTCCGTCCTCATCCAAGAAATCATCTATATCAGCAGCCTCTTCCAATTCTCGGTCAGCAGTCTCCAGTGCTTCAGCTTCGGTTCCTTGAGTGTTTCTGTTCAGGACCTTCTCATCCTCCAGCTCAGGTTCACTTACTTCTTGAGTGTCGGCCACAGCATTCCTGGCCACCTGGGCGATTTCAGATATTACATCCGTATGAGGGGGTAGAGTCTCCCCCTCGATTCCTGCAGTCACGGTATCAGGAATTTCACCGGGGGTGACTGCTGGAGATACTTCATGTCGCTCTTCCACGGCAGGCTGCCCGATCCGCCTCTCCCATCGATCAAACACACTTGCATCCATCTTCTTCAAGTAGTGGAGACGGACACCTTTGCTCATGTCGAACTTGTCTCATTTCAGCTGGTTTAGATATAGACTAATGATGCGGCCGAAACTAGGAGTGCCCAGGGTGTCCTTGATCTTCTCGAACATCAACTCCCCCCAGTTGAATCTCTTGCGGCAGACAACAGTGATGAGGATCTTGAACATATCTCCTGAGATATGGTCATGCGAGCCCGGCTTGCAGACGAGCACTTTTCCAATAATGTCAGATAGGAGCTTCCCTTCTTCATTCATCTCCTTTCTCTTTATTGATCGAGTTCCTCGTGGAAGACCGCAGAACAAGAGAGTTCTGGTTTTGTCCTTGTCCTCCAAATAGTCCTCCTGCTCCGAACTAGAAAGCTGCAGGTAGCGAGTCAGCTTGCTGGCAGACATCTTTACTTTTGCCCCAGCCACCTTGCTCTTGATTATGGAGTCTCCATCTCGGAGTCTTGCGGTAGCGAAGAACTCCAGCACCTCTTTGTCCAGGATTTTGCAAGGGTGCTCCAAGACGAAGGTTAGCCCAGCCTCTTCCAGCATTAGAATAATGTTACGGAATTCGTCCGAGGCGTGAGAAAACCCAGTTCGAACCAGCTCGCAGCCAGATACCAACCCTGCAGTTGTCCTTGGAGCCATTGTAGATCTAGAGAGAGAAGCCCTACTCTAAGCGTTAATGAACTTTCAAAAAGAAAGTATCACAAGTGAGCGCGTCCAAGTACGGGTGAGGAAGAGGTTACCTAATGGCGTATACGGTGAGTTAGTTCGAGTGGAGAAGAATCGAAACTTGAAGAGTTCGTCGGTGAAGGCTTCGGCGGGATGTTTGCGGGAAACCTTTGATGGAGGCGAGCTTTCCAGCAGGAGTCGGCGAGGTGTCCTTCCGGTAAGTGTCCCTTGCGGCGATTAGTGGCCCCTCGGCGAGTGTCCAGCGGAGGAGAGTCGGCGAGGTTCGGCGTAGACGGTGCGACGAGCTTGTTGCGGGTCGTCGAGAGATCTCTTGCGGGTTTCGGCAAGTCTGCGGAAGAACTCTTGCGGAAGAAGTCTTGCGGGTTTCGGGATACTTGCTGCGACGTGAGGCGGGAGTCGTGAAGAAGGCGAAGGGTTTTGCGGGATTTGACTAACTCGGCGATTGTCAAATTCGGCGGGATTCGTGAAGAATGCGAAGGGTCGGCGGGATTCAGGAGATTTGGTTAATTCGGTTTCTGATACTATTTGTCTAATTCGAAATTGAGGGATCTCTTGACTAGAAATTTTCACGTTGAGAAGCTTGCAATATTTTTGAAATTTTCCGATGTCAAGTCAATATAAAAATGATAAATACATGTATATTTTAAAGTCAATCTATTTGGATTTGAACGAGGCTTTTCCAAAGACTTTTTGATGTCAATTGTGAGTTGTCGAGATTCACGATGACATAACTTCGTTAACCCTTTATTGATGTGTAATGGTTTACATGCATCGAGTTAACATATCCTTAGAGGTGCACACATACATGTATAAGCATAAGTATAAATATACACATGGATAGAAATATATATATATATATATATATATATATATATATATATATATATATATATATATATATATATATATATATATATATATTTGAACTGAGGATGCAATATGATGCAAGTCTTTGAACTGATCAAAATTACCTGGGATTTTGAAAGTCATCGTCTTAGTCCCACAGGTAGAACACATTAGAGGCTCAAAGTGAGTATGCTCAAACAGGTATCACATCTGGTATTGCAGACGCTTGTTCCAAGGTAGTCTTGAGCCACCTACTGTCTAGTTCCCATCATATTCACGGGAACCTAGACTACCCTGCAAGAAAGAATTACTTTACCTTAGGAACCCAAATCATATTGGGTCCTAGGTTCTTGTTAGCATGAGCATGCAACTGCCTTCCTTCAAAAAACCTGTCTGGAAGACTACCTCTGTCCCGAGAATGTGGATAAGCCCTTGCCGTGGGCACAGAGGGGTTGTGCCAACAGTCGATGGCAAAGTGCCCAACTTTGCCGCAGCACCAACAAGGGTGAATGTTGTATCGTCGTTTTCGACCTGATCTAGTGACTGATGTAGTCACGGTCCTAGGTCTAAACGGGATAGGGCATGTTCTTGTCACACAAATGTCTCTTCCATCGTGACACGTGGAAGGGTGGAAAGAATACATGTTGTAAGCATTATGAGGCCGGGAAGGTGGTGCCATTCTTTCAGGCATCTCCCTTACTGAGGCCCCATGGAGCCTGACATCATGACTTCTATCCTCTCTATCTCGTGTCCTCGAGTGGTGAGAAGTCTTCTGTGAGCTGGGATATGCAGATCCACACTGTGTTGAGGCAGTGGCAGTGAATACAAAGGGCTCAGAATGAGCCTTAGGTATTCTCTCGTGGGTGGCCATGCCGGCCCTTGCACTCCGGGTGTCTCCACATGGGGACAGATCATCCTTACAGTGACCACGACTATTCCTGTGGTCATACCTGAAGGCATGATGAGTTGCCTTCCTGCTTGGAGTGGGGGGTCGGAATACCGTTTCCCCATTTCTCCATGCCTCGATAATCCGGGAAATCCACCCGGTTTCTTTCTTTCTCTTTATAGCATCAACTTTGGAAAATTTTGATACTATACGTTTCTCATTATCTAGACTATTCTCTAGAGCTGAGATCTTAGAGTCCTTGACCTTGTTGGACGCCAATTGGAGAACCAACAAGATCTTCAGTCGAGCAATCTCTCGAGCTTGCTCCTCAGCAAGTAGGTTGCTTTCCTGAAGGGCTCTCTTCAGGGAATCAGTATTTTCTGGAGGAGAGCAGTTTCTGTCTTCAGAAAGGTCAAAAGATATGGGGCAGGGTGAAGATGTTACCTGCTCATCTGAGTTATTGTCATTAGAATCAGTGACCATTGTTTCATCCTCGTCAGAGCTGCTTTCCTTACTGGTCTCGTCAGTCTCTGACACGGACACAGGAGCTCTGATGCAATCCGAGGGATCCTTGCATTCATCTTCAGAAGTGAGGACCCCCACATACGCTTCATCCTCTGATTGGCAGCATATTTCAACTTTCTCTGACCCCCCCATCAGCTCTGAGATCATCATCCACAGAGATTTAGCCGTTCTACATTTTTCCAATCCAGAGCGAGAGGCTCCAGACCAGACATCCATGATAATTTGTCGAATCCTCTCGTCCAAGTGAAATAGAGATAGTTCCGTCTCAGACATCTCAGCAATGTCCATGGGCACTTGGATCCCAGAGTCGGTGGTCTTCATGGGGATAAACGGACCCTCTTCCAGGATGAAGGATGCTCGAGGATCGATAGCATCAAGGTGAAAGGATACTCTCATTCTCCAGATGGGATAATAATCCTTTGTGCATGCGGGGAGTTTGAGTGGCGGAATCTCATAATCCAGATCCATGCTTCTGACACTGGTGGCAGGATTCTACTCAAGGTGTTAACCTTTTTGATAAGTAACCTCGCTCTGATACCACTTAAAAGTCCACCTAGTGTCAGCTATGTGCACCTATGGGGGGGGGGGGGAATAGGTGACGAGTAGCGCTTTTGCGGAATTTACGAACGTACCTGCACAATAAAAATAGAAAGCACAGCACACAGAATACACAGGCAATTTATAGTGGTTCCCCGACTTGGGTACATCCACTTTCCCCCTTCGACCTATCTCCCAACAAGGGACGACTCGGTCACTTCTCCAACGGGATTGAAATCCAATCCCTGCACTACCGGAAGGAACCCTTCCACACGTGAGAGTCAACACTCCCACAAAACGGGTTGCACCCAACCCTTACAACACGGAACAAAAGTTCCTTTACAACAAAATTAAATATAGAATGTACACGTGATACAAACTTCTTTTGGAGACTACGGTGTTCCTCTTCGTTCGACGATGTGTTCTTGAAGTCGATGAAGAGTCTACTACCTTGGTCTCTCTTGGAGAGGATCTCCCCGGAACCGGCGGCGGCACACGAGCGGCGGCTAGCTTCGGGATCGGCGGCTACGATGACGAGCGGCTGCTGAACTTGAAGATCCAAACTTCGTAGCGAAGCTAACTTGGTCTTCCAACGGTCACACGAGGATCGGTGGTCTCGATCGATTCGGACGGGGGAGTTTTTCCCGGTCAACAAATCGAGAGACAAGAGATCTCTGGATAGACACGTGAGACTCAAGCTTTGCTAAGCTTCTGTCGCCGGAGATCACTAAGGAATCTCGATTGTTGACGGCGACCAACTTGCCCGAGCACGACGGCGGCGGCGGAGAGGAATCACGATATTAGGGTTTCGTCGTGGCTCGGTTTCGTTCTCTTTTCTCCGTGGTTTTACTGTTCAAAATACTGGAATATATATACTGTAGATAACTCCAATATGACCGTTTGTGGGACCCACACAAGAAATCCCTAAGTCCGGTTCAAACTAGTCTAGAGGCAGAATCCGGTCCAGCAGCAACCTGAGAAAACGCTAAGTGAAAATCGGCGAGAATCGCAGGCGATTCTCGACGATTCGTCGAGAATCGTTTGTGATTCTCGCCAAATCACTTATTGATTCTCAACGAATTTCACTTTGTGTACATGAGCTGCTTGGCCACTGGTTCGGCGAGAATCACTAGTGATTCTCGCCGAAACTTACTTGGCACCGTTTTGAGGTAGCCAGAAGGAGTCGGCGAGAATCAGTAATAATTCTCGTCGATTCGACGAGAATCACTAGTGATTCTCGTCGAATCGGCGAGAATCACTTGGTGATTCTCGTCGAATTTTCCTTGGATGAATTTTCGTCTTCCACCCTGGAGCTGCTACTTGTTCCATCCATGCTCCTTGTCTTCTCTTGCATATGAACGGCCCTGTACTTGAAAGTAAGTGCACTCCAATAGAGAGAGTACACGTAGGCCAACACACTGATCTGCTCAACGAGGGATTACGTCGTGCAGACCCGCGTATATTGACCTACTGCACCCTGACATTGGTGTGCACTTAGCGTGGAGGAGCTGCAAGTACAACTTAAGATGTTTCATCAAATACATTGTGAATTCATCTTAGCTTGACAGGTGGCTTCCTCAAATCTAGGTAATCGTGGATACAATACCCAACAATACAAGCATAATGAAACATCGCCAATCCAGACCAACCTGTCCAGATGGGCTTCAAATCTAGCTTCGAGTACACAGTCAACCCGACCAGCTGGTCGAATAGATCATTAATCATTGGGATCAGATATCTATTCTAATCGGTCAGCTTATTCAACTCTCGGTAATCAATACACAATCGTAAGCTCTCATCCTTCTTATTTACAAAAAGGACCGGCGCGCTCCAAGATGACGAACTTGGACGCGCGTACCCTTAATCTAATAGCTCTTGCAGTTGTACCTTCAATTCCGCCATTTCCTTAGGCGCTAAGAGATACGGGGAGCGTGACACAGGCTTGGAGTCTGGCACTAGCTTGATGGTGAAGTCGATCTCACACTGAGGTGGGGCTCCGGGCAGATTTTTAGGAAAAATATCAGGAAACTCTGAAACAACTGGAATACAATCCAGACCTAGCTTAGGCTTTTAAGCCTCCATAAAAGTGAAGAATAGCTCTGCACCACTACGAACAGCCTTAACCACCTGGATAACAGATATCAAAGTCAATCTCGATCCCTTCATGCCAGAGAATGTCATCTCCTACTCCGTATCCACACCCAATTTGACCACCTTGCGGTTGCAATCAATGTACGCACGCTGCTCCGAGAGCCAGTCCATGCCAAAGATCACATCAAACTCCACTATCGGTAATAGCGACGCTTGCAAGTCAAACTCTTGACTCCCAATCCGTACCTTCACGCCGCAAACTCTATCCGCGTGCATAAAACACATGTTAGGCAGCAACACATCCAATTTATCCATTGCCATCGAAGAAGGTGCGCTGATGCGCGATACAAATTCCTTGGACAAAAAGGAGTGCGAAGCTCCCGTATCGAACAGTGCTCTCACAAAAACATTTAAGATCAAAACAAGTATGTAAAGTTAAATGTGTTATTCGTGAAATCATACCTGTCACCACATCAACCTGCTTTATGGCCTCCTGCTGGCCAAGGTTGTAAACTCTAGGCTGGGCTAGAGCATAGTGGGATGCGGTTGACTCCACCGTCTTTCCCTTCTCCGTATAAGTTGCTCCAGGCTTCTTCTCTGACTTTAGGTGCCCACTCCAATAGTCTAGGGCAATGTGTCCCTGTTTTACACAATTATAGAAAGTAACTGGGCTTCACACTATAGTAACTCCAGACGCACTCGATGATGTGGCTGGACCTGAAGTCCGAGCCTTCTTGTTCCACTTACGAACCCCAGACTTTGATGAGCTCGGCACCTTGATTTCTGACTTCTTCGAGCTTGAGTCCTTCTTCTCTTGAACTCTCTTTATATATTTCTCCAGAGACCGGGCGGTATTTACTAGAGTTAGGAAACCCTTCGAGCTTCGAGCTGCATTGCTGGCATGGTTGTGGCCTCGCGGATACGGTTCGTCGAGCAACAGAACTCGATGAAAGTCTACAACGCTATGCAACGGATGGGTCAAATGCCCAATTCTCCTTGGATGACGGCCTTTTGTGGAAATATGGTTGTTTGTGCATCCCGGATGTGAGACCGGGCGGTATTGTTGGGTACATTGGTCAAATGTACCTGATTTGAAGAAGCCTCACCCAACTCAATGATATACATCATAATGTATTTGATGTATATTTGAGTTACTTGTGCAGGTTAAGAAATCACTGGACTGAAGCAAAAAGTTTCTAAGTCCATGTGTCGACACCCAGAGGGAAAGTGTCGACACTTAAGAAAGCTTGTGTCGACACCCAGACAAGCAGTGTCGACACTTGGAGTCATTGTGTCGACACCTGGGATGCAGAGTCGACACCAGACAGAAAGTGTCGACACTTGGAGCAGTGTCAACACTCAGTGAAGAAAAGTGCAGACAGAAAGTGTCGACACAAGGAGCTGTGTCGACACCCAGTGAAGCTGTGTCTACACCAGAAAGTGTCGACACTTGGAGCTATGTCGACACTCAGCAAAAGTCTGCAGAGTCTAAGTACAAGTGTCGACACTCAACATAATGTGTCGACACTAAGCAGAAGAGTCAGCACTTGAAGCATGTGTCGACACTCAACACAATGTGTCGACACTCAACAGAAGAGTCAAAATTTGAAGTATGTGTCGACACCCAGAACAATGTGTCGACACACAGCTGAAGACTCAACACTAGAAAAAAGTGTCGACACATGGAGCTGTGTCGACACTTAGCAAAGAACAGAAAGAACAACAAATTATTCTAAGTACAAGTGTCGACACTATGGGAATGTGTCGACACTCAGCTGAAGTCTCAACAACAAGAAGGTGTGTCGACACAAGGAGCTGTGTCGACACTCAGCAAGATTCAACATAGAAGACTATGTGTTGACACCAAGAAGCAGTGTCGACACGTGACAGATTCAACACAAGAAGATGTGTCGACACAAAGGAGATGTGTCGACACATAGAAGAATTCAGCAAAAGCTAGAAGAATAAGTACTTGTGTCGACACTCAATTTCAGTGTCGACACATGCAGAAGAATCTGTGTCGAGACATACAAGGAGTTGTGTCGACACCTTGTAGACTTGTGTCGACACTTACACAACATGTGTCGACACTTGGACTATAAGTGTCGACACTTAAAGACAGAAAGTCTCGACACTTACAGACAGTTAGAGATTTTCAAGAAGTGACTGGATGACTTGACAGCTGCCGTTCCAGCCGGTCTACAACAACTGTCAGAGATGTCAGAAGTTAGTTATGAACCGGTCCAGCCGGTTACCATGAAGAAAGCCTATAAATAGGCACCTACAGTTTACAGAAACTGTTGTTAAAAAGTTGTTGAAAGTGGTTTAGAGTTGTTGAAGTAATTATTAAAGTGGTACAAAGAGAATCAACACAAGAAGATCTAGCAGTTCAAGTGCAGATCTAAGAAGTTGGAGAGAGAGGGCTCCATCCAAGAAATCAGCCTCTGGAACTAGGCTAAGAAGAAGGATTCAAATTCAATTCTGGATCTTAAGTGGCAGAGGTCAAGGAACAACTGCAGAGGATTCAGTCTTATTCAGTTCTACTCAAGAAGCTTTGAAGAAAGCTAAGTCAGGGTGAATCCAGCTGAGTTCTTCCAAGAACTCATCAAGAATCTCTCAACTCCCCTCCTTTAATTCTGAGTTGTAGAGTTATTATTTGTATTACATTTTTAATTTGTAGGATCTATTGGATCTGAGTGATTTGTAAGCCTGTATTTATAAAGGCTGAGGGTAGGGCTTGTTAGCCTGAGTGTAGGAGATAGAGATCTCTGAGTGTAGGCCTTATTGGCTGAGTGTAGGCCTTGGTTGGCTGAGTGTAGGCCTTGATTGACTGAGTGTAGGCTTTGGGATAAAGCTGAGTTGTAAGGCTTTGGGCCTGAGGTAGGAACCAATTTGGGTTCTGAGACAGTGGAGAAGTTTGGCCGAATCTAGTACACTGCTAGATAGGCGAAGGGGGAAAGTGAATGTACCCATATCTTGGGGAACCACTATAAAACACTGTGTGCTGTGCTGTGATTGTGCTGTGGTTTAGCTGTGTATGTTTTGTTATTGCTGTTTGCTGTGCAAAAGTAGTTAGAAATCTGTGATATAACTGTTTGGCTGCCAACAAAGTTAGAAAAGTATTAGGTCACATATTCACCCCCCCCTCTAGGTGTTTAGGTACCATATCTTTCAAGTGATATCAGAGGGAGGTTCCTCAAAACAAGGACTAACAGTCCGAGGAGATCCTGTTTGGCAGATTCAGTGTAAGGGACAACACAGATTCAAGAAATTCAAGAAAATCAAGAAACATGGGGTCCTATGAGAATCACAAGGAATTGGGTTCCATGAAATTACCCATATGCAGGAAGGAGATCTTTGGGATCTGGAAAGAAAGGGTAAGGCTATTTATGGAGGCCTCAGACCCTAGAATCTACATCACAGTAAATGAAGGGCCTTATGTGCCTATGAAGATTTCAGTTCTAGATGCAAACCAGAGAACTCCAAAGGATTTCTCTGAGATGACTAAGGATGAAATTGTCCTGGCCACCATGGACAAGAGGGCACAAAACATAATAGTGAATGCCATTGATGATGCAACTTTTCAGAACTTAATTCACTGTAAAACAACAAAAGAGATGTGGGATACTCTCATTGTCTATATGGAAGGTTCTGAAGAAGTTAGGCAAGATAGGAAGTCCTTGCTAAATCAGGAGTATGAAAGCTTTAGGCAAGGAAAGGGTGATAGCATCACTGAGTGCTATAAGAAATTTTACAGAATAGTTAATGAACTCATGTCTTATGGAAGAGAGTTCAGTAACTATGAACTAAATGACAAGTTCTTAAGGTCCCTAACCAAAGATTGGGACACCAAGATCTGTGCCATAAGAGAAATGGCTAAGTTGGGGGAAATTCCTCCTCCCACACTGTTTGGCAAGCTATTGTCTTATGAAATGCAGTTAACAGTGAGAAAAGAGGAGGAGAAATCAACAAGGACTGAGCACAAAGAAAGAACTGTTGCTTTCAAGACAGAAGTTCCCAGAAAGTGCAGGAATAAGTCTTCAACTCCACCTCCAGAGGTAGTTGAATCAGAGTCTGATGAGTCTGTCAGCACAAAGTCTAAGAGCAGTGAAAGTGATGAAGACTTTGCTGCTTTCACTAGACACTTTCAGAAGTTTTTGAAAAAGAAACAGTGGAGGTCAAGGCCTTCTACATCACAAGGAAAGGAAGACTCTTATCAGAAAAAGAGGTCTTCAAAGAATGACAAGAAAAGGACAAAATCAAGCAAGGCAACTGGTTCAAAGATTGTTTGCTATTGCTGCAATAGACAGGGCCATGTTATTGCAGATTGTCCAGAGAAGAGAAAGGAATCTGGTGACAGGAAAAAGACTCACTTCAAAGGGAAGAAAGAAAAGTCTTTTGTTGCTAAGAAGGAGAAGACTCTATCAGATATCTCTTCTTCAGAAACTGAGTCTGAGGCTGAAGCCTACATAGGGCTGTTTGCTGAAGAAGAAGAGGAAGAATTCATGCAGATCTTGGAGTCAATTTATGAACAAGAAGACAGCCATTGTCAAGGGCTAATGACATTGACATAAAGTGCCAAAATCCTGGAGCAGCCAGGACCCAGTCAGGTACAAAGTTCAAGTTTAAATTCAGTTTCTTGTTCTAGTTCAGAATCAGATTCTTCTTCATCAAGTGATGAGAATATATCTGAGTCGGAGGAAGATATTCATCAGCTTATAGATGAATATAAGATACTGTTGCAAGCCTACAAGAAAAGCAAGACCCTAGCCAAAAGTCAGGCAAAAGAAATTGTTGATCTTAAAGCTGCTGCAACAGATTTTGAGAAGCAATTTGATCAAAAACTGAATGAGGTAGCCAGGCTGAAACACATTACTGTGATTCAGATGGGAACTATCACTTTTAAGAATGATCAAATTAAGTGTTTGGAGAACAATCTTCAGAAGGAGAAGGACTTGGTTGCTAGGTTTTCTAAACCTAAGTCAGTGTTACCCATAATTGATGAATTTGTTCATCACAAGGGTAAAGCTGGACTGGGCTTTATTAGACCTGCAGGGACTGAGCAGTCCAAGTATAAGTCCAAGGGCAAAGCCCCAACATTCAACAAGCCTTCTGTAGTCAAGACAGCCAAGGCTGTACCTAAGCAAAGGTACAATAAATTTGAATGTTGGTGCTGTGGCAAAGTTGGCCATTTTGCAGTAGACTGTTGGCACAATGTGTGTGCCAAAGTGAGTTCCAAACTACCTGTTGGAAAGCCAGTAGGTAGGTTTGTCAAATTGCAAACTAACAATCACCAAGGACCCAAGAATACTTTGGGTTCTAAGGTTCACTAATTTGTTTTGCAGGTGAGTCCAAGTGGCCATACCCCTATATGGTACTTGGACAGTGGATGTTCCAGACATATGACTGGAACTAGGGGACTACTGAAGGACTACATTCCAATCAAAAATGGTCCTAAAGTGACCTTTGGTGGTTCTGAAAAAGGAATCATCAAAGGGTTTGGTAACATTTCTTCAAACTTAGTTACCATTACTCAAGTGACTTATGTTAAAGGGTTGAAACACAACCTAATAAGTATAAGTCAATTAAGTGATGTAGGGTATGACATCTCATTTGTTAAAAATGGTTGTCATATCAAGAGGTCAAGTGATCAAGAGATCATTTTGACAGGTTATAGGAAGAGGAATGTCTACTGCCTAGACATTATGATTGAGAACAATGGTTCTCCAGTTTGTCTTGTAGCTGATGAGACAGTCTCTCATTGTGTCAAATGGCACAAGAGGCTAGCCCATCTTAACTACAAGACTATTAGCAAACTCTTTAGCAAAGAGTTAGTGAGGAATGATCCTCAAGTTAAGTGTGTTAAAGATGGTATTTTCTCAGCTTGTCAAAAGGGCAAGCAGACTAAATCCACCTTTAGAAGCATAGATAACAAAGATGCTGTGAGGTGTTTGTACCTCTTGCATTTGGATCTCTTTGGTCCAATGCCAGTTCACAGCTTAGGTAGGAAGGTCTATACCCTTGTAGTTGTAGATGACTACTCAAGGTTTTCCTGGGTGTTCTTCTTAAGACAGAAATTTGAAACACCTAGTGTCTTCTACAACTTTGTCAAGCAAATTCAGAATGAACTAAATAGTACTGTGGTCAAGATTAGAAGTGACCATGGTACTGAGTTTCAGTCTGACAGCATGACAAAACTATGTGAAGACTTTGGGATATTTCAAGAATTCTCTTCACCTAGAACACCTCAGCAAAATGGCATTGCTGAAAGGAAAAATAGGACCTTGATAGAGGCTGGTAGAACCCTACTAAGTGATACATCACTGCCAGAGTATTTCTGGGCTGAAGCAGTTAACACTGCATGCCATGTTATAAATAGGGCTACCATCACTAAAGGGCTAAACAAGACCCCCTATGAAGTTGTGAAAGGCAGGAAACCAAACCTATCCTACTTTAGGATCTTTGGTTGCAAATGCTTCATACTTAACAATGGAAAGTCTTACTTAACTAAGTTTGCTGCCAAGTCCCAAGAGGGAATTTTTGTTGGGTACAACAATAATAGTAAGGCTTATAGAGTCTACAACTTGACTACACAAGTTGTAGAAGAATCAGTGCATGTAGTTTTTGATGAGACTAAACTTATTAATAATGAGTTGTCTAGCAATGTATGTAGCCCCACAGGTTTGACAAAGAGAATGGACAAGCTTACTATAGAAGAAGTGCCTGCTGCAAGACAGCAAGGAGAGGAGAGTAGCTGCTGTCCAGGGGGAGAACTACATGTGCCAGCTGTTGAAGAAATACAAGGTGTATAGCATGAAGCAGATGCTGAAGTGGTTCAACCAGAAGTTAGGATGCCTCTAGCTCACAGGCATCTTAGAGATCATCCAGTAGAGCTGATTATTGGAGATCCAAGACAAGGAGTTCAAACTAGGAGCAGAAATCAGGATGCTGCAATCTATTCCAGCTTTTTGTCTCAAGTTGAACCTAAAAGATTTGAAGAAGCAATACAAGATCCACAATGGACTGAAGCAATGCAAGAAGAGCTTAATCAGTTCAAGAGGTGCAAGGTTTGGGAACTTGTTCCTAAACCTAAAGAGCACAATGTAATAGGAGTTAAGTGGATCTACAGGAATAAGATGGATGAACAAGAGGTCATCATTAAGAATAAAGCTAGACTGGTTGCTAAAGGATATAGGCAAGAAGAAGGTATTGATTTTGATCAAACCTTTGCTCCAGTAGCCAGACTGGAAGCCATAAGAATGTTCTTGGCCTATGCAACCTATCAAGGATTCAAGGTATACCAAATGGATGTCAAGTCAGCATTCCTAAATGGTAATTTGAAAGAAGAAGTCTATGTGGAGCAGCCTTCAGGTTTTGTTGATCCAACTCTACCTCATTATGTCTATAGACTTAGGAAAGCTTTATATGGGTTAAAGCAAGCCCCTAGGGCTTGGTATGAAACCCTATCTAGTTTCCTCATTGAGAACAAATTCTCAAGGGGGAAAATAGATAAGACCCTATTCCTTAGGGAATCTAGAGGCAAAGTCATACTAGTCCAAATATATGTAGATGACATTATATTTGGGTCTACTGAAAGCAGCCTTTGCAAAAAGTTTGCAAAACTTATGCAAGGTCAGTTTGAAATGAGTAGTATGGGAGAGCTGAAGTTTTTCTTGGGTCTCCAAGTTAAACAGACTGAGAGTGGTTTGTCCATTTGTCAGTCAAAGTTCACCCTAGAACTCATAAGGAAGTATGGTATGGATTCATCCAGTACCATGAAGACTCCTATGGGGTCAAGTATGTCTCTTAGCAAGGATGATGCAGGGAAACCTGTAGATGAAACCTTGTATAGAGGGATAGTTGGCTCCCTATTATACTTGACTGCTAGTAGACCAGACATCATGTATGCTACATGTGTTTGTGCAAGGTATCAAGCCTGCCCTAAAGAGTCTCATTTGACTGCAGTCAAAAGAATATTGAGATATCTAAAGGGCACTCCCTATCTAGGCCTCTGGTACCCTAGGAATGGAGACTTTGATCTAACAGGTTATTCAGATGCAGACTTTGCAGGATGCAAAGAGGATAGAAAGAGCACTACTGGAACCTGTCAATTCCTAGGGGGAAGACTAATTTCATGGAGCAGCAAAAAGCAAACCAGTGTGGCTATCTCCACAGCTGAGTCAGAGTATGTGGCTGCAGGAAGTTGTTGTGCTCAACTTCTGTGGATTCAACATCAGCTAGAGGACTATGGATTTCAGGTAAGTAGAACTCCACTTTATTGTGATTCTACAAGTGCTATTTCAATAGCTAATAACCCTGTATCTCATAGTAGAACAAAATATATTGAGATTAAATATCACTTTCTTAGAGAACATGTAGAAAGAGAAGATATTTCACTTGAATATGTTAAAACTGATAATCAGATAGCTGACATGTTTACTAAGCCCCTAGAAGAAGCTAAGTTCAATAGATTCAAAATTGAACTAGGAATGATAAAATTAGACTAAGTTTACAGAATAGAAAATTGGCTAAGTAAAAAGGTGTCGACACATAGACAAGTCTATGTCGACACAGAATAGTGGTGTCGACACTTCAGGAGAAAGGTGTCGACACATCTAGGATGTTGGTGTCGACACTTCAGAATGTTAGTGTCGACACATGTCCAGCAGGTGTCGACACATCCTATGTGGTGTCGACACTTAAGTTTTACTCAGAATTTTTTTTTCTAAGTAAAGTCTCGACAATGTGTCGAGTTATGTTGTGTCGACACATAACCAAGTGTCGACACATAAAATCTGTTGACTAAAACTTGTGTCGACACATGTGTGTCGAGACATTATAAGTCAGTGTCGACACTTATTGCCAGTGTCGACACACTTTAAGCTAGCTGTCCCGCCTGTTCATCTTCAAAATCAGAAAGGTATAAATAGGGTTCTGTCTTTGTTTGTCGACACGCTTTCAAAGTTTCGAGACCAAAACTCCTGTGTCGACACCTCTCTTTTCTCAAGACTAATTCTCCAAACCCTAATGGCTCCTAAGCTTGAGGAGAACGTTAACGAGGGCTATGAGCTAGTGCGTGGCGCGTTCGACGATGCAGATGCGGAAATCAAGGCGATAGTAACCCTAGTCGCCGATTCTGGATTGGAATACTTAGTTTCAGAACCAACAAAGATTTGGAAAAAGGAAGTTCTTGAATTCCTTAATGGAGCTGCTGTAGATGAATCTGGATACAGAATCAAATCCAGAGTTCATGGATCTAAAGTCAAGATTTCACCAAAAAGTCTGAGGAAGGTACTCCAGCTACCTAAAACACAAGATGAAGAAGAAGTAACTGCATCCAAGACCAGGGAAGCCCTTACCTGGTGTGGACTTGATCCACAGATGAAGATAGGATCTGTCTTTAACAGGAAAGGCATGAACAGTCAAGGAAAATTCATGTCTGAGATTGTGGGCAAGGTTATTCTCAGTAAGCCTGGAGGGCATGACAGGGTGTCTGCCTCTATGTTTGGAATTATGACTAGAATCATATTCACTCTAAAAACAGACTGGTCAATAGTGGTTTTTGACAAGATCAAGGAGAGCTTGAAGAAGCCCAATCTGGGCAGAATTATAAGTCTCTACCTAGCCGGTACAATACCAGAGGTAATGAGCAATGCTGCTGGAAGCAAGATCAACCACATGAGGAAGATGGATCAACGGATATTTTCCAGATGGGACAGGGTGTTGTCCAAGGAAATACCAACCCCAGAAAAGACAGTTGCTGAGAAGGAGATTCCTCCAAAGAAGAAGAGAAAAATTGCTGCTGTGGCACAAGAGTCCTCTAGCAGTTCTGATAGTGAAGAACAAGTTGTTTTCACTCCAGATGATCAAGAGGAAGTGGCTGCAGAGAAGACCCCTGCTGCTCAAGATGTAGCTGAGATCCAGGGGGAGCTGCCTCAAGCTAGCCCCATTCATAGGGATCACAGCCAGGGGGAGCTCCCAGTTGTAGAGGAACCATCTACACTGGACAGTGAGCAAGCCACCATCATTATCCAAGAGGTACTCACTGACCTAAAAACTTTAGAATATCTTATAGAAGATGCTAATTTGTCTGATGATCTTCAGCAAACTCAGCTGAATACTCAAGTTCCAGATGTTGCTTTAGAAGACACATCTACTGTAGTTCAAGATGATACTTCTCAAGTGGTGGAAGAAAAAAGAACTTCTCCTGCACAGTCTCCACCTGAATATACAATGGAAGATTTGTTTCTAAATCTAGATCAAGAAGATTTTGATATGGACAAGGATGCTGCTGCTGAAGATAAGCATGCTGCTGCTGAGGGGGAGCAAATGACAGTTCTGGAAGAGCCTTTAAGGCTAGAAACTGAGAAGGCACTTGATGTGCAAGCTGACAAACCTCCAAGCCCTAAGGAAAGGGTTGAAATAGCCAGCACTTCTGCCTCTGAAGATGAGGAGAGTGCTAGGGCCAAGAAGAAGAAAATCTATGTCTTCAAGAGGAGAAGTCAGAGTTATAAGAAAGCCTTGCAATCCATTGCCCCACAGCCTATAGTTCAGCAAGCTCCAACTGCTGATTATAGTGCTTTAATGGTTGCACTACAGATCAAATTGGATGAGCAAAGAAAGGCAATTGAGACATATGTGGATGAAGGGCACAAGACCCTACAGTTTGATCTTGCACAGGAAATAAAGTCTATAAGGTTTGAGATGAATCTCAACAAGAAGGAGATGACATACTGCTTCCACAAGGGTGGGAATGCAGTGGTCTATCTAGCAACACACCAGGAGAAGATCAAAGCCCAAGTAGATGATATAGCATTGAAGCAAGGGTATGTACTGGAAAATCAGTTAAGGATGAATGACAACTTGACTGCTTCACACAATGCTATAGTCACAGAATTGAAGAATAAGACTGCTGAACCTTCTACATCTGCTGCTGCAGTTAAGGCTGACTTTGATAAAGTATTTCAAGCTGAGATTATTGCTGTCAAGACTGCAATTCAAGCCTCTCAGAAAGCTATCTCTGAACAACTGCAAAAGCTAAAACCATTCTTTAAAGAGGGAATCAGATATTTGGACAATCAAATTAGATTTCAAAAGGATGATGTCAGAGACCATATGGCTAGAGAAGTCATAAAGGGGGAGAGAGTATTAGTCAAAGCTAGCTCTGACCATGCCAAATGGATATCTAACTCCATCAGAGCTACACTGGGCTATCCTCCACTCTGTGATGATGATAATGTTGCTGAATCAGGGATTCAAACTGCATATCTTGGAGGTGAGCAACCAGAGGTAGCTCAAGTGATTTATCCACCTCCAGATTTTGACATGATTCAAGCAGATGTCCAGACAATGTATAGCCCAACTGAAGGGAAGCCTAATGTTATTCTGGATAAAGTGGTTCAGCCTATTTCTGCAGCTATGCAAGAGGCATTAGAGAAAGAAGAAGAGGCAAGGTTGTCAAAGAAGAGGTTTAGGGAACAAGCAGAACAAAGACCAGATTTTGAACAGTGGAGCCCTACCTCTAGGAATATAATTTTAACTGCCTGGAAAGCTGCCAAGGACAATGCTCATGAAAGGAACAAGTGGTTCTCTGAAGCAGAATGAAGGAAACATGAAATAAGACAGGAGGCCATTGTTCAATATAGAAGAAAGACAAAGATGGGAAAGCTACCTCCTACTGCAGTGGAGCCTAGCAAGTACTTCCCCAAGCCATACCACTATTTTGAAAGGCAGAAAATCAAAGCAGAAGAGCTGAAGAAGAAGGACTTAAAATGCAAGAAGCCTGCTGTTGCTGAAACTGCTGAAGCCACTGTCAAAGCTCAAGTCCAACCTGGCAAAGGCATTGTTATCAAAGAACCAGATCAGAAATAGATTAGGAATTGACTTGAAGATTGTTGTAATCTTTTGAATGAAAAACATTTTTGTAAATCATTGAAGATGTATTAGAAAAATGTTAGAACAATATATGATAAATATATTTCATGATTGTTCTGAGAATATGTCTATTTCTTGTTTGTTCTGCAATGTTGAATGTGTATACATGTGTGAAATATTACATGTTTATGTTTACCCTGCTGTTTATAATCTGCTTTACATCATTTTGTAATTTTAATTATGAATGGTGTATATCATTGACTAAGGGTTATGACTTCTCCAAATAGGGGGAGATTGTTGGGTACATTGGTCAAATGTACCTGATTTGAAGAAGCCTCACCCAACTCAATGATATACATCATAATGTATTTGATGTATGTTTGAGTTACTTGTGCAGGTTAAGAAATCACTGGACTGAAGCAAAAAGTTTCTAAGTCCATGTGTCGACACCCAGAGGGAAAGTGTCGACACTTAAGAAAGCTTGTGTCGACACCCAGACAAGCAGTGTCGACACTTGGAGTCATTGTGTCGACACCTGAGATGCAGAGTCGACACCAGACAGAAAGTGTCGACACTTGGAGCTGTGTCGACACTCAGTGAAGAAAAGTGCAGATAGAAAGTGTCGACACAAGGAGCTGTGTCGACACCCAGTGAAGCTGTGTCTACACCAGAAAGTGTCGACACTTGGAGCTGTGTCGACACTCAGCAAAAGTCTGCAGAGTCTAAGTACAAGTATCGACACTCAACACAATGTGTCGACACTAAGCAGAAGAGTCAGCACTTGAAGCATGTGTCGACACTCAACACAATGTGTCGACACTCAACAGAAGAGTCAACATTTGAAGTATGTGTCGACACCCAGAACAATGTGTCGACACACAGCTGAAGACTCAACACTGGAAGAAAGTGTCGACACATGGAGCTGTGTCGACACTTAGCAAAGAACAGAAAGAACAACAAATTATTCTAAGTACAAGTGTCGACACTATGGGAATGTGTCGACACTCAGCTGAAGTCTCAACAACAAGAAGGTGTGTCGACACAAGGAGCTGTGTCGACACTCAGCAAGATTCAACATAGAAGACTATGTGTCGACACCAAGAAGCAGTGTCGACACGTGACAGATTCAACACAAGAAGATGTGTCGACACAAAGGAGATGTGTCGACACATAGAAGAATTCAGCAAAAGCTAGAAGAACAAGTACTTGTGTCGACACTCAATTTCAGTGTCGACACATGCAGAAGAATCTGTGTCGAGACATACAAGGAGTTGTGTCGACACCTTGTAGACTTGTGTCGACACTTACACAACATGTGTCGACACTTGGACTATAAGTGTCGACACTTAAAGACAGAAAGTCTCGACACTTACAGACAGTTAGAGATTTTCAAGAAGTGACTGGATGACTTGACAGCTGCCGTTCCAGCCGGTCTACAGCAACTGTCAGAGATGTCAGAAGTCAGTTATGAACCGGTCCAGCTGGTTACCATGAAGAAAGCCTATAAATAGGCACCTACAGTTTATAGAAACTGTTGTTAAAAAGTTGTTGAAAGTGGTTTAGAGTTGTTGAAGTAATTATTAAAGTGGTACAAAGAGAATCAACACAAGAAGATCTAGCAGTTCAAGTGCAGATCTAAGAAGTTGGAGAGAGAGGGCTCCATCCAAGAAATCAGCCTCTGGAACTAGGCTGAGAAGAAGGATTCAGATTCAATTCTGGATCTTAAGTGGCAGAGGTCAAGGAACAACTACAGAGGATTCAGTCTTATTCAGTTCTACTCAAGAAGCTTTGAAGAAAGCTAAGTCAGGGTGAATCCAGCTGAGTTCTTCCAAGAACTCATCAAGAATCTCTCAACTCCCCTCCTTTAATTCTAAGTTGTAGAGTTATTATTTGTATTACATTTTTAACTTGTAGGATCTATTGGATCTGAGTGATTTGTAAGCCTGTATTTATAAAGGCTGAGGGTAGGGCTTGTTAGCCTGAGTGTAGGAGATAGAGATCTCTGAGTGTAGGCCTTGTTGGCTGAGTGTAGGCCTTGGTTGGCTAAGTGTAGGCCTTGATTGGCTGAGTGTAGGCTTTGGGATAAAGCTGAGTTATAAGGCTTTGGGCCTGAGGTAGGAACCAATTTGGGTTCTGAGACAGTGGAGAAGTTTGGCCGAATCTAGTACACTGCTAGATAGGCGAAGGGGGAAAGTGGTTGTACCCATATCTTGGGGAACCACTATAAAACACTGTGTGCTGTGCTGTGATTGTGCTGTGGTTTAGCTGTGTATGTTTTGTTATTGCTGTTTGCTGTGCAAAAGTAGTTAGAAATCTGTGATATAACTGTTTGGCTGCCAACAAAGTTAGAAAAGGATTAGGTCACCTATTCACCCCCCCTCTAGGTGTTTAGGTACCATATCTTTCATCCAGAGACCGGGCGGTATTTACTAGAGTTAGGAAACCCTTTGAGCTTCGAGCTGCATTGCTGACATGGTTGTGGCCTCGCGGATACGATTCATCGAGCAACAGAACTCGATGAAAGTCTACAACGCTATGCAACGGATGGGTCAAATGCCCAATTCTCCTTGGATGACAGCCTTTTGTGGAAATATGGTTGTTTGTGCATCCCGGATGTGAGTAAACTATGTGAGGAGTTGATGTACGAAGCACATTTTACCAAGTACTCAATTCACCCAGGGAGAACTAAAATGTATAAGAACATGAAGAAGGTGTTCTAGTGGCCAGGTTTAAAGAAAGACAGAGCCCATTACGTGGCAAAATGTCAAATTGTGCCTTACTGAAAGCTGAATACTAGAAATCTGGATGTTTTGTGAAGTCGTTACCAATCCTGGTGAGGAAGTTCGATGACATTTCTATGGATTTCGTGCGTGGACTGCCAAGATCTCAGAGCGGAAATGATGTCGTGTGGATGATCGTTGACCGGTTAACAAAAGTGTCGCACTTCATACATAACAAGAAGGATGATTTAGTGGAAAAATTGGTCAAGCTGTACGTGGATAACATCGTACGATTGCACGGCATGCCCCGTAGCATCGTCAATGACCAAGATGGGCATTTTACTTCAGGTGATTAGAGGCTAATCCACCAACTGTTGTGTACCAAGTTAAAGTTCTGTACGGCTTTCCATCCGCAAATGGATGGTCAGACCGAGAGGACCAACAGAATAATGGAGGATATGCTCCATATGTGTGCCATGGATTTCAGGAAGAGGCGGGAAGATCACCTCTATATGATTGAGTTTGCCTACGATAATAGCTATCAAGCTAGAATACAGATGGAGCCCTTTGAAGGTTTATATGGTAGGAAGTGTCGTACACCGTTAGCTTGGGAGGAAACAGGCGAGTCAAAGCTATATAAGCGTAAGGAGGTCGAAGATGCAAATTCGACCATACGTACTATACGAGAGTGGCTGTTGGTGGCCCAAGATAGGCAAGCAAAGTACTACAACGACAAGCACCAAAATGTGGAGTTTGTGGTTGGTGAGTGGGTGTACCTAAAGATCAAGCCATTCAAAGGCGTGTCCAGGATTTGACTCTTGAAAAAGTGGATTCCGAGGTACCTTGGTCCATTTGAAGTGGTTGAGCGAATTGGAGAAGCTTCCTATAGGTTAGCTCTTTCAGAGGAGCTAAGTGGCTTGCACGATGTGTTTCACATATCGGTGCTGCGAAAAGTTGTGAAACAAATAGCTCAAGTGGTTGTAGATGATCAGGAACCGATTGATAGTCGGCTAGCGACGAATGTTCAGCCCATTCAGATCGAGGATACAAAGATCAAGCAACTGTGAAACATGACAATCGGGATGGTAAAATTCTGATAGGACAATTGTAGCTGGGAAGAACTTATATGGGAGCGTGAGCAACCATGCGAGATGAATTTCCCGAGTTGTTTTTGTAAAAGCATGTTGTAAACTTGTGTGCTATTTTTTCTTGTATAGACATATCAAATTTCGGGATGAAATTTCTGTAAGGAGGGGAGGTTTATAATGCCCCAAAAATACTAAAAGGAAGAATTGAAAGTTAATGTGCGGCGTTAGTGTTAACGCGGGCGTTAGCTTTTGAATTAAATCGACTAACCTCTCGAGAATCTACCGCGAGGCAGTAGTAAAGTTAGCTCGTGGCGATACCACTCAACGCTTTCGACGAAGCATTAAGAGGACTACCACGGGGCGGTAGTAGGCTAATGCGTGGAGGTACCACTCAATGCACTCAACGCTTCAAAGCATTGAGAGTACTACCGCAGGGCGGTAGTGGGCTAGCACGTGGCGATATCACTCAATGCTTTCAACGCACTATTGAGTGAGTACCGTGCGGGCGATAGGAGTAATATGCGGCGATAGCTTGAGTTAAAGTACCGCTTGGTGGTAGTAACCTGACACACGACAGTAGCTGCCACGTGGCAGTAAGGTGGAGGCTATTTTGGAGTGATAGCACGATGTCGATTGGCCCAAGTGGCAACCGCTTATGTTACCGCGCCGCGGTAGCCTCTATATAAAAGTTGGGAATGAGATTGAACTCTCACGTTTCTCTCTATCTTGGTACTTCAAGTTCTTGAAAGAGACTGAGGCTCAGTGTTGCAAGCTTGGTGAAGGAGATCCCGTGATCGAAATCAAGAGCCGAAGTAAGATCCGTGACGAGGAAAGTGAGGTGCTCCTTTCCATCCAGATAAAAGGCTTATTCATGGCTCCAAAAAGATCTACAAGGGTAACAGTTTTCTCCTTGGACAAGTGAAGTCCTCAATTTACATACGTGTATGGAACCTCTCACCAAAAGGTGGAAAAAAGTGGTTTCCAGCTGTATATCATTATGATCTCTGCTAAACTTACATTTAGATCCGGAATCGAAGTACGGAATATGCATGTTGTATGAAACCCATCTGGACAGGTTGGTCTAGATTGGTGATGAATTAATTTGCGTACCAGAGAAGACTCCGTGGATAAATTGTGTGTTTCAACGTGTAGAATCCAGGGTCTGAGGGTGTGCAAGATGCTGCAGTGATAGTGTTGGAGTTGATCTCTAGGGAAACACCCAAAAATGGGGGAAAAGGGATTTTTGTCCCTACCACGCGACGGTAGTACTATCGCCAGTGATAACTTCCAGTGAGCTATGTTTGTGAGGCCTGTCTCAGGGAGACCTGGAGGCCATTGTATGAGATGCTGAGATCCTATAGAGCTAGCTATGTTGGCCATGAGTGCCAGCCTATTTTGATGCAAAGCCTGTCTCGCGAAGTCCGTGGGGCTAGCATGTGAGTTGAGCCGTGGAGGCCAACTATTATGGCCATGAGAGCCGTAAGGAAGCTGTGAGCCATTGTGCCCAGCTATAAACACCATTGAGTCGAGTGGGAAAGGGGAGGTCCACCCACGTCTTGTTTATTATCCTTGATTGCTTTGGCTGTCGGAAGTGGCATGGCGATCTGAGCAAGGGGAAGGGACTGAACTGTACCTGCGTTAGTCATAGGGATGAAAAGGCTAAAATGCTCAAGAATGAACTGTTATGTCTTGGACCTCTGAACAGGAGGTGGTATCCGGGAAGTCCGGTACACTGAGAATATGCCCTGAGTGCACAGGGCGGGTGGCCGTTGAGCCTATGTCTGTGGTGATGAGTGCTTAAATGCACATTGTTGTTGCCAATATATATATATATATATATACATATATATACTGCTATTGTATGGAAGGAGAATCGCCGCCCCAAGTAAGGGGTGGGGTCGTTATAAATGGGTCGGCAATTACTGACCGTTACCTTGTTTTCCATGTTTTGGTGGGCTGTGGTTTGCAGGTGCTGGAGAGCCAAGCAGAAAGTATCGGGCTGAAGCCCTTGTGTTGCGATTGGCTGGCCCTTGAAGGCCCAAAGGCGCACATTTAATGTTTTCACGTGTGGCCGGCCTGCGTGCCTATGTTTGTAAACCACACTTGTGAAGTATAACTGTAAGGCCTTAAAGCCGTAACTTTTTATTTATTTTGAATGTACATTCCTGATATAGATATATAATTGTTGATTATATATAGTTTACATTCGTATGATTTGAGTTCGGGCAACCTTAAAGCTTCCGCTAGAATGCCCGGAGATAGGATTCATAACAGTATTTTTGATATTACTTGTAATTCCACAACCTGTTTGTGGAATATGGTGTGGGGACCCGACCAGACCCTCTGTTATATTTCATGTGACGGATGAAGGTGTTACAACTATGAACCAGCATAGGACCAAACAAGTCCATATGCAGGAGATATAAGCATCTCACTGAGTATTTGGTCCCAATGACCTTGAAGGAGGTCTTGGTCTATTTGCCCTTTTGGCATGCAGAGTAGATACCCTCCTTAGTGTACTTCATCTTAGGACCATTCCTAACTATCTCTTCACTAAAGAGCTTGTCCATAGTTTTATAATTCAGATGAACAAGCATCTTGTGCCACTGGACATAGTATGGGGCTTTCTCATCTGCAACTAAGCATACATGGGAGTCTATATCTAAACATAGAAAATTCAAACAATAGATGTTGCCACTCCTAGTGCCTGTCAAAATGACCTCTTGGTCACTTTGTTGGATCCCTAGTTGGATTTGGGCTAGATTCACTAAACTAGGATGTTTGACCCAACATGTATAGCTAGGGTCATGTATGAGTCCTAGAGTATAGTCCATGTCCTTAGAGTCAACACTGCATCGACCAGCCATAAACAGACTGCAAAAGACTCAAGACTTAGAGAAATTTCAAAGACTCAGAAAATGAGTTCGACGTTCGTCGAACTCAGGTCGACAAAAGTCGTGCTCAGCTCGACGAACTCAGAGAAAATTCTCTGAGCTGGGCTCGACGAACTTGACTCTCAGGTCGACGATTTCCAAATAGTATATTTCAACATGCCAAGTTCAGAATTACTTCTCTGAACTCCAGTCGACAAAGTTAGAATATCAGCTCGACAAATCTGACTATTAGGTCGACGATTTCTGGATCATCTACTTCAACATTTTAAGTCCAGAAACACTTAAATATTCTAAGTTCAGAATCATATTTCAGTCGACGAATTCATGTTCTCAGTTCGATGAACTTAGATCACAATCCTAACAAGCTTTTATCGAGTAGCAGTTAGCAGTTCTCAGCTCGACGAAACTAGTTCTCAGGTCGATGAACTTAGTTCTCAGGATGACGATTTCTGGATACTTCACTTCAATATTCTAAAGTCCAAGAACCATTACTTCGAACACTAGTCTACAGACTTAGATTCTCAGCTCGACGATCTTGATGCACAGAGTTGGCAAAGTTCTAGAGAAAGCAGTTATCTGTTCTCAGGTCGACGATCTTGGATCTCATCTCGACGAACAAAGATTATATGGTCGACGAATATATCTTCTAAGCTCGACGAACTCTGGACCCAGCTCGACGAATTCTGTTCTCTGTTAGACAATTTCTGTGCAGATCCAGACATGGACTTTCCCTCCCTTTATCCCTTATCTTATTGTGATAATTCTTGAGTAATCAATGCTTAACATTCTCTGAATATTAACGTTAGACGCATCATTGATTATGGACTTCATCAAAATTATTGCTTGTCATTTTTCAATGGGACAGTTGGGGAAATCAATCAATGCAAATATTCTCCAGGACGTCAACATTGAATGAAGTAATAAATTCAAAATTCAGAAGGAAGATTACACAGAAATATAAAAAGGATTTTTCTTCTTCTTCCTTCAGCAGCAAGAAAATAATACAGACGACACAACAACAAAAAGATAATACATAGGCTTTTCTTCTGCCTTCTCGTCTAAACACAGTTAACAGAATATATAGGGCAATAACACAACAGAGAAATCAGAAGCCCTAGACTAGAGAAAAAACAGGAAGTTGAAGAAGAAGAAGAACATCAATCAAAAATCAAGAGTCTTCTTCCTTCTTCATCTCAGGATTCTTCAGAGGACAACAAATATTCTATCTATTAAAGAAGTTCCAGGATACCATCTGGTCAAGGCTGAAATATTGAAGGACTACTCACCCTGCAGCAAGGCTCAAATCTTCCTGAGTTCAATATCTCAGGGGGAGCTTTTGCTAACATCATATATCCACTAAAGTCTTCTCAGTTGTATTTTGAGAAAGAGAAGACATAATCACTCTCTCACCCCCATTGTAAAAAGGGTTCTTTAACTCCCTTCAAAAGTTATTCTTGGTTGCAAGTCTCCTTATCAAAATACTTGGGTTATTTTTGAGCACCTTATCAAAAGCTCATTGGTGGCAGTCACCTGATCAAAAACCTGAGTGGATTCCTAACAGGGTGGTAGAAGAGTGGATGTACCCAGGTTGGGAAATCACTATAAAATTCTTGTGTTGTCTGGTTGCACTTTTTCTTTTATTCTTGCTGTAGCTGTGCTAGCTAGGTTGCTGTGTTTGTGATATTTGGTTTTGTTGTGCATGTGATAGAGCTAGATTAATTTATCTTAGGTCTGTTTTTATTTACAGCAAAAAGTTTTTAAGGTTTCAAGATACTCTATTCACCCCCCCCTTTAGAGTATTTCAGATCTAACCCTTACTTTTAATTGGTATCAAAGCAAGGTTCCTTTGGTTGTACAAGTTAACCCTTGAACCAAAAGATCCTGTGTTAGATCTGACTTTTACTTCTATTAAGTTTATATTCACAGCATGGTACAGAATAAAGACTATGCAAGCACCAGACCTCTAGTGTGCAATCTAAATAAGTTTGCCATCTGGAAGGCAAAAATAAAATTATATATGAATTCTATTGATGAGGACATCTACAACTCTATTTTGACAAGTCCTCCTCAATCAACTACCTCTACATCTACAGCAGCTTCAAGCACTAGTGCAGTTCCACCCCTTGAGTGGACTGAAGCACAAAAGAAAGCTAAGGTTGTTGATGCCAAGGCCATGAACATTCTGGCCCAAACAATGTCTGATGACATTTTCCAAAAAGTGGCAGAATGCACATCAGCTAAGGCCATTTGGGACACTCTCAACCAAATGGTAGCTGAATCAGCTGATGAGAGGAAAGATAGAAGATCCAATCTCATATCCCAATATGAGAACTTCAAGAAAGATGAAGCAGAATCTGCTGCAGATATATACAACATGCTGAGCTCAATCATCAATGAGCTAAAGACCTTGGATAAGGACATCACCCTTACTGAGGTGAATGAAAAAATCCTTATGTACTTCCCAAGCACATGAGATTCAAGGATCTGGCCAATAAAGTAGGCCAGAAGCTTAAATGAGATTTCCACTGAATCTCTTTTGGGAAAGCTCAAGTCCTATGAGCAGCTCATTAAATCCATAGAAGCAGCAGAGCAAAGGACACCTCCACCAGCCAGGAAGGAACACAACCTGGCATTCATGGCTATTGAAGAATCTGAAGCCTCAACAGTGAATGAAGAGTTAATGAGTCTCCTAGCCAAAAGATTTTACAAGATGGCAAAGAAGGATTTCAGAAAAAAGTCATCCAGGCAGGATGACAAGCCAAGGTATGACAAAACCCCTACTAAAGAGGAAGTTTGCTTTGGCTACAGGCAACCTGGACACTTTATCTCAGAGTGTACAGATAATAAAAAGAAGGAAAGAAGAAGAGAGGATTCAAGAAGACAACAAAGCAGCATGCCTTTCTCCAGCAAATATAAAAAGGAGAAAGGCCTTGTAGCTGAAAGCTGGAGTGAAACTGAAGATGAGTCCACATCTTCCAGCTCTAGTGAAGAAGAAGAAGAGGCAAGGGCCAAAGAAGTCTGCTTCATAGCCATTGATGCCTCAAGAAGTCAATCAGATGAAGAGGAAGAATCTGAAAATAAAGAAGCTTCAGAAACAGAAGCTGATCAGGTACTTTTATCTTTTGACTATAATTCTGATGCTTTCAAATTTGAATTTAAAACCATGTGTATTGATTTAATAAACTCTGAAAAGTAAATTAAAATACTTAGGGAAAAATTAGCTAATCAAGAAACTCTGATTGCTGAAAACACTAAGCTAAAAGATGAACTTACACTAGCTAATGAACAAATTATTGCTTTAAAAACTGAACTATATGAGGCTAAACAACTTGAGGAATCTCTCAATGGGAGAAGTCTTATGCTGATGGACATCACAAGCACAGTCAATGCCAGACTAAATGGCAAACTGGGCTGGGGTGCACCATCAAGTTTACCCCCATTCACAAGAAAAATCAAAATCAGAAAACCTTAGACAAAAACAAAGTTCAGCAGATTTCGTCGAACTCAGATTGACGAAATGTGGCAAGTTCGTCGAACTCTAGTCGACGAACTCTGAATGCAAATCTATATAATAATTATTCTTCTTACTGCGATCGACGAACTCTGTATGGTTTGTTGAGCATAGGTCGACGAACTTGCGGCACAAAAAATGAACATGTTGATTCTCTGAGCAGAGATCGGCGATCTCATCCCGTTTCGTCGAACTCTGGTCGACGAACTCACAACATTTCGTCAAACCCAGTCAGACTTAGTAAAAATTATAATTATGAGAACAACTCTAATCAAACTAAGAAACCATTTAACCCACTTGTTGATTGGATAATTCCACATAGAAGATATCACCCATTAGGATATAAATCACAACCTGAATTTTCTGTGATTTCAAGTTTTTCCTATCAACAAAACAAAGGACCCAAGGTAACCTGGGTCAAGAACAATTAATTATTTTCTCTGCAGGTGAAGAGCTATCCAGTTGTTAATCAACTATGGTATCTGGACAGTAGATGCTCCAAGCACATGACTGTCAGCAAGGATAACTTACACAATTACATGTCCAAGCTAGGACCAAAGGTAATCTTTGGTGATTCAAAGTGTAGCCAGTCTGAAGGCTATGGAGAAGTAAGGATTGGAGCAATCACATTCAAGAAGGTGACTTATGTAAGTGGGATCAAGTATAACCTCATATCAATAAGCCAACTATGTGATGAAGGTTATTAGGTACACTTCAACTCAAAATCTCATATTATTTCTAATAAAGAAAAACAAAAAGTTTTAATTGGAAATAGACAAGGAAACATATATTTAGTTGATTTTCACTCTGCACCTTCAGACATTTGTCTACTTAATTTAGTTAGCAATCAAAATGAATTATGACATAAAAGACTAGGACATGTAAACATGAAAAATATTGCTAGGCTATCTAAAGACAGTCTTGTAAGAGGCTTATCTTCTGGCCCCTACAAGAAGGAAGGCCTTTGCAGGGCTTGTCAACTAGGAAAGCAAACTAAATCTAGTTTTAAATCAGTTAATAAAAGTGATTCACCTAGGATTTTGTACTTTCTACATATGGACCTATTTGGACTTATTGCTGTACAAATCCTAGGAGGGAAATCCTATACTCTAGTCATTGTAGATGACTTCTCAAGATTCGCTTGAGTGTTCTTTCTGAGATCTAAGTCAGATACCTTTAAAGTTCTTACAGATTTTCTCAGGACCATACAGATTGAGTAATCTACTCATGTTGCATTAATAAGAAGTGATCATGGTATAGAGTTTGAGTCTCTTATTATGCATGAGTTCTGTGAGAAGGAAGGTATCAGGAACTGCTTCTCAACTCCTAGAACTCCCCAACAAAATGGGGTAGCTGAAAGAAAGAATAGAACCTTGATTGAAGCTGCAGACACATTACTTGCAGATGCTTATATGTCACTATCCTTTTGGGCAGAGGCTGTAAACACAACAAATTATGTACTGAACAGAAGTTTGATACATAAACTTAAAAATAGGACTCCCTATGAATTTCTAAAAGGGAAGAAACCTAAAATCACTTACTTTAAAGTATTTGGATGTGTATGTTATATACATAATAACAACAAAAATATATTAGAAAATTTGAAGCTAAGGCTGAAGAGGGAATTTTTCTACGATATTCCCAAGTAAGCAAAGCTTATAGGGTATTTAACAAATCCTCTTTGAAAATTGAAGAATCTAGACATGTAACTTTTGATGAGGCTAACATGTCTTGCAAGAAGAAGGAAATTTCTACCAGTAACACTTTGTAGGTACCTCACTTGTGTGAGAATTTGGATGGACTAAGCCTCACCCAAGAGGTTCCAACACATCCTTATCCACAAGTTGATGAAGACAGTAAAGAAGAGTCTTTGGAAGAGGCTGAACCTCATTCAACAACAAACATAATTCCACAAGAGGAATTAAATCCAAATGTTGTTGCTAAACCAACTCCACCCACTGATCTTGTCATACTAAGGGATCACCCTAGATCTCCAGTGATTGGAGACATCTCAGTAGGTGTACATACAAGGCATCAACTCAACCAAGATGTGATGCATGCTTATTTTCTCTCTCAAGTTGAGCCTCAATCCATAAAATATGCTGAGCAGGATCCCCATTGGATCATTGCAATGCAAGAAGAACTCAACTAGTTTGAGAGATGTAGAGTTTGTGATTTGGTTCCAAGACCCAAAGACTACCCAGTCATTGGAACCAAATGGGTATATAGAAACAAGCTTGATGCCCATGATGCAATTGTGAGAAACAAGGCTAGGCTTGTTGCTCAAGGTTATAGATAAGAAAAAGGTATAGACTATGACCAAACATTTGCACCAGTTGCAAGGTTAGAAGTAATCAAAATCTTCCTTACCTATGCTGCCTACAAGAAGTTTAAAGTCTATCAGATGGATGTGAAAAGTGCCTTTCTAAATGGTGTACTAAAAGAAGAGGTTTATGTTGAACAACCTCTAGGTTTTATCTCTCCAACCTATCCTTCTTATGTATGTAGATTGCATAAAGCCCTCTATGATCTAAAACAAGCTCCAAGATCTTGGTATGAGACCTTAACTAGCTTTTTGATAGAGCATAAATTCATTAGAGGCATTGCAGATAAAACATTATTCACTAGGCACCATAAGGACCAAACTTTGTTAGTACAAATATATGTAGATGACATTATATTTGGGTCTACTGATTCCAAACTATGCAAGAGGTTTTTTGACCTCATACATTCAAAGTTTGAAATGAGTAGCATGGGTGAGCTCTCCTACTTCCTTGGTCTCCAAGTGAAGCAGCTACCTAATGACATCTTCATCTCCCAGGCTAAATATACTAAAGAGTTTCTTAAAAAGTTTGGGATGGCTGATGCCTCAGCAAAGAAAACACCTATGGCTACTAATGCTGCAATAGATTCTGATCCACATGGGAAACCTGTTGACCAGAAGTTATATAGGGGCATTGTTGGGTCACTATTATATCTTACAGCTAGCAGACCTGGTATAATGTTTGTCACATGTCTTTGTACTAGGTTCCAAGTGAACTGTAAAGAATCTCACCTAGTTTTTCTAAAAAGGATTTTGAGATATATAAAGAGTTGTCCTAGTGTAGGCCTTTGGTATCCTACTGAGTCAGAATTTGATTTAACTGGATATTCAGATGCTGACTTTGCTGGATGCAAGGTAGACATGAAAAGTACCTCAGGAACTTGCCAGTTCCTAGGTATGAGATTAGTGTCTTGGTTCTGCAAGAAATAATCATCTGTGTCCACATCAACTGCTGAAGCAGAATACATTGCAGCTGGCAGTTGTTGTTCACAGATGTTATGGATTCAGAATCAACTCCTGGACTATGGTTTCAACTTAAATAATTCAACTATATCATGTGATAACACAAGTGCTATATCCATAGCATAGAATCCATTCCATCACAGTAGGACTAAGCATATAGACATTAAGCATCATTTCATTAGAGTGTCTGTAGACAAAATAAAATCAAACTTGTCTATATCTACACTGATTTACAAAGAGCAGATATCTTCACCAAACCTGTGGATGAAAGAAACCATCTATTCTTTATAAACCAGCTGGGTATGATAAATGGAGAAGCCTTGATTTAACTTTTGTCTACACTCGACGAATTTTTAAAAGTTCGTCCAACGGAGCTCGACGAACTGGGGAAAGTTCTTGAGATATTCATCGAACGGAGGTCAACGAACTCTCTGTGAGTGAAGTTGTTTTCGTCGAACGGAGATCAACGAATCTACTTCAGAAAACTTTCGTCGAACGGAGCTCGACGAATTGTCTTCAAATCTTCAGACTGAGCTCGACGAATTATTTAACTACACTTTATTTCATCGATCTCAGATCGAAGAATTATTTATTTTTCGTGGAACGGAGTTTGTCGATTCATATTCCGGAAAATCTTATATCTAGGTTTTCTTTGACCTCCGTCCCGCACTTTCAGTTCCCTTGCACTTGATCTTCATTTTTCTCTTGCAGGTGAACTAATGGCGATTCCAGCGGGAAGTCTTGCAGCGATGAAATTCGATACAGGATTTGATGTGGACTTTGATTCCTTCCAACACTCAGATCCAATATTCCTGGACATCTTGCAACTGCTTGAAGATCACCAGTTAAAAAATTTGATGACTACCAGGATCAAGATAGCTGGTGCAGAAATCAGAGAGTGGGTCGATACTTCCTCAACCACAGATGATAACACCATGACAGGCACCATATCGGGTAATGCAGTTTCTCTCACCCCCGCCGTTCTGACTGAAATTTTTGGATTAAACAATGGTACAGAAGAATTAGAAATTGAAAATGATGAATTTGATAAGATGCTGAGTAAGATGGATTATTCTGGATAAACCCCTAACAAACTACTGAAGAAACACATTTCTGCTAAGTATAAATTTCTAGCAGATATTGTGGGAAAGGTGTTGCTGGGCAAGCACACTGTTCATGATTACATCACCAGACATCAGTGTCTGATAATGTATGTTGTGGTGAACAAGAAGCATGTAAACTGGGCTCAGATTCTGTTTGAGTTGATTAAGAAAAAGAACATAAAGAAAGAGGTTTGTTTTGGAAGAATTTTGGGAATCTTCCTTAAAGAAAAGGCTGTTGAATCTCTGGTCTTCCCGACCATATTCATCAATGCTTCCAAGAGTCGAGCGGGAAAGGGGAGGTCCACCCACATCTTGTCTATTATCCTTGATTGCTTCGGCTGTCGGAAGTGGCATGACGATCTGAGCAACGGGAAGGGACTGAACTGTACCTACATTATATCTATCTTGATTAGATTGCCTAAAGTAACTGGCTGTCATCGATGACATAATGAGAGTCTTAGTCCTCGGGACGAAAAGATTAAAATGCTCAAGAATGAACCGTTATGGCTTGGACTTCTGAACGGGAGGTGGTATCCGGGAAGTCCGGTACACCGAGAATGTGCCCTGAGTGCACAGGGCGGGTGGTCGTTAAGCCTATGTCTGTGGTGATGAGTGCTTAAATGCACATTATTGTTGCCATATATATATATATACTGCTGTTGTAGGGAAGGAGAATCACCGCCCCAAGTAAGGGGTGGGGTCGTTATAAAGGGTCAGCAATTGCTGACTGTTACCTTGTTTTCCATATTTTGGTGGGCTATGGTTTGCAGGTGCTAGAGAGCCAAGTGGAAAGTATCGGGCTGAATCCCTTGTGCTGCGATTGGCTGGCCCTTGAAGGCCCAAAGGCACACTTTTACGATTTTCACGTGTGGCCGGCCTGTGTGCCTATGTTTGTAAACCACACTTGTGAAGTATAACTGTAAGGCCTTAAGGCCGTAACTTTTTATTTATTTGTAATGTACATTCCTGATGTATATATATAATTGTTGGTTATATATAGTTTATATTCGTATGATTGGAGTTCGGGCAACCTTAAAGATTCTGCTAGAATGCCCTGAGATACGATTCATAATAGTATTTTTGATATTACATGTAATTCCATAACCTGTTTGTGGAATATGGCCTGGGGACCCGACCGGACCCTTTGTTATATTTCATGTGACGGATGGAGGCGTTACAACTATGAACCAACATAGGACCAAACAAGTCCATATGCAGGAGATATAAGCACCTCACTGAGTATTTGGTCCCAATGACCTTGAAGGAGGTCTTGGTCTGTTTGCTTTTTTGGCATGCAGAGTAGATACCCTCCTCAGTGCACTTCATCTTAGGACCATTCCTAACTAGCTCTTCACTAAAGAGCTTGTCCATGGTTTTATAATTCAGATGAGCAAGCCTCTTGTGCCACTGGACATAGTATGAGGCTTTCTCATCTGAAACTAAGCATACAGGGGAGTCTATACCTAAACATAGAAAATTCAAACAATAGATGTTCCCACTCCTAGTGCCTGTCAAAATGATCTCTTGGTCACTTTGTTGGATCCCTAGTTGGATTTGGGCTAGGTTCACTAAACTAGGATGTTTGACCCAACATGTATAGCTAGGGCCATGTATGAGTCCTAGAGTATAGGACATTTCCTTAGAGTCAACACTGCATGGACCAGCCGTCAACAGACTGCAAAAGACTCAAGACTTAGAGAAATTTCAAAGACTCAGAAAATGAGTTCGATGTTCGTCGAACTCAGGTCGACGAAAGTTGTGCTCAGCTCGACGAACTCAGAGAAAATTCTCTGAGCTGAGCTCGACGAACTTAACTCTCAGGTCGACGATTTCCAAATAGTATACTTCAACATGCCAAGTTCAGAATTACTTCTCTGAACTCCAGTCGACAAAGTTAGAATATCAGATCGACGAATCCGACTATTAGGTCGACGATTTCTGGATCATCTACTTCAACATTTTAAGTACAGAAACACTTAAATATTCTAAGTTCAGAATCATATTTCAGTCGACGAATTCATGTTCTCAGTTCGACGAACTTAGATCACAATCCTGACAAGCTTTTATCAAGTAGCAGTTAGCAGTTCTCAGCTCGTTGAAACTAGTTCTTAGGTCGATGAACCTAGTTCTCAGGATGACAATTTCTGGATACTTCACTTCAATATTCTGAAGTCTAAGAACCATTACTCTGAACACTAGTCGACGAAATTAGATTCTCAGCTCGACGATCTTGATGCACAGAATTGGGAAAGTTCTAGAGAAAGCATTTATCTGTTCTCAGGTCGACGATCTTGGATCTCAGCTCGACGAACAAAGATTATCTGGTCGACGAATATATCTTCTAAGCATGACGAACTCTGGACCCAGCTCGACGAATTCTGTTGTTTGTTCGATGATTTCTGTGCAGATCCAGACATGGACTTTCCCTCCCTCTGTCCCTTATCTTATTGTGATAATTCCTGAGTAATCAATGCTTAACATTCTCTGAATATTACCGTTAGACTTAGCATTGATTATGGAATTCATCAGGATTATTGCTTGTCGTTTTTCAATGGGACAGTTGGGGAAATCAATCAATGCAAATATTCTCCAGGCCGTCAACATTGAATGAAGGAAGAAATTCAAAATTCAGAAGGAAGATTACACAGAAATATAAAAAGGATTTTTCTTCTTCTTCCTTCAGCAGCAAGAAGAACAATACAGACGACACAACAACAAAAAGATAGTGCATATGCTTTTCTTCTTCCTTCTCATCTAAACACAGTTAACAAAATACACATGATAATAAAACAACAGAGAAATCAGAAGCCCTAGATCAGAGAAAGAACAACAAGTTGAATAAGAAGAAGAACATCAATAAAAAATCAAGAGTCTTCTTCCTTCTTCATCTCAGGATTCTTCAGAGGACAAAAATATTCTATCTATTAAACAAGTTCCTGGATACCATCTGGTCAAGGATGAAATATTGAAGGCCTACTCACCCTGCAGCAATGCTCAAATCTTCCTGAGTTCAATATCTCAGGGGGAGCTTTTGCTAACATCATATATCCACTAAAGTCTTCTCAGTTCTATTTTGAGAAAGTGAAGACATAATCACTCTCCCACCCCCACTGCAAAGAGGGTTCTTTAACTCCCTTCAAAAGTTATTCTTGGTTGCAAGTCTCCTGATCAAAAGACTTGGGTTGTTTTTGAGCACCTGATCAAAAGCTCATTGGTGGCAGTCACCTGATCAAAAACCTGAGTGGATTCCTAGCAGGGTGGTAGAAGAGTGGATGTACCCAGGTTGGGAAACCACTATAAAATTCTTGTGTTGTCTGGTTGCACTTTTTCTTTTGTTCTTACTGTAGCTGTGCTAGCTAGGTTGCTGTGTTTGTGATATTTGGTTTTGCTGTGCATGTGATAGAGCTAGATTAATTTATCTTATGTATATTTTTATTTACAGCAAAAAGTTTTTAAGGTTCCAAGATACACTATTCACCCCCCCTCTAGAGTATTTCAGATCTAACCCTTACATTCAATTGGTATCAAAGCAAGATTCCTTTGGTTGTTCAAGTTAACCCTTGAACCAAAAGATCCTGTGTTAGATCTGACTTTTACTTCTATTAAGTTTATATTCACAGCATGGCACAGAACAAAGACTATGCAAGCACCAGACCTCTATTGTGCGACCTAAATAAGTTTGCCATCTGGAAGGCAAAAATAGAATTATATATGAATTCTATTGATGAGGACATCTACAACTCTATTTTGACAGGTCCTCCTCAAGCAACTACCTCTACATCTATAGCAGCTTCAAGCACTAGTGCAGTTGCACCCCCTGAGTGGACTGAAGCACAAAAGAAAGCCAAGGTTGCTGATGCCAAGGCCATGAACATTCTGGCCCAAACAATGTCTGATGACATTTTACAAAAAGTGGCAGAATGCACATCAGCTAAGGCCATTTGGGACTCTCTCAACCAAATGGTAGCTGGATCAGCTGATGAGAGGAAAGATAGAAGATCCAATCTCATATCCCAATATGAGAACTTCAAGAAAGATGAAGCAGAATCTGTTGCAGATATGTACAACAGGCTGAGCTCAATTATCAATGAGCTGAAGACCTTGGAAAAGGACATCACCCTCACTGAGATGAATGACAAAATCCTTATATACTTCCCAAGCACATGAGATTCAAGGATCTGGCCAATCAAGGAGGCCAGAAGCTTAAATGAGATTTCCACTGAATCTCTTTTGGGAAAGCTTAAGTCCTATGAGCAGCTCATTAAATTCATAGAAGCAACAGAGCAAAGGACACCTCCACCAGCCAGGAAGGAACACAACCCGACATTCAAGGCTATTGAATAATCTGAAGCCTCAACAATGAATGAAGAGTTAATGAGTCTCCTAGCGAAAAGATTTTACAAGATGGCAAGGAAGGATTTCAGAAGAAAGTCATCCAAGCAGGATGACAAGCCAAGGCATGATAAAACCCCTACTAAAGAGGTAGTTTGCTTTGACTGCAGGAAACCTGGACACTTCATCTCAGAGTGTCCAGAGAATCAAAAGAAGGAAAGAAGAAGAGAGAAGGATTCAAGAAGACAGCAAAGCAGCAGGCCTTCCTCCAGCAAATATAAAAAGGAGAAAGGCCTTATAGCTGAAAGCTGGAGTGAAACTGAAGATGAGTCCACATCTTCCAGCTCCAGTGAAGAAGAAGAAGAGGCAAGGGCCAAATAAGTCTGCCTCATGGCCATTGATGCCTCAAGAAGTCAATCAGATGAAGAGGAAGAATCTGAAAATGAAGAAGCTTCAGAAATAAAAGCTGATCAGGTACTTTTATCTTTTGAATATAATTCTGATGCTTTCAAATTTGAATTTAAAACCATGTGTATTGATTTAATAAACTCTGAAAAGGAAATTAAAATACTTAGGAAAAAATTAGCTAATCAAGAAATTCTGATTGCTGAAAACACTAAGCTAAAAGATGAACTTACACTAGCTAATGAACAAATTATTGCTTTAAAAACTTAACTATATGAGGCCAAACAACTTGAGGAATCTCTCAATAGGAGAAGACTTAGGCTGATGGACATCACAAGCATAGTCAATGCCATACTAAATGACAAACTGGGCTTGAGTGCATCATCAAGTTTACCCCCCATTCACAAGAAAAATCAAAATCAGAAAACCTTAGACAAAAACAAAGTTCAGTAGATTTCGTCGAACTCAGATCGACGAAATGTGGCAAGTTCGTCAAACTCTAGTCGACGAACTCTGAATGCAAATTTATATAATAATTATTCTTCTTACTGTGATCGACAAACTCTGTATGGTTCGTCGAGCAGAGGTCAACGAACTTGGGGCACAAAAAATGAACATGTTCATTCTCTAAGCAGAGATAGACGATCTCATCCCGTTTCGTCGAACTCTGGTCGATGAACTCACAATATTTCGTCAAACCCAGTCAGACTTAGTAAAAATCATAATTATGAGAACAACTCTATTCAAACTAGGAAACCATTTAACCCACTTGCTGATTGGATAATTCCACCTAGAAGATATCACCCATTAGGATATAAATCACAACATGAATTTTTTGTGATTTCAAGTTTTTCCTATCAGCAAAAGAAAGGACCCAAGGTAACCTGGGTCAAGAACAATTAATTATTTTCTCTACAGGTGAAGAGGTGTCTAGTTGTTAATCAACTATGGTATCTGGACAGTAGATTATCCAAGCATATGACTGTCAGCAAGGATAACTTACACAATTACATGTCCAAACTGGGACCAAAGGTAATATTTGGTGATTCAAAGTGTGGCCAGTCTAAAAGCTATGGAGAAGTAAGGATTGGAGCAGTCACATTCAAGAAGGTGACTTATGTAAGTGGACTCAAGCATAACCTCATCTCAATAAGCCAACTATGTGATGAAGGTTATCAGGTACACTTCAACTCAAAATCCTGTATTATTTCTAATAAAGAAAAATAAAAAGTTTTAATTGGAAATAGACAAGAAAATATATATTTAGTTGATTTTCACTCTGCACCTTCAGACATTTGTCTACTTAATTTAGTTAGCAATCAAAATGAATTATGACATAAAAGAGTAGGATATGTAAACATGAAAAATATTGCTAGGCTATCTAAATACAATCTTGTAAGATGCTTACCTTCTGGCCCCTAAAAGAAGGAAGACCTTTGCAGGGCTTGTCAAATAGGAAAGCAAAGTAAATCTAGTTTTAAATCAGTTAATAAATGTGATTCACCTAGGATTTTATACTTGCTACACATGGACCTATTTGGACCTATTGTTGTACAAAGCCTAGGAGGTAAATCCTATACTCTAGTCATTGTAGATGACTTCTCAAGATTCACTTGGGTGTTCTTTCTGAGATCTAAGTCAGATACCTTTAAAGTTCTTACAGACTTTCTCTGGACCATACAGATTGAGTACTCTACTCATGTTGCATTGATTAGAAGTGATCATGGTACATAGTTTGAGTCTCTTCTTATGCATGAGTTCTGTGAGAAGGAAGGTATCAGGCACTGCTTCTCAGCTCCTAGAACTCCCCAACAAAATGGGGTAGCTGAAAGGAAGAATAGAACCTTGATTGAAGCTGCAGACACATTACTTACAGATGCTTATATGCCACTATCCTTTTGGGCAGAGGCTGTAAGCACAACAAATTATGTACTGAACAGAAGTTTGATACATAAACTTAAAAAAGGACTCCCTATGAATTTCTAAAAGGGAAGAAACCTAAAATCACTTACTTTAAAGTATTTGGATGTGTATGCTATATACATAATAACAACAAGAAATATATTAGAAAATTTGAAGCTAAGGTTGAAGAGGGAATTTTTCTAGGATATTCCCAAGTAAGCAAAGCTTATAGGGTATTTAACAAATCCTCTTTGAAAATTGAAGAATCTAGACATGTAACTTTTGATGAGGCTAACATGTCTTGCAAGGAGAAAGAAATTTCTACCAGTAACACTTTGTAGGTACCTTACTTGTGTGAGAATTTGGATGGACTAAGCCTCACCCAAGAGGTTCCAACACATCCTTATCCACAAGTTGATGAAGACAGTGAAGAAGAATCTTTGGAAGAGGCTGAACCTCATTCAATAACAAACATAATTCCACAAGAGGAATTAAATCCAAATGTTATTGCTGAACCAACTTCACCCACTGATCTTGTCACACTAAGGGATCACCCTAGATCTCAAGTGATTGGAGACATCTCAGTAGGTGTACACACAAGGCATCAACTCAACCAAGATGTGATGCATGCTTGTTTTCTCTCTCAAGTTGAGCCTCAATCCATAAAAGATACTGAGCAAGATCCCCACTAGATCACTGCAATGCAAGAGGAACTCAACTAGTTTGAGAGATGTAGAGTTTGAGATTTGGTTCCAAGACCCAAAGACTATCTAGTCATTGGAATCAAATGGGTATATAGAAACAATCTTGATGCCCATGATGCAATTGTGAGGAACAAGGCTAGGCTTGTTGCTCAAGGTTATAGGCAAGAAGATGGTATAGACTATGACCAAACATTTGCACCAGTTGCAAGGTTAGAAGCAATCAGAATCTTCCTTCCCTATGCTGCCTACAAGAAGTTTAAAGTCTATCAGATGGCTGTGAAAAGTGCATTTCTAAATGGTGTACTAAAATGAGAGGTTTATGTTGAACAACCTCCAGGTTTTATCTCTCCTACCCATCCTTCTTATGTATTTAGATTGCATAAATCCTCTATGGTCTAAAGCAAGCTCCAAGAGCTTGGTATGAGACCTTAACTAGCTTTTTGATAGAGCATAAATTCATTAAAGACATTTTAGATAAAGCATTATTCACTAGGCACCATAAGGACCAAACTTTGTTAGTATAAATATATATAGATGACATTATATTTGGGTCTACTGATTCCAAACTATGCAAGAGGTTTTCTGACCTCATGCATTCAAAGTTTGAAATGAGTACCATGGGTGAGCTCTCCTACTTCCTTGGTCTCCAAGTGAAGCAGCTACCTGATGGCATCTTCATCTCCCAGGCTAAATATGCTAAAGAGTTTCTTAAAAAGTTTGGGATGGCTGATGCCTCAGCAAAGAAAATACCTATGGCTACTAATGCTGTAATAGATTCTGATCCACATGGGAAACCTGTTGACCAGAAGTTATATAGGGGCATTGTTGGGTCACTATTATATCTTACAGCTAGCAGACCAGATATAATGTTTGCCACATGTCTTTGTGCTAGGTTCCAAGTGAACTCTAAAGAATCTCACCTACTTTTTCTAAAAAGAATTTTGTGATATATAAAGAGTTGTCCTAGTCTAGGCCTTTGGTATCCTACTGAGTCAAAATTTGATTTAATTGGATATTCAAATGCTGACTTTGCTGGATGCAAGGTAGACAGGAAAAGTACCTCAGGAACTTGCCAGTTCCTAGGTATGAGATTAGTGTCTTGGTTCTGCAAGAAACAATCATCTGTGTCCACATCAGCTGCTGAAGCAGAATACATTGCAGCTGACAGTTGTTGTTCACAGATGTTATGGATTCAGAATCAACTCTTGGACTATGGTTTCAACTTAAATAATTCAACTCTATTATGTGATAACACAAGTGTTATATCCATAGCACAGAATCCAGTCCATCACAGTAGGACTAAGCATATAGACATTATACATCATTTCATTAAAGAGTGTGTTGGCAAAAACAAAATCAAACTTGTTTATATCTACACTGATTTATAAAGAGCAGATATCTTCACCAAACCTTTGGATGAAAGAAACCATCTATTCTTTATAAACCAGCTGGGTATGATAAATGGAGAAGCCTTGATTTAACTTCTCTCTCCACTCGATGAATTTTTCAAAGTTCGTCGAACGGAGCTCGACGAACTGGGGAAAGTTGTTGAGATATTCGTCGAACGGAGTTCGACGAACTCTCTGTGAGTGAAGTTGTTTTCGTCGAATGGAGATCGACGAATCTACTTCAAAAAACTTTCGTCGAACGGAGCTTGACGAATTTTCTTCAAATCTTCAGACTGAGCTCAACGAATTATTTAACTACATTTTATTTTGTCGATCTCAGATTGAAGAATTATTTATTTTTCGTGGAACAGAGTTTGTCGATTCATATTCCGAAAAATCTTATATCTAGGTTTTATTCGACCTCCGTCCCGCGCTTTCAGTTTCCATGCACTTGATCTTCATTTTTCTCTTGCAGGTGAACTAATGGCGATTCCAGTGGGAAGTCTTGCAGCGATGAAATTCGATACAGGATTTGATGTGGACTTTTATTCCTTGCAACACTCAGATTCAATATTCCTTGACATCTTGCAACTGCTTGAAGATCAGCAGTTAAAAAATTTGATGACTACCAGGATCAAGATAGCTGGCGCAGAAATCAGAGAGTGGGTCTATACTTCCTCAACCACAGATGATAACACCATGACAGGCACCATATCGGGTAATGCAGTTTCTCTCGCCCCCGCCATTCTGACTGAAATTTTTGGATTAAACAATGGTACAAAAGAATTAGAAATTGAAAATGATGAATTTGATGAGATGCTGAGTAAGATGGATTATTCTGGAGAAACCCCTAATAAGCTACTGAAGAAACACCTTTCTACTGAGTATAAATTCGTAGTAGATATTGTGGGCGAGGTGTTGTTGGGCAAGCACACTGTTCATGATTACATCACCAGGCATCAGTTCCTGATAATGTGTGTTGTGGTGAACAAGAAGCAGGTAAACTGGGCTCAGATTCTGTTTGAGCTGATTAAGAAAAAGAACACAAAGAAAGAGGTCTATTTTGGAAGAATTTTGAGAATCTTCCTTAAAGAAAAGGATGTTGAATCCCTGGTATCCCCGACCATATTCATCAATGCTTCCAAGAGGCTCACATGTGCCCTCTTTGGCAAGTGGGAGAGGAGCATCACCAAGCCCTCCAAGGCTTCTTCCTCTTCCACCAGGCCTTCTGAGAGTACCAGGGCTGCTCCAGCCATTTCCCACCATACTGAAGATCTCCCTCCTCCACCTCGACCTCCTCCAGCTCCTCAAAGCCATCCTCAGATGCTATACCCACTCCCCTCTCAAGTTCCTATCACAGTTCATACTCCCACACCTCCATCATCCCCACTACATCCATCCCCAACTCATATTCACCTTCATCCCTCACCTCCATCCGAACATGGTACACACATTCCCTCCAATACTCCCACTCCCTCTCCTCATGGTACACCAACTCCATCACCACCTTCATCTCCCTTACCCCACCATCTGGACACAATCCCATTCTTCAATCTACCTTCATCCCCCCTTCATACTTCTTCCTCTAAAGATGCTCAAATGATAGATGCTTTACCTCCTCCCCCACCATCATCTTCCATCCCTCCCTCTATTTAAATTAAAACACCTTCTGCCACACCCTCTGCATCTCTGCCATTGGACCCCTCCATTACTCCATCTCTCATTGCACTTCACACTCCCCTCCTCAAAAGCATTATAGTAGAGGCTACTACACCTCTAGCTTCCTTCATATCCTCACTTACTGATGCCATCTCTGCTCTCTCTGCTCCTCTATCTTCAGTCAGTGGCCTGGCTCCAGTTCCCACTGAAACCAGGCAAAGGGAGATGCTCTATGAAGAAGTAGCAGCAGAAGTAGCAGTAACAGCAGCAGCAACAACCGCAGAAAAAGAAGCAGCAGAAGAAGAAGCAACAACAGATGTAGATGCTGATAAAGATTTAATTGATTTCATTAATTTTATTGAGTCTGATATGGATTTGGATGGGCAAGTCCTAGAGGAAATAACAACTGATGGTGATTTCATTATAAATCTCACAGTTGATCTGATAACTCTGTTGAAAGTTTTTGATAAAGTTTATTTGAGTGGACTTCCAGAGTATAGTACAAAGCCATCTTTGGCTATAGTCCCTTATACATCTCCCATAAGCTCTAAGGTTGCCATGCAACTTAAGGCTACTTTTGCTATTCCAGAGGCTCCAACCATTCCATCTCCACCAAAAGATGCTCCCCTCATTACTTCATCTCCCAAAGCTGCTTCCCCCATTATTGCATCCCCTCCAAAAGTTATTTCTGCTCCAACCTTCATAATGGATGACTCTCCAATGCCCGATCTTGATGCGTTGATCATGGCTGACATAGAAGAAGAGAGTAGAACAGTTACTGAAAGAACTGTTGTGTATAGCCCTCCTTATTCAGTTCCAACTCCTTCTCCAGCTCCTCCTCAGGTTGAAAAGGCCATTGATAAATCTGTACTAAAAGCTATTGATGCTTTGTATGATGCTCCTCAAGACTCTGATGATGAGGATGATGATGAAGAGGACTCTGATGATGAGCCTAAGAAAAAGAAAGTCTCTAAGAAGAGAATTGCTCATCCACCTCCTGCCCCAAAACCAAATCCATCAAATGATACTCCCTATTATATACTGTAGAAGATCACACCATACAAGGGCATGCCAGTATGGATGTGGCTATCCAAGAACCAACAAAAAGAAAGAAAGAAGAGCAGGAAGTACTCCCCACCTCCTCAGAGATTCAGAAAGGACCCTCCTCCTCCTCCACCTGCTGTTGGTGCTTCAAGTTCTTCAACTCAGAGGACTACCCAGTATTAAACTTATCAGAAGTATCAGGGTAGGTTCTCCTCTTCAGGAAGCAGCCAGCAGTGGTATTACTCATCAGGCAGACAGCAACCACAACAACATCAACAACAATAACAAATTACTAAACAAAAAGCTGAAAGCCCAAAAAGACCTGCCTCCCCTCCTGTACCCTTTGAAGATCCAGAGACAGCTACAACTGCCAGGATGGACAGATTCCAAGAGTTGGTTGGCATATCCATGATTAATAAAGCAAAAGCTGAAGGGAAGGATCCTTCTCAATATTCAACCATGTCCAAATACAGGAAGGAAGAACTTAACAGGTTTGCTAAGGCTAACAAATTTTTTAATGTTGATGACTATATGAAGCTGCATCCTGAAGCTGTTGTGCCAAGGGCTACCTCCCTTAATATCATTGGTGCTGCTGATATGAAAATGACCAAAACTCATGCAGCTAACCCTAACCGGGAGATCAAGTTTACTCAGGCAGGTGAAAAGGATAAAGAGAAGAAACACAAGGAGCCCAAGAAGAAGAAATAAACTTTAAACTGTTTAAGTCTCTTTAATTATTTTTAAACTGTTTATTTATGTCTTGATACAAAGCTCTCTATATACATATATCTGCTGCATATGTTAAAATTCATGCCAAATATATTTTTCTTGCTTTGTTATTAATGTAAGTCTGTAATTAGTGACCTTACTCAAATAGTGGGAGATTGTTAGATCCCTCGTTGGATTTGGGCTAGGTTGACTAAACTAGGATGTTTGACCCAACATGTATAGCTAGGGTTATGTATGAGTCCAAGAGTATAGGCCATGTACTTAGAGTCAACACTGCATGAACCAACCATCAACAGACTACAAAAGACTCAAGACTTAGAGAAATTTCAAAGACTCAGAAAATGAGTTCGACGTTCGTCGAACTCAGGTCGACGAAAGTCGTGCTCAGCTCGACGAACTTAGAGAAAATTCTCTGAGCTGAGCTCGACGAACTTGACTCTCAGGTCGACGATTTTCAGATAGTATACTTCAACATGCCAAGTACAAAATTACTTCTCTGAACTCTAGTCGACGAAGTTAGAATATCAGCTCGACGAATCTGACTATTAGGTCGACGATTTCTGGATCATCTACTTCAAAATTATAGGACCAGAAACACTTAACTATTCTAAGTCCAGAATCATATTTCAATCGACGAATTCATGTTCTCAGTTCGACGAACTTAAATCACAATCCTGACAAGCTTTTATCAAGTAGCAGTTAGCAGTTCTCAGCTCGACGAAACTAGTTCTCAGGTCGACGAACCTAGTTCTCAGGACGATGATTTCTGGATACTTCACTTCAATATTCTAAAGTCCAAGAACCATTAATCTGAACACTAGTCGATGAACTTAGATTCTCAGCTTGATGATCTTGATGCACAGAGTTGGCAAGGTTCCAGAGAAAGCAGTTATCTGTTCTCAGGTCGACGATCTTGGATCTCAGCTTGACGAACAAAGATTATCTGGTCGACGAATATATCTTCTAAGCTCGACGAACTCTGGACCCAGCTCGATGAATTCTGTTCTCTGTTCGACGATTTTTGTGCTGATCCAAACATGGATTTTCCCTCCCTCTGTCCCTTATCTTATTACGATAATTCCTGAGTAATCAATGCTTAACATTCTCTGAATATTACCGTTAGACGCAACATTGATTATGGACTTCATCGGGATTATTGATTGCCATTTTTCAATGGGACAGTTGGGGAAATCAATCAATGCAAATATTCTCTGGGCCGTCAACATTGAATGAAGGAAAAAATTCAAAATTCAGAAGGAAGATTACACAAAATATAAACAAGATTTTTCTTCTTCTTCCTTCAGCAGCAAGAAGAATAATACAGATGACACAACAACAAAAAGATAGTGCATATGCTTTTCTTCTTCCTTCTCGTCTAAACACAGTGAACAGAATACACAGGGCATTAACACAGCAGAGAAATCAGAAGCCCTAGACCAGAGAAAGAACAACAAGCTGAAGAAGAAGAACATCAATCAAAAATCAAGAGTCTTCTTCCTTCTTCATCTCAGGATTCTTCAGAGGACAACAAATATTCTATCAGTCAAAGAAGTTCTTGGATACCATCTAGTCAAGGCTGAAATATTGAAGGCCTACTCATACTGCAACAAGGCTCAAATCTTCCTGAGTTCAATATCTCAGGGGGAGCTTTTGCCAACATCATATGTCCACTAAAGTCTTCTCCGTTGTATTTTGAGAAAGAGAAGACATAATCACTCTCTCACCCCAACTGTAAAAAGGCTTCTTTAACTCCCTTTAAAAGTTATTCTTGGTTGCAAGCCTCTTGATCAAAAGACTTGGGTTGGTTTTTGAGCACCTGATCAAAAGCTCATTGGTGGCAGTCACCTGATCAAAAACTTGAGTGGATTCCTACAAGGGTGGTAGAAGAGTGGATGTACCCAGGTTGGGGAACCACTATGAAATTCTTGTGTTGTCTGGTTTCACTTTTTCTTTTGTTCTTGCTGTGACTGTGCTAGATTGGTTGCTGTGTTTGTGATATTTGATTTTGCTATGCATGTGATAGAGCTAGATTAATTTATCTTAGGTCTGTTTTTATTTACCGCAAAAAATTTTAAGGTTTCAAGATACTCTATTCACCCCCCCTCTAAAGTATTTCAGATCTAACCCTTACTTTCACACTTGACCTCTTAATCTGGCACTCATCCTTATGGAAAGAGGTGACATAGCCTAGATCACATAACTGGCTTATGCTCATTAGGTTATGTTGCAAGCCTTCCACATAAGCCACTTTGGTGAGAGTGACTATGCCATTAGTGATCTTAACATACCCTCTAGTGACTCCTCTGTCTGAACCACCAAAGATAACTTTGGGTTCATCCTTCACTGGAGTATACTCCCTCAGATTACTCCTTGTTCCAGTCATGTGCCTGAAACAACCACTATCCAAGTACCATATAGGGGTATGGGTACTTGGACTATCCTGCAAAACATATTTACTTTATCTTAGGACCCCAATATTTAAAGGGTCCTTGGTACATGTCAGTCTGAAAATGAACATGTCCACCAATAGTTTTTCTGACTGGTAGACTGACTTTAGCTCTAGCCATACTTGGATTATGCCAGCAAACTATGACATAGTGACCCACTTTACCACAACACCAGCACTCATGAATGTTATACCTTCTTTTTTGAGCTAGTCTGCTAGCTGTGCTAACAGTAGCTCTCTGTCCAGAAGGAACATCATCGGCCTTTTTCAGGTTCCTTCCAGCTAGGATCTGGCTGAAGGTAAGTATTCTAGTAGACTTATTTGGCATGTTTCGAATGCCATCACCAACAGTCTTCTTTGCAAAAGACATGCTCTTGACAGCATCAGAAATAGCCAAATTAGGATTGCTGATAGACTGATCCTTGGTCAGAGTCTTTACTGGATGGCCCAGAGTTTTAGCTACAGCCATATTCTTGAGAGTGGGGTCTAGATCACCAAAGATAAATGGTCCATGACGGGCCATTTGAATTTCTTCATGGGCTTCCTTGAAGGCACTTATCCCCATTCCTCTTCTCCTTACATTGGTAGGTACACTTGTATCCTTCCATGAAGAATTCCCATTCTTCCAATGACCATGCATGGAGTCCTTGTCATACCTGTTAGAAGGGAGTTTTACCCTTTTAAAGGCATTGGGTGACTGAATTGGAGATTTTCCCTTCCCTTTGAAAGGGACAGCCCTTGTGTTTCCCTTGAATCCTAAGCCCCTCTTGTTCTTCTGAGAGGAGAAGGAGTCAATGATGGGCAACACAGAATTGGGCTTAGAGTTGCTAGCCACAATTCTCTTCTCCCTTTGGAGTTTTTCTTCTAGATCCCTAATAAGGGCATTCTTGTATTTTATGGTGCATATCTACATGGTAGTAATGTTTTTCAGCTGGCTAACTTCCCTGATTTTTTTTCCAGCAAGGTTGCTGACTCAGAATGTTGGGTAGCAGCAAGTTGTAGAGATACAATCTCCTGAGCCTGCTTTTAGCCAGTAGCTTACTTCTTTTTAATGCCTGCAGAAGTTTACCATACTTATCAATCAATTGGTTGATATCTTTCTCAGATTCTGAGCCATCTTCATCACTTGATGAAGAAGCACTAGAATTGGGACTTGTCTCAAAATCTGACTCAAAAGAGGAACTAGATAGAGATTGTACCTTTTCTGGACCAGGCTGATCTTGACAGGATTATTCCTCAAACATTGCCATCAACCCATTGTAGGCTTCTTCTTCTTCAGATTCTGATGAAGAAGAGTCAGTCCAGCCCTTCTCCTTCTTTGCCATGAATGACTTCTCCTTCTTGCTCTTTCGATGGTGGTGTTTCTTCTCACCATCCTCCTTTCTTTTGACTGGGCAGTTAGCTATTACATGCCCAAGTTTACTTCATCAATAGATAACCAGTTTAGTAGAAATCTGTTTACTAGTTTTAGAACCATACCTGTCCTCATTGGAGGATTTCTTCTTTCCTCTATAGTAGTCCTCCTTGTGATGAGAGGAGGAGGGTCTGCTCCTCCACTGGTTCCTCTTCATCAGCTTCATAAACTACCTAGAGAAGGCATGAAACTCCTCATCAGACATGTGGTAGTATAATGTGCATGTCTTTGAACTTTCTAAGTCTGACTCAGCAGCCCTCCTTGGTGGAGAAGGAGTCTTTCCCCCACTTCTTCTTGTGGCTTCACCTTTGAGGGCCACAGTATTTTCTTTGGCCCAGGACTTGATGTTTTTCTCCTCCTCCTTCCTGAAAGTCAGCAGCATTTCATAAGACAACATCTTCCCAAACAGAGTTGGTGGAAGGGTATCTGCCAGCTTTGCCACATCCATGTGGCACAAATCTTGGTGTCCTAGCATCTAGTTAGAGACTTTAGGAACTTATCTTTAAGCTCATAATTACTGAAGACCCTGCCATAGGTCCTTAGCTCATTAACTATTTTAAAGAATCTTTCATAGCCGCTGGCTATGCTCTCTTCCTTGGACTGCCTGAAAGCCTCATACTCTTGATTGAGCATGGACTTCCTATTATATCTGACCTCTTCTGTGCCCACCATGTAGACTACCAAAGTGTCCCACATCTCTTTGACTGTCTTGCAGTGCACTAGATTCTGAAAGGTGGAGTCATCTATGACACTAACAATAATGTTTTGTGCCCTCTTATCCAGTGTAGCCACGATGACTTCATCCTTAGTCATTTCTGAATATGTCTTAGGTGTCTGGACTGTTGCATCCAAAGCTGAGACTTTTATATGGATGAAAGGTCCCTCTTTAACTGTGATAAAGATCCATGAGTCAGATGCCTCCATGAAGAGTCTGACCCTTTCCTTCCAAATTCCAAAGACTTCCTTTCTGCAGATAGGAAGCTTCATGGAACCAAGCTCCTTATGGTTCTCTCTTGAACCCATAAGTATACTCTAACTACTACCCTTGGATATCTACTCAAACTGTTAAGTCTTTCTTGAGCAACCTCTCTCTGATACCACTTGAAAGTCTTTGTTTTCAAGGGTAGCTAAACCACCTAGAGGGGAGGGGGGGGGGGGGCGAATAGGTTTCTAGTCCTTTAGTATATCTTTTAACTTTTATAAGTTTAGTCTGTGAGTGGTGATTTACTTCTTATTGCTTTCAAGACATTCACCCAGATGACACAATAATTTATAGTGGTTTCTCAGATTATGGGTACATCCACTGCCCCTCCTGCCTTTCTAACAGTGTGTTAGATAAGGCACTTCTCTAATATCTCAGCTCCTAAAAGATTACAACACGATCTCGTATGACCACTCATTCTCCTCCAAGAGTTACAACTCAGGAACAAAGCCATACAACACTGTGATCAGAAGATCACCTACCTCAGGCTAAAGGCCCTACCACTCAGGCTGGGAGGACATCCCTACCTCAGATCCAAAGGATCTTATAACTCAGGCCAAAGCCATACACTCAAATTCTTAACAGAATCCTACCACTCAGATCAACATAAGATCCTACACTCGGCCTTTATAAGTAGACTTACAAGACAGATCTAGAAAGATCATACATAGAGATAAGTTGGTTGATGTTGATTACTAGATAATAGAGAAATAATCTCCGCGTCATCCTCCTTCTATCTTGAGAAAGATCAATCCAGATTTCTTCTTCACAGCTCCAAAAACTAATTTTCAGGATTTGCTCAGCATGGGATGTGATGTGGCTGCAGCTAGGGTTAGCCCTTGCTGCTCCTTCTTTCTTGCTGTTGATGATTAAGACAACAACAACTAATAGGAAGAACTTTCAGGTCGATCAATTTGAACTTCTGCTTCTTGTCTCAGCAACAATGGCGAGGAAGACGATGAAGTTTCGCCTCTTTTCGAAAAGAAAAAGCCCTAAAAGTTTATTCGATTCCGTCGATCTCATTCCATTTATATTCTGTCGTGCAACAACTTTCTTGACCTGCGGGCCCAGCTTTAATTGCTGGTATATAGCCTTCCTTTATAGAATATATTATACAGCTAGCTATCGGCGCCATCAATGGTGCATTCTAGCTTTCCCACAATGAGTTTGAATTTCGTTGACTTTTGCTGACGTCAGCATCTGTGGACTTAGCCAAATTCTCAATTCCATCCCAATCATTGAGTAGGTTGAGTGAACAAGCTTCACTCACCGATTCTAGAATTTAGCTAATCTTTTGCTTCCTCATGCGTTGAGTAAAAAAGCTTCACTCAACGATTCTGGACTTAGCCAACTTTCTACTTCCTCAGGCATTGAGTGAGGTGAGTGAATAAGCTTCACTCAATGATTCTGGACTTAGCCAACTTTCTGCTTCCTCAGGCGTTGAGTGCATTGAGTGAATCCTTCATCACTCAGTGCTTTTAGATTTGATCATCATTCTACATCTAGGCGTTGAGAGCATTGAGAGCATTGAGTGAGCTTTCCTCACTTAATGCCTCTGGACTTAGCCAAATTATTCATCTGTCTGAAGGCATTGAGTGAGCTGTCCTCACTCAATGCTTTCTACCTTTGCCTGTCTTCTTTATTAGGTGTTGAGTGGACTAGCTTCACTCAACGCTTTTGGACTTAGTCGATTTCTGTCTTCTTTCTTCTTAGGCTTTTACTACAGTAGCATGACTCAATGCTTCTGCTCAACTAGCATTGAGTGAACTGACTTCACTTAATGCCTGTGGATTTAGCCACAATATTATCTCTGCAACCTGCTAGGCTTTGACTGTCTTGTCTTTACTCAGCGCTTTTGCTGTATGGCGTTGAGTGAAATGGCTTCATTCAATGTCTGTGGCATTTGAGCAATTCAGAGACTTCTGATTTATTGGAAGTTTTACTTAAACATCGCCACACAATTGTGTGGCAATTTTCTGACCTAAAAGGGATTAACCCTTCTTTCTGCACCCATAAGATTTTCATTCACGATAATTGTCGCAAAACTATTCAACCGCAACGATGTCTTAACCCAAACATAAAAGACGTCGTTAAGGCCGAAATTATTAAATTATTAGATGCGGGGATTATTTATCCTATATCAGATAGTACGTGGGTTAGTCCAGTTCATGTTGTGCCCAAAAAGGGCGGTCTTACCGTAGTGAAAAATGAGCATAATGAACTCGTCCCAACTCGAACTATTGCGGGTTGGCGGGTGTGCATCGATTATAGAAAACTAAAGGATGCCCCCCGTAATGACCATTTCCCACTACCGTTCTTAGACCAAATTCTAGAGCGTTTATCCGGTCATCCATATTTTTGTTTTCATGATGGCTTATCAAGGTTTTTCCAAATCCCCATTTCCCCCGATGACCAAGAGAAAACAACGTTTCCCTGCCCGTTTGGTACCTTCGCATACCAAAGAATGTCATTTGGCCTCTGTAATGCGTCAGCTACATTCTAAAGATGTATGCTGGCGATCTTTGACGAGCTGGTAGGAGACTTTATGAAAGTCTTTATGGATGACTTCTCTATTTTTGAATGCTCTTTCCCGTCTTGTCTTCGTAATTTTGATCATGTCCTTCAGCGATGCGAGGACACACATCTTGTTTTAAATTGGAAAAAATCTAACATTATGGTTCGAGAAGTTTGGTTCTCGGCCATAAGATTTCGTCTAAGGGGATGTAGGTCGATAAGGCCAAGGTTGAAATTATTGAAAAACTTCCCCTGCCTTCTAACGTTAAATCTATTAAAAGTTTCTTAGGCCATGCGTGCTTTTATAGACATTTCATTCAAGATTTTTCAAAAATAACAAAGTCGCTTACTCGCCCCTTGGAAAAGGAATTAAATGGGTTAGGTGGCCTAGATGCCATAGAAACAACTGGAACTTTCCCTTTGAGATTGGCAGGTCTTGTGTTACCCTTGAAGCCCAACCCCTTCTTACCCTCCTGTGAGGAGAAGGAATCTATCAGGAGCAACATTGTATTGGGCTGAGAGAAACTGGCCATAATACCTTTCTCCCTCTGGAGCTTTTCTTCAAGATCCTTAATGAGACTATTTTTGCTCTTGATAATTTCCATCTGGATGTCTGATAGTGTTTTCAGTTGACTGAGTTCCCTCATTGTCTGATTTAGCACAACAGCTGTTTCAGCAAGCTGAGAAGCAGCAGGTTAAAGAGACAAAATCTCCTTAGCATGCTTCTTAGTCAACTTTTTGCATTTCTTAAAGGCATCCAGAATTTCACTATATCTGTCAATCAATTGATTGACATCACCTTCTAAGCCAGAATCATCTTCACCATTAGATGAAGAAGCTTCTGCATAGGGACTTGTCTCATTCCTAGACACAAAACTGGATAGAGAATGTAACTTACTTTGACCAGGTTAATCCTGGCTGCCCTCTTCATCAGTCATTGCACCAGCCCATGACAGCTACATGCATATTATTCTTCAACATCCACCTCTAAGTCACCGTCCAATAGTGTTACAGGGGCCCAGACTCCTATCCTTGCAGCAGGATAGTTTTCATCTGCTGAAATAGTTTCCTGTTTAGCAGCAATAATAACTAGCCCAATATAAGCTTTCTCTTCTTCAGACTCTGATGATGATGAGTCTGTCCAGCTCTTCTCTTTTCTATCCACAAGGGACTTTTCTTTCTTGCCCTTGCGCTTTTGGTGAGATTTCTTCTCACCATCCTCTCTTTTCTTCACAGGGCAATCAACAATGACATGCCCTAGCTTGCTGCAGCAGTAACATATAATGTTAGATGAATTCTTTTTACTGGGTTTAGAGCCATACCTATCCTCCTTGGAGGTTTTCTTACAGTGATGAGCTGAGATGGAGGGCATGCTCTTCTAGTGCTTTTTCTTCATCAGCCTATGGAGCTGTCTGGAGAAAACAACAAAGTCCTCATCAGACATGCTGCTATCTGATGCCTCTGATTCAAAGCAGTCTGAATCTGCTGGTATTCTTGGAGGAGAAGGGGCCTTTCTCCTGCTTTTGCTTGTGGCTTCAGCTTTGAAAGACACTGACTTCTCTTTGGCTTGAGATTTGTTGTTAGTCACTTCCTCTTTCCTAACTGTTAGCTGCATCTCATAAGAGAGCAGTTTTCCAAATAGGGTATGAGGTGGATGTTACCCAGCTTAGCCATTTCTCTGATGACACATATCTTTTGCCCCCGCTGGTCTACTTATAACCTGCAAGAACAGCGGAGTTATGCTGTTGGCAAGCCAACCTGGGCTGCACATAGCTATTTGGAACAGCGGAGGTTGGCTATTTGCAGGCCATTTTCAGAAATCTATAAATAGGACCCAAGGAGCACCTCAGAAAGCATGCTTACTAGTGTTCAAATCTTCTTGCACATTTTGAGGTAGCCTTAGCTTGGCCTTTGGCTAAGGAGTGGAAGCGCTCTAAGATGTTCCGGGCGTGTGGTGGGACCTCCACGCCGAGCCCTTGGGTCAGTTCCCGTCTCTTTTCCTTTATTATTTGGCTTGCATGAGAGAAGTAGGTACACGATCACCCCTTCCCCAATGGTGAAATCCACAAGAGACCGAGTTTTCGATTTCAACACTTTGGGTCTAAGGTAGGATCCTTTGTGGATCTGAGGTAGGGCTGTCCTCCCAGCTTTAGTGTAAGGCTTAACAGCCTGAGGTAGGTGGTCTGCTGACCACTGAGTTGTAGGCCCTTGTGGCTGAGAAGTAAGTCTTGGAGGAGACTTAGAGGTCCCGCGGGATCTGAGGTGTAAGCTCTTTAGAGCAAGTTTTGGAGAAGTTCCTAGTCTAACAAGATAGTTGGATAGGCAGGAGGGATAGCAGATGGACCCATTTGGGGAACCACTATAAATCACTGTGTGCTTTTCTGTGTTGTTTTCTTTGTACAGGTTGTGTACATCTTGAAAGTATAAAACAACTAAATGCTAAAGCTCTTAAAGAAGTAACATAAAAGAACTCAAAAAGAGACCAATAACCTATTCACCCCCCTTTAGATGAATTTGCTATCCTTGAATTAAAGACTTTTAAAACCTGTATCAAATAGTGCTATCGCCGGACAGTCCCCAATAAGGACAAAGACTGTGATGACATCAGCATGTTTGATGGCCTCATGTTGGCCAAGATTGTACACCCTTGGCTGAGCTGGAGCATATTGAGATGCAGTAGACTCCGCTGTCTTTCCCTTCTCAGCATACGATGCTCTTGCATTTTTCTCTGCCTTTGGAGGGCCACTCTAACAATTTTGGGCTACGTGTCCCACCTTGCCACATGTGTAACATGTGAGCAGACCTCGCCCTGATGTTGCTCTAGAAGTACCAGTAGAAGGAGTCTGTCCAAAAGGCTTGGACTTCTTATTCCATCTCATGCGGTAGTCAGACTTTCCAGGGTGCAACATTTTGAACTCGGGCTTTATCATAACAAAGTCCCTCTTGCCTTGCAGCCTCTTCACGTCTTTCTCTAACAAATGAGCCGTATTAACCAACACTTGAAAACCTTAGTTCATCGGACCCGAGAGCAGTAACCTCAGCTCATCTCGCAGTCCCTTGTAAAACCTATTGGTCTTACGCTCTTCGTCAGCAAAAGTAGACCCCGCATAACGTCCCAACCTAGTAAACTCATGCAAGTAGCCATCCACACTACCCTCTCCCTGAGTCAAATGTTGGAACTCATTTTCCATTGCAATCCGCTGCGACGACGGCAGATGCTTTTCCAAGAACAATCTCGAAAACTCCTCCATCGAGATCTCTGATAGTCGTATGCCTGCGAATTGGTGTAACTCCAACTCATCCCACCAAAGCCGAGCCTCTTCTTCCAACAGGAAAGTGGCAAGGTGACCTTCTATCCCTCCTCTATCTCTCTCGCCATCAATATCCTCTTGACTCGCCAAAGCCAGCCCTATGCCTGCATCGGAAATCTTGCACCCATAAATGTAGGAGGACTAAAGCTCATGAATTGCTTCAGCTGCCGTTCAGTCGCTCGCTTATCAACCAAAGCCTCGGCAGGTACTTGCCTAGCAGCTATAGGCTCGGTTACACCAACCTGTACTTGCACTATCACAGGTCGCACCTGCCTAGTCGGCTGTGCATTCATCATTGCAAACACTGCCTCAACAACTAAGCGTACTGTTTCTGCGGAAGGAGTAGGTGTGGGCACATTAGCTGGTGTCACACTCTCAATAGAATGTTGGGGTTCAGACTGCCCCTCACAACTTCTAGTCACCTATAAGTGTAAAATACACAATTTAGCGACTACTCAACAACAAATAATGACTAGTAGGAACGTGCAGGTTCCTCAAACATGTGTATTTTCATTCATAAGTGGACATTCTTGAATTCATTTTTTTGTTATAACGGTAAGCATATACACGTGCTCGCCACCCCTCAAATGAATTCGACCACGAATTCCCAGGAGGAAGACTAAGACAAGCTGATACCAAATTTTAACACCTCCATCCGTCACATGAAATATAACAGAGGGTCCGGCTGGGGCCCCACGCCATATCCAACAGAAAGTCGACAGAGTTACATATTAATATCAAATACTAAACGAATCCTAACTCAGAGCATTCTAGCGGAAGCTTCATGGGTTACCTTTTTGAACTCAAGTATCTCAGCAATGTCTAATATATAAACACTAGAATGTTCTTACAGAAATACACAATAGATAATATCTCCAGCGATAGTCACTGTCGCCAGACGACAGTTAACAGTAGCTAAACTGTTACCATCTTAAGGCCTTACAATTATTCTTTAGAAGTGTGGTTTACAGACATCAGTGCGCAGGACATCCACATATGAAAGCAATAAAACTTTGCTTGACCTTCGAGGGCCGGCATAGCTTCAGGGCTTCAACCTGCTATTTTCCGCTCGACTCTCCAGTACCTGCACAGGGACATTCCACCAGATGGTGGCCAATAAGGCAATAGTCAGCTTTCAGCTGACCAATTTATAACGACCCTACCCTATTCCAGGGGCAGTTGTATTCCTTCTCTACTGGAATAACATTAACACAATATATATATCACAAGAATGCACACTCAAGCACCATTCTATATTACAAATGAGTGCCCTAGCGGCCAAATATGTCGTGCACTCAGGGAACATTCTCGGTGTACCGGATTGACAGGGTCCCACCACCGTTCAGAGGTCTGAGAATTAACGGTCAACTTTAAGCATTTCTAGTCTTTCCGGCTCCAGGCCTAAGACTCTCATTATGCGATCCAATGTTGCCAATTACTTTAGATAGTCTAGTCGGACGGAAATAACGCAGGTACAGTTCAACTATTTCCCGTTGCTCAAATCACCAGGTCAACGCCGACGATCACAACCATTATGGCGAACGACAAGAAGCGGGTCAACCTCCCCTTTCCCGTTCGGCTCACTGGCCTTTTTAGATCTCATAGCTCACACTAGCCACACGGTCTTCGAGAGACTATCTTCGTCAATAAAATGTTATCTGGAAGCTATTGCTAGCGATAGTCATTATCGTCTGGCTTTAGCCACAGAACTCTCTTCTGTCTCCAGACTCAACCATAACTGGAACATCTTTCCAGCCAAAACCCTGAAGCATCCTGCAGTGCCAAAACACTGGTCTTTCACAGAAATCATAACTCATCAAGAGCTATTGCCAACGACACTCACTTTCGCCCGACGATATCCAACAGTTATGCAAACTATGGTATTTTCTGGGTATTTTCCTAGAGCACACCTCCAGTACTTCCTACTACTCTCAATTCATAGGTACAACCCACCGACTCCATAAACGACCCTTTTATACTCGGAGTTTTCTCCGACACGTAAAATAAAACAACACCAATCCAAACCAACCTGTTCGGATGGGCTTCACACAACATGCCTATTTCGTACTGCGATTTTCGGAATCTATATGCAAAACCACTCGGGGATATCACGTATTAACCCATCAGACCTTTTGGTTGGGGATTCCATGCATATGCAAAAAAAGGACTTCACTTATCCAAGAAGGAAGATCGTTACCCTCGTAGTTCGTTTCAGATCCATGAACGAGCTTTCTATCCAGCTGGAAAAGAGCATCTTGCTTTCCTATTCACGGATATGCCTCGGTTCTTGATGCCGACTCCTAGATCTCTTTCACCAAGCCTTGATAATCTCAGCCTCAGACTTCTTCTTTTTTAGCTCTTTTCTCTCAAGAGTTTGGATGAAAAGGAGGAGAGAGAGTGAGAAGAAGAGAAATGACTTCTCTTTTCTCCACTGCTCTGCTTAAGTGACCTCAGGATTAATCCCAGCCACATGATCATTTCATCCAGAGAAAGCAATGACCATGATTTCAGCTAACAATTCAAACTTAATGCTATCGCCGGGAGATATCCGCTATCGCCTGGGCAATAGCATCAGTAGCCGCTCTGACCTCAGTAAACCACCATTCTTCGGCCGCCATTCAGCCATCCGACATTTCTCCAGCCATACGTGGTAGTATCGTCCAACGATACTCATTATCACCACTCTGATAGCTCACTTAGCACTTCGTCGAGTGCATTGAGTTCGTCGTGTGCGTTGATGAAAGTCCACCTAGTGTCAGCTATGTGCACCTATGGGGGGGGGGGGGGGGAATAGGTGACGAGTAGCGCTTTTGCGGAATTTACGAACGTACCTGCACAATAAAAATAGAAAGCACAGCACACAGAATACACAGGCAAATTATAGTGGTTCCCCGACTTGGGTACATCCACTTTCCCCCTTCGACCTATCTCCCCAACAAGGGATGACTCGGTCACTTCTCCAACGGGATTGAAATCCAATCCCTGCACTAACGGAAGGAGCCCTTCCACACGTGAGAGTCAACACTCCCACAAAACGGGTTGCACCCAACCCTTACAACACGGAACAAAAGTTCCTTTACAACAAAAAAAAATATAGAATGTACACGAGATACAAACTTCTTTTGGAGACTACGGTGTTCCTCTTCGTTCGACGACGTGTTCTTGAAGTCGATGAAAAGTCTACAACCTCGGTCTCTCTTGGAGAGGATCTCCCCGGAACCGGCGGCAGCACACGAGCGGCGGCTAGCTTCGGGATCGGCGGCTACGATGATGAGCGGCTGCTGAACTCGGAGATCCAAACTTCGTAGCGAAGCAAACTCGGTCTACCAACGGTCACTCTAGGATCGGTCGTCTCGATCGATTCGGACGGGGGAGTTTTTCCCGGTCAACAAATCGAGAGACAAGAGATCTCTGGATAGACACGTGAGGCACAAGATTTGCTAAGCTTCTGTCGCCGGAGATTACGAAGGAATCTCAAATGTTGACGGCGACCAACAATCCCGAGCGCGACGGCGGCGGCGGAGAGGAGTCGCGGAATTAGGGTTACGAGGCGGCTCGGTTTCTTTCTGCTTTCTACCTCCTTTTACTGTTCAAAATACCTGTATATAAATACTGTAGAAGTTTTCCAATATGACCGTTTGTGGGACCCACAATAGAAATCCCCAAATCCCGGTCCAGGAATTTAACAGCGGCAGAATCCGGTTCAGGAAATTCCAGAGAAAACGCCAAGGAAAAATCGGCGAGAATCACAGGCGATTCTCGACGAATCGGCGAGAATCACCAAGTGATTCTCGACGATTCGTCGAGAATCGTTAGTGATTCTCGCCGAATCACTTATTGATTCTCAATGAATTTCACTTTGTATACATGGGCTGCTTGGCCACTGGTTCGGCGAGAATCACTAGTGATTCTCGCCGAATCTTACTTGGCACCGTTTTGAGGTAGCCAGAAGGAGTCGGCGAGAATCACTGATGATTCTCGTCGATTCGGCGAGAATCACTTGGTGATTCTCGTCGATTTTTCCTTGGACGAATTTTCGTCTTCCGCCCAGGAGCTGCTCCTTGATCCATCCATGCTCCTTGTCTTCTCTTGCATATGAACTGCCCTGTACTTGAAAGTAAGTGCACTCCAATAGAGAGAGTACACGTAGGCCAACACACTGATCTGCTCAACGAGGGATTACGTCGTGCAGACCCGTGTATATTGACCTACTGCACCCTGACATTGGTGTGCACTTAGCGTGGAGGAGCTGCAAGTACAACTTAAGATGTTTCATCAAATACATTGTGAATTCATCTTAGCTTGACAGGTGGCTTCCTCAAATCTAGGTAATCGTGGATACAATACCCAACAATCTCCCCCTATTTGACGAAGCCAAAACCCTACTAGCTAAGATGAATAACACCTATCAAATAATAAACATATCATTCAGAAATTAAACATGCAGCACAAGAGAATATATGCAATCAGATCAGGACTTGAGTCATTCACAAATTCAAATATATATACCAAGATAAATATATTCACATATAATCCAGAATTGTTTATATGACAATAATAATCATTAAATGTTCTTAAGACACAGTGACAAGCTTATAAAGTGTTGACTATTTGTCCTTAGCTACGTCACCCTTAAGATTTTGAGCCAAGTACTTCTTGCTTTGCCTCTCCATGTATTCTTTGGGCTTCGGGTAGTACCTAGGAGGAGCAACTTTATCTGCATCCTTGTTGTTTTTGAAAAAGATGTTGCGTTTCGCTTCAAACGTTTTTTGCGTTTCCCACTCATACTGGCTATATACTTCGTTTCGATTGATCTCTCCTCTTTCTTGCAGCCAGAAGGTGTCTAAGATTATGTTCCTTGAAACTGGACTCCACCTTTCGTTTCTTACATCCTCCTCATTCATTCGAGTTCTCTTTGCAGCCTGTGTCTCCTTGGAGGTCCCTTCTTGAACTTTTCTCTTTCCCCTGGCTTTTGCTAAGGCCTCTTGGTCAAACATGCTCCTCAGTTTAGCTTTGGAGAGAGCCCTAGCATCAGCGTCATTTGTGGGAATATCTGCAGCACTTGCACTTACATCCTCAGCAACACTTACTTCCTTCAGCGGCCTTAGATGTCTCAGGGACATGAATACCGGCAGGATTGTCAGGCAGAACGACGCCTAACGTACCTAGCGCCTGTTGGAGCATCCACCAGCAGCTCTCATAGACATATTTGCTTGATTGTGCGAAGTTTGTGTCCATGCTTTCTTGAAGCTCGGCCAACTTAGCTATATACTCTTTCTCCCCCTTTTTGGCTTCGACAGCTATGCAGTTGGCATATGAGTGCAGGGAGTCATCAATATGCTTGGTGGTCTTGGAGAATTCAGAGACTAAGGTTTGCTGATTGGCGTTAAGAGTTACCATATTACCGTCAAACTTCTGAATGTTGTTGGCTACAACATGTGCATTCTGATTGACGACGGCAAGAGTATCAATATTCTTTTTCAAACCGGCCATTAGGAGTGTGACAGCTTCGCCGGCCGCGGTATACTTCTCTTCAAATTTCTTCTCCATCACGTTCAGTTTATGGTTGATTTCCACCATATTCTTGAGCATCAGATTTTCAGAAGTCTTAATCCTTTTCAGCAGTGTTTTCTGAGCTGTATCAAAAGAAGCTTTAAGTTCATTCACGATACCTTGAATGACATTAACCGTGTGAGTGGCCAGCTCATCTCGTAACGGTATAGTCGGAGGTACTTCTTGGCCTTGCTCTTGCTCTTTAGCAGACGCATCGGTAGAACTGGATACAATTACTGGCTCTAAAGGAGGAATGTTGGCGGCCTCTGTAAATTTATCTAACTCCCCCTCCACGGGTGCAGCCTTGTCAGATGGAGGTTCAACAGGATCCGGAGTCTCAAATACTTCATGTCCCTCATTCTCATCTTCCTCTCCATCCTCATCCAAGAAATCATCGATATCAGCAGCTTCTTCTAATTCTTGATCACCAGTCTCCAGCACAGTGTCACTTTCTTCTTGAATGTCGGCCACAGCATTCCTGGCCACTTGGGCGATTTCAGATAATACATCCGTATGAGGGGGTAGAGTCTCCCCCTCGATTCCTGCAGTCACGGTATCAGGAATTTCACCGGGGGAGACTGCTGGAGATACTTCCTGTTGCTCTTCCATAGCAGGCTGCCCGATACGCCGCTCCCATCGATCAAACACACTTGCATCCATCTTTTTCAAGTAGTGGAGAGGGACTCCTTTGCTCATGTCGAACTTGTCTCCGTTGAGCTAGTTGAGATATAGACTTATGATGCGGCCGAAGCTAGGAGTGCCCAGAGTGTCCTTGATCTTCTCGAATAGCAACTCCCCCCAGTTGAACCTCTTGCGGTAGACAACAGCTATGAGAATCTTGAACATATCACCTGAGATATGGTCATGTGAGCCCGGCTTGCAGATGAGCACTTTTCCAATAATGTTAGAGAGGAGCTTCCCTTCTTCATTCATTTCCTTTCTTTTTATTGATCGAGTTCCTCGAGGAAGACCGTAGAACAGGAGAGTTCTGGTTTTGTCCTCGTCCTCCAGATAGTCCTCCCGCTCCGAACTAGAAAGCTGCAGGTAGCGAGTCAGCTTGCTGGCAGACATCTTTACTTTTGTCCCAGCCACCTTGCTCTTGATTATGGAGTCTCTATCTCGGAGTCTTGCGGTAGAGAAGAACTCCAGCACCTCTTTGTCCAGAATTTTGCAAGGGTGCTCCAGTACGAAGGTTAGCCCAGCCTCTTCCAGCATTAGAATGATATTGCGGAATTCGTCCGAGGCATGAGAAAATCCAGTTCGAACCAGCTCGCAGCCAGAGACCAACCCTGCAGTCGTCCTTGGAGCCATTGTAGATCTAGAGAGAAGCCCTTCTCAAAACGTTAATGAACTTTCAAAAAGAAAACTCCATTAGTGGATGCTTCAGGTGAGAGAGAGGTTACCTAAGGACTTATATGGAAGTGAGTTGAGGAGCTTCGGAAGGACCTTCGGTGGATGGAAGAGTTTCCTGTGAGGTTCGGCCTTGATAGAACGGTGCGAGAACCTTCTAGATTTGAGATGGACCTTGCGAGTACCTTGCGGTCACAGGGAGACTTCACGATTCGACGAGAGCTGCTGCGGGTTTCGGCGAGTCGGAGGGAGAGCTCCTGCGGGTTGCGGCGAATCGGCGGAAGAACTCGGGAGAGCTCTTGCGGGTCGTCGGGAGAACTCTTGCGGGTCGTCGGGAGAGTTCTTGCGGGAGAAGTCTTGCGGGTTTCGGGATACTTGCTGCGACGTGAGGCGGGAGTCGTGAAGAAGGGGAAGGGTTTTGCGGGATTTGACTGATTCGGCGAGATTTGTCAAATTCGGCGGGATTCGTGAAGAATGCGAAGGGTCGACGGGATTCAGGAGATTTGGTTAATTCGGTTTCTGATACTATTTATCTAATTCGAAATTGAGGGGTCTCTTGACTAGAAATTTTCACGTTGAGAAGCTTGCAATATTTTTGAAATTTTCCGATGTCAAGTCAATATAAAAATGATAAATACATGTATATTCTAAAGTCAATCTATTTGGATTTTAATGAGGCTTTTCCAAAGACTTCTTAATGTCAATTGTGTGTTGTCGAGATTCACAATGACATGTCTTCGTTAACCCTTTATTGATGTGTAAAGGTTTGCATGCATCGAGTTAACCAATCCTTAGACGTGCATACATACACTAATATACAAAGAAGGATCTGTATATAATAATATATATATGTATATATGTAATTCTCAATTGAAAATGACTCAAGTCTTGAAACTGATCATGAGTACCTGGGATTTTAAGAGTCATCGTTTTAGGCCCTCAGGTAGAACATATCAGAAGCTCAATGTGAGTATGCTCAAATTGATATCACATCTGTTATTGCAGACGATTGTTCCATTTTAGTCTTGAGCCACCTACTGTCTAGTTACCATCATATTCACGGGAACCTAGACTACCCTGCAAGAAAGAATTACTTTACCTTAGGAACCCAAATCATATTGGGTCCTAGGTTCCTGTTAGCATGAGCACGCCACTGCCTTCCTTCAGAAAACCTGTCTGGAAGACTACCTCTATCCCGAGAATGTGGATAAATCCTTGCCGTGGGCACAGAGGGGTTGTGCCAACAATCGATGGCAAAGTGTCCCACTTTGCCACAACACCAACATGGGTGAATGTTGTATCGCCGTTTCCGACCTGATCTCGTGACTGATGTAGTCACGGTCCTAGGTCTAAATGGAATAGGGCATGATCTTGTCACAAAAGTTCCTCTTCCATCGTGACACGTGGAAGGGTGGAAAGAATGCATGTTATGAGCGTTATGAGGCCGGGAAGGTGGTGCCATTCTTTCAGGCATCTCCCTTACAGAGGCCCCATGGAACCTGACATCATGACTTCTATCCTCTCTATCCCGTGTCCTCGAGTGGTGAGAAGTCTTCTGTGAGCCGGGACATGCAGATCCACACAGTGTTGAGGCAGTGGCAGTGAAAACAAAGGGCTCAGAATGAGCCTTAGGTATTTCCTCATGGGTGGCCATGACGGCCCTTGCACTATGGACGTTGCCACATGGGGACAGATCATCCTTATAGTGACCACGACTATTCCTGTGGTCATACCTGAAGGCATGATGAGTTGCCTTCCAGCTTGTAGTGGGGGGTCGGAATACCGTTTCCCCATTTCTCCATGCCTGGATAATCCGGGAGATCCACCCAGTTTCTTGCTTTCTCTTTATAGCATCAACTTTGGAGAAGTTTGATACTATTCTTTTCTCATTCTCCAGACTACTCTCTAGAGCTGAGATCTTAGAGTCCTTGGCCTTGTTGGATTCCAATTGGAGAACCAACAATACCTTCAGTCGAGCAATCTCTTGAGCTTGCTCCTCAGCAAGTAGATTGCTTGACTGAAGGGCTCTCTTCAGGGAATCAGCATTTTCTGAAGGAGGGCAGTTCCTGTATTCAGAAATTTCAAGAGATACGGGGCAGGATGAGGAAGTTACCTGCACTTCTGTGTTATTGTCGTTAGATCCAGTGATTATAGTTTCATCCACATCAGAGCTGCTTTCCTCACTGTCCTCTTCAGTCTCTGACACGGACACTGGAGCTCTGATGCAGTCCGAAGGATCCTTGCCTTCATCTTCAGAAGTGAGGACTCCTACATACGCTTCATCCTCTGATTGACAGCATAATCCAGCTTTCTCTGACCCCCCCATCAGCTCTGAGATCATCATCCACAGAGATTTAGCCGTTCTACATTTTTCCAATCTAGAGCGAGAGGCTCCAGACCAGACATCCATGATGATTTGTCGAATCCTCTCGTCCAAGTGAAATAGTGATAGTTCCGTCTCTGACATCTCAGCAATGCCCATGGGCACTTGGATCCCAGAGTCAGAGGTCTTCATGGGGATAAACGGACCCTCTTCCAGAATGAAGGATGCTCGAGGATCGATATCATCAAGGTGAAATGATACTCTCATTCTCCAGATGGGATAATAATCCTTTGTGCACGCGGGGAGTTTGAGTGGCGGAATCTCATAATCCAGATCCATACTTTTGACACTGGTGGCAGGATTCTACTCAAGGTGTTAACCTTTTTGAAGAGCAACCTTGCTATGATACCACTTGAAAGTCCACCTAGTGTCAGCTATGTGCACCTATGGTGGGTGGGGAATAGGTGACGAGTAGCGCTTTTGCGGAATTTACGAACGTACCTGCACAATAAAAATAGAAAGCACAGCACACAGAATACACAGGCAAATTATAGTGGTTCCCCGACTTGGGTACATCCACTTTCCCCCTTCGACCTATCTCCCCAACAAGGGACGACTCGGTCACTTCTCCAACGGGATTGAAATCCAATCCCTGCACTAACGGAAGGAGCCCTTCCACACGTGAGAGTCAACACTCCCACAAAACGGGTTGCACCCAACCCTTACAACACGGAACAAAAGTTCCTTTACAACAAAAGAAAATATAGAATGTACACGAGATACAAATTCTTTTGGAGACTACGGTGTTCCTCTTCGTTCGACGACGTGTTCTTGAAGTCGATGAAGAGTCTACAACCTCGGTCTCTCTTGGAGAGGATCTCCCCGGAACCGGCGGCGGCACACGAGCGGCGGCTAGCTTCGGGATCGGCGGCTACGATGATGAGCGGCTGCTGAACTCGGAGATCCAAACTTCGTAGCGAAGTAAACTCGGTCTACCAACGGTCACTCTAGGATCGGTCGTCTCGATCGATTCAGACGGGGGAGTTTTTCCCGGTCAACAAATCGAGAGACAAGAGATCTCTGGATAGACACGTGAGACACAAGCTTTGCTAAGCTTCTATCGCCGGAGATTACGAAGGAATCTCAAATGTTGACGGCGACCAACAATCCTGAGCGCAACGGCGACGGCGGAGAGGAGTCGCGGAATTAGGGTTACGAGGCGGCTCGGTTTCTTTCTGCTTTCTACCTCCTTTTACTATTCAAAATACCTGTATATAAATACTGTAGAAGTTTTCCAATATGACCGTTTGTGGGACCCACAATAGAAATCCCCAAATCCCGGTCCAGGAATTTAACAGCGGCAGAATCCGGTTCAGGAAATTCCAGAGAAAACGCCAAGGAAAAATCAGCGAGAATCACAGGCGATTCTCGACGAATCGGCGAGAATCACCAAGTGATTCTCAACGATTCATCGAGAATCGTTAGTGATTCTCGCCGAATCACTTATTGATTCTCAACGAATTTCACTTTGTATACATGGGCTGCTTGGCCACTGGTTCGGCGAGAATCACTAGTGATTCTCGCCGAATCTTACTTGGCACCGTTTTGAGGTAGCCAGAAGGAGTCGGTGAGAATCACTGATGATTCTCGTCGATTCGGCGAGAATCACTAGTGATTCTCGCCGAATCGGCGAGAATCACTTGGTGATTCTCGTCGATTTTTCCTTGGACGAATTTTCGTCTTCCGCCCAGGAGCTGCTACTTGATCCATCCATGCTCCTTGTCTTCTCTTGCATATGAACTGCCCTGTACTTGAAAGTAAGTGCACTCCAATAGAGAGAGTACACGTAGGCCAACACACTGATCTGCTCAACGAGGGATTACGTCGTGCAGACCCGTGTATATTGACCTACTGCACCCTGACATTGGTGTGCACTTAGCGTGGAGGAGCTGCAAGTACAACTTAAGATGTTTCATCAAATACATTATGAATTCATCTTAGCTTGACAGGTGGCTTCCTCAAATCTAGGTAATCGTGGATACAATACCCAACAGTTGAGTTTACTCAACGCTTCATTGAAAGCATCGAGTGATATCGCTATCGCTAGTGATATCCACTGCCGCCTGGCGACAGACATTTTTAAGTTCTGTTTTCAGGTTTTTGGGGTGTTACAAGTTACGGCCTCTAGAGCTGAGACCAGTGGATTGTTATCATTGGGTAGATAGCTTATCTAACTGCCCAACTCACTGCGACTTAGGTATATATGTTCGACTAGTTTTCCTGTTGTAGTTTAGCCCCACATTGTCTATTGTATTCTCTCTTTATCTCCTCACTCTTATAAAAAGGGGGTCATACCCATGTAATTTAACTTTTTGGGAAATGAAAATCTTGTTATTTAGATTTTCTTATAATTACGTAGTTTTTGAAATTTGAAAATTTTATTGTCTATTATTTTAAAGTAATATATTTCATCAAAATAATATTTGGTGTCATAGTTATTTCAAATAAAATTTAATTTGTAGACATATTAAAATTATTATAATTTTAAAAAATTATATTAGTACTCAAATTACACAATAAATTAGAAAAATGATTATTGGGGATGACCTCCATTTTATAGAAATCAGGTGTGCACATAACTACACACCCATGATTTTCATCTCAAAGAAAGTGGGATCATGGTTCGACCGTGCGTGCGATCACCGCGCCCGATCCCCCGCGCGCCGATCCTATTACGCATAATGGGCAAACCGCCATGAGCTCCACCTCGCTGCCGGCGGGCGGGCAGGCCCTCCTCGGACGCCGGCAGGCCGTCCTCTCTCGCCACGGCACGACCAAGGGGGCGGCCACCCAAGCCACCCCCTTCCGCGGCCGCCGGTGCGACCGGGGGGCGGGGGGGGGGGGGGGGGGGGGGGGGGGTGGGTTGCGCCCGAGCTGCCCACTTCTCCGGCCATCGGCGCGGCCAAGGGCCGCCCCTTCCCCAACCACCAATACGGCTAAGGGGGCGGCCGCCCAGGCCGCCCCTTCCTCGACCGCAGGCGCGACCAGGGTGGGGCTGTGGGGGGGTGGGGGGGGGGCTGGGGGTGCGCTGGGGACGCCACCTTCCCCGGCTGTCGGCGCGGCCAAGGGCCGCCCCTTCCCCAACTGCCGGCGCGTCCAAGGGGGAGGTTGCCACTTCACAGGCCGCCATCGTGGCCAAGGGGGCGGCCGCCACTTCCCCGGCTGCCGATGTGGCCAAGGGGGCTGATGATCCCGCGAACAGACTCTTACTGTGGTTGGTTCGGTGAGTCGATCGTCGCGGGCGTGCTCGGGTAGGCAAGTGCACCTATCGCAAGTAGTACTCGATATTCGGGGGAATACCGAGGTCGTATTGTTCTCGGGGTCGCGTTGACTATTCTTACTCCTCCGGGAGGACTATTATTTTACTGAAAGAAAGGTGGATTTTTTTTACTTAATTAAAAACGGAAAAGCAAAGGAGCGAAAAAACGATTTAGAAAATATTCGATGAAGGGTTAACGCTCGGCATCGAATCGGATTAAGACTAAAACAATTTTTAATAATTATAGGATTTAGTTTTCAAATTAATAATAAGGCAACTTGGACGTGGAGGTTCCACAAATGTGAGCTCACCTAGCTATAGGGATATCACTCACCTAAACGTTAAGACTATTCGACCGAACGTTAATCCGACGAAGGATTCCTCTTAACGCCCGCTTTACGCTAAGAACCCCGCTATTGGGTGGGGAACCCAATCCGATAGAATTACGCTTGTCCTCCTTCGAGGGTATGCACGCAACTCTATTTACCCAGGGGTGATCGGTCCATATGCACGGCCTCTCGGCTAGCTAGCATATGGACTACGGAAATAGGGCCCACACATCGATATGTGGTCCTACGCGTCGTAAACCCGGGGTAAACCTTAAGTGCTTAAATTAAAATGAAAATAAAGAGCTTCAATTATTAGAAATCATTTTAAATGTCCCAATGCTCTTCGATGCCGATGCTAATAGCGATTAGCCACACATCGGTATGGGGACAGCTTATAATTTAGTGAGGCGCGAGCTCGAAATTAAACGCTAAATTATTATAAGAAGGGGACATGAAAACAAAACAAACATTTAGAAAGCTAAAAAGTTAACTAAAACGAGAACTCACGCACACTCCAAATTATAAATTAAACAGAAACTAAGTTACACATAAAAGAAATTTGCATAATTGAAATTTGCGAGTCCCACTCAAACGAGTGGGGGCGGTAAATAAAAGCTGAAAATTGCAAGTCCTACTCAAACGAGTAGGACTGAAATGAAAGCGAGTCCTACTCAAATGAGTAGGAGAAAATAAATGCGATTACAGGGCTTAAAGGTCCGTCCATTTAACTTAAGTGAGTAGGCGGAAAAATAAAGAAAGAAAAATTACAAATCCTACTCAAACGAGTAGGCGGGAAATAAAGTCCGGCCATTTGACTCAAGTGAGTAGGCGGAAAAATAAAGAAAGAAAATAACAAGTCCTACTCAAACGAGTAGGACTGAAAATGAAAACGATGCGCCATTTAACTCTTAACGAGTAGGCGGAAATAAATACACACAAACACACACACTCCAAATGAATTTCAAGAAAGCAATAAAGCTAACACCTACACTCACACACTCTACATAATTTGAACAAAGCATTAAAAGAAAGCATCAAAAGAAAGCATTAAAATTTAACACCTACACTCACACACTCTACACAATTTGATTCAAAGCATCAAAAAGTTATACTCATACACTCACACACACAAATTGAAAGCAAAATGAAAGTTACCTAAAAATTAAAACTTTTACTTTTTCAAGCTTAGGTTTTGCCAAAAATAAATAAAAAGAAGAAATTACAATTTTTAGAAGACCAAAGTTTTTCAAAACAAATTAAAAACCAAAGTTTTTGGAAAATTAAAATTACAAGATTTTCATTCTTATGTTTTTATGAAAGTGATAAAAAAGTGAAAAAGAAGATGAAAAGAACAAAAAGAGGTTTTACAATCCTACAAAATAAACTAAGAAAAGAAAATAAAGTTCACTTTCAAATCTCTTTTACAAATTCATAAGTATGAAATAATAAACAAAAGAAACATTAAAGAAGAACATGTTGAAGATGAGAACCATATCATACATGCATGGAAATGAAATCTACTACAAAACCTATCATGAAGACATACTAAAAACATGTAAAGTAAATAAGTTACACTCATACACACACACACACACACTTTTCATAAGAGGAGGAACAAAGATGAAACCAAGGATAAAAAGGGGAAAAAGTAAGCCATCCAAATGAATTTTCATGCTATATAGAGAGAGAAAATCTAACATTTTTATTAAAATTTTCAAGCTATTACAAAGCTAAAAGATAAAGCAAAACAAAACATGAAATAAAGAAGGGAGAAATCTCCTTACATAGCACTAGTATCCACAGATTAAGCCCACAAAAGACACTAAAATGGCCCAAAAATCTGAACCCTTGGACCTTACAGAACTGGGCAATTTATAGGCAAAAAATTCTAAGTACACGCCCTAGGTCACGGGCGTGTAGGGGGGCGTGACAGTACTATTCATAAAGGCGGCCGGCGATTGGACAGGAAAGTTGACTTCGGGCTGAGTTCGCGGCAGTCACGCCCCAGGTCACGGGCGTGACTCTGGGCGTGTCGGGAGGTAGAACCGGGCGCGGGTTGCATCGAAAGTCTTTGTCAGCATCTTGTCGGGCCAGCTGGAAAGGTCACGCCCCAGGTCACGGGCGTGACTATGGGCGTGTCAGTTGGTGTCGACACTCGACGAATGTCGAGCGGAAAGTGTCGAGTCGAAATCGTCGAGCGGAAATTGAGTCACTCCCCAGGTCACGAGCGTGACGCTGGGCATGACTCTTGGTGTCGACACTCGACGATCGTCGAGATGAATTCGTCGAGGTGAATTGAACACGGGCTTGGGTCACGCCCCGTGTCGGGTGACACGGGCGTGTCGCCAGGCGTGTCGAGCTTTTCTCTTCAGAATTTTGCAATTTCACGGGAAATGCAATGTCACAGCCCGGTCACGGGCGTGACCAAATTGTCACGGGCGTGTACTGCCCAATTTTGGCAGATTTTGAAATTTTTCTGCAAAATAAAATAAAACAAGTTAGTAATAAATTTACAAGAATAGGAGCATTTTATTGAACAAAAATAAGTAAAAACGACGAAAATAAATGAAAATGACTAAATTAATGTGCACAAAAATACGTATATTTACAATTCATCAGGGGCGGACGCACGGGACTCCCTTCCTCGGCCGCTGCCCCCTTGGCTGCACCTTCACCGGGGCGGCCGCCCGGGCCGCCCCTTCCCCGACCGCCCTCTTCCCCGACCATCGATGCGGCCAAGGCGGCGGCCGCCCGGGCCACCACTTCCCCGGCCACCGGTGCGGCCAAGGGGCCGGCCGCTCGAGCCGCCCCCTTTCTCGACCATCGGTGCGGCCAAGGGGGGCCGCCACCCGGGCCTCCAGCTTTCTTGGCCGCCGGCACGGCCAAGGGTGTGGCTGCCCGAGCCGCCACATTTCTTGGCTGCTGGCGCGGCCAAGGGGCGGCCGCCCGGGCCGCACCCTCCCTTTGCCGCTAGCGTGCGGCCAAAGGGAGGCCGCACTGTCCCGACAGCCGTTGGCGGTCCTCGCCTCGCCAGCGAACTTGGCGACAAGTTTGTCGGCCGCCCACGGAGTTCCACACCCATCGTCCGATCGTCGGGGAACACTCCCGGCTGTCCGATTTACGTGTAACCACCCACTAACAGCCGAGTTAGTGAGGGGATTTAATTAATATTTTATATAATTTATTTAAGTGATTTCCAAATAGTAAAATATACTCATTTAAACTATACTAAAAACAATTATGAAGGTGGTTTTGGTGTGTGGATAGCCGCATAACCACTATAACCACCATCCGGAGCCTATAAAAGGAGCCCCAAGCATCCTCATTTCTCACATTTTCTCCTCCGAGTCTTCTTCTTCCTTAGGTCGGAGCTCTGCCGAATTACTCCTATGAGCCACATCCGAGATACAAGCGAGTCGAGTCAAAGTCACCTGACGAAGACGAATCTCTCAAGTCACAAGTGGCCCCCGCAACCGAGAGTTCAGACGCTCTACTCCCGTGTTCAGAAATTAGCAAGTTATTATTGGAAGACCACCAGCGCGTAGCGCAATTTGTAACAACCCTTGACGCGAAGGCCTGTCGTCCACCGCGTGCTAAGTGTTCTCTCACCCCAAAGCTGTAATGAGAGGTGGTTTGTCACCTTCAACTTCACAAACAAGTTGTAACAACCCTAAGATAGTGGACTTTGATCGGCATAAATCCGGTCACGTGGTATTTTGCCCAGTTGAGGGGTTTTTCCATGTTAAAAATGATTGTGTACAAACAACCTACTTTATGGACTGTGTGCGCGCTCGACCATTCCGAGAGCTAAGACGGTCCGAATATTCCGCCCCGACCGGGACGTCGAGTTAGACCGCAATAGTTTGGCGCCATCTGTGGGACCGAGTTCCGAACATCCTCAGAGGATCGTACCCCCAACACAGCGGTACTCAAGATTGAACTTTCAACCCAGCAGTTCACAAAGAGACAACTTCAATGGAAAAAAGAAGCGCCCTGATAGCTGAAGCATCCATCCCAGGAGGGCGCACCGAGCCATCCTACTCACATCGAACTGTATGCGTGCCCCTCAAAGCGGAAACTGTTCTCTCCCCGGTGACAACATTGGATGTGCTAGTTCGACAGATGGAGGAGCAGCAAACCGAGGTGCTCGCTCTCCTCAGAAATATGGGACCGCCTGTACTGGCCAATCCCCCGCCTCCACTAACCCATGGCCTATCAAGAGAAGCTCCGCAAAGAGAAGCGTCAAAAGGATTCTCCGACACCGCCAGTTCCACTCTCCCGATCCTCAAGATGGTCGGAGGCGGTCGTGCAACCAAATCCTAGAAGAAGAAGCCCGCTTACCGCCGCGCAAAATATTCAATCGGGAAGAGATACAGGAAGTGATCGTCGAGGATTGCAGACAGGTCGGCCGACGAGATATTCTACCCCGACGACCACTTCACCTAGGCTCCCCGCTTGCACCACTGGTTCTGGCTCGCCCAGTCCTGCACGACTTTAAACTACCGAATATCGAAACCTTCGATGGAACAGACGACACGTTAGAGCATTTCAACCACTTTACTACGATCACGAGGATCTATAACGCACCCGACCAGTTACTCTGCCAAGTCTTCCCAGCCACTCTTAGAGGCCAAGCCCGGACCTGGTTCCACTATTTAAGGGAAGGAACTATCACAAACTTTGTAGAATTGACAAGGCAATTCGCCGACCAGTTCATCGCCAACCGAAGAATCGTTTGAGATCCATCACATTTGTCAGTGATTCGACGAAACGAGGGGGAATCCTTGAAGGAGTTTTTCCACTAGTTTACCGCAGAGGTCCGCCAAATTACGGGAGTTGATCTAGAACTCCTGGGGGGAGTTTTTATTGGAAGACTCCCCCCCAGTGGCTTCTACTCAGCATTAATGAGGAAAATCGTCCCTAGCTACCCAGATCTCGTACACCGTATAGAAGCGCAGGTAGCAACAGATGAAGCTATTGAAGCCCATCATTAGTAGTTTGACGGAGACTAGAAACGCAAAAGGGACAGAGAGCAGCCCTCAAAAGTCCAAGAAGGAAGATTTCAGGAAGAACGTCGGAATGACCAGCGACGATGTGACTTTCAGAGGGACCAGCCACCCCGAGAATACACTCGGTTAAACACCACCCGCACTAACGTGCTTTACACCATCCAAAACGAACTAGATCTGTACCATCCCAAGTAGCCTGCCCCAAATCCTAAGGGTGACCAGTCAAAATAACGCGAGTTTCATCGGGCAACCGGACACACCACGGAGGAGGGTGCAAGACTGAAGGACGAAATCAGACATCTAGTTCGCCAGGGACTCTTGGGCAGGTTCTTGCAAGGACACCAACAAGATCAACAAGCTCCTACGTGGCAGGCAAGAGATCAGCAGGATGCCCAGCAAGGAGGAGCCAATGGTAGGCAAATAGTAGGGAGAATCAAAACTATCTCCAGGACGCCAAACCTCTCTACCCAGATACTTTCAGTAAGCCCTAGGGAGACTTAAGAGGCAAGCAAGACTCTACCATAGACTTCTAGGATAATGATCTCGAACGAATCTCAACACCCCATTGAGACCCTCTCGTGGTTAGCGCAGGGATCAAAGATCCCTGCTATAAGTTTGAAAGGATACTTGTCGACAATGGGAGCTCAGTTGATGTCTTATTCTTCTCCACCCTTCAAAGCATGAAGCTTACCACTCAACATCTCACACCCGCAGTCGGACCAGTGTACGACTTCGACAACCATCCAGTCTGAGTACAGGGAATGATAACGCTGCCAGTTATCATGGGAGAATTCCCAAGGCAAGCTACATACGAAATCTAATTCATCATGGTAGATTCAAGCTCAGCCTACAATGCAATCTTCGGAAGACCCATCCAGTCAATCTTCAAAGCCATTCCTTCAATCCCGCACCTTGTCATGAAATGCCACACTACTGGAGGAACTGGTGTTGTGCGTGGAGACCAAGAAGCTGCTAAGATTTGTTACTCTAAGCAAGCCCAACCAGTAAAACCCGCTGCCCTGAATATCAGACTCTTTATTTTGAACTTCTTAAAAGTTGTTTTATCATATTTGAACTCTAAGACAAGTAACAACCGCAAGCCCGGACACGTGTGGACAATCAGTTATTCAAGTATTATGTTTCCTTTTCAATAATGTCTAACTAGTTTTAGGTGAGAACTAAGCCGCGAGGGATCCTCGTGCGACCTAAGCCGCGAGTGATCCTTGTGCGACCTAAGCCGCGAGCGATCCTCGTGCGACCTAAGCCGCGAGCGATCCTCGTGCGACCTAAGCCGCGAGCGATCCTCGTGCGACCCAAGCCGCGAGCGATCCTCATGCGAACTAAGTCGCGAGCGATCCTCCTGCGACCTAAGCCGCGAGCGATCCTTGTGCGAACTAAGCCACGAGCGATCCTCGTGTGAACTAAGTCGTGAGCGATCCTCGTGCGACCTAAGCCGGAAACGATGCTCCTGATACCTAAGATGCAAACGATTCTCGTGCAATCTAATTTGCGAGCGATCCTCATGCAAACTAGGGTACTAACCAGCTGCAAACGAAATTACAGCCCCCACAAATTAACACCTCGAGTCAAAAAAAGCACTTGGACAAAAAAGATGAAAAAAGAGTACAATCATCACAACTACATAAAAGTACACGCGCAAAGGCACCAATCAAGAACCATCAAACAATAAAGACGGCGTACGAGTCACTAGACTAGAAACGCAAAAAAATACAAACATACACTAATACAAGGAAACAGTGCCGCTACATGTCAGCCGCATCAACATCAGAGCTATCGTCGCCAGAGATATCATCAATGCTAAGGCTGGATACACCGCATCCCAAGCTCCTGCTAATAAGACGAAGAGCCTTCGAGACTCCATGCCTGAGGGCCAACTCTCAAACATCTTCCACCGGAGGCTCCACCTCCTTACTCCAGATCTCATCACAAACTTCCTCGCTGATCACGCACTGATCTCGCATGTAATCCAGAAACTCCATGTACTCCATAAGACCAACAACCTTCAACTCTGACACAAGGCTATCAGAAAATAATGCCTCCACTTGGGCTTTCGCCTCACAAAGCTCTGTCTACAAACGAGAAGTCTCCTCTTGTGCACGCTTTAGCATCGAAGTAGTCCTTCCCACTAAAGATTTCTCCACCTCCAGAGATGCTCGGGTCTCCTCCAAGCCCGCCTGCAGCTCCGATCCAATCCGGCTAAATCGAGAAACGTCCCGCTCGTGATCATCCTTTAAAGCAACCACAGAGCTAGCCATAGGTCGAAACATCTCTTGGATGGCCAGATACCCATCCTTCAAGATCACATAATGATCATTCCAGGTGACAACAATTTGAACCTGAGCCTCGATCTTCAAAAGAAAAGATGAAGAGAAGTCAGCATCATACGACAATAGGGAAGAGCCAAAAATAATCAATCTCGCCTACCACTTCATTCATTGCCTTCAAGGAAGAAGATAGCCTTAGATCCGCGACTTCCGTAGGGAAAGACCAAGGGGACAGATGATCCAAGCACCACCTCGGGAGGCGAACCGCTATAGCCAACAGAAGGAGAGTGACGCCCAAAGAAGATGAGCAAGGCACCGCACTACCGCTACCTCGATAAACTACAATGTCCTTCCGCTTTCGATTGCAAACCAAAGATGTCTTAAAAATCCGCCCAGAGCCCGAAGAAATACCACACTGCAACAAGCACTTCTCTTCCACAAATAAAGAAATGCTGAACAGACGGTTCGCCAACTCCCGAGGCTCTGAAAATCCCAGCACTAGAGAAAACTCCCGGTCTCTTCCCTTCTGATGACGGCAACGATCAGGGAGTGCGTCCCACAGCTCCGACAAGCCCCAAGATTTCCTGACATAACCAAACAAAGTATTTTCGTGGCATCGGTGTATCTGAACCTCAATGTCAAGTTAGCCTTTGTTGCTATGGATCTCCACACGTTCACCACCATCCGAACGAACATCGCACCAATCTTGGAAGCAGTCCAGAGAAAGTTTCCCGCCATGCTTGTGAATGAAGACTGAAAGATATTGTACCTAATCACCTAGAGGGCGGGGGGGGGGGGGGTGAATAGGTGACTTAAATCTTTTTTAATTTTTAGGCAGAATTCAGATTATAACACAGAATTATATCTACTTTATCTCAGCACACAATCAGCAATCACAGAATTCCACAAGCACATAGAAGACACTCAGATTTATAGTGGTTCCCTAAGGTTTGGGTACATCCACTTTCCCCCTTCGCCTATCTAGTAGTGTACTAGATTCGGCCAAACTCCTCCACTATCTCAGATCCTCAGATCTTACACTCATAACCCCAAAACAAGGTTCCTACTGCTTAGTCCCAAGGCCCTACAACTCAGCTTCTTCATAACGCCTACACTCAGCTTCTTCACAAAGCCTACACTCAGCCACCAAGGCCTATACTCAGCCACAACAGGCCTACACTCAGAGATACAAATCTCCTACACTCAGGCACACAGGCCCTACACTCAGCCTTTATAATTACAGGCTTACAAACTCAGATCCCTAAGGATCCTACAAGATAATATGAATACAAAAATGTAAACTCTACAACTCAGAGAAAAGAGAGAAGAGTTGTGAGTTTCTTGATGAGTTCTTGGAAGAACTCAGTTGAGATCAAACTGACTTGGCTTTCTTCAAAGCTTCTTGAATGTAGAACACAATAAGATTGATCTCCTCTGCAGTTGATCCTTGATCTTTGCTACTTAAGATTCAGAACAAAATCTGAACCCTTCTTCTCAGCCTGGTTCCAACGGCTGTCTTCTTGGATGGAGCTCTCTCTCTCCAACTACTTAGATCTTCACTAGATTCTTCAAGGAATAGCTAGATCTTCTTCTTTGTTAATTACTTGATCAACTTGAACAACAATTCAACCATCTATTTCTGTAGACAGTGTAAGCCTATTTATAGGCCTTCTTCATGGTAACCGGCTGGTCCGGTTAATAACTGATTTCTGACAACTCTGACAGGTGCAGTAGACTGGCTGGAATGGCAACTGTCAAGTCATCCAGTCAGTTCTTGAAAATTCTGTAACTGTCTGAAAGTGTCGAGACTGTCTGTCTTTAAGTGTCGACACTTATAGACCAAGTGTCGACACAAGTTGTCTAAGTGTCGACACTAGCCTACAAGGTGTCGACACAACTCCTTGTGTTGTAGATTTCACTTCTCGACACAGTTTCTTCTTCATGTGTCGACACTGATAATGTGTGTCGACACAACACTTTGTTCTTCAGCACTTTGTTGAATTCTTGTAAGTGTCGACACAACTCCTTTGTGTCGACACATCTTCATGTGTTGAACTTGTTAAGTGTCGACACTTCTTCTTGGTGTCGACACATGTCTTCAGTGTTGATACTTGCTGAGTGTCGACACAGCTCCTTGTGTCGACACATTCTTCTTCTGTTGAGACTCTGGCTGAGTGTCGACACTTCTCCTTTGTGTCGACACTTGTACTTAGAATATTGTTGAACTTTGCTAAGTGTCGACACAGCTCCTTATGTCGACACTTTCTTCATGTGTTGAGTCTTCAGCTGAGTGTCGACACATTCTTTCTTGTGTCGACACTTTATTCAAGTGTTGACTCTTCTGCTGTGTGTCGACACATTGTTTTGGGTGTCGACACTTATACTTAGTCTCTGCTGACTTTTGCTGAGTGTCGACACAACCTCCAAGTGTCGACACTTTCTGATGTAGACACAGTTTCACTGGGTGTCGACACAACTGCTAAGTGTCGACACTGCTTCACTGCACTTTTCTTTATTGAGTGTCGACACAGCTCCTTGTGTCGACACTTTCTGTCTGGTGTCGACTCTGCATCCCTGGTGTCGACACAAGTACTCCAAGTGTCGACACTGCTTGCCTGGGTGTCGACACAAGTCTTCTTAAGTGTCGACACTTTGCTCCTGGGTGTTGACACATGGACTTAGAAACTTTTTCTTCTTTCCTGTAAATACATAACCTGCACAAGTAAACTCAACATACATCAAATACATTTTGATGTATATCATTGAGTAGGGTGAGGCTTCTTCAAATCAGGTACATTAGAACCAATGTACCCAACAATCTCCCCCTATTTGGAGAAGTCATAATCCTTAGTCAATGATATACACCATACAAAATAAAATCATAGCATGATGTAAAGCAGGATTATATATCAGGGCAAACATAAACATGTATCAAACAAAACATGTATACACAGATATCATCACAGAACAATTAAGACATAGATTTATAACACATCTCATTGTTCTAACATTTTGTCATATTCATAATTCTAAAGTTTACAGAATGTTTAACATCAAAAGAGTACATAGTAAACTTAAGAAAATTCCTATGCTATTTTGATCAGCATCTTTGATCACTATCCCTTTTCCAGACTGTATCTTGGCTTGCACAGAAGCTTCAGCATCTTAAGTTTCAGCAGGCTTTTTCCCTTTCAGCTCCTTCTTCTTTAGCTCTTCAGCTTTGATCTTTTACCTCTCAAAATAATGATAAGGCTTGGGAAAGTACTTGCTAGGCTCCTGGGCAGTAGGAGGTAGCTTTCTCATCTTGGCCTTTCTTCTATATTGGACTATGGCTTCTTGCCTTGTCTCATGTTTTCTCCATTCCAATTCAGAAAACCACTTGTTTATGTCTTGTATATTATCTTTTGCAGCTTTCCATGCAGTCAAAATAATATTTCTTGAAGTGGGGCTCCACTGCTCAAAGTCTGGCCTTTGTTCAGCTTGCTCCCTGAACCTCTTCTTAGACAGTCTGACTTCTTGTTCTTTCTGCATAGCTTTATGTTCTCTCTGCAAAGCTTCTTGCATAGCCTCAGATACTGGCTGAACAACCTTCTCTATGATGACATTTTGCTGTCCCCCAGGTGGGCTATACATTGATTGTATATCAGCTTGAACCATATCAAAATCTGGTGGAGGATAGATGACTTGAGCTACTTCAGGTTGCTCACCTCCAAGATAGGCAGGATTAACTCCAGATTCTGCTACATTATTATCATCACATAAAGGAGGATATCCAAGAGTAGCTCTGATAGAATTAGAAATCCACTGGGCATGATCAGAGCTGGCTTTGACTAACACCCTCTCCCCCTTTATGACTTCTCTTTCCATGTGATCTCTTAGATCATCCTTTTGAAATCTGATTTGTGCATTGAGATAATTAACTCCATCCTTGTAGAAAGGTTTTAACCTTTGGAGTTTTTCTGAGATCAGTTTCTGAGAATCTTGAATTGCAGTTGTAACAGCAGTTAAGCTCTCTTGCAGTGCTTTATCAAAATCTGCCTTAGCAGTAGCAGTAGAAGTTGTCAGTCCAGCAGCTATGTTCTTCATCTCTGTGACAATTGCATTATGTGAAGCAGTTAAGTTATCATTCATTCTGATCTGGTTCTCAAGAACAAATCCTTGCTTCAGTGCAATGTCATCTACTTGATCTTTGATCTTTTATTGATGAGTAGCCAAGTATACCACTGTATTCCCTCCTTTGTGGAAGCAGTCAGTCATTTCCTTTTTATTAAGATTCATTTCAAATCTTATAGACTTTATATCTTGGGCCAGATCAAATTGTAGAGACTTGTGCCCCTCATCCACATAGGTTTCAATAGCTTTCCTGTGCTCATCTAGCTTAATTTGCATAGCAACCATTAGAGCACTGTAATCTACTGTTGGAGTTGGCTGTAGAGCTGGCTGTGGTGCTATGGTTTGCAATGCCTTCTTATAACTCTGGCTCCTTCTTTTAAATACTTGAAACTTCCTTTTCTTTGCCCTTGTAGCTTCCTCATCTTCTGAAGCTGATGTACTTGCTATATCTACCCTCTCTTTAGGTAGCTCCTCAACTTCTTTGGGCTTCACAGGTTCTTGCCTTGCAGGTTCTTCAAGAATTACTACTTGCTCCCCCTCAACTGGAGCATTCTCCCCTTCAGCAGCAACACTGTCTTTCTCAAGGTCTGCCTGATCTAGATTGAGGAAGAGATCTTCCATAGTAAATTCTTGTGGAGAATGGGCTGGAGAAAGTCTTGGCTCATCTACCACTGGATCATTTACTACTTGAACTGTAACAGATGTGTCCTCCATGACAACATCCGGGACTTGACTATCAATCTGAGTTTGCTGATTAACATAATTTAAGGAATTAGACAATACATTATCCTTTATAGGGAAATCTAAAGCATTAAGCTCAGTGATTACCTCAAGGATGATATTTGTAGCTTGCTCACTCTCAAGAGGAGTTGGTTCTTCCACTATTAGATGCTCCCCCTGGATTTGATCCTGGTGTATGGGGCTAGCCTGAGGTTGCTCCCCCTGCCTCTCTGCAGCATCTTGTTGAGCTGGAGACTTCTCAACAGTTCAAGTGTCTTCTTCATCAGGTGTGAAGACCACTTGTTCCTCAGAGCTGCTAGTTGACTCTTGAGCCACTGGGGCAGTTTTCTTCTTCTTCTTTTGGGGTGTTACTTTCTCAGGAGTTATTTTCTCATGGGTTGGCATCTCCTTAGACAAAACCCTGTCCCATCTGGAGAATATCCTCATATCCATTTTCCTCATATGATTGATTTTACTGCCAGCAGCTTGACCCATAACCTCTGGTATACTACCAGCTAGGTATAAACTTATTATTCTACCCAAATTGGGTTTCTTTAGACTCTCCTTAATCTTCTCAAAGACAACAACAGACCAATCAGTTTTTAAGCTGAAGATTATCCTGGTCATGAGATTGAACATATGGGCAGATGCCCTGTCATGCCCTCCAGGCTTACTTAAGATCACTTTGCCAACAATTTCTGATAGAAATTTACCCTGGCTGTTCATCCCTTTCCTATTGAACACAGATCCAATTTTCATCTTTGAATCCAGACCACACCATGTCAATGCTTCTCTGGTCTTAGAAGCAGTTACTTCATCCTCTTCATTTGTCCTTGGCAGGTGTAGAACCTTTCTCAAACTTTTTGGAGAGACCTTCACTTTTTCTCCATGGACCCTGGACTTGATCTTAAATCCAGATTCGTCTACTTTAGCTCCATTCAGGAATTCCAGTACTTCTTTCTTCCAGATCTTAGTCGGCTCAGAAACAAGAAATTCTAACCCTGAGTCTGTAACTAGGGTTACTGCATCCTTGATTTCCGGGTCTGCATCACCAAACGCGTCTCGCACCAGTTCATAGCCTTCATTGACATTCTCCTCGAGTTTTGGCGCCATTAGGGTTTGAAGAATTTGACTGGAGATAAGAGAGGTGTCGACACACAAGTTTGGTCTCGAAACTTTAGTGAGCTTGTCGACAGACAATGGAGAATTTCTATTTATACCTTTCTAGGTTTGAAGATGAAAAGGCGGGTTAACTAACTTAAATTGTGTCGACACTGTGGAAAAGTGTCGACACAGACTTATAATGTCTCAACACCTATGTGTCGACACAAGTTTAGTCAACAGAATAAATGTGTCGACACTTGTTTATGTGTCGACACCACATAACTCGACATTTAGTCGAGACTTTACTTAGATAATTCTGAGTAAACACTAAGTGTCGACACCACCTTGGATGTGTCGACACCTACTTATCATGTGTCGACACTAATTTTCTGAAGTGTCGACACCAACTTCCTAGATGTGTCGACACCTTTTCCCTGAAGTGTCGACACCACTTGTTTGTGTCGACACTGAGATCTCTGTGTGTCGACACCATTTTACTTAGCCATTTCTATAAACTTATTCTAAGTTTATCATACCTAGTTCAATTTTAAACCTATTGAACTTAGTTTCTTCTAAGGGCTTAGTATACATATCAGCTAGTTGATTATCTGTTCTAACATATTCCAGTAAAATATCTTCTTTTTCTACATGTTCCCTAAGAAAATGATATTTTATTTCATTATGTTTAGTTCTAATATGGGAAACAGGATTGTTTGCAATTGATATAGCACTAGTAGAATCACAAAATAGTGGAGTTCTACTTACCTGAATTCCATAGTCCTCAAGCTGATGTTGTATCCATAGAAGTTGAGCACAACAACTTCCTGCAGCCACATATTCTGATTCTGCAGTGGAGATAACCACACTTGTTTGCTTCTTGCTACTCCATGAAATCAGTCTTCCACCTAGGAATTGACAGGTTCCAGTTGTGCTTTTTCTGTCTTCTTTGCATCCTGCAAAGTCTGCATCTGAATAACCTGTTAGTTCAAAATCCCCATTCCTAGGGTACCAAAGGCCTAGATAAGGAGTGCCCTTTAGATATCTAAATATCCTTTTGACTGCTGTCAAATGAGACTCCTTAGGGCATGCTTGGTACCTAGCACAGACACATGTAGCATACATGATATCTGGTCTACTTACAGTCAAATATAGAAGGGAGCCAACTATCCCTCTATACAAAGTCTCATCTACAGGTTTCCCTGCATCATCTTTGCTAAGAGACATACTTGACCCCATAGGAGTCTTCATGGTACTGGATGAATCCATACCATACTTCCTTATGAGTTCTAGGGTGAACTTAGACTGGCATATGGATAAACCATTCTCAGCCTGTCTAACTTGGAGACCCAAGAAGAACTTAAGCTCCCCCATACTACTCATCTCAAATTGTCCTTGCATTAGTTTTGCAAACTTTTTGTAAAGACTACTTTCAGTATACCCAAATATTATGTCATATACATATATTTGGACTAGTATTACTTTGCCTCTGGATTCCCTAAGGAATAGAGTCTTGTCTATTTTCCCCCTTGTGAACTTATTCTCAATGAGGAAACTAGACAGGGTTTCATACCAAGCCATAGAGGCTTGTTTTAACCCATATAATGCTTTCCTAAGTCTATAAACATGATTAGGTTGAGTTGAATCAACAAAACCTGATGGCTGTTCCACATAGACTTCCTCTTTTAGATTACCATTCAGAAAGGCTGACTTAACATCCATTTGATAAACTTTAAATCCTTGAAAGGTTCCATAGGCCAGAAACATCCTTATGGATTCCAGTCTGGCTACTGGAGCAAAGGTTTGATCAAAGTCAATACCTTATTCCTGCCTATATCCTTTAGCAACCAATCTTGCTTTGTTCTTAATGATGACTCCATGTTCATCCATCTTGTTCCTAAAGATCCACTTTGTCCCAATTATGTTGTGGTCTTTTGGTTTAGGAACAAGCTCCCAGACTTTGCACCTCTTGAACTGATTCAGCTCTTCTTGCATTGCCTCAATCCAATGAGGGTCTAGGATGGCTTCTTCAAACTTCTTTGGTTCAACTTGGGATAGAAAACTGGAGAAGAGCACTGCATTCAGATTTTTGCTCCTTATTTGTACCCCTTGTCTTGGATCACCAATGATTTGTTCTACTGGATGATCTCTTAGATGCCTATTGGCTGGAGGCATCCTGACTTCAGGTTGAACTTCTTCAGTTTCTTCATTTGCATTAGGTACATGTAGTACTCCCCCTGGACAATAGCCACTATCTTCTACTTGCTGTCTTGCAGTAGGTTCTTCTTCTATAGTGAGCTTGTTCATCTTCTTAATTATACCTGTGGAGCTGCATATACTACTAGACAACTCATTGTTAATAAGTCTAGTTTCATCAAATACTACATGTACAGATTCTTCTACAACTTGAGTAGACAAGTTGTAGACTCTATAAGCCTTACTATTGTTGTTGTACCCAACAAAAATTCCCTCTTGGGACTTGGCAGCAAACTTAGTCAAGTAAGACTTTCCATTGTTAATTATAAAGCACTTACAACCAAAGATCCTGAAGTAGGATAGGTTTGGTTTTCTGCCTTTTACAACCTCATAGGGGGTCTTGTTGTGGCTTTTAGTAATGGTAGCCCTATTAATTACATGGCATGCAGTATTCACTGCTTCAGCCCAGAAATATTCTGGTAGTGATGTATCACTTAATAGGGTCCTACCAGTCTCAATCAAGGTTCTATTCTTCCTCTCAGCAATGCCATTTTGCTGAGGTGTTTTTGGTGAAAAAAACTCTTGAAATATCTCAAATTCTTCACATAGTTTTGCCATACTATCAGACTGAAATTCAGTACCATGGTCACTTCTTATTTTGACCAATGTACTGTCTAGTTCATTCTGAATTTGTTTGACAAAGCTATAGAAGACACTAGGTGTTTCAGATTTCTATCTAAGGAAGAACACCCAGGAAAACCTTGAGTAGTCATCTACAACTACAAAGGTATAGACCTTCCTACCTAGGCTGTGAACTGACATAGGACCAAAGAGATCCATATGCAAGAGGTATAAACACCTCACAGCATCTTTGTTTTCAATGCTCCTAAAGGTGGATCTAGTCTGTTTGCCCTTTTGACAAGCTGAGCATATTCCATCTTTAATACACTTAACTTGAGGACCATTCCTCACTAACTCTTTGCTAAAGAGTTTGCCAATTATCTTGTAGTTTAGATGGGCTAGCCTCTTGTGCCATTTGACACAATGAGAGACTGTCTCATCAACTACAAGACATACTGGAGAACCATTATTCTCAACCATAATGTCTAAGCAATAGACATTCCTTTTTCTATAACTAGTCAAAATGATCACTTAATCATTTGACCTCCTGATATGACAACCATCTTTCACAAATGAGATGTCATATCCTACATCACTCAATTGACTTATACTAATAAGGTTATGTTTCAAACCTTTAACATAGGCCACTTGAGTAATAGTAATATGTGAGCTAGAAATGTTACCAAATCCCTTGATGATTCCTTTTTCAGAACCAACAAAGGTGACTTTAGGACCATCTTTGATTGGAGTGAAGTCCTTTAGCAATCCCCTTGTTCCAGTCATATGTCTGGAACATCCACTGTCCAAGTACCATATTGGGGCATGTCCACTTGGACTCACCTGCAAAACCAATTAGTGAACCTTAGAACCCAAAGAATTCTTAGGTCCTTAGTACTGGTTAGTTTGCTTCCTAACAAAGCTACCTGCAGGTTTTCCAACAGGCAGTTTGCTACTCACTTTGGCACTAGCATTGTGCCAACAGTACATTGCAAAGTGGCCTACCTTGCCACAGCACCAACACTCAAACTTATTGTACCTTTGCTTAGATACAGTCTTAGCTGTTTTATCTACAGCTGGCTTGTTGAGAGCTGGGGCTTTGCCCTTGGACTTGGACTTGACAGTCCTTGCAGGTTTAGTAAATCTCAGTCTAACTTTACCTTTGTGATGAACAAATTCATCAATTAAAGGTAGAACTGACTTAGGTTTAGAAAACCTAGCAACTAAATCTCTCTCCTTCTGAAGACTAATCTCCAGACTCTTGATTTGATCATTCTTAAATGATATAGTCCCCATCTGAATCACAGTTATGTGCTTCAGTCTGGCTATCTCATTTAGCTTTTGATCAAACATCTTCTCATAATCAGTTGCAGCCATTTTGAGATTTGCAATCTCCTTAGCTTGACTCTTGACCAAGGATTTACATTTCTTAAATGCTTGCAACAGAACTTTATATTCATCTATCAATTGATGAATATCCTCTTCAAACTCAGACGCACTCTCATCACTTGATGATGATGAATCTGATTCTGTACTAGCACAAGAAATTGAACTGAAAGAACAATTTTGTACCTTACTAGGTCCAGGCTGCTCCGGGATTTTGTCACTTTCTGTCAATGCCATTAGTCCTTGGCAGTGACTGTCCTCTTGTTCATATATAGAGTTCATGATCTGAATGAACTCTTCTTCTTATTCCTCAGCAACCAGTCCTATGTATGCTTCAGCATCTGACTCAGTTTCTGATGAAGAAATGTCTGACAGGTTCTTTTCCTTTTTGGCAACAAAAGATCTTTTCTTCTTGCCCTTGAAATGAGTCTTTTTCTTATCATTAGACTCCTTCCTTTTCTCTGGACAGTCTGCAACAACATGTCCTTGTCTATTACAACAATAGCATTGTTGATGCGCGGAAACGTCGCGGGGCACCAGCCAGCTAACACGGAGGGGGTGTTCGGTCTCACAAGCTAGGAGAGGAGGAGAGGAGGGAAGGAAGCCTCTAAGTGCTCGAGAGTGGAGCAAACGGCTTGTCAAAGAGGGTTGCAGGGATAGAGGAGAGGAGAAGCTTGATCAACAGAGCGGGTTGATCAAGAGAGGAGAAGGAGGTTGATCAGGAGCTGTCGAGAAGACGGCTAATGTGACGGTTATACTTGCAGGTTGGTTGCCGAGAAGAGCTGAGCTGAGCAGAGGAGAAGGTGCTTGCTGAACAGAGAGGAGAAGAGGGGGCCGCTAGCAGCGGCAATAACACACTTCGCCCGCCGCGGCCTAAATGCCACTCTTGCGACGGGCTTTACTTTTATTAATAGCGAGAGGTTACAAGCTTGCAAGTACACCTTTACAACAAATCAATAAAGGGGTACAAGGAGAAGCTGGCGGCTCAGAGAGAAGAAAATGCCAGAAAGCATAGAAGAGAAGCTGCCAGAGACTAAGTAAAAGAGTCTGCCAGCTGCTGGAGGACTGGGAACTGAGTCTGCAGAGTCTGCTGGCAAGCTGTTGAAGAGCTGTGGAGGACTACGCGGACTGGAAATTTGAGTCCGCAGAGCTTGCTGGAAGGGTGATGACGGACTGTGCGGACTGGAAAACGGAGTCCGCATGGTCTGCTGGCAAGACTTGTATCCACCTTCTGGCCTCTGGAGCCATGCAGAAAGAGAGGCACCAGGGGCTATTTATAGGCCTAGGGAAGTTCTTCTAGAAGCAGGGCCCAGTAATGTCAGCATGACGACCTGCGCGGACTCCGCGGACTGGGAATTTGCGTCCGCCACCTTGACCGATGAAGCAAGCGGAAGGATGCCCCTGGAGAGAACTAGAGGCCACCCCTAGCGGGCGACCTGGGCGGACTCCGGGAGGAGTCCGCCCGGCATGCCGGAGGCCGCCCCCTAGCGGGCGGCCTGGGCGGACTCCGGGTGGAGTCCGCCCGGCAGGATGCCGGGGCCGCCCCCTAGCGGGAGGCCTGGGCGGACTCCAGGTGGAGTCCGCCCGGCAGGCCGGGCCGCCCCCTTGCGGGCGGCCTGGGCGGACTCCACGGGGAGTCCGCCCGGCTGGATGCCGGGGCCGCCCCCTAGCGGGCGGCCTGGGCGGACTCCAGGGGGAGTCCGCCCGGCAGGCCGGGGGCCGCCCCCTAGCGGGCGGCCTGGGCGGACTCCAGGGGGAGTCCGGCCGGCAGGATGCCGGGGCCGCCCCCTAGCGGGCGGCCTGAGCGGACTCCAGGGGGAGTCCGCCCGGCAGGCCAGGCCGCCCCCTTGCGGGCTGCCTGGGCGGACTCCAGGGGGAGTCCGCCCGGTTGGATGCCGGGGCCGCCCCCTAGCGGGCGACCTGGGCAGACTCCAGGGGGAGTCCGCCCGACAGGACGGGCAGAGGCCACCCCTGGTGGGCGGCCTCGGCGAACGACGGCAGGAGGCCGCCGCCCCTCGGGCAGCAGGGAGGCCGCCCCTGGTGGGCGGCCTCGGCGGACGGCGGCAGGAGACCGCCGCACCTTGGGCAGACTAGGAGGCCGCTCCTGGTGGTGCTATTGGAGGACTCCTGCAAGGAAAAGTACTGCACGATTAGCGGACCTAACCGCATGTCCCGCGAGGGTGAGCCATGGGAATAGCCCGCCGTCCCGCAGGGCACGCGGTTGCTAGGAGACCTAGGCGGATAGGGAAAACTGTCCGCCTATGCCTGGACTCGTCACGATCGAAAGGGGGAATCAAAGGGTCGCGACTAGCCAGCTGGCCACCTTGGGAAGGATCGCCGATTTCTGGGTTAACATAATCCCCGCACTTTTTTCAAGTTCCGAAAAGAACTTCGAAAAAGTTGGAGACCCATGAAAATCGTGATCCACCCCAACGAAAGAAGAGGAGCAAGGAGAGACAGAACCTGAAGACTTTCCTTACAAGCTTGGTGCTCCCTGTCTATTTTCCTGCAAAAGGAAAGTTAGGGTAAGCATGTATGGGTGGCACATCGAGTGTGTACCTGAATTTGCTTTTGCAAAACGAAGAAGGCGTGTCTTCTGTAAATGTTCTGCAAAACAAAAGTGAGGAAAACAGAAAGGCATAACAACTCGCAAGTACCTGGATGAGGCTTGCAGGTGTCTGCTAATCTCTGCAAGAAGAGGAGTTAGAAGCAAATAAGACATGAAAATAACTTGCAAGTACCTGTGAAGAGAAGGCTTGCAAGTGTTAACTGTTGACGAGATAAGGCCGATATGACCAATTAGCATGGAGAATGCCTGATGAATGCTATTATGAAGCCCAGATCAATAAACTGAGTGTTAACTGTTTGACAGATATGACTGGATTGTAATATCATGGCTGATAGCGCTTGAGCAAACAGTGTATAGAAGATGGGACCAATAGAGTTTATATAGGTAGAGTGCGAGTCATCATCCGATAGAGTTTTGAACAAGCAATTCATATAGGATGAGCATGAGCAAAGTGATTGCTGGAAATCCTTTTGGTAGGTCGGATTAACCTGTTCACCTGTGAAAGAAGGCAATAGACGAAAAGGGAGGTCTATACTCGGAATGACTAAAGAAGGTTGAATGCTGCCACAGGTGTTCCCCGTGGGCCTTATGCATCACTGGCCTAAGAAAATCATCCCGAGTATGGTCCTGCTCAAAGCGGGCTGGCCGCACATCCTCAAGGAGGGCACAAAAGATAAAAGCAAGGGAAGGTCCTGAGAAGGACCGCTCGAAGCAAGGAAGATCCTAAGAAGGATCGCTAGAAGCACTGCTCTCTTGCCTTGGGCACAAGCATCACTGATCAACGAGACAGGTTGCGCCAAGAGGCCTATATTGTCTGTGTATTGATCAGTGGAGTTGTGAGAACCCGAGAGGCACGGATCGAGGGTACCAGAGAGTGATCGGCCACCACAGTTGAAGGATGATCAAAGAGACAAGGCTACGCTTGATCGCCATTGCTTGTCCAGTGAAGATCATCCTAACCGTAATGTATCCTATACGACGCACAGTAGAGCTAACACATGGGGCTCCCCTAGCACACACTCTGTGTCAGATGCCGGCTAGGATCCTAAGTCTGAAGCCCATAATCGTAGAGTGAACTGATCCCACTACACATATGGGTATACTCCCGCCATATGTGGTCGAAGCGGTTGTGCGAGAACAAACTACGGAGGGAACGTTTCAGACTCGGTGATATCTCATTGGCGTACTGATCCCAGAGAGAGAGAGAAGAAGAGGAAGGGGCAACACAAAAATGGAACTGTGTCAGTGCGGGATCCCTGAATAAAAGCTTTGTAGAAAAGCAGGAAAAGAACACTGAGAAGTGTTGTAATGAAAATGTTTGAAAGGGAGAGAGAGTAAGGGTTGAGATAACCCCTGAAGGTTACAAAGAGCTCTGGAGGACTGTGAAGTCCATCGCTTTGGAGGACTGTGAAGTCCTTGCTATTTTAGAATAGCCTTCCCAGCACACCCTCGTCATCGGCATCGAAGCATTCGACGGTTGGGTTAACAACGAGGAGAGGAGGCTCTTCGACGTGGTTCACTCCTCTTGAGGAGCAAGGAGCATCTGAAATTTCTTTGCCCTTTGAATTTGATGGATCAGGGCGATCTTCTTTAGGAAGCAGGTCATGTATCTTTCCCTGCCGGAGCATCCTTTGCACAAGGTGGCGGAATGCTCGGCAGTCTTCTGTTCGATGGCCTAACTCTTTGTGGAATTCACAAAAAGGCTCTGAGTTTATAGACCTCTGATCGGTCAGCCGATAGGGCTTCTTGTAGTTGGCCCTGTCTTTCATGATTTGGCTTACTTCTTGCACGACGTCGTCGAGATCAGACTCATGCAAGTCATCGTCCTGCTGCTGTTGAATTGCTGCTGCTTGAGAAGGAGCTAGTGGTAGCAATGGATCTTGAGCATCGCGGCTCGGGAAGGAGTATCGCTGGCGATGAAGCCTTCTCTCCTTCCTTGAGTGAGTTGGGAAATGATTGTAAGGAGACCTCAGAGGCTGCTTGCGAAACGGATCTTTCTCTGATACGAGCTTGGAGATGAAGCCTGGATTGCTCTTCTCGCCTCAGATGTACGAGTTGGCTAGAGCAATCAGCTCTTGGTATGTCCTTGGAGCACGAACATTGGCTTCAAATTTGAGAGGCCCTTCACGAAGACCATGGATAAGAGCCACTCGATACATTTCTTGATCAACGATTTCGATGTCCAGAATCTCTCTCGGGAATCGATCAACAAATTGAGACCAAGTTTCATCGCTGCGCTGCCTGATCTCAAAGAGGGATTCGGGACCACCCTTTCTCTTGGAGGAGGTAGAGAATCTGAGAAGAAACTCCCTTCGTAGATCGACGAAGGAAGTGATGGAGTGAGGATGGAGGCCATAGAACCAGTCCCTCACTTGCCCATCAAAGGTTGTCACAAGGAGCTTGCACTTGGTTGCATCTGATAGAGTCTTGAGAGCAACGGCTGATTCAAAGGCTTGAAGATGCTTGACCGGATCAGTCTCTCCAGTACAGATTGGCAGTCGAGGCTCTCTGAAGTTTGCTGGAGTAGGTTCAAGGCGAACGCTCTCGGTAAAGGGCGATGGCTCTTCCTGCTCTCCCACAGCATAGGGATTAAAGGGAGCATAGGCTGCAGCTGCAAAAGAAGCAGGAGGGTAGAAAGGAAAAGTCGCTACGGGAGGAGCAGAGGCAGGAGCTGGGGGGCAAGGATGACTTCCTTGAAAGTTAAGAAATCTAGCAGGACTTCCCCGGGCTGCTTGCCGGAAGAAGTTTTGGCGAGCGGCGAACTCTTCATCTTGAGTTCGCAAAGGAGCAGCAGGACCTTGTGGGAAGGTTGGGGTGTAAGGCGGATAGAACGGCGGGCAAGCTTGAGAATAAGCTTGCTTATGATCCGATGTTTGTGTTAGATTGATTGGAGCAGCTGGAGCAGCTGGAGCTGCTGCTGTATGAGCGTCCAATCGCTGCGTGATTGCAGCAAGAACTTTGTTGATTGCTTGAAACTGTTGAGCATTCTCACGGCGCGACTGCTCAAAGGCTTCTCAGAGAGGATCTTCACTGGGACTTGGAGCAAAGTTCTCGGCTGATTGATCTGACATGGCTAACTGTCGCTGTTCACCGTCTGACCGGATCTGAAGGCCGCGTGTTAACTGTTAATGTGCGGAAACGTCGCGGGGCACCAGCCAGCTAACACGGAGGGGGTGTTCGGTCTCACAAGCTAGGAGAGGAGGAGAGGAGGGAAGGAAGCCTCTGAGTGCTCGAGAGTGGAGCAAACGGCTTGTCAAAGAGGGTTGCGGGGATAGAGGAGAGGAGAAGCTTGATCAACAGAGCGGGTTGATCAAGAGAGGAGAAGGAGGTTGATCAGGAGCTGTCAAGCAGACGGCTAATGTGACAGTTGTGCTTGCAGGTTGGTTACTGAGAAGAGCTGAGCTGAGCAGAGGAGAAGGCGCTTGCTGAACAGAGAGGAGAAGAGGGGGCCGCTAGCAGCGACAACAACACACTTCGCCCGCCGCGGCCTATATGGCACTCTTGCGACGGGCTTTCCTTTTATTAATAGCGAGAGGTTACAAGCTTGCAAGTACACCTTTACAACAAATCAATAAAGGGGTACAAGGAGAAGCTGGCGGCTAAGAGAGAAGAAAATGCCAGAAAGCAGAGAAGAGAAGCTGCCAGAGACTAAGTAAAAGAGTCTGCCAGCTGCTGGAGGACTGGAAAATTGAGTCTGCAGAGTCTGCTGGCAAGCTGCTGAAGAGCTGTGGAGGACTGCACGGACTGGAAATTTGAGTCCGCAGAGCTTGCTGGAAGGGTGATGACGGACTGCGCGGACTGGAAAACGGAGTCCGCAGGGTCTGCTGGCAAGACTTGTATCCACCTTCTGGCCTCTGGAGCCATGCAGAAAGAGAGGCACCAGGGGCTATTTATAGGCCTAGGGAAGTTCTTCTAGAAGCAGGGCCCAGTGATGTCAGCATGACGACCTGCGTGGACTCCGCGGACTGGGAATTTGCATCCGTCACCTTGACCGATGAAGCAAGCGGAAGGATGCCCCTGGAGAGAACTAGAGGCCGCTCCTAGCGGGCGACCAGGGCGGACTCCGGGAGGAGTCCGCCCGACATGCCAGAGGCCGCCCCCTAGCGGGGGGCCTGGGCGGACTCCGGGTGGAGTCCGCCTGGCAGGATGCCGGGGCCGCCCCCTAGCGGGCGGCCTGGGCGGACTCCAGGGGGAGTCCGCCCGGCAGGCCGGGCTGCCCCCTTGCGGGCGGCCTGGGCGGACTCCAGGGGGAGTCCGCCCGGCTGGATGCCGGGGCCACCCAATAGCGGGCAGCCTGGGCGGACTCCAAGGGGAGTCCGCCCGGCAGGCCGGGGGCCGCCCCCTAGCAGGCGGCCTGGGCGGACTCCGGGTGGAGTCCGCCCGACAGGATGCCGGGGCCGCCCCCTAGCGGGCGGCCTGGGAGGACTCCAGGGGGAGTCCGCCCAGCAGGCCGGGCCGCCCCCTTGCAGGCGGCCTGGGCGGACTCTAGGGGGAGTCCGCCCGGCTGGATGCCGGGGCCACCCCCTAGCGGGCGGCCTGGGCGGACTCCAGGGGGAGTCCGCCCGGCAGGACGGGCAGAGGCCGCCCCTGGTGGGCGGCCTCGGCGGACGGCGGCAGGAGGTCGCCGCCCCTCGGGCAGCAGGGAGGCCGCCCCTGGTGGGCGGCCTCGGCGGACGGCGGCAGGAGACCGCCGCCCCTTGGGCATACTAGGAGGCCTCTCCTGGTGGTGCTGTTGGCGGACTCCTGCAGGGAAAAGCACTGCACGATTAGCGGACCTAATCGCATGTCCCGCGAGGGTGAGCCATGGGAATAGCCTGCCGTCCCGCAGGGCACGCGGTTGCTAGGAGACCTAGGCGGATAGGGAAAACTGTCCGCCCACGCCAGGACTCGTCGCGATCGAAAGGGGGAATCTAAGGGTCGCGACTAGCCAGCTGGTCACCTTGGGAAGGATTGCCGATTTCTGGGTTAACAAGCATACTATTTTTGAAAGAGTTGCTTTGCTAGACTTGGTCTTTTTCCTGTCTTTCTTTGAAGACTTTTTATTCTGATAATAGTCTTCTTTACCATGTGAAGTAGATGGCCTTGTTCTCCACTGTTTCTTCTTTAAGAACTTCTGAAAATGTCTTGTGAAGGCAACAAAGTCCTCATCACTTTCACTGCTTTCAGACTTTCTGCTGGCTGACTCATCTGACTCAGTTTCAGCTACTTTTGGAGGTGGAGTTGGTGATTTACTTCTGTACTTTCTGTGGGATTCTGTTTTAAATGCCACTGTCCTTTCTTTATGTTCACTTCTTGTAGATTTCTCCTCTTCTTTCCTCACCATCAACTGCATTTCATAAGACAGCAGTTTTCCAAACATTGTTGGTGGAGGAATTTCTGCTAACTTTGCCATTTCCCTAATGACACAGATCTTGGTGTCCCAATCCTTTGTAAGGGACCTTAAGAACTTATCATTAAGCTCATAGTTACTGAACTCTCTTCCATAGGACATTAGCTCATTCACAATCCTATATAATTTCTTATAGCATTCAGTTATGCTATCAGATCTACCTTGCCTGAAGCTTTCATATTCTTGGTTTAGCAAAGATTTTCTGTCTTGCCTCACTTCTTCAGAACCCTCCATATACACAATAAGAGTATCCCACATTTCCTTGGATGTCTTGCAGTGTATCAAATTCTGAAAAGTAGCATCATCTATAGCACTCACTATGATGTTCTGAGCCCTCTTGTCCATTGTGGCTAGAACTATCTCATCCTTTGTCATTTCAGAGAAATCCTTAGGTATTCTCTGATTAGCATCTAAGACTGAAACCTTCATGGGCACATATGACCCTTCTTTCACTGTGATATAAATCCTAGGGTCTGAGGCTTCCATAAACAGTCTCACCCTTTTCCTTCCAGATGCCAAAGATCTCTTTTCTACATATGGGTAGCTTCATGGATCCCAATTCCTTATGATTCTCAGTGGAACCCATGGTTCTTGATTTTCTTGATTCTGTAATTTTACTTAGACTGAATCTGCCAATAGGATCTACTCAGACTGTTATGTCCTCTTTTGAGTAACCTCCCTCTGATACCACTTGAAAGATATTGTACCTAATCACCTAGAGGGGGGGGGGGGTGAATAGTTGACTTAAATCTTTTTAAATTTTTAGGCAGAATTCAGATTATAACACAGAATTATATCTACTTTATCTCAGCACACAATCAACAATCATAGAATTCCACAAGCACACAGAAGACACTCAGATTTATAGTGGTTCCCCAAGATTTGGGTACATCCATTTTCCCTCTTCGCCTATCTAGTAGTGTACTAGATTCGGCCAAACTCCTCCACTATCTCAGATCCTCAGATCTTACACTCAGAACCCCAAAACAAGGTTCCTACTACTCAGGCCTAAGGACCTACAACTCAGCTTCTTCACAAAGCCTACACTCAGCTTCTTCACAAAGCCTACACTCAGCCACCAAGGCCTACACTTAGCCACAACAGGCCTACACTCAGAGATACAAATCTCCTACACTCAAGCACACATGCCCTACACTCAGCCTTTATAATTACAGGCTTACAAACTCAGATCCCTAAGGATCCTACAAGATAATATGAATACAAAAATGTAAACCCTACAACTCAGAGAAAAGAGAGAAGAGTTGTGAGTTACTTGATGAGTTCTTGGAAGAACTCAGTTGAGATCAAACTGACTTGGCTTTCTTCAAAGCTTCTTGAATGTAGAACACAATAAGATTGATCTCCTCTGCAGTTGATCTTTGATCTCTGCTACTTAAGATTCAGAACAAAATCTGAACCCTTCTTCTCAGCCTGGTTCCAACGGCTGTCTTCTTGGATGGAGCTCTCTCTCCAACTACTTAGATCTTCACTAGATTCTTCAAGGAATAGCTAGATCTTCTTCTTTGTTAATTACTTGATTAAATTGAACAACAATTCAACCATCTATTTCTATAGACAGTGTAAGCCTATTTATAGGCCTTCTTCATTGTAACCGGCTGGTCCGGTTCATAACTGATTTCTGACAACTCTAACAGGTGCAGTAGACCGGCTGGAATGGCAGCTGTCAAGTCATCAAGTCAGTTCTTGAAAATTATGTAACTGTCTGAAAGTATCGAGACTGTCTGTATTTAAGTGTCGACACTTATAGACCAAGTGTCGACACAAGTTGTCTAAGTGTCGACACTAGCCTACAAGGTGTCGACACAACTCCTTGTGTTGTAGATTTCACTTCTCGACACAGCTTCTTCTTCATGTGTCGACACTGATAATGTGTGTCGACACAACACTTTGTTCTTCAGCACTTTGTTGAATTCTTGTAAGCGTCGACACAACTCCTTTGTGTCGACACATCTTCATGTGTTGAACTTGTTAAGTGTCGACACTTCTTCTTGGTGTCGACACATATCTTCAGTGTTGATACTTGCTGAGTGTCGACACAGCTCCTTGTGTCGACACATTCTTCTTCTGTTGAGACTCTGGCTGAGTGTCGACACTTCTCCTTTGTGTCGACACTTGTACTTAGAATATTGTTGAACTTTGCTAAGTGTCGACACAGCTCCTTGTGTCGACACTTTCTTCAAGTGTTGAGTCTTCAGCTGAGTGTCGACACATTCTTTCTTGTGTCGACACTTTCTTCAAGTGTTGACTCTTATGCTGTGTGTCGACACATTGTTCTGGGTGTCGACACTTATACTTAGTCTCTGCTGACTTTTGCTGAGTGTCGACACAGCCTCCAAGTGTCGACACTTTTTGATGTAGACACAGTTTCACTGGGTGTCGACACAACTGCTAAGTGTCGACACAACTGCTTCACTGCACTTTTCTTTATTGAGTGTCGACACAGCTCCTTGTGTCGACACTTTCTGTCTGGTGTCGACTCTGCATCCCTGGTGTCGACACAAGTACTCCAAGTGTCGACACTGCTTGCCTGGGTGTCGACACAAGTCTTCTTAAGTGTCGACACTTTGCTCCTGGGTGTCGACACATGGACTTAGAAACTTTTTCTTCTTTCCTGTAAATACTTAACCTGCACAAGTAAACTCAACATACATCAAATATATTTTGATGTATATCATTGAGTAGGGTGATGCTTCTTCAAATCAGGTACATTAGAACCAATGTACCCAACAAAGACAACCAACCCCATGAGGCGTACTACCCCCAAGGGAGTAAAATGGGAAATCGGCACGCCACAAAACTACATAATCTCAACCACTTCCTCGCACGGAGGGAACCGGAATCCAGACCTCAAGGTAGTCTCGCAGATCGTCAACCAGCAATGAGGAGGGTTTTGAACCCTCTCCTCAGCACACAGTATCTTCACTTCAAGGTCGGCAGGCAGGCCGAACCTTCTTCTCCAAATTGCAACCTGATCCTGGGTAAGAGAGGAGCGAAGATGCATCGGCCTCGCGGTACGCTTTGAACCCTGTCGCAAAATCAAATCAGACAAAGAAGTCTGATCAAAGATCATCTGCCCTCGTCATGCACAAAAGGCGCGTCACCCGATAAGAGCCGAAAATATCTGTAACGCGGCCGAGCAAGCATACGCCCCTACACGCACATACCCATGCAACAGATCCCCCCTGCGCTCGCTCATGGCCACTGTGCGCACAAGTCCGCGCACGCCCACACACCAAGCACGCGCACCGACACGATTATGGGAGCAACGCCTCCCTCCCCCGGGCACGTTGGTCGCCTCTTCTACACCACAAAATATGTTAACATTTTTACCCGAGTTTGTAGGGCGCAATCACTCGCCGCCTCAAGTCCAGCACCGTTCACCATCGTCGCCGCCGTAAAAGTAAACAAAGAAAGATCTTTGCTCTCCTTCGTTCGAAGAGATCTCGCACAACAAGTATCTATGGGGGCAATTGTTGGGGATGACCCCCATTTTATAGAAATCAGGTGTGCACATAACCGCACACCCCTGATTTCCATGTCAAAGATAGTGGGATCATGGGATTAATCGGGCGCACGATCAGAGCGCCCGACCCCCTGCGCGCCGATCCCATTATGCGTAATGGGCAAACTGCCGCGAGCCCCACCTCGCGGCGGGAGGGCGGCACACTCCCCGGATGTCGACCGCCCGCCCTCTCTCGCCACGACACGACCAAGGGGATGGCCGCCCGGGCCGCCCCATCCCCGGCCGCCGGTGCGGCCAAGGGGGCGGCCGCCTGGGCCGCCCCTTCCTCGGTCCCCGGTGCGGCCGCCCGGGCCGCCCACTTTCGTGGCCGCTGGAGCAGCCAAGGGGGCGGCCGAACGGTCCGCCCCCTCCCTTGGCTGCGTCGCGCGGCCAAGTGGGGCGGCCGCACCGTCCCGGCCGCCGTCGGCGGTCCTCCCCTCGCCGGTTAACTTGGCGCCAAGTTCGCCGGTCGCCCGCAGAGTTCCACACCCGCCATCCGATCGTCGGAAACACTCCCGACCATCCGATTTACGCATAACCACCCACTAAACACCAGGTTAGTGGGAGGAATTTAATTAATATTTTATATAATTTATTTAAGTGGTCTCCAAATAGTAAAATATACACATTTAAACTATACTAAAAACAATTATGAAGTTGGTTATGGTCTGCGGAAAGCCGTATACCACCATAACTACCACCCAGAGCCTATAATAGGAGTCACAGAGCTCCTCATTTCACACCTTTTTCTCCTCCGAGTCTTCTTTCTCAGGTCGGAGCTCTGTCGAATTCCTCCTACGAGCCGCACCTGAGCCGCACCCGAGCTACAAGCGAGTCGAGTCAAAGTCACCTGACGAAGTCGAATCTCTTAAGTCTCAAGTTGCCCCCGCAACCGAGAGTTCAGACGCTCGGCTCCCGTGTTCATAAATTGGCAAGTTGTTATTGGAAGACCACTAGCGCGTAGCGAAATTTGTAACAACTCTCAGCGCGACGGACTGTCTTCTGCCTCGTGCTAAGTGTTCTCTCACCCCCAAAACTGTAACGAGAGGTGACTTGTCACCCTCGACTTCACGAACAAGTTGTAACAACCCTAAGATAATGGACTTTGACCGACACAGATCCGATCAAGTGGTTTTTTCCCCAGTTGAGGGATTTTTCCACGTTAAAACTACTCGTGTACAACCAATCTACTCTATTGACTGTGCGCGCGTTCGACCGTTCTGAAAGCTAAGACGGTACAAGTATTCCGGCCCGACCTGGACGTCGAATTAGACCGCAACAATGATGTTTTTAAATTAGTTATGCCAATAAATCGAGTACCACATAAATTTTTGTTAATTTATAAGACTAATTTTAATTAATTTTGGAAGTTGCGGAATCACTTTCATAGGTCAAGAGGAAGTTGCGGAATCACTTTAATTAATTTTGGACGTCGAGTGAGCCCGCAATAATAAAGTTTGTTTCAAAGGTCAAGAGGAATCATTTTCATGCAGAAAGTAAAAAATATTTAGGGACTAAGTCGTTGAAATTTAGGTTCACATATTGATTTCAAACAAAAAAAAATTTAAAGTTAATTTCAAATAACACATAACACATGAAATTTAGATACTGATTTTTTGCCCCGTCCTCACCTAAGTCATAACTCAGAGCAAGATTTTTAGAATCGGATCGGACATTCAACCAGAAAATATAGAGGTTCAAGGTTGAAGCTGTTGAACCAGTTGAACGGGGATTAAACCAGAATTAACTACATATGGTGAGTTAGCGAGATATAGTTTTGCAAAACTAATTAAGATATGTAAATAACTGGCAAGATCATAAGCTACATCATAAATGATTAACCAAAACTAACAAAAGCTACGGAAGTTAAGATAATTATATAAGTAAATAACTGACAATTTCATAAGCTACATCATAAATAATTAACAGACTACTAAAGTTAAGCAATGACATACTCACATATTCTTTCAAAAATCTAAATCATATCTACCAAAAGATTTTACTTCAAAGACTTATCTAACAGACTACTAAAGTTAAGCAATGACATACTCACATATTCTTTCAAAAATCTAAATCATATCTACCAAAAGATTTTACTTCAAAGACTTATCGACATATTCCAAAATATCGTCAGCACATACATCATCTGCATAATCAATTATGGAATAAAACAATCGTATTATTACATAGAAGTAAAAAGATTTACAAAACAATTTAGCATATATTAATATATACATTTGTTGCGGTCTAACTCGACGTCCCGGTCGGACCGGAATAACCTGTACTGCCTTAGCTCTCGGAACGGTCAAGTGCGCACACAGTCAATGAGGTAGATCGATTGTACACACGAAGTTTTAACATGGAAAAACCCCTCAACCGGGTAAAAAACCATGTGGTCGGATCTGTGCCGGTCAAAGTCCATTATTTTCTGATTGTTACAGCTTGTTTGTGAAATCGAGGGTGACAGGGCACCTCTCGTTACAGTTTTAGGGTGAGAGAACACCTGACACATGGCGGACGGCAGACCGTCACGCCCGAAGTTTGTTAAAAATTGCACTTTGCGTTGATGGGCTTCGCTGGGCGTCTTGCTGATTCTGGACGTGGGAGCGGAGTGCCCGAACTTGCGGTTGCGGAGGCCACTTGGAAATGGAGAGAATGAGCTTTCTCGGGAGGCTTCAATTTGGCGTGTACGTGGCTCAAGTGCGGCTTAAGTGCAGCTCGGGTGCTGCTCGTAGAAGGAATCTGACAGAGCTTCAACCTGAGGAAGTAGAAGATTCAGAGAAAAAGATGAGAAATGAGGAGCCCCGTGGCTCCTTTTATAGGCTCCAGGAGGTGGTTACGGTGGTTATGCGGCTATCCGCACACCGTAACAACCCAAAATTAACATTTTCCCATAGTTTAAGGGTGCGCATTTATGATGATTAATCTCGCTATTCGCACCCTAAATAAATAATTAAATTATTAATCAAATCCCCTCACTAACCTGCTTGTTAGTGGGTGGTTACGTGCGAATCGAATGACGGGAAATGACCCCAAACGATCGGACGGTGGAGGAGGACTCCACGAATGGCCGGCGAACTCGCTGCTGAATTCGCTGGCAAGGGGAGGACCGCCAACGGCGGCCGGGAGGAACGACCGGCGCGGCCACCTCCGTGGGCCGCGCGCTGGAGGCCGAGGGAGGGAGAGGCCCGGGCAGCTGCTCCCTCGCCCGCGACTGGCGGCCGAGGGAGGGAGCGGCACGGGCGGTCGCACCCTTGGCGGCGGCCGGCGCGGTCGCGCCCGACGGTCGAGGGAGCGCTCACCGCGCGGCCGCTCCCTCAGGTGCGGCCCGCGACCGGGTGAGAGCGGCCCGAGCGGTTGCTCTTCCGGTCGCGGCTGGAGGCCGAAGGGTTGCGGCCCTCGCGGTCGTCCCCTTGGCCGCGGCCGGTAGCCTAGGGAGAGTGGCCCGGACGGCCCCTCTCTCGGCCGCGATCGGTGGGGGCGCGTCGACCTGGGCCGCCCCCTCGACCGCACGTCGACATCCGACGCGGCAAGGGAAGACAGGTGGCCGACGTCCAGGGAGGAGGTCGGCCACCCGCTGCCGGCGGGGCAGCGCTCGCAGCGGTTCATCCATCACGCGTGATGGGATCAACGTGCGGGGCGATCATGCGCGGTGATCGCGCGTGCGGTCAAACCCATGATCCCACTACTTTTGAGGTGTATATCATGCATGTGTGGTTATGTGCACACTTATACTTATAAAATGAGTCTCATCCCTAATAATTACCACATATCCTTGTTGCAAGAGACCAGTTCGGACGAAGAAAAACAAGGATCTTTCTTTGCACACTTATACAAACAAGGATCTTTCATTTTTTACCCAAACTTGGGTAAAAATGTTAGAATATGCTATGATGGAGGAGAGGTGATGAACGTGCCCGAAGAAGGAAGCTGGCGCATGGGTCCAGGCTGGCTTGGCCGCGCGCGAGCATGCGCTCGCGCAGACGCGTGCATGGTTGCGTGCGGACGCGCCCGTATCGTTGCGCGCGGGTGCGCACGCGCGGGTCTAATCGCTACATATCTGACGCGCACATGGTTTGGCGTGGGCACGCCCGTATGGTCGCGTATGGGTGGGCGCGAGCTGCCGCGCGCGGGCGCTGGTGCGGGGGCCTGCAGTGCGTGAGCGCGTGCAAGCCAGAATGCGCCCGTGTTTTATCGTGCGCTCCTGATCTCGTGCGGGCGCTTACATGACTGCGCTCCCCAGTGCGCGTGCGTGCCTGGGCGCGTCGTATGGTTTTGATTTTACTGAGCGATGTGCCTTTATGCACATGACGGGGGTAGATGATTTTTGATTTGAAAACTTTTCATCTAAATTTATTCTTAATTTTTATGTCAGGGCTCGAGCGTACTGCGAGGCCGATGCGTCTTCGCTCCTCCCTTACAGACGATCAGGTTGCAATTTGGAGTAGAATGTTCGGTCTGTCTGCCTACCTTGAAGTGAAGATATCGCGTGTTGATGAGAGGGTTCAAAATCCTCCTCGTGTTTGGTTGACGATTTGCGAGACTACTTTGAGATCGAGTTTTCGATTCCCCCCATGCGAGGAAGTGATCGAGATTTTGAAGTTTTGCGGCGTGCCGATTTCCCAGTTTACTCCCTTGGGGGTAGTATGGCTCATGGGGTTGGTTGTCTTCTTTCGCGAACATGACTGAAAATTCTCTTTGGACTGCTTCCGAGATTGGTGCGATATTCGCTCTGATGATGGCGAGCGCGTGGAAATTCATAGTAACAAGAGCTGACATGATTTTGAGACTCGGACAGACCGTTGCCATGGAAATACTTTATTTGGGTTTGTCAGAACTCTTGGGGCTTGCCAGAGCTATGACACGCATTGCCGAATCGGTGTCATCGTCAAAAGGGGAGAGAGTGGGAGTTTTCTCCAGTGTTAGGGTTTTCAGAGCCCCTTGTGTTGGCAAACCAGGTGTTCAGTATTTCCACGTTTGTGAAAGAGAAACGCTTGTTGTGGTGCGGCATTTCTCCAGACTCTGGGTGTATTACCGAGACATCTTTGGATTGAGGTCGTAAGCGGAAGGCCATTGTAGTTTCTCGTGGTAGTGATAGTGTGGTGCCTTGTTTGGTTTCTCTAGGTAGCGACACTCCTTCTGGTGTCCGTGGCGGTTTAACTCCCGAGGTATAGGCGCTTGGAATTTCTGCCCCCCGGACTTCTCCTGTGGAGGGGGCGGCTCCGAGGCTATCTTCTTCTTTGAAGGCGATGAATGAAGTAGTAAGCAAGCTTGATTATTCTTGGTTCTTCTTTGTTGTTGTGTTGTACTGACTTTTCTCTGTCTTTTCTCTTGTAGATTGAGGTTCAAGTTCAAATTGCCGTTACTTGGAATGATCATTACGTGAGCTTGAAGGACGGGTATCTGGCCCATCAGGAGGAGTCTCGGGCGGCATCGGACTCGCTTGACACTCTAAGGGATGATCATGACTGGGACATTTCCCGATTTCGCCGGATTGGATCGAAGTTGAAGGCGGAATTAGAAGAGACTCGAGCATCTTTGGAGGTGGAGAAATATCTGGGGGGAAAGAACTACACAAATACTGAAGTGTGCTCAAGAGGAGACTTCTTGTTTAGAGGCAGAGCTTTTTGCGGCGAATGCACAATATGAGACGTTATTTTCTGATAGTCGTGTGTCAGAGTTGAAGGCTGCTGAACTTGCAGAGTACATGGAGTCTCTGGATTATATGTGAGCTCGTTGTTTGATTAGCGAGGAGGTTCGTGATGAGATATAGAGCAAGGAGGTGGAGCCTCAGATGGAAGATGTTCGGGAGCTGGCCCTTAGGCATGGAGTTTCGAAGGCTTTTCGTCTTGTTGGCAGGATATTGGGATGCAATGTATCCGGCCTTAGCTTTGATGATATATCTAGAGATGAGAGTTCTGATGTTGACGCGGCTGATATGTAGCGACATTATCTCCTTGTATTAGTGTGTTTGCATCTTTAGCTTTTCTAGTATGGTATCTTATATGTCGTCTTTATTGTTTGACGGTTCTGATTGGCTCAATTGTGCATGTATTTGCATGTTTCTGTGATGATTGCGTTCTTTTTCTTTTTTTTCCCGAGCGCTATTTGACTCGCGGTGTTACTTTGTGCGGGATGTAATTGCGTCTGTGGCTAGTTAGTTACCTAGTTTGCACGAGAATCGCACTCGGCTTAATTTGCACGAGAATCACTCGCGGCTTAATCGTGAGGGAGGCAGGCCCTGACGATATCATGGCGTGGAAAGACAGGTTTGGTGAATAGCTTTTGTATTCAAACCACATGCATAGTCTTATCGAATTGCACGAGGATCACTCGTGGCTTAGTCGTAAGGGGGACAGGCCCTGACGATGTCCTGGCATAGAAAGACAGGTTCGGTGAATATCTTTGTATTCAAACCGCATGCACAGTCTTACCTTTTGCACAAGGACCGCTCGCGGCTTAATCGTAAGGGGGGAAGGCCCTGACGATGTCCTAGTGTAGAAAGACAGGTTCAGTGAATAACTTTTGTATTCAAACCGCATGTGCAGTCTTACCGTTTTGCACGAGTATCGCTCGCGGCTTAACTTACTTGAAACTAGTCGGACTTTATTGAAAAGGAAACACAATATTTGTATAATTGATTATCTACACATGTCCAGGTTTGCGGTTCTTACATATTGTTTTAGCATATGAATAAGAACTGGAAATAAAGAGTTACGATTTTTAGGAAAGAAAGCGGCAGGAGCAGGCTTGATAGACATCTACGAGTGATTTTTGGAGTATTGCGGTGTGATCCGAGTCAGCCTGGAGGACAAGGCTTGTACGTCATAGGTTGCTTGATCAAGCTCTTTTCCAAGTGTGACTGGAATGATGATGGTGCCTATGATTGGTACCGAAGTGCCCCCGGTATACGCGCATTTGCGAATTCTAGCTTGAGGCTGCCCGTAGTTAGTTTGAGCCATAGCAGTGTTTATAAGAACAATACATTCATTGTAATCCCCCAGTCTACTATGAGTTGATCTAGCTTTATGGGAGGCTGGCCGATGGCGACGATCATGGTTCTTGCATTCGGGGCGGGGGGGCTGCTTTTCTTTTGATAGGAACTGATCGACCGCCCCCAGGCCAACGAGTCGTTGAATTTCTTCCTTCAGTTGGTTGTATCATCAGTGTTGTGACCGGGACCCTGGTGATATTGGCAGTATTTTGATGATTTCCTCGGCCTCGGCCGATTGATTTGAGCTTTTACAGTGCTGGGTGATTGCAAATTGCTTGGAAAATCTTGTCTTGATGGACGTTGAGTGGGGCGAGTCCTTGGTGTTGTTGTGACTTTTTGTGCGTTAGTTGTAATTCTTTTTAGGCTATTGGTGTGGACTTCTCTCTTGTTTCCTTTTCTGAGGCCCGTGATTCATTGTGTTTCTTATGTCCTTATCGTATTTCGAGTCACCGAGGTAGCGATCATGCGTGCCTCGGGTTAGTGTTGCCGGTGTGGGGAACTACTAGTGCTTCAAAATTTCTTTTCTATGTTGTACTCCTTGTACGAGGATGACTTGGTTGTAGCGGAGAGATCTCCTAGTGACGGGGGGTTAGCTTGTGTGATTTGTGCTGCGGAGGACGACTTCACTTTTTGATAAATCACGAACATCATGGCTTGAAGTTCTTTCATTTGCTTGGCATGTTTGGCGAATATACCATCGAGCTTGCCTACATTTGTTGTTTGGTCAATTTCATTTATGCGGGAGGGGGCCGACTCAATGAGCCCCTTGGGGATTGGTCCTTCGATGGTTCAGGTATTTCTCCTTTTCATTTTCTTTAGTCTTTAGTACCACTGAGTAGTGGGTACGGTCTTTGTAATCTTAGAGGATGTTGGGAATTGGTTCCCACAAATGACGCCAAACTGTTGAGGTCTAACTCGACGTCCCGATTGGACCAAAATAACCTGGACCGCCTTAACTCTCGGTACGGTCGAGCATGCACACAGTTAATGAGGTAGATCGATTGCACACACAAATTTTTAATGTGGAAAAACCCCTCAACCGGGTAAAAAATACGTGACCGGATCTGTGCCAGTCAAAGTCCACTATTTCCTGGCTGTTACAGCGTGTTTGCGAAATCAAGGGTGACATGCCACCTCTCGTTACAGTTTTGAGGTGAGAGAACACTTGAGACACGGCGGACGACATACCGTCGCGCCTAGAGTTTGTTACAAATTGCACTTTGCGTTGATGGGCTTCGCTGGGCGTCTTGCTGATTCTAGACGTGGGAGTGGAGTGCCTGAACTTCTGGTTGCGTAGGCAACTTGGAAATGGAGAGATAGGGATTTATCGAGCGGCTTCAATTTGTCTTGTTTGTGGCTCAGGTACGGCTCGGGTGCGGCTTGAGTGCGGCTCGGGTGCTGCTCATAGGAGGAATCCGACAGAGCTTCGACCTGTGGAAGAAGAAGACACAAAGAAAAAAAATATAAGAAATGAGGAGGCCTGGAGATCCTTTTATAGGCTCCAGGGGGGTGGTTACAGTGGTTATGCGGCTTTCCGCACATCGTAACAACCCAAAATTAATATTTTTCCATAGTTTAATGGTGCACATTTATGATGATTAATCCGCTATTCGCACCATAAATAAATAATTAAATTACTAATCAAATCCCCCCACTAACTTGGTGGTTAGTGGGTGGTTATGTGCGAATTGGATGGTGGCAAACGACCCCAAATGATCGAACGGCGGGGGCAGAACTCCACAGATGGTCGGTGAACTCGGCGCCGAATTTACCGGCGAGGGGAGGACCGACGGCGGCGACCGGGGAGGACCGGCCGGCGCGGCCGCCTCCTTTGGCCACGCATCGGCGACCGAGGGATGGAGCTGCCCGGGCGACCGCTCCCTCGTCCTCGTCCGGTGCGGCCGCATTCTCGGCCGTGGCCGACGGATGAGGGAGAGCGGACCGCGCGACCGCTCCCGTGGCTGTGGCCGGTGGCCAGGACAGAGCGGCCCGAGCGGCCGCTCTTCCTGCCGCGGCCGGCGGCCGAAGGGGTGCGTCCCTCGCGGCTGTCCCCTCGGTCGCGTCCGTACCCTCGGCCGTGGCTGGCGGCCTAGGGAGATTGGACCAAACATCCGCTCTCTCGGCTACGGTCGGTGGCCAAGGGGGAACGTCGGTCGGGGGAGCCTCGGGCGGGGAGATACTCACAGCGGTTCATCCATCACGCGTGATGGGATCAGTGTGCCGGGGGATCGGATGCAATGATAGCGTGTGCGGTCAAACCCATGATCCCACTACTTTTGAGGTGGAGATCATGGGTGTGTGATTATGTGCACACATATATGTATAAAATGGGTATCATCCCTAACAACATTAATAATTATACGTGCATAAAACTAAAAACTTACCATTAGTTTTGTCATTTTGTTGATCACTTGCTTGTACTTCTTCATAAATTGGTATTGCATGTTTGTAACGCCCCGGATTTTTTATTGCGTACGCATGATGGGCGTTACGTTGGCTTTGATTGTAGTTCGAGCATGGTTTTTCCCGCGGGCTTGCGAGTGGTTATTTTGGTTGCCGAGTTGCACGATTCCCCAGCAAACCGTAGTCCCAATAAGGGACTCGGTGAGGCCTCTTAGGGAATGCCTGCACGTTTTCGCGCCCGGGGAATGTTGCTCAAAATAAGTTGCTGGTTCAGGAAACACAAAAGGGTAAAAAGTGCTTAAGGCAAAAATGGTCTAGGACGTCCCAGGAACATTTTTCACAAAAGGGGAAAATGGTCGTTTTTGTGCGAGACACGGCCCATGACACGGGCGTGACCCAGGCCGTGACCTGGGCGTGACCTCCTTGACTCGACGATTTTTCTTGCGTCGAGTTGAGCTCGACGAATGGGGTACACGCCCCCTGACACGGGCGTGTCACGGGCCGTGTCCCGCTTCGTCGAGTGTCGAGTGTCGATCGTCGAGTATCGAGCGTCGAGTATCGAGTGTCGAGTCGTCGAGAGAGGGGACACGGCCTGTGACACGGGCGTGTCACAGGGCGTGTCAGGCTGGGTCGAGTGTCGACACTCTCTGGCGACGAGGTGTCGAGACACGGGTTACACGCCCTAGGTCACGGGCGTGACCGACCCGTCACGGGCGTGTACCCCGGCCGTGTACCGTCTGGATAAACGTGGAATTGCCGCCTTTCGGCGCCGCTTATGGTACACGCCCTGTGTCACGGGCGTGACATAGGGCGTGACCGGCCCGAAAATCGACTTTTTCCAGTTTTTTTGTGCCGTTCATTTCCTTGATCCTGCATCGAACGGTTCAGCTCGGTTCTGGAGGAAATAAGTCCGAAACAGAAACCTTTCAGCTTCATCTTCTTCCTCTTCCTCTTCATCTTCTTCTTTCTTCTCCTCAAAGAGAAAGCAAAGAGAGAAAGGCTCTAGCAAGGCAAGAAAAGAAAAGCAGCCGTCGCGACATCGTCTCGGTTCAGGCAAGCGGTGTCCTCCACCCTTGCCAATCTTCATTCTTGATCTGATTTATACCAACATAGCTAGTGTTCCTCTTTCACTTTCCTAGCTTTAGTTTCTTGTGTTCTTAAATTTCCCTATGATGCACTTGCCTAGTGTGTTCTTCTTGATTATCAATCCACTTGTTTGTTTTATCAAAGGTCCATATGCTAATTTGATACATGTAGCTAGTTCCTTATGTTAATTCCCTATACTAATTCCTTATGTAATTCCATATGACATGTAGCTAATTCCCTATGTTAATTCCTTATGTTAAGTTGATACATGTAGGTAATGCCTTATGTTTAGTTTTATTGGTTATCACATCTATGCTAGGTTAAGTCATGTAGTTCTAGCTACTTGGATTCCTGTTCATATAGCCTTTCAAATGTATGTGATTCTTCCTTGATCAAACACATATGATTCATGCTCCAAATACGTGATTTACGTACTTATCAAACTCTCTTATGTGATTCTTTTTTTGATAAAAAGCATGTGATTTATGTAGTTATCACACTGTACGTTGGAAAGTGATAGTCGTGTGGAAGGCGATGAAAGGAAGCGTGTTACCTTGGGTTATGGGGTGTTTTGCGAGGCGAATTCGTGAAGCATGGCGGGAGCGTTTGTGTGAGGATTTTGCAAGGGGTGGTGTGGTTTCAGCCTGTGGCCACCGGGTTTTGTTTTTGTGGTTAGAGAGACCACTTTGGCCCCGATTTGGGCTGGTTTTGTTTGGTGCGTTCCACTTTAGGGCCGCCACCGATAAGACCCTTGTGAAATTGAACTTAACCGCTGCTTATGCTTCACTTGTCTAGTAGATTCTTGTTCTATGAATGATGGAATAGGCATGTGTTTTGCCTTTTGTTCCTGCGGTTTGAGCAGGACTTGAAGAACTAGTACGCACTTGGTGCGGTTGATCCTTTGGAATGACATTGTTTTTCTACATGTACGCACTTGTTTTGTGCACTCTTTTGACTTAAGCATTGCTATGGGGTCGGTAAGCCCCTTCTTGATCCATTATGAAATTTCTACTCTCTTTTGTATAGTTTGGTTGATTGCTGAGGTATTCTTTCTTGAATGCCTCAGGTGCAGGTTGTAGCCGGTTGAGCGGCTAGGTTGGTTGGAGGCGTTTCTTGGGAGCTAACCGAGCATTCAAAGCGAGGTAGTTCTTCTTTTGTTGTTACAGACATACATGTGCCCCAATGGGTTCGTGTCAGCTTGTTGGCGCCCATTTGGTGGATTTTCTTTTATGTAAATATGAACGAGACTGCTATTGTAAACTCCTTTGGATGGAATGTACTTGCTTTTGGGATGGTTTTCTGGTAGGTTGCATTAGGTATTTTGAAGCTAAACCAAAACTATTATTGTATCTCATGCATACATGACTTGATAAATTAAGACTTATTTTCAAATAACGTAAACAAAGAGAATTTCGTATAATAATATCACTATAGGCTGCATATAGGAGCTCATTATAAATAAACCAAGGATTTCCGCCGCGTACCAATGTGTTTTGATACCTAAGGCCGAGGGATACGACCAGCAAATGAAATAGTTTTCTTACATCTAACTGTTGAATTTCAATTCATAAAGTAAGCGTCAAGAGTTGCCTGAGCGTGTGCAGTTATCCCCTGCACGACGTGGCATCATAACACGTAGTTTCTCTTGCTCTGATACGATATGCTCGTTGAGGAAATGCGGGTTGTGACAGTTGGTATCAGAGCCAGGTTTGCTTGACATTTGGTCGGGCAAACTTTTCCTTGTCTTTTGTGTTTGTAAGCATCATCTCATACACACACCGAGGTGCCATCAGTATGTCTTGGCCGAAGCACGTACACTACACTCATGGCATGAACAGAAGTATACGGGGCATATTATGTAGTATGGGATGCATAATATGTGGTTGTATATGAATCCACCATAGGGGAAACATGTGCGGGCTATGTAGTATGGGATGCATAACCTCACCACATGGATACGACTAGCACGTTTTCTTTTCTTCGTTGCATGCAATGCTATGTAGTATGAGATGCATAGCATTGGAATGCGTACGACCGCTCATGGCATGCATTAAGGCCTTTTCTAGATTGCATAGCACTGCACGCATAACATAACATTGCATGAGCACAACGTGCCAAGCTAAGACGTACATGATGACACCTGTACACACATGGTTTTGGGTCAAATAAAGTCATGCATTCATTGGTAGGCACAAGTTAGTGGGATGACGGTGAGTCATCTTTAGGCTAGGCATACCATCATTCTTAAACTCCCAAAGCAAGTTAGCAGTTGATGTTCATATTTCTTGATGTATGGTCTGTACATAGCCGTTGTGTGCTTTGTTGGGTTTGAGCCTGATAAGAGTGAACGTGTTATAGGATGTCGAAGCGTCCAGTGACAAGGCAAACTCCCCAATCCGAGGGTGAGTCTTCGGGCGCGCAGAATAATGCGTTGATAGATAGTCTTCGCCAAAGTAATGAGGCTTTGACGAGGCAGGTGCAGGAAGTGCAGTCCCAGCTTCAAGCTATGTCATCCGCTATGTCTGGGCAGGCACCAAGAGGACAAGAGACGGTTAGAGGCCCCACTAGTTCGACTCCTTCAGTGACAGTGACACCCCCAGTTGTAGTTCCTCCTGCGATGACTTTCATCTCGCAGTTTCAGCGACTTGGACCACCGACGTATGATGGAAAGGCAGACTTTGTGATCTTGGATGATTGGGTGATTACGTTGGAAGAAATGTTTGTGTATGCTGGTGTGACCGAGGACCAGAAGGTGATGCTTGCTGCCTATCAACTGAAAGGGTAGGCGAAAGGTTGGTGGTTACGAGAAAAGGAAGGACTAGGGGCGGGCTGTTCGTGGGAAGTGTTTAAAGAAATGGTACGGCGCAAGTTTCTACCGGCAGTGGAAAGGGACCGCCTGATGAATGATTTCTTATACTTGAAACAGAGGAACCTCACAGTGAGTGAGTATGAAATCGAGTTTAACAAGTTAAGTCGGTTCGCTCCGAGCTTGGTAACGACGGAAGCTGATCGAGTTAAGCGATTTTTGGGCGGACTCCGCAGCGACGTACACCAGTTCACAAGTGCGTATGGAGCGACAAGTTACACTGCTGTGGTTGAGGCTGCGTTGAAGGTGGAAGCGATCGGAACTGCAAAACAAAGAGGACAACTGATGAGGAAGGATAAGAGGAAGCTGGTGGGAGGGAAAAGCTCCCAAGACGCAGACGTAAGGAAGAGAAACAAGGAGACATGTAGCTTCTGTGGCCGAGCTGGTCACCCCTTTGAGACATGTTTCAAGCGGTTGGGGATGCAGAAGAAGGAGCAGGTGCACGCCATTCAGGGTGCGCCAACCAGAGACTTGGAGTGTACGTTTTGTGGGAGAAGAGGTCATGATGTGAGCCGCTGCTGGGCCAAAGACAAGGTATGCTTCCAGTGTGGCAGACCAGGACATCTTCGCGCAAGGTGCCCACAGGTTCAAGCTGTGTTGCAACCCGCACCACTCCAGGCTTTGCCTCCGCCTCCGCGCTTGGACAAAGGCAAAGGGAAGTTGAATGTGGTCTCTGCAGAGGAAGCGCATACATCACCGCAGGTTATCTCAGGTTCGATTCAGTCCTCTGGTTCTCATTTTGTGTATGCCTTGCCTAGTATATATATGTCGTTCTTAGCGTAGCATATATACCTTATAGGAAACTTTAAGGTCAAGAACCGTTGGGCGCGTGTTCTCTTTGATTCTGGCGCGACCCATTCATTTGTAGCGCGAACCTTTCTGGATCGCTATCATTTGACACCAGAGCGAGTGGGGAATGCATTTTTGGTGAAATTTCCTTCCGGCGCTTCTGTGGTGGCTGACTGGGGTCTTCTTGATTGTCCCATTTTGTTGGGGGATTGTATAGCAAGGGTTGATTGCAAGGTAATCGATTTGGAAGATTTCGACGTCATTCTGGGTATGGACTGGTTATCCCGCTATGACGCCGTCATCCAGTGCAGAGGGAAGCGCTTGGATTTTGTCAAGGACGATGGTCAACCAGGAAGTGTGTATGGTGATTCTTGCCAGGATTCTCCAGGGCTTTCGGCGGTATGTGTTCGGATGTTGTTTGTTTCCGACTGTTTTGTTTGTCTTGTCTCCGCTGTGGGGACTAGTGCTGTTTTGCCGCGTTTGGAGGAGATTCCTGTTGTGCGTGACTTCCCAGATGTTTTTCCTCCTGACCTTCCTGGTCTACCCCCTGATCGTGACGTCGAGTTTGTTATTGATTTGGAGCCGGGTACGCGACCGATCGCGAAAGCGCCATACAGGATGGCCCCGCGTGAGCTAGAAGAGTTGCGTACACAGTTGGATGACTTATTGGCAAAAGGGTTTATCCGGCCGAGTTCATCACCTTGGGGTGCACCGGTGTTATTTGTAAAGAAGAAAGATGGGTCGATGCGGCTTTGCATCGATTACCGGGAACTGAACAAGGTGACTATTAAAAACAAGTACCCACTGCCAAGAATCGATGATTTATTTGATCAACTGCGTGGTAGTTCTGTATTTTCGAAGATTGATCTCCGCTCGGGCTATCATCAGCTCAAGGTCCGGGAATCTGATATTCCGCGAACTGCATTTCGATCAAGGCATGGCCACTTTGAATTTCTGGTTTGGGAAAGAGCGCAAATTAGACCCAAGATTTGTGGGTCCCTTCAAGATTCTTACGCGAGTTGGTGTATCTGCCTACAAACTGGAATTACCGGTGAACTTTCCTGGTGTTCACAATGTGTTTCATGTGAGCCAACTGCGCAAGTGTATGCGGAATGACACGCAAGTGTTGGACGTGGTGCCGCCATTGGCGCCAAACCTTTCTTATGTGGAGATGCCCATCCGGATATTGGACTCCCAAGATCGTGTGTTGCGGAAAAAGAAGATTCCTATGGTGAAGGTGCTATGGAAAAATCAGGATGTGGAAAGCGCGACGTGGGAGCTCGAGTCAACGATGAGGGCGGCTCACCCTCATTTGTTCCCGTAAGCTGGTATGTGATTTAGTGTTTGATTGGATTCATGTTTTGGGTTGCTTGGGTGTTGGGTTTTATGAAAAGTTTCGTGGCGAAACTTTTTGTTAGGGGGAGTGATTGTAACGCCCCGGATTTTTTATTGCGTACGCATGATGGGCGTTACGTTGGCTTTGATTGTAGTTTGAGCATGGTTTTTCCCGCGGGCTTGCGAGTGGTTATTTTGGTTGCCGAGTTGCACGATTCCCCAGCAAACCGTAGTCCCAATAAGGGACTCGGTGAGGCACTTTAGGGAATGCCTGCACGTTTTCGCGCCCGGGGAATGTTGCTCAAAATAAGTTGCTGGTTCAGGAAACACAAAAGGGTAAAAAGTGCTTAAGGCAAAAATGGTCTAGGACGTCCCAGGAACATTTTTCACAAAAGGGGAAAATGGTCGTTTTTGTGCGAGACACGCCCCATGACACGGGCGTGACCTAGGCCGTGACCTGGGCGTGACCTCCTTGACTCGACGATTTTTCTTGCGTCGAGTTGAGCTCGACGAATGGGGTACACGCCCCTGACACGGGCGTGTCACGGGCCGTGTCCCGCTTCGTCGAGTGTCGAGTGTCGATCGTCGAGTATCGAGCGTCGAGTCGTCGAGAGAGGGGACACGGCCTGTGACACGAGCGTGTCACAGGGCGTGTCACAGGGCGTGTCAGGCTGGGTCGAGTGTCGACACTTTCTGGCGACGAGGTGTCGAGACACGGGTTACACGCCCTAGGTCACGGGCGTGACCGACCCGTCACGGGCGTGTACCCCGGCCGTGTACCGTCTGGATAAACGTGGAATTGCCGCCTTTCGACGCCGCTTATGGTACACGCCTTGTGTCACGGGCGTGACACAGGGCGTGACCGGCCCGAAAATCGACTTTTTCCAGTTTTTTTGTGCCGTTCATTTCCTTGATCCTGCATCGAACGGTTCAGCTCGGTTCTGGAGGAAATAAGTCCGAAACAAAAACCTTTCAGCTTCATCTTCTTCCTCTTCATCTTCATCTTCTTCTTTCTTCTCCTCAAAGAGAAAGCAAAGAGAGAAAGGCTCAAGCAAGGCAAGAAAAGAAAAGCAGCCGTCGCGACATCGTCTCGGTTCAGGCAAGCGGTGTCCTCCACCCTTGCCAATCTTCATTCTTGATATGAATTATGCCAACATAGCTAGTGTTCCTATTTCACTTTCCTAGCTTTAGTTTCTTGTGTTCTTAAATTTCCCTATGATGCACTTGCCTAGTGTGTTCTTCTTGATTATCAATCCACTTGTTTGTTTTATCAAAGGTCCATATGCTAATTTGATACATGTAGCTAGTTCCTTATGTTAATTACCTATACTAATTCCTTATGTAATTCCATATGACATGTAGCTAATTCCCTATGTTAATTCCTTATGTTAAGTTGATACATGTAGGTAATGCCTTATGTTTAGTTTTATTGGTTATCACGTCTATGCTAGGTTAAGTCATGTAGTTCTAGCTACTTGGATTCCTGTTCATATAGCCTTTCAAATGTATGTGATTCTTCCTTGATCAAACACATATGATTCATGCTCCAAATACGTGATTTACGTACTTATCAAACTCTCTTATGTGATTCTTTTTTTGATACAAAGCATGTGATTTATGTAGTTATCACACTGTACGTTGGAAAGTGATAGTCGTGTGAAAGGCGATGAAAGGAAACGTGTTACCTTGGGTTATGGGGTGTTTTGCGAGGCGAATTCGTGAAGCATGGCGGGAGCGTTTGTGTGAGGATTTTGCAAGGGGTGGTGTGGTTTCAGCCTGTGGCCACCGGGTTTTGTTTTTGTGGTTAGAGAGACCACTTTGGCCCCGATTTGGGCTGGTTTTGTTTGGTGCGTTCCACTTTAGGGCCGCCATCGATAAGACCCTTGTGAAATTGAACTTAACCGCTGCTTATGCTTCACTTGTCTAGTAGATTCTTGTTCTATGAATGATGGAATAGACATGTGTTTTGCCTTTTGTTCCTGCGGTTTGAGCAGGACTTGAAGAACTAGTACGCACTTGGTGCGGTTGATCCTTTGGAATGACATTGTTTTTCTACATGTACACACTTGTTTTGTGCACTCTTTTGACTTAAGCATTGCTATGGGGTCGGTAAGCCCCTTCTTGATCCATTATGAAATTTCTACTCTCTTTTGTATAGTTTGGTTGATTGCTGAGGTATTCTTTCTTGAATGCCTCAGGTGCAGGTTGTAGCCGGTTGAGCGGCTAGGTTGGTTGGAGGCGTTTCTTGGGAGCTAACCGAGCATTCAAAGCGAGGTAGTTCTTCTTTTGTTGTACAGACATACATGTGCCCCAATGGGTTCGTGTCAGCTTGTTGGCGCCCATTTGGTGGATTTTCTTTTATGTAAATATGAACGAGACTGCTATTGTAAACTCCTTTGGATGGAATATACTTGCTTTTGGGATGGTTTTCTGGTAGGTTGCATTAGGTATTTTGAAGCTAAACCAAAACTATTATTGTATCTCATGCATACATGACTTGATAAATTAAGACTTATTTTCAAATAACGTAAACAAAGAGAATTTCGTATAATAATATCACTATAGGCTGCATATAGGAGCTCATTATAAATAAACCAAGGATTTCCGCCGCGTACCAATGTGTTTTGATACCTAAGGCCGAGGGATACGACCAGCAAATGAACTAGTTTTCTTACATCTAACTGTTGAATTTCAATTCATAAAGTAAGCGTCAAGAGTTGCCTGAGCGTGTGCAGTTATCCCCTGCACGACGTGGCATCATAACCCGTAGTTTCTCTTGCTCTGATACGATATGCTCGTTGAGGAAATGCGGGTTGTGACAGTTGGTATCAGAGCCAGGTTTGCTTGACATTTGGTCGGGCAAACTTTTCCTTGTCTTTTGTGTTTGTAAGCATCATCTCATACACACACCGAGGTGCCATCAGTATGTCTTGGCCGAAGCACGTACACTACACTCATGGCATGAACAGAAGTATACGGGGCATATTATGTAGTATGGGATGCATAATATGTGGCTGTATATGAATCCACCATAGGGGCAACATGTGCGGGCTATGTAGTATGGGATGCATAACCTCACCACATGGATGCGACTAGCACGTTTTCTTTTCTTCGTTGCATGCAATGCTATGTAGTATGGGATGCATAGCATTGGAATGCGTACGACCGCTCATGGCATGCATTAAGGCCTTTTCTAGATTGCATAGCACTGCACGCATAACATAACATTGCATGAGCACAACGTGCCAAGCTAAGACGTACATGATGACACCTGTACACACATGGTTTTGGGTCAAATAAAGTCATGCATTCATTGGTAGGCACAAGTTAGTGGGATGACGGTGAGTCATCTTTAGGCTAGGCATACCATCATTCTTAAACTCCCAAAGCAAGTTAGCAGTTGATGTTCATATTTCTTGATGTATGGTCTGTACATAGCCGTTGTGTGCTTTGTTGGGTTTGAGCCTGATAAGAGTGAACGTGTTATAGGATGTCGAAGCGTCCAGTGACAAGGCAAACTCCCCAATCCGAGGGTGAGTCTTCGGGCGCGCAGAATAATGCGTTGATAGATAGTCTTCGCCAAAGTAATGAGGCTTTGACGAGGCAGGTGCAGGAAGTGCAGTCCCAGCTTCAAGCTATGTCATCCGCTATGTCTGGGCTGGCACCAAGAGGACAAGAGACGGTTAGAGGCCCCACTAGTTCGACTCCTTCAGTGGCAGTGACACCCCCAGTTGTAGTTCCTCCTGCGATGACTTTCATCTCGCAGTTTCAGCGACTTGGACCACCGACGTATGATGGAAAGGCAGACTTCGTGATCTTGGATGATTGGGTGATTACGTTGGAAGAAATGTTTGTGTATGCTGGTGTGACCGAGGACCAGAAGGTGATGCTTGCTGCCTATCAACTGAAAGGGTAGGCGAAAGGTTGGTGGTTACGAGAAAAGGAAGGACTAGGGGCGGGCTGTTCGTGGGAAGTGTTTAAAGAAATGGTACGGCGCAAGTTTCTACCGGCAGTGGAAAGGGACCGCCTGATGAATGATTTCTTATACTTGAAACAGAGGAACCTCACAGTGAGTGAGTATGAAATCGAGTTTAACAAGTTAAGTCGGTTCGCTCCGAGCTTGGTAACGACGGAAGCTGATCGAGTTAAGCGATTTTTGGGCGGACTCCGCAGCGACGTACACCAGTTCGCAAGTGCGTATGGAGCGACAAGTTACACTGCTGTGGTTGAGGCTGCGTTGAAGGTGGAAGCGATCGGAACTGCAAAACAAAGAGGACAACTGATGAGGAAGGATAAGAGGAAGCTGGTGGGAGGGAAAAGCTCCCAAGACGCAGACGTAAGGAAGAGAAACAAGGAGACATGTAGCTTCTGTGGCCGAGCTGGTCACCCCTTTGAGACATGTTTCAAGCGGTTGGGGATGCAGAAGAAGGAGCAGGTGCACGCCATTCAGGGTGCGCCAACCAGAGACTTGGAGTGTACGTTTTGTGAGAGAAGAGGTCATGATGTGAGCCGCTGCTGGGCCAAAGACAAGGTATGCTTCCAGTGTGGCAGACCAGGACATCTTCGCGCAAGGTGCACACAGGTTCAAGCTGTGTTGCAACCCGCACCACTCCAGGCTTTGCCTCCGCCTCTGCGCTTGGACAAAGGCAAAGGGAAGTTGAATGTGGTCTCTGCAGAGGAAGCGCATACATTACCGCAGGTTATCTCAGGTTCGATTCAGTCCTCTGGTTCTCGTTTTGTGTATGCCTTGCCTAGTATATATGTGTCGTTCTTAGCGTAGCATATATACCTTATAGGAAACTTTAAGGTCAAGAACCGTTGGGTGCGTGTTCTCTTTGATTCTGGCGCGACCCATTCATTTGTAGCGCGAACCTTTCTGGATCGCTATCATTTGACACCAGAGCGAGTGGGGAATGCGTTTTTGGTGAAATTTCCTTCCGGTGCTTCTGTGGTGGCTGACTGGGGTCTTCTTGATTGTCCCATTTTGTTGGGGGATTGTATAGCAAGGGTTGATTGCAAGATAATCGATTTGGAAGATTTCGACGTCATTCTGGGTATGGACTGGTTATCCCGCTATGACGCCGTCATCCAGTGCAGAGGGAAGCGCTTGGATTTTGTCAAGGACGATGGTCAACCAGGAAGTGTGTATGGTGATTCTTGCCAGGATTCTCCAGGGCTTTCGGCGGTATGTGTTCGGATGTTGTTTGTTTCCGACTGTTTTGTTTGTCTTGTCTCCGCTGTGGGGACTAGTGCTGTTTTGCCGCGTTTGGAGGAGATTCCTGTTGTGCGTGACTTCCCAGATGTTTTTCCTCCTGACCTTCCTGGTCTACCCCCTGATCGTGACGTCGAGTTTGTTATTGATTTGGAGCCGGGTACGCGACCGATCGCGAAAGCGCCATACAGGATGGCCCCGCGTGAGCTAGCAGAGTTGCGTACACAGTTGGATGACTTATTGGCAAAAGGGTTTATCCGGCCGAGTTCATCACCTTGGGGTGCACCGGTGTTATTTGTAAAGAAGAAAGATGGGTCGATGCGGCTTTGCATCGATTACCGGGAACTGAACAAGGTGACTATTAAAAACAAGTACCCACTGCCAAGAATCGATGATTTATTTGATCAACTGTGTGGCAGTTCTGTATTTTCGAAGATTGATCTCCGCTCGGGCTATCATCAGCTCAAGGTCCGGGAATCTGATATTCCGCGAACTGCATTTCGATCAAGGCATGGCCACTTTGAATTTCTGGTTTGGGAAAGAGCGCAAATTAGACCCAAGATTTGTGGGTCCCTTCAAGATTCTTGCGCGAGTTGGTGCATCTGCCTACAAACTGGAATTACCGGTGAACTTTCCTGGTGTTCACAATGTGTTTCATGTGAGCCAACTGCGCAAGTGTATGCGGAATGACACGCAAGTGTTGGACGTGGTGCCGCCATTGGCGCCAAACCTTTCTTATGTGGAGATGCCCATCCGGATATTGGACTCCCAAGATCGTGTGTTGCGGAAAAAGAAGATTCCTATGGTGAAGGTGCTATGGAAAAATCAGGGTGTGGAAAGCGCGACGTGGGAGCTCGAGTCAACGATGAGGGCGGCTCACCCTCATTTGTTCCCGTAAGCTGGTATGTGATTTAGTGTTTTATTGGATTCATGTTTTGGGTTGCTTGGGTGTTGGGTTTTATGAAAAGTTTCGAGGCGAAACTTTTTGTTAGGGGGAGTGATTGTAACGCCCCGGATTTTTTATTGCGTACGCATGATGGACGTTACGTTGGCTTTGATTGTAGTTTGAGCATGGTTTTTCCCGCGGGCTTGCGAGTGGTTATTTTGGTTGCCGAGTTGCACGATTCCCCAGCAAACCGTAGTCCCAATAAGGGACTCGGTGAGGTCTCTTAGGGAATGCCTGCACGTTTTCGCGCCCGGGGAATGTTGCTCAAAATAAGTTGCTGGTTCAGAAAACACAAAAGGGTAAAAAGTGCTTAAGGCAAAAATGGTCTAGGACGTCCCAGGAACATTTTTCACAAAAGGGGAAAATGGTCGTTTTTGTGCGAGACACGCCCCATGACACGGGCGTGACCCAGGCCGTGACCTGGGCGTGACCTCCTTGACTCGACGATTTTTCTTGCGTCGAGTTGAGCTCGACGAATGGGGTACACGCCCCTGACACGGGCGTGTCACGGGCCGTGTCCCGCTTCGTCGAGTGTCGAGTGTCGATCGTCGAGTATCGAGCGTCGAGTCGTCGAGAGAGGGGACACGGCCTGTGACACGGGCGTGTCACAGGGCGTGTCAGGCTGGGTCGAGTGTCGACACTTTCTGGCGACGAGGTGTCGAGACACGGGTTACACGCCCTAGGTCACGGGCGTGACCGACCCGTCACGGGCGTGTACCCCGGCCGTGTACCGTCTGGATAAACGTGGAATTGCCGCCTTTCGGCGCCGCTTATGGTACACGCCCTGTGTCACGGGCGTGACACAGGGCGTGACCGGCCCGAAAATCGACTTTTTCCAGTTTTTTTGTGCCGTTCATTTCCTTGATCCTGCATCGAACGGTTCAGCTCGGTTCTGGAGGAAATAAGTCCGAAACAGAAACCTTTCAGCTTCATCTTCTTCCTCTTCATCTTCATCTTCTTCTTTCTTCTCCTCAAAGAGAAAGCAAAGAGAGAAAGGCTCAAGCAAGGCAAGAAAAGAAAAGCAGCCGTCGCGACATCGTCTCGGTTCAGGCAAGTGGTGTCCTCCACCCTTGCCAATCTTCATTCTTGATATGAATTATGCCAACATAGCTAGTGTTCCTCTTTCACTTTCCTAGCTTTAGTTTCTTGTATTCTTAAATTTCCCTATGATGCACTTGCCTAGTGTGTTCTTCTTGATTATCAATCCACTTGTTTGTTTTATCAAAGGTCCATATGCTAATTTGATACATGTAGCTAGTTCCTTATGTTAATTCCCTATACTAATTCCTTATGTAATTCCATATGACATGTAGCTAATTCCCTATGTTAATTCCTTATGTTAAGTTGATACATGTAAGTAATGCCTTATGTTTAGTTTTATTGGTTATCACGTCTATGCTAGGTTAAGTCATGTAGTTCTAGCTACTTGGATTCCTGTTCATATAGCCTTTCAAATGTATGTGATTCTTCCTTGATCAAACACATATGATTCATGCTCCAAATACGTGATTTACGTACTTATCAAACTCTCTTATGCGATTCTTTTTTTGATACAAAGCATGTGATTTATGTAGTTATCACACTGTACGTTGGAAAGTGATAGTCGTGTGGAAGGCGATGAAAGGAAACGTGTTACCTTGGGTTATGGGGTGTTTTGCGAGGCGAATTCGTGAAGCATGGCGGGAGCGTTTGTGTGAGGATTTTGCAAGGGGTGGTGTGGTTTCAGCCTGTGGCCACCGGGTTTTGTTTTTGTGGTTAGAGAGACCACTTTGGCCCCGATTTGGGCTGGTTTTGTTTGGTGCATTCCACTTTAGGGCCGCCACCGATAAGACCCTTGTGAAATTGAACTTAACCGCTGCTTATGCTTCACTTGTCTAGTAGATTCTTGTTCTATGAATGATGGAATAGGCATGTGTTTTGCCTTTTGTTCCTGCGGTTTGAGCATGACTTGAAGAACTAGTACGCACTTGGTGCGGTTGATCCTTTGGAATGACATTGTTTTTCTACATGTACGCACTTGTTTTGTGCACTCTTTTGACTTAAGCATTGCTATGGGGTCGGTAAGCCCCTTCTTGATCCATTATGAAATTTCTACTCTCTTTTGTATAGTTTGGTTGATTGCTGAGGTATTCTTTCTTGAATGCCTCAGGTGCAGGTTGTAGCCGGTTGAGCGGCTAGGTTGGTTGGAGGCGTTTCTTGGGAGCTAACCGAGCATTCAAAGCGAGGTAGTTCTTCTTTTGTTGTACAGACATACATGTGCCCCAATGGGTTCGTGTCAGCTTGTTGGCGCCCATTTGGTGGATTTTCTTTTATGTAAATATGAACGAGACTGCTATTGTAAACTCCTTTGGATGGAATGTACTTGCTTTTGGGATGGTTTTCTGGTAGGTTGCATTAGGTATTTTGAAGCTAAACCAAAACTATTATTGTATCTCATGCATACATGACTTGATAAATTAAGACTTATTTTTAAATAACGTAAACAAAGAGAATTTCGTATAATAATATCACTATAGGCTGCATATAGGAGCTCATTATAAATAAACCAAGGATTTCCGCCGCGTACCAATGTGTTTTGATACCTAAGGCCGAGGGATACAGCCAGCAAATGAACTAGTTTTCTTACATCTAACTGTTGAATTTCAATTCATAAAGTAAGCGTCAAGAGTTGCCTGAGCGTGTGCAGTTATCCCCTGCACGACGTGGCATCATAACCCGTAGTTTCTCTTGCTCTGATACGATATGCTCGTTGAGGAAATGTGGGTTGTGACAATGTTCCCCATAAATTTCACTGTCCAAATCATTATAATTAAGCTCTGGAGCAGACTCTTCCTCAACCATCAAAAAATCCACTAAATCAATGTTTGTATAATCAACAACATTATAACATCTTTTTAAAAGTATTTCCTACACAACATTACAATGCATAAAACATTAATTTAATATGTCAAAGAATACATTTTAACTTGTAAACCAATTAATTTGGCATACGACATACCTATCTCTCATATTAAGGTTGTAGCGAACATACACAAGATCATTAAGTCTTTGATGTTCGTGGTGATTTCTTCGATTTCCATGAATTTGCTCAAAAACGCTCCAATTTCGTTCACAACCAGAGGAGGAAGTAGTTTGACTAAGTGTACGAATAACCAATTTTTGTAATTGAGGAGTACTAGTGTTGAAACCAAAAATCGGCTTCTGGGGAGTTTGAATCCTTGGGGAAGGGGTGATCTCACACTTACTTCTCCCTCGCAAACTCAAACAACTAGAGACTTAGAACAAGAAACAGACACAAGGCTCCAGCATGGAGGTCCCACCACACACACGAAAGATCTTAGAGCGCTTCCCCTCCTTAGCCAAGAGCTGAGCTAAGGATACCTCAGAAAACGCAATAAGACCAGGGCACAAGCAAGCATGCCTTCTAAGGTACCCCCTTGGGTCTATTTATAGTTTTCTGAAAATGGTCTGCCAACAGCCAACCTCCGTTTTTTCTAAACAGCTATGTGCAGTCCAGATTGACCTGCCAACAGTGTAACTCCGCTGTTCTGGAAGGCTATGGGCAGGCCAGCGGGAGTAAAATGGTAAAAAATACATCGTACAACACTAAGCGAGTGGCTCTTGAAAACCTCCACTCGCATAGGGTGAAAAGTGCTCGATGGTGCTAGCACTCGCCGCCTCCCTATGATACTAGGCGAGTGCAGTCCAGAAATACCCCACTCGCCAACTTCCTGCTGAGATCCATGGGCGAGTGCGAGCATGCTGCTCCACTAGCTCCTGTTCCGCTCCATCCCACTTGGGTGAGCCGACGGATCTGCCGAGATGTAACTCAATGCCAAGAGAGGCATTGACAGACATCACCCCCACTCAATGCTGTGATGGGAGGCGTTGGGTGAACAAGCCTCACTCGACATCGAGGCAGAAGACATCGAGTGGAATCGACGCCAGGGGCGAGTGGACTCGATGCCATGGGTTTGAACTGCCTGGCTTGGCTGGTCTGGCTCCTGTCGATTCCCACTCGCCGGATATGAGGTTGTACATAATCTCTGCTCTTTGTGAGGTTGCCCCAAGCTCGGAAAAAACATCCAACCCTGCAAAATACGATGAGTGCGGTAGGAGCCAGAAAGAATCTTTTGGTGGGATCCACCAATGGCTATATATATGCGCCCGTGTACCTGGGCAACCTTTGCCATTCCCCTTAATCTGACCTTGCAGAGATGCCTCTTTCCAAACAACTCCAATAGGGGCTGGACCATGCCCGCAGGCTCAACGCTGCTCGCGCTGCCAGCATTGTCGTTGTATCTCCCAGCGCTTTGCCGCACGAGTCTCGAAATGCTCACACTGCAAAGAAGGCCAATTCAGCTCCAAATGCTACCGAGACGATCTACTGTGATCTGGACACTACCCCCGATCATGGACTCGCTTCTTCCTCTGGTCCAGCTCCTGAACAAAAAGGGAAGGGGATCATCGAGATTCCTACTGACCTGGGCAGTCATCAGATCGACAGTGAAGCCTCTACGCCGCGAGTCAGCTCCCCCCGCGATGACTTATGACCTCAAACTCCTCCTACTACTCGCTTGTAAGACCCGTCGCCCCCTTTTAGTACCACGGGGCTGGACTCGCTGAGGCCGAAGTCGCCAGCTCGCGCACCTTCTCGACAACCCACACCTGCTCATGTACTCGAGGGGGAGATGCCAGTTTCATCCCAATTCCGAGCTTTGAGCTTATCTCCTCAGGATCTCAACTTCCGGGTTGCGGCAAGAGCTTTACCTTGCCCCCACATATATCTTCCGGGGGCAGCCAAGCTCATCCCGTAATATCCACTTACATAGGGTCATCTCACATAGTTCTTTTGAAGCACTCGCCTATTATACATTCACCGCGATCAACTGTCATTGCAGATCTCCCAGGTCAATCCGAGGCTGAAGAATCCTCTGAGCCAGCTTGCCACTCGCCACCTGCGTCCCCCAATGCGATAGAGAATTTCTTGGATGTCTCGCTAGACTCCTCCGAGTTGAGGATGCGAGTCGTTGAAGTCTTGAAGAAGCAGGGACTCGCGCTGCACAGGATCCAAGAGGAGAACAATCTCAGCAAGCAGAGGTTGCAGGCACTGGAGCGGGACTATATGCTGCTCGCGAACGAGGTGAAGTGCAGCTTGGAAAGCAGGATGACTTCTCCCACCCCGCTCATGGATAGGATCAGCGATAACATGCGGTTCATACACCGGGATCTGGAGCTGGTCCGTGAGTTCAACAACCCGCGACGACCTCCGGGGATGGGGACGTGAGGCTGGGGTAGATGAAAATGGCTCCCTAGCTGAGCCTACCGGCACTCGCCCCCCAGCCCCCAGCTCGCGCGTGTTGAAATAACTATTCTTTTGCTTGTTGTACTTTCTTTCCTTGAATTGCAAGAACTGCTGTCTGTAATAACTTAACGATTTTTTAGATCTTAATGCCTATTGATTCTACATAATACGCTGCTTTTTAGATTCAGCTCGTCGTAGGATAGAACAGGTCGCAGGGGTCGGTGAGTTGGGGTTGGCGAGCCGGACTGACCGGTCGGCTCGGCCATTAAATTCATTTTCTATAAATAGGCCCACTCACCTACCCATAGACCATCGCCTTTACTGCAGACATATACCCTCTTCTTATTGCCCTTCTCGCCATTTCCACTCGCACCGAGACTTTTGAAGCCATGAGCAAGATACGACCGATGCCGACGGCAGGTCCAAATGTGCCAGGCAATTCGCCGAGTATAGCTTCTACGAAGGAAACACCACCAAGCAAGAGTACCTTGACATCGTTGCCAACTATATCCCCGCGGGGTTCTCTGCGCGCCGACCCACGGCGGGCGAGGCCATCAACTCATTCTTTGAGGATGAGCTCGCCTTCCCCATCTCGCACTTCGAGATGGGGTTGCGCCTTCCTCTTTGGCCAGAGATTCGCCAAATCCTGAAGTATTATGGGGCGGTCCCGACCCAACTGAACCTGAATGCCATCGCCATGATGGTTGAATTCGCCTGCTACCTCCGCCCAGAGTGGATAGAGTTTAAACTGACGGTCTTCAGGATGCTCTTCATATACTGTGCGACCAATGATGGGGTCGGCTCGCAATTCAAGGTACGCGAGACCGCCCAAAAGAACCACAATTGGTTCTTGAAGCTCGTCTTCATCAAAGGTGAGCTCGACAACATACCATTCTCGCCTTAGCAGAGGAGCGAGGAGGTGTACCGACCCATGACGGTGACGAGCAAAGATGCCGAGCTGCACAAGTTATTCCTCGACAAGGACTTCGAGGTCTCCTTCCTTCGAAGGGGCCTCGACTCGCTCCCCCCCGGTACTTCCCGACAAAGGTATAGCTCCTTTCCTTCTTTCCTAATTGGGCTTATCAAAAATAAATTTTTCTAACTCAAGTTATTCTACAGGGGAGCGGCTGATCTCCAAGAACCCGCCATTTTCGGACTCGGGACTTCACCTTGACCCACTCGCGCGTGATAGGGATGTCGCGATGCTTGCCAGGGTGAGTTGGAGTCGGCCAGGCCTCCCTCCGCCAAGAAGCGAGCCGACCTCGCGAGCTCCAGCTCGCCTCGCCGTCCCCCACCTCCAAATAATATGAAGGAGATGGCGATCTCCAAGGGGAGACAATAACAACAACAACAAAAATATATGAGCTCGCTAGGGACCATGTTGGAGAAGTCGCCAGAGAAAGATCAGAACGGAGGCAACCCAACCGCCTCCCCCGTCGCTGAGGATCTCGTGGCATGCGAGCCAGGTGTGCCGAAGGACCACCAGAACTTTGGTCTCGGCGGGAAGGCCAAGGGCTGGCTCGGCGAGCCGATGGTCCAATGGGATGAGATGGCTCACCGAGTCTACATTTCCTCTCTCCTGCCATCCTGGTCGAAGCGCCACCCTCCCAGCGGGCACGCTTATGCCCTAGGGTTCGGGCGGAATGGCGACGAGGATGCCGCGGCCTATAACGACATGAGCCTCCAGCAGCTCGCACATGAGAGCTCACGATCTCAAATGCGCGCGCTTGAGCTCGCGCACATGTCGACTCGCCGCAGCTTCTACCTTAGCCACAACTTGGAGAAGGCAGAGCAGGAGCAGGATGTCGCGAAGGATGATGTCATAAACCTAGTAAAGTGGCTGGGGATCATCGAGAACATCATCAGCAACAACGTCGATGGGATGGTAAATATCAGCTGACCCCTTCTCCTTTTTACTTAGGTTTTCCACAATTTCTTTCCTTACCTTTCTCGCCTTGTAGGATGTCAAGACCGTAAACCGCATGCGCGCTCGCGCTGCCAAGCTGGAGCAGAAGAACAAGGCGTTGAAGGAGCAGAACAATGGGCTCCAGGTCGAGATCACTCACCTAATGGACATCATCCTTCTCCCCTCTGGCGGCCAGTCGGGCGCCCAGTCAAGAGGCCAAAAATCTTCAGCGAGGCGGAGGTCGTCAAGAAGCTGCGTGTCAACTCCATCAGCACCGCCGACTACACCCTGCAAGTCATGCGCGACATGCAGTTATTGATGGAAGGTTGTGAGGAGATGACTGAGAGGGACTTGGTGCTGGAGCTGTTCTCCCCTCCCCCCTAGAGAGAAGGAAGACAGCTTCGGGCTCGCTCTTCAAGGGTGTCTCCGGGTTTGACGGTAATTTTGGAGGGGAGGGGGAGAGCTAGCTCGCCCCCCTTTTTTGCCTTATTTCTGTAAATCTCTCTCCCCCTTTTTGTAACCTTGTAGAGGCGAGCTCCCTTGTAATCAGCAAATTCATTAACGAAAAATTACTTAGTAAAATTTTCTTCTTTGTACTTGCTTAATTCTTGCATTGCACTTGCACGTGTGTATCCCCTTCACTGTGTGACCTAGCTAGGATAGCATTCACCGTTAGAATGTACTTGAGTTAGGATATGTACCCGTGCAGATACCCCGAGATCTCGCCACCCCATGTTAGTAGGGACAGGCTACTCGCCGAGCTGGACCAACGACCATCCAGCTCCCTTCGGGAATCCATCGCATTAGAGACTTGTTATATACACACCAGACATCATAAACACACTAGATAACGAATTAAATCAAATATTGAAAAATCGGGGGCGTTACAGCCACTCCCCTTAAAAGAAAGTTTTGTCCCGAAACTTTTACGCACAAAACCTCTAGTACAAAAGAAAAAGAAATAACCAAGGGTTATTTAAAAGATTACATACCAATCAACTAGGAGAACATATGAGGACGAGACTTCCTTGTAGCTGACTTCAACTCCCAAGTGGCGCTTTCCACGTCTTGGTTTCGCCACAAAATTTTAACCATTAGTATGATTTTCCTATGCAACACTCGATCTTGAGTATCCAGAATGCGGACAGGCATCTCAACATATGGAAGATTAGGCTCCAACTGGGGCACAACATCAAGAATCTGTCGGTCGCTAAACACATATTTCTGCAACTGGCTCACATGAAACACGTCGTGCACACTAGAAAAATTTGCGGGCAAATCCAGCCAATAAGCTGATACTCCAATACGCTCAATAACCCTAAAAGGTCCCACATATCTCGGGTCCAACTTATGATTCTTTCCAAATTTTTAACACCAGACATTGAGTAGACCTTCAGAAAAACCAGGTCCCCAACAACAAACTCCAAATCAGTTCTTCGACGGTTATCGTTCATCTAATAATGCTCTTGAGCTATACAGAGCTTTTCTCTGATATACTTCGCAGAAATATCAATTTCTTCTAACACTTCAGGACCTAACAACGGTCTCTCACCGACCTCGACCCAAAACAAGGGAGTTCTGCATTGCCTCCCATATAAGGCCTCAAACGGGGCCATCTGCAAACTTTCTTGATAACTATTATTATAAGTAAACTCCATCAATCTGAGTAGCTCATCCCACGCTCCTCCGTGATCCAAAATATAACATCTAATCATATCCTCCAAGATCTTATTTATTCTCTCCATTTGACCATTATTCTGCAGATGATAAGCGGTGGAATACATCAGATCGGTACCCAACCCTTCTTGTAAGCTTTTCCAAAAGCGAGACGTAAACCTGGAGTCTCGATCTGATATAATGTTAACTGGTACTCCATGCAATATGATGACTTCATCTAAATATAATTCGGCTATCTTGTCCATGGAGTAGCCAATCTTAAACTCCTCACTTCGTCAGTCGATCTACTATCACCCAAACAGAATCGTGACCTCGGGGAGATCTCGGTAAACCCGTAATGAAGTCCATGGAAATACTCTGCCATTTCCAGCTTGGGATATCCAAAGGGGTCAACTTTCCATCATGCCTTCTATGATCGGCCTAAACATGCTTGTATGTAAAACATTCAGACACAAACAGGAATATACCAGCCTTCATTCCAAACCACCAGACAATCTGCCTTAGGTAATGATACATCTTTGTAGAACCTGGGTGGTAGGCAACACTAGAACCGGGTGCCTCATTGCACAACTTAAATCGAATGTTCTCTAAGACGAGAATATAATACCTGTCGCGGTACTTCAAAGTACCCGCGTCATCATTGGAAAAAATCTGGTAACTCCCCTTTATCAGTTCTATGATAAAGGTGCAGCATGTCCGGATCATCCTTCTGATGTAGTCGCGTAAGTGTAATCCATGAAGGCTCAACTATCTCCAAACTATTTGATGAGTTACAACTTCTAACATAAACGTTCATCATTAAAAACTCCTCAACCAGAGAATCCACAAAAATATTTAAAATCTTAGCTGTCTTCCTACACAAGGCATCAACTACAAAATTAGCTTTGTCCGGATGGTACTGGATCTCGACATCATAATCTGCTATATACTCTAACCCTCCCCGCTGACGCAGATTCAACTCCCTTTGAGTGAAAACATATTTTAAACTCTTTTGATCGGTGTAAATCTTACACAATGCAACATACAATAGACTCCTCCACAATTTTAGTGCATAAATTATAGCTGCAAACTCCAAATCATGCGTAGGGTAGTTCTTCTCATGAATCTTTAACTGCCTAAACCCATACGTAATTACAATTCCTTCTTGCATCAGCACACAACCAAGTCCAACATGCTATGCATCTACATATATGACATATTCTATTCCTTCCGTAGGTAAGGTCAACACCGGAGCAGTGCACAGTCTCTTCTTCAATTCTAGAAAAGCTTCCTCGCACTTATCGCTTCAGATGAAAGCTGTATTCTTCTGCGTTAGTTTAGTCAGTGGCGCGAACAATGTAGAGAAACCTCTACAACCCTTCTATAATAGCCAACCGACCCTTAGAAGCTCCATATCGCCTTGGGTGTGGTTGGCCTATTCCAATCCATAACAACAGCTATCTTCTATGGGTCAACATGAATTCCATCTTTACTTACCACATGACCCAAGAAAGAAACCTGAGGCAACCCAAAATGCACACTTGCTCAACTTAGCAAACAACCTATGAGGGACCGCAAGTACTGGGCATGCTCCATTATAGTGTGGGAATATATCAAAATATCATCTATAAACATGACCACGAAACGGTCTAGAAAATCCATGAACACTTTGCAACAATTCATCTAACTGGGTACGCAACCCCTCTAGCTCGCGCGGGGCCATACGGTACATGGCCTTAATAATAGGATGAGTACCCAGCTCCAAATCTACGACAAACTTCACGTCTCTCTCATGCAGAAGACCAGTAAGATTAGCAGGAAATGCATCAGGAAACTCACGCACCACAGGGATCTCCTCTAAACACGGCAAACCAACCCTGCTTTGCAAAACTGAAAGCAAACAAACAAAACATCCGGAATATAAAAGCTTCTGAGCACATACCGTAGAAATAATCAGAGATCTGTAGCGCTAATATCCACAAACACTCTTGGGTTGACCGTTGTCTATCTTGAAGTCTAAGCGCTTCACCTTGCACTGGATAACAACATCATATCTAGACAATGAGTCCATGCCCAATATCACATTGAAATCTTCCAAGTCTATCACCTTCAAATCATCGACAGCTAGACAATCACCTAATAGAACCGAACAACTCTGAATTCCTTGGTCTGATACCACTGAATCACCAGAGGGAAACTTGACAAGAAACACATTGCCAACTTGATCCAGATTCAGTCTGTTAACCCCAAAATCGGCGATCCATCCGAAGGCAGCCAGCTCGATCGTCGCGGCCTGCCCCAGGTTCCTCCTGGAGGCCGTGATGCCCTAGGGAGGGCAGACATAATTCTCTATCCACTCAGGCCACGCGGCTTGGGAGGTCCCAGCGGTCTGACCCCCAGGCCGCGCGCCTTCCCTTGGTCGGCAGGGTCCGCGGACTACTTCCGCAGTCTGCCTCTGCAGGCCGCCCCCTTTTTCAGCTTAAACCACAAGGTTGTCTCTGCAGGTTTCACTCTTCCGGACTCAACTACCTATCCCCCCAGGCCGGCAACAGGTTGCATATCCCTTCATCCAGCAACACGGGCAGCCGACTCCTCCAGCCCGCCTACAGAGCGCAGATTCCAGGTCCGGCTATCCGCCAAGACCAGCGGCAACCTCCAAGTCCCTCGCGAGCTGGGCGGACTCGAAGCGCGATCAAGAATTCCAGTCCGCCTTCAGTAGTGAATCCCAACAGCCTCAACAGCCAGGCTCTCCATCTCCAGCATAAGCAGACTTAGCCTTGCAGCAGCCGCAAACTCCACGGACTTGGTGGACTCTCTATGCAGTCCCCCTTTCCTTAGCCAGCACCAGCTTCTCGGCAGCAGCGGGGTCAACTCCTCCTCAGTCCGCAGGCCTTTCACAGGCTCAGCCAGTAGTAGCAGTTTCGCCCCTCAGTCCACAGTCTTGGTGCGGACTCAGTCAGTAGTGACAGCCTCCTTCCAGCCCGCCAGGCAGTAGATCCTCCAGAAGGCAGTGCCAGTCCGCATAACCTAGTGCAGACTCGCCGGACCCTGCGGGCACCCTCCTGCTCGCACCCCCTTACAGCTCGATCAGTTCAGCAGTGGCGGACTCCGCAAATTCTCCTCGCAGTCCGCCACATAACTTCCAGCATCCGCCACCCCAGCAGTTGGCGGAAAGTCCCAGCTCAGCAGTGACGGACTTCGCGAACCCACATCGCAGTCCGCCACTGAGTCTCCCATTTTGCCATCAGCAGTGCCGGCTTCAGTACCAAGCGCCAGTCCGCGCGGCCTATTGCGGACTCGGTGGACTCCGTCTCCTTCTCGCGCAAGTTACCGTCTCACCGGGGGTAACGTCACCGCAAACTATTACCTCCTCGGGCCTATAAATAGCCCCCCATGCCTCTCATGTAGGGGGGTCTGGTCATCGCCAAGGTGCTCACGCTCGAAGTCAGCCAGCCAGCCAGCCCTCCTGCGGACTCCTTTTCTCAGACCGCACCCGTCTCTGCGCCTTAGTCGCGCAGCTTGCCAGCCTCTGGCTCTCCAGTCCACACAGTCTCCTATTTCCCTTAACAGCGTGGCCTGCCGGCTTCGCTCTTCAGTCCGTGCGGCCTCCTCTGGCATTCTTCTTCCTTAGCCACCAGCTTCCTTCTTGTACCCTTTATTGCTTTGTTGTAAATGTGTATTGGCAAGCTTGTAACTCTCACTAGTAATAAAGGAAAGCCCGTCGCAAGAGTGGCATTAAAGCCGCGGCGGGCGAAGTCTGCTGTTGCCGCTGCTAGCGGCCCCCTCTCTCTCCCTTCTTCCTAGCTCATCTCAGCTCTCTTGAAAACCAACCTGCAAGCACAACCGTCATATTAACCGTCTGCTCGACAGCTCCTGATCAACCTCCTTCTCTCTTGATCAACCTTCTCTGTTGATCAAGCTTCTCCTCTACTCTCAGCACCCTCTCCTCTATCCCCACAAACTCCTTGACAAGCGCTTGCTCCACTCTCGAGCACTCAGAAGCTTCCCTCTTCTCCTCTATCCCCGCAACCTTCATCCTATTCCTCTCCTAGCTTGTGAGATCGAACACTCCCTCCATGTTAGCTGCCCCGGTGCCATTTTCGCCCATCAACAGTTAACACGCGACCTTCAGATCCGATCAGGCGGTGAACAACGACAGTTAACCATGTAAGATCATCATTCAGCCGAGAACCTTGCTCCAAGTCCCAGTGAAGATCCTCTCTTGGAGGCCTTCGAGCAATCGTGCCGTGAGAATGCTCGGCAATTCCAAGCAATCAACCAAATGCTCGCTATGATCACGCATCGACTAGACTCTCAACCAGCAATAGCTCGAGTTGCTTTAGCTGCTCCAATTAACCCAACGCCAACATTGGATCATCAGCAAGCTTGTCCTCCAGCTTGCCTGCCGGTCTATCCTCCTTACACAGCAACCTACCAGTAAGGTCCTGCAGCCCCCCTGCGACCTCAAGATGAAGAGTTTGCTGCTCGCCAAAACTTCTTCCGGGAAGCAACCCGGGGAAGCCCTGCTAGATTTCTCAATTTTCAGGGAAGTCATCCTTACCCTGCAGCTCCTGCATTTTCTCCTCCTGTAGTAACTTTTCCTTTTTATCCTCCTGCTTCTTTTGCAACTGCAGCTCATGCTCCCTTTTATCCTTATGATGTAGGAGATCAAGAAGAACCTTCACCATTCACAGAGAATGTTCGCCATGAGCCAACTCCAACAAACTTCAGAGAACCCTGGTTACCAATCTACACTGGAGAGATTGATCCAGTAAAGCACCTTCAAGCCTTTGAATCGGCTGTTGCTCTCAAGACCCTATCAGATGCAAATAAGTGCAAGCTCCTTGTGACTACTTTTGATGGGAAAGTGAGGGACTGGTTCTATGGCCTTCGTCCTCAATCCATCACTTCCTTTGCTGATATGCGAAGGGAGTTCTTGCTCAGGTTCTCTACCTCAACCAAGAGAAAGAGCGGTCCTGAAGCCCTCTTTGAGATCAAGCAGCGCAGCGATGAAACTTGGTCTCAGTTTGTTGATCGATTCCAAAGAGAGATTTTGGACATCGAGATTGCTGATCAAGAAATGCACCGAGTGGCTCTTATCCACGGTCTCCGTGAAGGGCCTCTCAAATTTGAAGCCAATGTCTGTGCTCTAAGAACATACCAAGAGTTGATTTCCTTAGCTAACTCGTACATCCGAGGCGAAAAAAGCAACCCAGGCTTTGTCTCCAAGCCCATATCAGAGAAAGATCCTTTTCACAAGTATCCTCCAAGGTCTCCTCACAATCATTTCCCATATCACTCGAGAAAGGAGAGAAGGTTTCAACGCCTTCGATACTCCTTCCCGAGTCGTGAATGTGCTCAAGATTCATTACTGCCACTAGCTCCGTCTTCACAAATAGCAGCAGTTCATCAACAGCAAGATAATGACTTGCATGAGTCTGATCTCGATGAGGCCGTACAATAAGTAATCCAAATCATGAAGGATAGGGCAAACTACAAGAAACCCTATCGACCAACCGATCAGAGGTCTAAAGACTCCGAACCATACTACGAGTTCCAAAAAGAGTCAGGCCACTTGACCGAGTACTGCCGAGCACTCCGCCAGCTTGTGCAAAGGATGCTCCGGCAGGGTAAGATGCATGACCTGTTTTCCAAAGAAGATCTCCCTGATCCAGCAACCTCAAAGGGCAAAGAAGTCGCAGATGTTCCTTGCTCCTTAAAAGGAGTGAACCTAGTCGAAGAGCCTCCTCTCCTCGTTGTCAACAAAACTGTCGAATGCTTTGATGCTGACAACGAGGGTGTGCTTGGAAGGCTATTCTAAGCCGGCAAAGGACTTCATAGTCCTCCAAATTCTCTCACAACTTTGACGGGTTTTCTCAACTCTTGCCCTTACTCTTTTCAGACACTTTCATTTCAAAACACTTCTAAGTGTTCATTACTGTTTTTCAACAAAGATTTTATCTGGGATCTTATACTGACACAGTTCCCTTCTTGTGATGCTTCCTTCTCTATTTTTTCTCTTTGCCAAAGAGATCACTACGCCAATGAGATATCGCCAAGTCCGAAATGCTCCCTCCGTAGTTTGTTCTCTAGCACGACCGCTTCGACCACATATGTCGGGAGTATACCCATATGTGCAGTGGGAGCCGTTCAATCTATGATGTTGGGCTTCCGACTTAGGATCCTAGCCGGCATCTAACACAGAGTGTGTGCTAGGGAGGCCCCATGTGTTAGCTCTGCTGTGCTTCGCAAAGGATACATTACAGCTACAGTGATCTTTGCTTGACAAGCAATGGCGATCAAGCGTAGCCTTGTCTCTTTGATCACCTCACAACTGTGATGGCCGAACACTCTCTGGTACTCTCGATCCGTGCCTTCGCGGGATCCCACAATTCCACTGATTAATCCACAGACAAGCAATAGGCCACTTGGCGCAACTAGTCTCATTGATCAGTGATGATTATACCCGAGGCAAGAGAGCAGTGCATCTAGCGATCCTTCTCAGGATTTTCCCCTTGCTTTTCTCCTTTGTGCCCTCCTAGAGGATGCGCAGCCAGCCCTCTTTGAGTAGGACTATACTTGGGATGACCTTTCTCAGGCAAACGATGCATAAGGCCCACGGGGAACACCTGTGGCAACATCCAGCCTTCTTTAGTCACTTCCGAGTATAGACCTCTTTTTTGTCAATTGTCTTCTTTCACAGGTGAACAGGTTAATCCGACCTAACAAGAGGAATTTCAGCATTCACTTTACTTATGCTCATCTTATATACATTGCTTGCTCAAAGATCCATCGAATGATGACTTACAAGCTCTCTACTTGTACAAGCTCTATTACTCTCATCTTTTATTCATTGCCTGCTTAAGCGCTATCAGATGAAGATTCACAGAGCTATTCATTACTCTTATCAAAATTTAATGGTATCAAGCATTGATCAAATAATCTTACTCTCCTCGATCATCAAGCCATGCTATTACAATCAGGTTAAGATTGACAGAATTCGTCAAGTTCCTTCCTTGCTAATCTGATCATGTCCATCTGGCCATATCAACAGTTAACGCTCGATTTATTGATCTAGAATTCATGATAAAGAGTTCATCAGACATTTCCCTTACTATTTGGTCATGTCCACCTTATCTCATCAATGGTTAACACTTGCAAGCCCTCTCCCAGGTACTTGCAAGCTTCTTTCATTTACATGTTTGCTTCTAACTCTTCTCTTTGCAGAGATTAGCAAACACTTGCAAGCCCTCTCCCAGGTACTTGCAAGCTTCTTTCATTTACATGTTTGCTTCTAACTCTTCTCTTTGCAGAGATTAGCAAACACTTACAAGCCTTCTCTCAGGTACTTGCAAGCTCCTTTCATATATACATGTTTGCTCCTAACTCTTTTCTTGCAGAGACTAGGAGACACTTGCAAGCCTTCTCTCAGGTACTTGCAAGCTCCTTTCATATATACATGTCTGCTCCTAACTCTTTTCTTGCAGAGACTAGCAGACACTTGCAAGCCTTCTCTCAGGTACTTGCAAGCTCTTTTCATATATATCATGTCTGCTCCTAACTCTTTTCTTGCAGAGACTAGCAGACACTTGCAAGCCTTCTCCCAGGTACTTGTAAGCTTCTTTCGTATATTGTGTGCTTCAAACTCTTCTCTTTGTAGAGATCAACAGACACCTGCAAGCCTCATCCAGGTACTTGCAGTTTAATTAATTATTCTATGTATGCTGCTCACTCTTTTCTTGGCAGTGGTTAGCAGACACCTGCAAGTCATATCCAGGTACTTGCAGCTTATTTTGTATACAATACCTGCTCCTAACTCTCTTCTTGCAGAGATCAGCATACCCTTGCAAGTTTCTTCATAAGTACTTGCAAGCTACTCACATATATCATGTTTGTTCCTAACTCTCATTTTGCAGATATCATCCGATACTTGCGAGTTTCTTCACAGGTACTTGCAAGTTACTTTCATATACTGTGCATACCTTTAACTCTTCTTTTACAGAAACAGCAAAGACGTGCAAGTCCCTTCCAGGTACTTGCAACTCATTTTTTCTTCTTGTATACCCCTCATCCTTCCTTTTTTGCAGAGGATAACAGGTGCTTGCAAGCCTCCATCAGGTACTTGGAAGTTACTATACTTTTGTGTTTTCCTCTCACTTTCATTTTGCAGAACTTAGTGGAAGACACATCATCTTCATTTTGCAAAAGCAAACTCAGGTACATACACGATGTACCACCCATACATGCCTACCCTAACTTTCCCCTTGCAGGAAAATAGACAGGCAGCACCAAACTCCTAAGGAGAGGCTTCAAGTTCTATCTCTCCTTGCCCCTTCTATTTCCTTTGGGGTGGATCACGATTTTCGTGGGTCTCCAACTTTTTAGAAGTTCTATTCGGAACTAAAAAAAGTGCGGGGATTATGTTAACCCCGAAATCGGCGATCCATCCCAAGGCAGCCAGGTCGCTCGTCGCGGCCTGCCCTGGGTTCCTCCTGGAGGTCGTGATGCCCGAGGGAGGGCAGACAGAATTCTCTATCCGCTCAGGCCGCGCGGCTTGGGCGGTCCCAGCTGTCTGACCCCCCAGGCCGCGCACCTTTCCTTGGTTGGCAGGGTCCGCGGACTGCTTCCGCAGTCCGCCTTTGTAGGCCGCCCCTTTTTCAGCTTAAACCGCAAGGTTGTCTCCGCAGGTTTCTCTCTGTCGGACTCAACTGCTGAAAGATATTGTACCTAAACACCTAGGGGGGGGGGTGAATAGGTGACTTGAATCATTTTAACTTTTTAGGCAGCAATCAGATAATATCACAGAATTCTATCTACTTTATCACAGCACACATTCAGCAATCACAGAATTTCACAGCACACAGTAGACACACAGTTTTTATAGTGGTTCCCCAAGGTTTGGGTACATCCACTTTCCCCCTTCGCCTATCTAACAGTGTACTAGATTCGGCCAAACTTCTCCACTATCTCAGAACCCCAAAACAGGTTCCTACAGCTCAGGCCCAAGGCCCTACAACTCAGCTTCTTCTCAAAGCTTACACTCAGCCACCAAGGCCTACACTCAGCCACCAAGGCCTACACTCAGCCACAACAGGCCTACACTCAGAGATTCAAATCTCCTACACTCAGGCACTCAAGCCCTACTCTCAGCCTTTATAATTACAGGCTTACAAACTCAGATCTCTAAGGATCCTACAAGATATAATGAATACAAAAATGTATACTCAACAACTCAGAGAATAGAGAGATGAGATGTGAGATTCTTGATGAGTTCTTGGAAGAACTCAGCTGAAATCAATCTGACTTGGCTTTCTTCAAAGCTTCTTGAATGTAGAACACAATAAGACTGATTCCTCTGCAGATGATCCTTGATCTCTGCTACTTAAGATTCAGAATAAATCTGAATCCTTCTTCTCAGCCTGGTTCCAATGGCTGACTTCTTGGATGGAGCTCTCTCTCTCCAACTACTTAGATCTTCACTTGATAGCTAGATATTCTCTGTATAACTTGATGTGTTGATCTTCTAATCACTCAATCTATCTTCTTCTGTAGAGAGTATAAGCCTATTTATAGGCCTTCTTCATAGTAACCGGCTGATCCGGTTCATAACTGATTTCTCACAACTCTGACAGGTGCAGAAGACCGGCTGGAATGGCAGCTGTCAAGTCATCCAGTCAGTTCTTGAAAATTCTGTAACTGTCTAAAAGTGTCGAGACTGTCTGTCTTTAAGTGTTGTAGATTTTATATCTCGACACTGCTTCTTCTTCATGTGTCGACACTGATAATGTGTGTCGACACAAGTACTTGTACTTCAGTATATTGCTGAATTCTTGTAAGTGCCGACACATCTCCTTGTGTCGACACATCTTTATGTGTTGAACTTGTATTAGTGTCGACACATCTTCTTGGTGTCGACACTTGCCTTCAGTGTTGATACTTGCTGTGTGTCGACACAGCTCCTTGTGTCGACACATTCTTCCTTGTGTTGAGACTCTGGCTGAGTGTCGACACTTTCCCTTAGTGTCGACACTTGTACTTAGAATATTTTGCAAATCTTTGCTAAGTGTCGACACAGCTCCTTGTGTCGACACTTTCTTCAAGTGTTGAGTCTTCAGCTGAGTGTCGACACATTCTTTCTTGTGTCGACACTTTCTTCAAGTGTTGACTCTTCTACTGTGTGTCGACACGTTGCTCTGGGTGTCGACACTTATACTTAGTCTCTGCTAACTTTTGCTGAGTGTCGACACAGCCTGCAAGTGTCGACACTTTCTGATGTAGACACAGTTTTTCTGGGTGTCGACACAACTGTTAAGTGTCAACACAGCTTCACTGCACTTTACTTCATTGAGTGTCGACACAGCTCCTTGTGTCGACACTTTCTGTCTGGTGTCGACTCTACATCCCTGGTGTCGATACAATGACTCCAAGTGTCGACACTGCTTGCCTGGGTATCGACACAAGTCTTCTTAAGTGTCGACACTTTCCCTCTGGGTGTCGACACATGAACTTAGAGACTTTTTCTTCTTTCCTGTAAATACTTAACCTGCAAGAGTAAACTCAAAACACATCAAATACATTTTGATGTATATCATTGAGTTGGGTGAGGCTTCTTCAAATCAGGTACATTTAAACCAATGTACCCAACAATCTCCCCCTATTTGGAGAAGTCATAACCCTTAGTCAATGATATACACCATACAGAATAAAATCAAGTATGATGTAAAACAGGATTATGTAATCAGGAAAGAACATCACATGTATTAAACAAACATGCATATACATAAAACATCTCAGAACAATTATGACATTGATTTAAAAACACATCATATTGTTCTCACAACTTTGTAATATTCATATTTCAAAAGTTTACAGAATGTTAATATCAAAAGATTACATAGTAAACTTAAGAAAATTTCTATGCTATTTTTGTTCAGCCTCCTTGATCACTATCCCTTTTCCAGCTTGTACTTTGGCTTGTATAGGAGCTTCAGCAGTTTCAGCATCAACAGGTTTCTTCCCTTTCAGCTCCTTCTTCTTAAGCTCCTCAGCTTTAATCTTTTGCCTTTCAAAATAATGATAAGACTTGGGAAAGTACTTGCTAGGCTCCTGAGCAGTAGGAGGTAGCTTTCCCATCTTGGCCTTTCTTCTATATTGGACTATTGCTTCTTGCCTTGACTCATGTTTCCTCCATTCCAATTCAGAAAACCATTTATTTCTGTCTTGAATGTTATCTTTAGCAGCTTTCCATGCAGTCAAAATAATAGTTCTAGAAGTGGGGCTCCACTGCTCAAAGTCTGGTCTTTGTTCAGCTTGTTCCCTGAACCTCTTCTTAAACAGTCTGGCTTCTTCTTCTTTCTGCATGGCTTCTTGCATAGCTTCAGATATAGGCTGAACCACTTTTTCTAGAATAACCTTCTGAGTACCATCAGGTGGACTATACATGGTCTGGATATCAGCATGTACCATTTCAAAATCTGATGGAGGATAGATAACTTGAGCTACTTCAGGTTGCTCACCTCCAAGATATGCAGGGTTAATTCCAGATTCAGCCACATTATCATCATCACAAAGAGGAGGATATCCAAGAGTAGCTCTGATAGAATTAGAAATCCATTTAGCATGATCAGAGCTGGCTTTGACTAACACTCTCTCCCCCTTTATGACTTCTCTAACCATGTGATCCCTCAGATCATCCTTTTGAAATCTGATTTGGGCATCCAAATAGTTGACTCCATCTTTAAAGTAAGGTTTTAACCTTTGGAGTTTGTCAGTTATGATCTTCTGAGAGTCTTGTATGGCAGTCTTAACAGCAGTGATTTCCTGTTGGAATGCTTTGTCAAATGTTTCTTTTGCTTTGGCACTTTCAGCAGACTGGGCAGAGGCTATATTCTTTATCTCTGTGACAATAGCATTGCGAGATTCTGTCAAATTATCATTCATTCTGATTTGGTTCTCTAGAACATACCCCTGCTTCAGTGCTATGTCATCTACTTGAGCCTTGATTTCTCTTGATGGGAAGCTAAATAGACTACTGCATTTCCTCCTTTGTGGAAGCAGTCAGTCATCTCCTTTTTATTAAGATTCATCTCAAATCTTATAGACTTTATTTCTTGGGCTAGATCAAATTGTAGAGACTTGTGCCCCTCATCCACATAAGTTTCAATTGCTTTTCTGTGCTCATCCAGCTTAATCTGCATTGCAACCATTAGAGCACTATAATCAACTGATGGGGCTGGTTGAGATATAGGTTGTGGAGCAATAGTTTGCAATGCCCTCTTATAAGTTTGGCTCCTTCTTTTGAAGACTTGAAACTTCTTTTTCTTAGCTCTTGTAGCTTCCTCATCTTCAGAAGTTGAGGTGCTTGCAATTTCTACCCTCTCTTTAGGTAGCTCCTCAACAGCTTGGGGCTTCTCAGGCTCTTGCCTTGCAGGTTCTTCAAGAATTGGCACTTGCTCCCCCTCAATTGGAGCATTCTCTCCTTCAGTAGCTGTACTTTCTTTTCCAAAGTCTTCTTGATCCAGATTTAAGAAAAGATCTTCCATGGTATACTCTTGTGGAGAATGAGCTGGAGAAATTCTTGGCTCATCAACAACTAGATCAGATACTTCTTGAACTACAACAGATGTGTCTTTCATTACAACATCTGGGACTTGACTATCAGTCTGTGGTTGCTGATAAACATCAGACAAATCAGTATCCTCTATAGGAAAAACTAAAGCATTAAGCTCAGTGATTACCTCAAGGATGATGTTTGTAGCTTGCTCACTCTCAAGAGGAGTGGGCTCTTCCACAACTAGTGGCTCCCCATGGATTTGATCCTGGTGTAAGGAGCTAGCTGGTGGTAGCTCCCCCTGCCTTTCAGCAACTACTTGTTGAGCTGGAGTCTTCTCAACAGTCCCTTCTTCATGCTCATCAGGTGTGAAGACCACTTGCTCTTCACTACCAGAGCTGCTAGTGGAAACCTGAGCCACTGGAGCAGTTTTCCTCTTCTTCTTTTGAGGTGATACTTTCTCAGGAATTATCTTCTCAGGGGTTGGCATCTCCTTAGACAACACCCTGTCCCATATAGAGAAGATCCTCATGTCCATTCTTCTCATGTGGTTGATTTTACTACCAGCAGCTTGATTCATAACTTCTGGTATAATACCAGCAAGGTATAGACTTAAGATTCTGCCCAAGTTGGGCTTCTTTAGGCTTTCCTTGATCTTCTCAAAGATCACTACAGACCAGTCAGTTTTCAGATTGAAGATTATCCTGGTCAAAATGCTGAACATATGGGCAGATACCCTATCATGCCCTCCAGGTTTGCTTAAAATCACTTTGCCAACAATTTCTGACATGAATTTCCCTTGGTTGTTCATGCCTTTTCTATTGAAAACAGATCCAATTTTCATTTTAGAATCTAGTGCACACCAAGTTAGAGCTTCTCTAGTCTTTGAAACAATAACTTCATCTTCTTCTTTAGTTCTTGGTAACTGTAGTATTTTCCTCAAACTTTTAGGTGACACCTTCACCTTTTCACCATGGACCCTGGACTTGATCTTGAATTCAGTGTCGTCTAGGGTTGCTCCATTAAGGAATTCCAGTACTTCCTTCTTCCAGATCTTTGTGGGTTCAGAAACAAGAAATTCCAACCCTGAGTCTGCAACTAGGGTTATCACGTTCTTGATCTCTGGATCTGTATCCTCAAATGCTTGTCGCACCAGTTCGTATCCTTCATTGACGTTCTCCTCGAGCTTTGGCGTCATTAGGGTTTGAAGAATTTGACTGGAGAGAAGAGAGGTGTCGACACACAAGTTTTGGTCTCGAAACTTTTGAAAGCGTGTCGACAAACTAAGGCAAAATCCTATTTATACCTTTCTAGGTTTGAAGATGAAAAGGCGGGCAGCTAACTTAAATTGTGTCGACACTGTCGATAAGTGTCGACACAGACTTATAATGTCTCGACACACTGTGTCGACACAAGTTTAGTCAACAGATTATATGTGTCGACACTTGTTTATGTGTCGACACCACTTAACTCGACACAGAGTCGAGTCTTTACTTAGATAATTCTGAGTAAACACTAAGTGTCGACACCACCTTGGATGTGTCGACACTGACTCTGTATGTGTCGACACTAATATTCTAAAGTGTCGACACCAACTTCCTAGATGTGTCGACACCTTTTCAATGAAGTGTCGACACCAACTTTCTGTGTCGACACAGATATCTCTATGTGTCGACACCTTTTGACTTAGCCATTTCTATAAACTTATTCTAAGTTTATCATACCTAGTTCAATTTTAAACCTATTGAACTTAGTTTCTTCTAAGGGCTTAGTATACATATCAGCTAATTGATTATCTGTTCTAACATATTCCAGTAAAATATCTTCTTTTTCTACATGCTCCCTAAGAAAATGATATTTTATTTCAATATGTTTAGTTCTACTATGGGAAACAGGATTATGTTCAATTGATATAACACTAGTAGAATCACAGAAAAGTGGAGTTCTACTTACCTGAAATCCATAGTCCTCAAGCTGATGTTGTATCCATAGAAGTTGAGCACAGCAACTTCCTGCAGCCACATATTCTGATTCTGCAGTGGAGATAGCCACACTTGTTTGCTTTTTGCTACTCCATGAAATCAGTCTTCCACCTAGGAATTGACAGGTTCCAGTTGTGCTTTTTCTGTCTTCTTTGCATCCTGCAAAGTCTGCATCTGAATAACCTGTTAGTTCAAAGTCCCCATTCCTAGGATACCAGAGGCCTAGATAAGGAGTGCCCTTTAGATATCTCAATATCCTTTTGACTGCTGTCAAATGAGACTCTTTAGGGCAGGCTTGATACCTTGCACAGACACATGTAGCATACATGATATCTGGTCTACTTGCAGTCAAATATAATAAGGAGCCAACTATCCCTCTATACAAAGACTCATCTACAGGTTTCCCTGCATCATCCTTGCTAAGAGACATACTTGACCCCATAGGAGTCTTCATGGTACTGGATGAATCCATACCATACTTCCTTATGAGTTCTAGGGTAAACTTGGACTGGCATATGGATAAACCATTCTCAGTCTGTCTTACTTGGAGACCCAAGAAGAACTTAAGCTCTCCCATACTACTCATCTCAAATTGTCATTGCATTAGTTTTGCAAACTTTTTGCAAAGACTACTTTCAGTAGACCCAAATATTATGTCATCTACATATATTTGGACTAGTATTACTTTGCCTCTGGATTCCCTAAGGAATAGAGTCTTGTCTATTTTCCCCCTTGTGAACTTATTCTCAATGAGGAAACTAGACAGGATTTCATACCAAGCCTTAGGGGCTTGCTTTAACCCATATAAAGCTTTCCTAAGTCTATATACATGATTAGGTAGAGTTGAATCAACAAAACCTGATGGCTGTTCCACGTAGACTTCCTCTTTAAGATTACCATTCAGAAATGCTGACTTAACATCCATTTGGTAAACTTTAAATCCATGAAAGGTTGCATAGGCCAGGAACATCCTTATGGCTTCCAGTTTGGCTACTAGAGCAAAGGTTTGATCAAAGTCAATACCTTCTTCCTACCTATATCCTTTTGCAACCAATCTTGCTTTGTTCTTAATGATGACTCCTTGTTCATCCATCTTGTTCCTATAGATCCACTTGGTTCCAATTATATTGTGGTCTTTAGGTTTAGGAACAACCTCCCAGACCTTGCACCTCTTGAACTGATTCAGCTCTTCTTGCATTGCCTCAATCCAAAGAGGGTCTTGGATGGCTTCTTCAAACTTCTTTGGTTCAACTTGGGATAGAAAACTGGAGTAGATTGCTGCATTCAGATTTCTGCTCCTTATTTGTACCCCTTGTCTTGGATCACCAATGATTTGTTCTACTGGATGATCTCTAAGATGCCTATTGGCTGGAGGCATCCTTACTTCAGGTTGAACTTCTTCAACTTCTTCATCTTGCTGTACTCCTTGTACTCCTTCTGCATTAGATACATGCAGTACTCCCCCTGGACAACAGCCACTATCTTCTACCTGCTGTCTTGCAGTAGGTTCTTCTTCTATAGTGAGCTTGTCCATCTTCTTTGTTATACCTGTGGGGCTGCAAGGACTACTAGACATCTCATTGTTAATAAGTCTAGTTTCATCAAATACTACATGTACAGACTCTTCTACAACTTGTACAGACAAGTTGTAGACTCTATAAGCCTTACTTTTGTTGTTGTACCCAACAAAAATTCCCTCTTGGGACTTGACAACAAACTTAGTCAAGTAAGACTTTCCATTGTTAAGTATAAAGCATTTACAACCAAAGATCCTGAAGTAGGATAGATTTGGTTTCCTGCCTTTCACAACCTCATAGGGGGTCTTGTTAAGGCTTTTAGTAATGGTAGCCCTATTAATAACATGGCATGCAGTATTAACTGCTTCACCCCAGAAATATTCTGGTAGTGATGTATCACTTAATAGGGTCCTACCAGCCTCAATCAAGGTTCTATTCTTCCACTCAGCAATGACATTTTGCTGAGGTGTTCTAGGTGAAGAAAACTCTTGAAATATCCCAAATTCTTCACATAGTTTTGTCATGCTATCAGACTGAAATTCAGTACCATTGTCACTTATAATCTTGACCACTGTACTGTCTAGTTCATTCTGAATTTGCTTGACAAAGCTATAGAAGACACTAGGTGTTTTAGATTTCTGTCTTAGAAAGAACACCCAGGAAAACCTTGAGTAGTCATCTACAACTACAAAGGTATAGACCTTCCTTCCTAGGCTGTGAACTGGCATTGGACCAAAGAGATCCATATGCAAGAGGTATAAACACCTCACAGCATCTTTGTTTTCAATGCTTCTAAAGGTGGATCTAGTCTGCTTGCCCTTTTGACAAGCTGAGCAAATACCATCTTTAATACACTTAACTTGAGGACCATTCCTCACTAACTCTTTGCTAAAGAGTTTACCAATTGTCTTGTAGTTAAGATGGGCTAGCCTCTTGTGCCATTTGACACAATGAGAGATTGTCTCATCAGCTACTAGACACACTGGAGAACCAATGTTCTCAACCATAATGTCTAAGCAGTAGACATTTCTTTTTCTATAGCCAGTCAAAATGATCTCTTGATCATTTGACCTCCTGATATGACAACCATTTTTGACAAATGAGATGTCATATCCTACATCACTCAATTGACTTATACTAATAAGGTTATGTTTCAAACCTTTAACATAGGCCACTTGAGTAATTGTAATATAGGAGTTAGATATGTTACCAAAACCCTTGATGATCTCTTTTTCAGATCCACCAAAGGTGACTTTTGGACCATCCTTTATAGGTGTGTAGTCCTTTAGTAAACCCCTTGTTCCAGTCATATGTCTGGAATATCCACTGTCCAAGTACCATATAGGGGCATGACCACTTGGACTCACCTGCAAAACAGATTAGTGAACCTTAGAACCCAAAGAATTCTTGGGTCCTTGGTACTGGTTAGTTTGCTTCCTAACAAAGCTACCTGCAGGTTTTCCAACAGGCAGTTTGCTGCTCACTTTGGCACTAGCATTGTGCCAACAGTCCATTACAAAGTGGCCAACCTTGCCACAGCACCAACACTCAAACTTATTGTACCTTTGCTTAGGCACAGTCTTAGCTGTTTTTTCTACAGCTGGCTTGTTGAGAGTTGGGGCTTTGCCCTTGGACTTGGACTTGGACTGAACAGTCCTTGCAGGTCTAGTAAATCCCAGTCCAGCTTTACCTTTGTGATGAACAACTTCATCAATTAAGGGTAGAACTGACTTAGGTTTAGAAAACCTAGCAACTAAGTCTTTCTCCTTCTGAAGATTAATCTCCAGACTCTTGATTTTATCATTCTTAAATGATATAGTCCCCATCTGAATCACAGTTATGTGCTTCAGTCTGGCTATCTCATTAAGCTTTTGATCAAACAACTTCTCAAAATCAGTTGCAGCAGCTTTGAGATTAGCAATTTCCTTTGCCTGACTTTTGGCTAGGGACTTGCTCTTCTTATAAGCTTGCAACAGAACTTTATATTCATCTATCAACTGATGAATATCCTCTTCAGACTCAGATGCACTCTCATCATTTGATGATGATGAATCTGATTCTGTACTGGCACAAGAAATTGAACTAAAAGAACAATGTTGTACCTTACTAGGTCCTGACTACTCCAGGATTTTGTCACTTTCTGTCAATGCCATTAGCCCTTGGCACTGACTGTCCTCTTGTTCATATATAGAATTCATAATCTGAATGAACTCTTCTTCTTCCTCAGCAAACAGCCCTATATATGCCTCAGCATCTGACTCAGTTTCTGATGAAGAAATTTCTGACAGGCTCTTGTCCTTTTTGGCAACAAAAGACTTTCCTTCTTGCCCTTGTATTGAGTCTTTTTCTTGTCATTAAACTCCTTTCTTTTCTCTGGACAGTCTGCAACAACATGTCCTTGTCTATTACAGCAATAGCATACTATTTTTGAAAGAGTTGCTTTGCTAGACTTAGTCATTTTCCTGTCTTTCTTTGAAGACTTTTTATTCTGATAATAGTCTTCTTTACCCTGTGAAGTAGAAGGCCTTGTCCTCCACTGTTTCTTCTTTAAGAACTTCTGGAAATGTCTTGTGAAGGCAGTAAAGTCCTCATCACTTTCACTGTTTTCAGACTTTCTACTTGCTGACTCATCTGACTCAGTTTCAGGTACTTTTGGTGGTGGAGTTGGTGACTTACTTCTGTACTTTCTGGGGGCTTCTGTTTTGAAGGCCACTGTCCTTTCCTTATGTTCACTTCTTGTTGATTTCTCCTCTTCTTTCCTCACCATTAACTGCATTTCATAGGACAGCAGTTTTCCAAACAGTGTTGGTGGAGGAATTTCTGCCAACTTTGCCATTTCCCTAATGACACAGATCTTGGTGTCCCAATCTTTTGTAAGGGACCTTAGAAACTTATCATTGAGTTCATAATTACTGAACTCTCTGCCATAAGACATGAGCTCATTCACAATCCTGTAGAACTTCTTATAGCATTCAGTTATGCTATCAGCTTTTCCTTGTCTAAAACTTTCATATTCTTCGTTTAGCAAGGATTTTCTGTCTTGCCTAACTTCTTCAGAACCCTCCATGTACACAATAAGAGTATCCCACATTTCTTTAGCTGTCTTACAGTGTATCAAATTCTGAAAAGTTGCATCATCTATGACACTCATTATTATGTTCTGAGCCCTCTTATCCATAGTGGCTAGAACAATTTCATCCTTTGTCATTTTAGAGAAATCCTTAGGTGTTCTCTGATTTGCATCTAAGACTGACACCTTCATGGGCACATATGACCCTTCTTTCACTGTGATATAAATCCTAGGGTCTGAGGCTTCCATAAAAAGTCTCACCCTTTCCTTCCAGATACCAAAGATCTCTTTTCTATATATGGGTAGCTTCATGGATCCCAATTCCTTGTGATTCTCAGTGGAACCCATGGTTCTTGATTTTCTTGATTCTGTAATTGACTTAGACTGAATCTGCCAACAGGATATACTCAGACAGTTATGTCCTCTTTTGAGTAACCTCGCTCTGATACCACTTGAAAGATATTGTACCTAAATACCTAGATGGGGGGGGGGGGTGAATAGGTGACTTGAATCTTTTTAACTTTTTAGGCAGCAATCAGATAATATCACATAATTCTATCTACTTTATCACAGCACACATTCATCAATCACAGAATTTCACAGCACACAGTAGACACACAATTTTTATAGTGGTTCCCCAAGGTTTGGGTACATCCACTTTCCCCCTTCGCCTATCTAGCAGTGTACTAGATTCGGCCAAACTTCTCCACTATCTCAGAACCCCAAAACAGGTTCCTACAGCTCAGGCCCAAGGCCCTACAACTCTGCTTCTTCTCAAAGCTTACACTCAGCCACCAAGGCCTACACTCAGCCACAACAAGCCTACACTCAGAGATTCAAATCTCCTACACTCAGGCACTCAAGCCCTACACTCAGCCTTTATAATTACAGGCTTATAAACTCAGATCCCTAAGGATCCTACAAGATATAATGAATACAAAAATGTATACTCAACAAATCAGAGAATAGATAGATGAGATGTGAGTTTCTTGATGAGTTCTTGGAAGAACTCAGCTGAAATCAATCTGACTTGGCTTTCTTCAAAGCTTCTTGAATGTAGAACACAATAAGACTGATTCCTCTGCAGTTGATCCTTGATCTCTGCTTCTTAAGATTCAGAATAAATCTGAATCCTTCTTCTCAGCCTGGTTCCAATGGCTGACTTCTTGGATGGAGCTCTCTCTCTCCAACTACTTAGATCTTCACTTGATAGCTAGATCTTCTTTGTATAACTTGATGTGTTGATCTTCTAATCACTCAATCTATCTTCTTCTGTAGACAGTATAAGCCTATTTATAGGCCTTCTTCATACTAACCGGCTGATCCGGTTCATAACTGATTTCTGACAACTCTGACAGGTGCAGAAGACCGGCTAGAATGACAGCTGTCAAGTCATCCAGTCAGTTCTTGAAAATTCTGTAACTGTCTAAAAGTGTCGAGACTGTCTGTCTTTAAGTGTTGTAGATTTTATATCTCGACACTGCTTCTTCTTCATGTGTCAACACTGATAATGTGTGTCGACACAAGTACTTGTACTTCAGTATATTGCTGAATTCTTATAAGTGTCGACACATCTCCTTGTGTCGACACATCTTTATGTGTTGAACTTGTATTAGTGTCGACACATCTTCTTGGTGTCGACACTTGCCTTCAGTGTTGATACTTGCTGTGTGTCGATACAGCTCCTTGTGTCGACACATTCTTCCTTGTGTTGAGACTCTGGCTGAGTGTCGACACTTTCCCTTAGTGTCGACACTTGTACTTAGAATATTTTGCAAATCTTTGCTAAGTGTCGACACAGCTACTTGTGTCGACACTTTCTTCAAGTGTTGAGTCTTCAGCTGAGTGTCGACACATTCTTTCTTGTGTCGACACTTTCTTCAAGTGTTGACTCTTCTGCTGTGTGTCGACACGTTTCTCTGGGTGTCGACACTTATACTTAGTCTCTGCTAACTTTTGCTGAGTGTCGACACAGCCTCCAAGTGTCGACACTTTCTGATGTAGACACAGTTTTTCTGGGTGTCGACACAACTATTAAGTGTCGACACAGCTTCATTGCACTTTACTTCATTGAGTGTCGACACAGCTCCTTGTGTCGACACTTTCTGTCTGGTGTCGACTCTACATCCCTGGTGTCGACACAATGACTCCAAGTGTCGACACTGCTTGCCTGGGTGTCGACACAAGTCTTCTTAAGTGTTGACACTTTCCCTCTGGGTGTCGACACATGGACTTAGAGACTTTTTCTTCTTTCCTGTAAATACTTAACATGCACAAGTAAACTCAAAACACATCAAATACATTTTGATGTATATCATTGAGTTGGGTGAGGCTTCTTCAAATCAGGTACATTTAAACCAATGTACCCAACTACTACCTATCCGCCCAGGCCGACAACAGGTCGCATATCCCTTCACCCAGCAACACGGGCAGCCGACTCCTCTACCCCGCCTACAGAGCACGGATTCCAGGTCCGGCTATCCGCCAAGACCAGCGACAACCTCCAAGTCCCTCGCGAGCTGGGCGGACTCGAAGCGCGAGCAAGACTTCCAGTCCGCCTTCAGTAGTGAATCCCAACAACCTCAACAGGTAGGCTCTCCATCTCCAACATAAGCGGACTTAGCCTTGCAGCATCCGCGGACTCGACGGACTTGGCGGACTCTCTATACAGTCCGCCCTTTCCTTAGCCAACACCAGCTTCTCGGCAGCAGTGGGGTCAACTCCTCCTCAGTCCGCAGGACTTTCACAGGCTCAACTAGTAGTGAAAGTTTCGCCCCTTAGTCCGTAGTCTTGGTGCGGACTCAGTCAGTAGTGGCAGCCTCCTTCCAGCCCGCCAGGCAGCAGATCCTCCAGAATATAGTGCCAGTCCGCATGACCTAGTACGGACTCGCCGGACCCTGCAGGCACCCTCTTGCTTGCACCCCCTTGCAGCTCGATCAGTTCAGCAGTGGCGGACTCTGTGGATTCTCCTCGCAGTCCGCCACATAGCTTGCAGCATCCGCCACCCCAGTAGTTGGCGGATAGTCCCAGCTCAGCAGTGACGGACTCCGCGAACCCGCATCGCAATCAGCCACTGAGTCTCCTATTTTGCCATCAGCAGCGCCGGCTTCAGTACCAAGCGCCAGTCCGCGCGGCCTATTGCGGACTCGGTGGACTCTGTCTCCTTCTCGCGCAAGTTACCGTCTCATCGGGGGTAACGTCACCACAAGCCGTTACCTCCTCGGGCCTATAAATATCCCCCCATGCCTCTCATGTAGGGGGGTCTGGTCATTGCCAAGGTGCTCACGCTCGAAGTCAGCCAGCTAGCCAGCCCTCCTGCGGACTCCTTTTCTCAGACCGCACCCGTCTCCGCGCCTTAGTCGCGTGGCCTGCCAGCCTCTGGCTCTCCAGTCCGCGCGGTCTCCCGTTTCCCTTAACCGCGCAGCCTGCCGGCTTCGCTCTTCAGTCCGCGCGGCCTCCTCTGGCATTCTTATTCCTTAGTCGCCAGCTTTCTTCTTGTACCCTTTATTGCTTTGTTGTAAAGGTGTATTGGCAAGCTTGTAACTCTCGCTATTAATAAAGGAAAGCCCATCGCAAGAGTGGTATTAAAGCCGTGGCGGGCAAAGTCTGCTGTTGCCGCTGCTAGCGGCCCCCTCTCTCTCCCTTCTTCCTAGCTCAGCTCAGCTCTCTCGACAACCAACCTGCAAGCACAACCGTCATATTAACCGTCTGCTCGACAGCTCCTCATCAACCTCCTCCTCTCTTGATCAACCTTCTCTGTTGATCAAGCTTCTCCTCTGCTCTCAGCACCCTCTCCTCTATCCCCGCAAACTCCTCGACAAGTGCTTGCTCCACTCTCGAGCACTCAGAAGCTTCCCTCTTCTCCTCTATCCCCGCAACCTTCATCCTATTCCTCTCCTAGCTTGTGAGTTCGAACACTCCCTCCGTGTTAGCTGCCCCAGTGTCGTTTTCACGCATCAACACAGATGATGACACTCAACAAAGGTCCTAGCCATAAACGAGTGAGTAGCACCAGAATCAAAAAGAACGCGTGCCCAAAGGCTCTTTACCTTAAACCTTCCTATAAAATCGCATAAGCTACTAAGAGGACGAACATTGAACCTATAACTATGAATTAAAAGCTAAAACTAGATTAGGATCTAACCTTAAATAACCTGAGTAGACGTCTAGGCTTCCTCAAGAGACACCATGTTCAGCTTTCCATTTCCCTTGTCCAAATGTTGTGGAGGTGGAAAAGCCTGAAGTGGAACTGATTGCAACAAGGGCTGAGCCTGCAGGCACTTTGACTTGAAATGTCCTTTCTGTCCGCATAGAAAGCAGCCCATTTCCTTACCCCAATAGTGGACAACATCGTGCCCCTTCATTTGCACGAAGTACAAACTACATCTCCCTTAGGAGCACCCTGAATCGCATGAACATGCTCCTTCTTCTGAGCTCTTTTTCTCTTGAAACATTTCTCAAACGGGTGGCCTGGTCAGCCACAAAACTGCAAACTTCCTTGCTTCTCTTCCTCAAAGCAGAACTAGATTCCTTAGAACTCTTACCTTCATCGGACTTCCTCTTGTACTTCCTCAGTATCATACCACGATCCTTAGCGTATCCAATAGTCTCAACTTTTAGAGCAACTTCTACTATCCTCGCATTTGTCTTGGACTGGTAAGTGTTGACAAACTGCTGAATGTCATTTTGGAAGCCACCCAAGAAACCTTTGACTCTACACTCCTCAGCAGCTATCAACTCTGAAGCAGACCTATTCAATTTGTTGATCTCGCTCTCGTACTCAACCATTGCATGGGTTTGCTCACCAAGCTGCCGTCCTAAGGTGGCAGCCAACAATGCCTGCAACTGTGCTTGCATTGCCATGATCTGACCTGCCAGGGTATCCATGCATTGGCGTAGTTCTACAATCACTACATCGCTCTGCACATCTGATGACTCTCCCACAAACCGGGAGTCAACCCTGTCGCATCTCACTCAGACGACATTCTAAAAGAACATTCAAACAACTAGTCAAAACCTAGCCCAACCGCTAGAACCAAACAACCCAGTCCAGGCAAAATATGCTTAAGTATTTACTAAAGCTGCTAACTTGCTATGAGATTTTATAAATGATGAAATGCTTAAACCTAGGATGATATACCATCATCCTATTAACTTATGTGGATAGATCATGAATGCATGAATTCTTATTCTTTTTGACCTAAAAACCATGTGTGTATATGTGTCATCATGTAAATCTTTAGCTTGACACGCATGTAGATGCAATGTTATATCATGCATGTTGTGCTATGCAATTTAAAAATGTCTTAATACATGTTATGAGCGGCGTACAAATGAAATGCTATGCATCTAATACTACATAACATCACATGTAATGAAAAAAAAGAAAACGTGTTAATGGGCACCCATGTGATGATGGTTATGTATCTCATACTACATAACCGTCACATGTTGCCACATATGGTGGATCCATATACAAACACATATTATGCATATCATACTACAAAATATGCCCCGTATACTTCTTATCATGCTATGAGTGTAGTGTTCATGCTTCGTCCGAGACGTACTGATGACACATCGGTGTGTGTATGAAATGAAACTAGACAACTAACACTAATTAGAGATGGTTGCTCGACCAATTGTCTAACAACCTCCCTCTGATACCAACTTTCACAACCCGCATTTTTCTCAACATGTAAGTTATATCAGAATAAGAGAAAAAACGCATCGTGATGCCACGCCGTGTTGGGGATAACTGCAGGCGCTCAAAAAAGACTCCAAACTCTATAATTTATATGAAATCCATAAGTTATTAAGTAAAAACCAGTTTAAGTTTAGATGGTCGTATCTCTCACCATAGTGGATTAACTAGTCAACAAGTAAAATATATAGTTATACATGCGGAAATACTTTGATTATGTTTATTTAACAACCTACATGACTATAAACATCCCCGAAGGACTACTCATGTTATGCATGACTCTAAATTTACTATAAGTATAGAAATAGTCTTTACGTTAGCTAGAAGATAGTACCTTAATTTTGAAAGGATGTCATGTATATGATACTAGTAGTAATGCTTTTATAAGTTAAAATATCTAACATGCAACCTAGCATAAAACATTCCCAGAGAAGAAGTAAAAAAACTATAAATAGGCAAACTAGCAGCTTAGCCAAGTAATTAGAATTCCAAAAGAAACCACCAGTGGGCGTCAACAATCTGACACGAATCCACTGGAGAGCATATATGTCTGTACTAACAAGAAAACAATAAAACTACCTCACAACAGTGAGGAAAACCTCTGCAACACAGCAGTCCACTAGCAACACCAACCTAGCCGCTCAACCGACTACTGTCCCGAACCTAAGACATTCAAAGAAAGAACACCTCAGCAAGAAATTACAAATGGAAAAAGGAGAGATTAGACAATAATCAAGTAAAAGTATAAGGGGTGATCGAACCCTACTATAAGGAAAAGCTGACAAACTCAGCTGAATAAGAAGTAAAATAGCTATCAAAACTAACTTACCGACTCCAAGAGTAGGAAATTTGCACCAAGTGTGATAAAAATCTATGATTTAAGAAACATGAATATAAGTAAGTCTAGGTATCAGAAAAATAGTCTACCCATGACTTTGTAAGCAAATACGCCGGGTAAAAAGACTGGCACTTACAGTGGTGGGAACCTGCCCAACACACCTGCAGTCACAACCCTTTAAATAAAACCACCAGGGAAAAACCGGCAACTGCAGTGGTGGGAACCTGCCCAACACACCTGCAGTCACAATCCTTTAAACAAAATCATCGGGGAAAAACCGACACCTGTAGTGGTGGGAACCTGCCCAACACACATGCAATCACAAACCTTTAAACAAAACCACCGGGGAAAAACCGACACATACAGTGGTGGGAACCTACCCAACACACCTGCAGTCACAAACCTCAAGCAAAATTATCGGTGTCAAAATTCATAACCAACCATGGCAACACAAAAACCACCTGACAACTGTTAAAAACCCACAACCCAAAACAAGGGTTTATTTCAAAGGAAATGAAGAAGAAAGCCCAAGGAATCTCCCTAAGGCCCATACAAAATGAATCAGCCCAGACTCAGTGAAATAATTCTAAGTCCACGGAAAAGCGTCGAGTACACTCGATGTCGCGTCGAGTGCAGTCAACGCACTCGACGCCATCCAGCTAAACTCAGCAAAAAACCAAACCACTCAAGACCGCTTTGAGTCCATGCAATGCTGTTGATGCTTTTTTACTTGTACTCAGAATTACTACGTGGCGAGGCTTCACTCAACGCCGCATTGAGTGAATAACACTCACTCAACGCTTTCTTACTTAGACAATAAATTAAGCGATGGTGTTGAGTGTCTTTAATACACTCAAAGCCGCGTTAAGTGAAGTCAGCTCACTCAACGCTTTTACACTTAGCCAGATAGACACTTAGCATCGCGTTGAGTGCATTCAACACACTCAATGCCGCGTTGAGTGAAGTCAACTCACTCAACGCTTTTACACAGCCACTCAGACACTTAGCATGACGTTGAGTGCATTCAACACACTCAACGCCGCGTTGAGTGAAGCTAGCTCACTCAACGCTTTTGAACTTAGGCTAAAAACTGGCTTTCAGTGTTAAGGTTACACTCAACGCCTAAACCTACTCGACAAAATTGCCTAAGTATAAGCCTCACATTCGACAAATTAACCTACTGTCATCAAGGATTAATTTCTAACTTAGCCTAATCAGCCATATAAGACACATTTGACTTAAGCAAAATATTAAATTGGATAAGATTTCCCTAACCAGACTAATCTCACATTCAACTAAATTTTCTCAACTATCTTCTACTGTTCAATAGGTTGTGGTGGCCATACTCTACCCAAATCCTCATTTTTGTATAGGAAAGGATCCAGACTTCTACTTCCCCTAATTCACACCAATCATAGATTATTTTATCTAGAAGGAGGGGGCACGAGGGACAATGGTTAACAGTAAAAAGACAAAAATCAAATTTCCTTCCTCTTCTTCTTCCCGACTATGATGACGATCTCGACCATGACTAATACTCAAATCATAAATATTTTGACAGATCTAGGACTATATTAACAGTCAGTCCGACCCTCGATGAATTTGCATAGACTAACAATTGTTAAGACGGATGGCCCTTGACCGAAAATTATATGGACAAACCCTATGCAAATCTCAATTTCTGTACAGGGAGACAATCAAAATAAAAGGAATAGAGAACAAGCAAGGGGAAAACCACCACTTGCCTTAAACCTTGCTGAACTTGGCAATATCAGCACTCCTCCTCACGGATCTGGCCGAAAACCACCTAAGCAACAGTTCCTGAAACTTTTCAGGATGAAAGAGCATCAAAACGAAATCCATAACACCCAAAATTTTACGAAACGGGAAATACCTGTCATAGAAACGTAGATCTAGGTGAGACCTTTCCGGATCTACTCTCCAAAGATGATTTCATGCACCAACACTCCGGAAATCAGTGGCCGAAAGCTTAGAAGAGACCGCCGCTCTCGCTCTTCCCGTAACAGCTGACGGTTTCAAGAAGAAGACGATGAATATGGTTTGTCTATTCACAAGGCTATTTATTCTTAGAAATATAAGTATTATAATAATAGTTTATTATTAAATAATGGTTCAAACGACCCAAAATTTGTGCCAACACGAATTTCTACGAAAATCACAACGTAGCTAAATACTGACGCTACGAACCCAACAACGCAGTCAAAATTAAGATTCGACGAACCAAACTCGGGCAAATACCTCCCGAAGCCAAAACACAAGCATTCCCAAAGAGGCTTCATCGAGTCACCAAAACAGACCCGACTCGCTAAGGAATCTTGCAAACAGGCTAAACCCAGCCACACACAAAGAAACCTAAGAGCTAAAGTCACGCTCTAACAACGACATATGCCGAATACGCATCAACATAACGCCATGACTTCATAAACACGCCAGATAATAAATTAAACCAAATATCAAAAAATCGGGGGCATTACAGGTGCAGCTCGTAACTTAGCTCCAGAGCGAGAACAACGTCCACGGAGGACGCCTGCCCTGCCAGATAGCTGAAAGCTTGATAGCGGGTGCAGCTCGGGACTTAGCTCCTTAGTGAGAACAACATACACTGAGGACACCTGCCCTGCCAGTTAATTGAAAGCATGACACCGGGTGTAGCTCGGGACTTAGCTATAGAGCAAGAACAATGTCCATCGAGGACCCCTGCCCTACCAGCTAGGTGAAAGCTTGACAGCGGGTGCAGCTTGGGACTTAGCTCCAAAGTAAGAACAACGTCCATCGAGGACCCCTGCCCTGTCATCTTGGTGAAGCCTGATAGCGGGTGTAGCTCGGGACTTAGCTCTAGAGCAAGAACAATGTCCACAGAGGACCTCTGCCCTGCCAGCTAGGTGAAAGCCTGACCGTGGGTACAGCTCGGGACTTAGCTCCAGAGCAATCACCGGGTACTACCACCAGCCCAATCAGCTAGGTGAGAGCTTGACGGCGGGTGTTGAACATCAACCAAACTTTCCCTTAGCCAACCACCGGGCGCTACCACCAACCAAATCTGCTAGGTGAGAGCCTGACGGTGGGTGTTGAGCATCAATAGGACTTTCCCTTGGCCAACCTTCGGGCGCTACCACCGACCCAATCAGAAAGGTGAGAGCCTGACGACGGGTGTTGAGCATCGACCAGACTTTCCCTTGGCCACCCACTGGTCGCTACCATAGGCCCAATCAACTAAGTGAGAGCCTGACAACAGGTGTTGAGCATCAACCAGACTTTTTATTCAACCAAGTCTCATGTAGTTCCTGCCAAGAAAATGAATCATTAACAAATAATAAGATCGTGAAAAACGCTATCTCATTACTTTCATGGGTAGAATTGCTTTAGGTCATCGCCGCTCTAGGCATGACTGAGGGGTTCCCCCTCTACATCTTGGAGGTGATATCCTCCTGACTTCAACGCCTCTCGGATTACATAGGGACCTTCCTAGTTGGGATTTAGCTTGCTGACAGATGCCGACCTCCCGACCACATCAAACTTCTTCAGTACTAAGTCCCCTTTTACAAATTTCTTGATTCTGATATGTTTGTCAAAATACTTGGCCATTCACCGCTTGACCTCCTCTTGCCGGATAGCTGACAAGTCGTGCAGCTCCTCCACCATATAAAGGGAGAGCCGAAGATCATCCTCATTCTCGGCCCTCCACTCTTCTCCACCTTCTTCTGCCTCAACCACCTGAGGTGTCCGGTCCTCGAATTCTATGGGGAGTATTGCTTCGCATCCATGAGAGAGTTTGAAAGGGGTCTCCCCTATGCATATGTTTGGGGTGGTCCTCAGGGCCCAGTGGACTGAAGTAAGTTGTTCTACCCAGCTCCCCTTTAAGTTCTCCACCTTCTTCTTTAGGAGGTTCACGATGATCTTGTTTGTCGCCTCCACCTGACCGTTGCACCAGGGATGATGGACCGACGTGAACCTAAGATCAATCCCAAGTTGCCCGTAGAAACTGATGAACTCGGCGCTGCCAAACTTTGGCCCATTATCCATGACAATGGCCTGGGGCAGTCCATGCCGACAGATGATCTCTTCCCAAACAAAGTCCCTGATCACCTGGGAGGTCACTTTGGCCAACGCTCTTACCTCCAAACACTTAGAAAAAAAATCGATCATGACTAATAAGAATCTCCTTTGCCCACTAGCCTGAGGGAAGGGTCCTACCAGGTCTGTACAACATTGGGCTCGCGGGAGGAGGCTCAAGCAGCGAATAGGAGAAGCTAGCGAGAGAACTGGATAGGCGAGTGGTACCATGTTGTCCACTTGCAGGAGGCAAGACGAGGGTTCTATGCAGTAGGCGAGACGCCCTTTGGGTGCGCGAGTGGGACCTTGAGGGCGCGATGGCTCCCATAATGTGGGAGGCCCGCGAGACGGGCAGGAGGGCTCATCTCGCCGTTGGTTGTTTCATCACTCGCCATAGAGAAAGAAGGATGTTTTTACCATCCTACCCCCAAGGGGGATTTTACTCTTCTGAAAGTTAGGGTTAGATCTGATTTACTCTAGAGGGGGGGGGGGGGGGGTGGGTGAATAGAGTATCTTGAAACTTTAAAGCCTTTTTGCTGTAAATAAAAAACAATTCTAAGATAAAGTGATCTACCACAGACACAACAAATATAAACTAATATCACAGACACAACAACCTAACTAGCACAACCACAACAAGAACAAAAGAAAAAATGGCAACCAGACAACACAAGAATTTTATAGTAGTTCCCCAACCTTGGAACATCCACTCTTCTACCACCCTAGTAGGAATCCACTCAGGTTTTTGATCAGGTGACTGCCACCAATGAGCTTTTGATCAAGTGCTCAAAAACCAATCCCAAGTCTTTTGGTTAGGTGACTTGCAACCAGGAATAACTTTTGAAGAGATGTTGTATTATCTTTCTCAAATACGACTGAGAAGGCTTAAGTGGATCTTTGATGTTAACAAAGCTCCCCCTGAGATATTGATTTGTTCAAGAAGGTTGGAGCTTTGCTTCAGGGTGAGTAGGTATTCAATCTTTTGCCTTGACCAGAGGTGCTCCAGGAACTTCTTGACTGATAAAGTTTTATTGTCCTTGAAGAATCCTGGAAAGAAGAAGGAAGAAGACTCTTGATTTTTGAATGGATGTTCTTCTTCTTCTTCTGTATCTTGTGTTCTTTCTCTAGTCTGCGCTTGTTCTTTTCTCAGTTACTGTATGATTTCTTTCTATGTCGTGCTCTGCTAGCTCTATTCAGTATATTCTCTGTATTCTATATAGAGAAGGAAGAAGAAAAATCCTTTTATATTTTTTGTGAAATCTTCCTTCTGAATTTTTGAATTCCTTCCAGCATTGATTGCTGACGGCCTTGAGAATGTATGCATTTATTGATTTCCCCAACTGTCCTATTGAAAAACGGCAAGTAATAATTCTGATGAAGACCATAATCAATGCTGTGTCTAACAGTAATATTCAGGGAATATTAAGCATTGATTACTCAGGAATTATTGCAATAAAATAAGGGACAGAGGGAGGAAAAGTCCATGTCTAAAACAGCACATAAATCGTCGAGTGAAGAACAGAATTCGTCGACCTGGGTCCTGAGTTCGTCGAGCTGAGAAGTTATGTTCGTAGACCAGATAATTGTTGTTCGTCGACCTGAGATCCAAGATCATCGACCTAAGAACAGATAACTGCTTTCTCTAGAACCTTGCCAATTTTGTGCATCAAGATCATCGAGCTGAGATTCTAACTTCGTCAACTGGAGTTCACTGAAAATGTTTCTTGGACTTGAGAATGTAGAAGTAAAGTGTCCAGAAATCGTCGACCTGAGAATTAAGTTCGTCGACCTGAGAACTGCTAACAGCTACTTGATACAACTTGTCAAGAATGTGGTCCAAGTTCGTCAAGCTGAGAACATGAATTCATCGACTGGAGTATGATTCTGGTCTTAGAATATTTGAAGTAGAGTATCCATAAATCGTCGACCTGAGTTCCAAGATCGTCGAGCTCAGCTCAGATAAGTTTCTCTGAGTTCATCGAGCTGAGGACGACTTTTGTCGAGCTGAGTTCGACGAACGTTGAACTCATTTCATGAGTCTTCGAAATTTCTCTAATTATTGAGTCTTCTGCAGTCTGTTGATGGCTGGTCCATGCAATGTTGACTCTAAGGACATGACCTAGACTCTAGGACACAAACGTGACCCTGGCTATACAGGTTGGGTCAAACATCCTAGTTTATTGAACCTAGCCCAAATCCAACTAGGGATCCAACAATCTCCCCCTATTTGGGTGAGGTATCTAAATACAGACTCAAACAATCACAAAGCAAGAGAAAATATATCTGACAGGAAATTTTAAAACATGCAGCAGATATATATGTATAGAGAGCTTTATATCAAGAATATAAACAGATAATTTTTAAAATAATCAAAGAGACTAAACATTTTAAAGTTTATATATTATTCTAGGGCTCCTTTGGCTTAACCTCCTTAGCTTTGTCACCAGGCTGTGTGAATTTGATTTCCATGTTTAGGTTTGCTGCTTGAGTTTTTGGCTCTGTTTGGGACAGCTCTGGCGGATTGAAAAGCTACTGTCCGGATAGAGCTGTTTTAAAATAGATCTCTGGGGAGCAGTTTTGAAAAGCTGTAGAGTGTTTGGGTGTTCTGTGTAGAAGTGCGCTCGGAATCGCCGGAGGAAGGACGTCGGGGGCTCGGAATTGCCGGAGGAAGGCCGTCCGGGGCTCGGAATCGTCGGAGGAAGGCCGTCCGACCTCTAAGCATGTTCCAACTGAGATTTCCAAAACCTGTGAGAGAGAAAGCTATTTTGCAGGAGCAGAAGCTGGAGGGGAGGAGATTTCTGAAAAGCTGCAAAACAGCTCCAGATTTTTGAAAAGCTCTTCACAGGGAGCTGTCCCAAACACATATAAAACAGCTCTGGAGGCTGGAATAGAGATTTTCCAGCCGCCAGAGCTGCGCCAAACAGACCCTTTGTCATTGTCATATCAGCAGCTCCAATGATATTAAGGGAGGTAGCCCTTGGCACTACACCTTCTGGAAGCAGTTTCATGTAGTCATCAACATTAAAAAATTTGTTAGTTTTAGCAAACCTGTTGAGTTCTTACTTCCTGTATTTGGACATGGTAGTGTATTTAGAAGGATCCTTTCCTTCAGCTTTTGCTTTATTGATCATGGATAGGCCAACCAATTCCTAGAATCTGGCCATCCTTGCAGTGGTAGCTATTTCTGGATCTTCAAAAGGTACAGGAGGGGAAGCATGTCTCTTTGGGCTTTCAACTTTCTGATGTTTAGTGATTTGTTGCTGTTGTTGTTAATGATGCTGTTTGCCTGATGAATAATGCCTCTGCTAGCTGCTTCCTAAAGAGGAGGAGGACCTACCCTGGTGTCTCTAATATGTTTGATATTGGGTAGTCCTCTGAGATGAAGTGCTTGAAGCACCAGCAGCAGGTGGAGGAGGAAGAGGAGGGTCTTTCTTGAATATTTGAGGAGGAGGTGAGTATCTCCTGCTTTTCTTTCTCTCTTTCTGTTGGTTCTTGGACAGCTACATCCATGCTAGCATGCCCTTGTATGGTGTGATTTTCTGAAGTATATAATAGGGAGTATCATTTGTTGGATTGGGTTTTGGAGCAAGAGGTGGAGGAGCTTTTCTCTTCTTGGAGACTTTCTTCTTAGGCTCATCATCAGAATCCTCTTCATCATCCTCATCATCAGAGGAGTCTTGAGGAGTATCATATAGTGCATTAATCTCTTTTAGAGCCTCTACAGATATCAATGGTGTTTCTACCTGGGAAGGGGCTGGAAGAGGAGCTGGATCAAGAGAGCTATACACAACGATGCTTTCAGCAACTATTTTATTCTCTTCTTCTATGTCATCCATGATCAATTCATCAAGATCAGGCATTGAGGAGTCATCCATAACAAAAGTTGGAGCAGAAATGTCTCAGGGAGGGGATGCAACAATGAGGGAATCAGATTTTGGTGGAGATGGAATGGCTGGAGCTTCTGGAATAGCAAAACTAGCCTTTAGTTGCTTGGCAACCTTGGGGCTTATGGGGGAGGTGTAGGGGACTATAGCCAAAGATGGCTTTATGCCGTGCTCTGGTAGAAAGTTCAAATGATCTGTATCAAAAATGCTAAACAAATTCAAAAGATCAACTATGAGATTTATAATATAATTACCAACAGTGTCTATCTCAGCCAAAATAGGCTCATCCATATCAATATCTGATTCTATTAAATCTATTATGTCAGAAGGATCTGCTACATCTTCTAAAGAGTTAGTCATGAAAGAATCAAGTTCTGCCGCTGATGTTGCTTCTGCTTCTGCTGCTGCTTTTTCGGATGTTGCTGCTACTATTTTTGCTGCTACATTTACTGGAAATTCTTCATCATGAAACATCTCCCCCTGAAAGGCTGCAGAAGGTCCTAGAGCCAGTCCCCAAGAAGAAGGGACAGGGGATAGAGCAGCAACTATGGCAGAAAGAGTTTGGATGGAAGCAGTGAGAGGAGCTAGAGTATTAGTTAGAAGATTTTGAAGAGTGGGAGAGATAAAGCAAGCAAATCCTTAGGAATATCAGAGAAATTTAAATAAAGGGATTCTGGAGCAATGGAGGAGTAGGGATTGTGGTGACCATAATTAGAACAAATAGAAAATGCACTAGACATATCTTGGTGTGTGTGGTCAGGTGCAGAAGATGAAATTTCAATTGTGGGGATGGATTCTTGATGTGGGGATGATGGGGGAATCACTAGATTGAATGTGTGGGAGGAGATAAAGGTGTCAGGATCTGTGGTAGTTAAATGAGGTGGAAGAGGGGATTGATGTGGGGATGGTTATGGTGATTTGGAAGGAGAGTGTTGTATGGATTCCTGAATGGGGGAAGATGGGATTTCAGTTTATTGGATTGCAGTGAGGTTTAGTTGAGGAGAGGACGGAGGTGGAGAATGTGCAGGAGATGGAACTGGTGTAGAAATGTGAAGTGGTTGTTGTTGTTGATGTTGAGGAGAAGAAGGAATGTTGGAGGTGGAGGGGGTCTCTTTTGGGGTTAGAGGAGCGGCTGTAACAGCCCTAGTGCTTTCAAGAGGCCTGGAGGAGGAAGAAGCCTTGGTTGGCTTGGTGATGTTCCTCTCCCACCTGCCAAAGAGGGCACATGTGACCCTCTTAGAAGCATTTATGAATATGGTCGGGGTGATCAGGGATTCAACAGCCTTTTCCTTAAGGAAGATTCCTAGAATCCTTCCAAAGCAAACCTCCTTTTTAGTGTTCTTTTTCTTTATCAGTTTAAACATAATCTGAGCCCAATTCACTGGCTTCTTATTCACTACTACACACATCACCAGAAATTGATGCCTGGTGATGTAATCATGGGCAGTGCTTACCCAGCAGCACTTTCCCCACAATATCTGCTAGAAATTTTTACTCAGCAGATAGGTGTTTCTTCAGAGTTTGTTGGGGGTTTCTCCAGAATAACCCATCTTATTTAACATCCCATTAAATTCATCACTATCAATTTCTAATTCCTCATCACCATTTACTAATCCAAAAATCTCAGTCAGGACGGCGGGGGTAAGAGAGACGACATTACCCGATATTGTGCCGGTCATGGTGTTCTCATCTGTTGTGGAGGAAGTATATACCCACTCTCTAATTTCTGTACTGGCGAGCATGATCTTGGTGGTCATCAAATTTTTCTACTACTGTTCTTCAAGCAGTTTTAGAATATCCAGGAAGATTGGGTCGGAGTGTTGAAACGACTCAAAATCCACATCAAATCCAGTATCAAATTTCATTGCCGTAAGACTTCCCGCTGGAATCGCCATGATGCACCTGCAAAAGAGAAACAGAGATCAAGTGCTATGGAACTGAAAGCACGAGACGAAGGTCGAAGAAAAACCTAGATATATGGATTTTCAGAATATGAATCGACAAACTCCGTTCCATGAAAAATAAAAGAATTCTTCAATTTGAAGTCAACGAAATAATTTGTAGTTAAATAATTCGTCGAGCTCAGTCTGAAGATTTGAAAACATTTCGTCGAGCTCCTTTTGACGAAAGTTTTCTGAAGCAGATTCATTAATCTTCGTTCGACGAAAATAACTTCACTCATAGAGAGTTCGTCGATCTCCATTCGATAAATATCTCTAGAACTTTTCTCAGTTCGTCAAACTCCGTTCGACGATCTTTGAAAAATTCGTTGACTGCATACATAAATCAAACTAAAGCTTCTCCATTGATCATTCCAAGCTGATTTATAAAGAACAAGTGATTTCTTTCATCCAAGGGTTTGGTGAATATATCTGCACTTTGTAAGTTAGTGTAGATATAGACAAGTTTAATTTTATTTTTGTCTACACACTCTCTAATGAAATGATGCCTAATGTCTATATGCTTAGTCCTACTGTAATGGACTGGATTTTGTGCTATGGATATAACACTTGTGTTATCACATAATAGAGTTGAATTATTTAAGTTGAAACAATTGTACAGGAGTTGATTCTGAATCCATAACATCTGTAAACAACAACTACTAGCTGCAATGTATTCTGCTTCAGCAGTTGATGTGGACACAGATGATTATTTCTTGCAGAACCAAGACACTAATCTCATACCTAGGAACTGGAAAGTTCCTGAGGTACTTTTCCTATCTACCTTGCATCCAACAAAGTCAGCATCTGAATATCCAGTTAACTCAAATTCTGACTCAGTAGGATACCAGAGTCCTAGAGTAGGATAACTCTTTATATATCTCAAAATTCTTTTTAGAAAAATTAGATGAGATTCTTTAGGGTTCACTTAGAACCTAGCACAAAGACATGTGGCAGATATTATGTCAGGTCTACTTGCTGTAAGGTATAGTAGGGACCCAACAATGCCCTTATATAATTTCTGATTAACAGGTTTCCCATGTTCATCAGTGTCCATTACAACATTAGTGGCCATAAGTGTTTTCTTTGCTGAGGTATCAGCCATCCCAAACTTTTTAATAAGCTCTTTAGTATATTTAGCTTGGGAGATGAAGATGCCATCAGACAGCTGCTTCACTTGGAGATCAAGGAAGTAGGAGAGCTCACCCATGCTACTAATTTCAAATTTAGAATGCATGAGGTCAGAGAACCTCTTACATAGTTTGGAATCAGTAGACCCAAATATAATGTCATCTACATATATTCGTACTAACAAAGTTTGATCCTTATGGTCCCTAGTGAACAATGTTTTATCTACAATGCCTCTAGTGAATTTATGCTCTATCAGGAAGCTATCTAGGGTCTCATACCAAGCTATTGGATCTTATTTTAGACCATAAAGAGCTTTATACAATCTAAAAACATATGAAGTATGGGTTGGAGAGATAAAACTTGGAGGTTGTTCAACATAAACCTCTTCTTTAAGTACTCCATTTACAAAGACACTCTTTATATCCATCTGATAAACTTTGAACTTCTTGTAGGCAGCATAAGCAAGGAAGATTCTGATTGCTTCTAAACTTGCAACTGGTGCAAAAGTTTTGTCATTATCTATCCCTTCTTCTTGCCTATAACCTTGAGCAACAAGCCTAGCCTTATTTCTCATAATTACACCATGGGCATCTAGTTTGTTTCTATATACCCATTTAGTTCTAATGACTTGGTAGTCTTTGGGTCTTGGAACAAAATCCCAAACTCCACATCTCTCAAATTGGTTGAGTTCCTCTTGCATTGCAATGATCCAGTGGGGATCTTGCTCAGCATCTTTTATGGATTAGGGCTCAACTTGAGAGAGGAAACATGCATGCATCACATCTTGGTTGAGTTGATGCCTTGTCTGTACACCTACTGATATATCTCCAATCACTTGAGATATGGGATGATCCCTTAGTGTGACAAGATCAGTGGGTGGAGTTGGTTCAACAACAACATTTGGAATTAATTCCTCTTGTGGAATTATGTCTGCTGTTGAATGAAGTTCAACCACTTCTGTGCTTTCTTCTTCACTATCTTCATCAACCTGTAGAGGAGAGGGTGATATAACCTCTTGTTCAAGGTTTAATTCACCCAATTTCTCACACAAGTGAGGTACCTGCAAGGTGATATTGGTAGAAATCTCTTTCTCCTTGTAAGACATGTTAGTCTCATCAAAAGTAACATGAATTGATTCTTCAATTTTTAAAGAAGATTTGTTAAACACCCTATACGCTTTGCTTACTTGGGAATATCCTAAAAAAATTCTCTCTTCAGCCTTAGCTTCAAATTTTCTAATATATTTCTTGTTGTTATTATGTATATAACATATGCAACCAAAAACTTTAAAATAGGTGATTTTAGGTTTCTTCCCTTTAAGCAATTCATAGGGAGTCTTATTTTTAAGTTTATGTATTAAACTTCTGTTCAGTACATAGTTTGCTGTGCTTACAGCCTCTACCCAAAAGGATAGGGGCATGTAAGAATCTACAAGTAATGTACCTGCAGCTTCAATTAAGGTTCTGTTCTTCCTTTCAGCTACCCCATTTTGTTGGGGAGTTCTAGGAGCTGAGAAATAATGCCTGATACCTTCCTTCTCACATAACTCATGCATAAGAAGACACTCAAACTCTGTACCATGATCACTTCTGATCAATTCAATATGAGTAGAGTACTCAATCTATATGGTCCTGAGAAAATCTGTAAGAACTTTGAATGTATCTGACTTAGATCTCAGAAAGAACACCCAAGTGAATCTGGAGAAGTCATCTACAATAACTAGAGTATAGGATTTCCATCCTAGGCTTTGTACATCAATAGGTCTAAAAAGGTCCATGTGTAGCAAGTATAAAATCCTAGGTGAATCACTCATATTAACTGATTTAAAACTAGATTTAGTTTGCTTGCCTAGTTGACAAGCCCTGCAGAGGCCTTCCTTCTTGTAGGGACTAGAAGGTAAACCTCTCACAAGGCTGTCTTTAGATAGCCTACCAATGTTTTTCATATTAACATGTCCTAGCCTTTTATGCCATAGTTCATTTTGATTGCTAACTATATTAAGTAAACATATATCTGAAGGTGCAGAATGAAAATCTACTATATATATTACCTTGTCTATTTCCAATTAAAACAGTTTGTTTTTCTTTATTAGAAATAATACAATATGTTGAGTTAAAGTGTACCTGATAACCATCATCACATAATTAGCTTATAGAGATGAGGTTATGCTTGAGTCCACTTACATATGTCATCTTTTTGAAAGTGACTGCTCCAATCTTTACTTCTCCAAAGCCCTCTGACTGGCCCCAATTTGAATCACCAAAGATAACCTTTGGTCCCAACTTGGACTTGTAGTTAATTAAATTTTCCTTACTGCCAGTCATATATTTGGAGCATCTGTTGTCCAGATACCATCTTTGATTAACTGCTGGACAACTCTTTTCCTATAATGAAAATAGTTAGTTATTCTTGACCCAAGTTACCTTGGGTCCTTTATATTATTGATAAGAGAAACTAGATATTACTGAAAATTCAGGTTGAGATTTATACCCAAAGGGGTGATATCTCCTAGGAGGAATTGTCCAATCAACAAGTGGGTTAAAGGTTTCCTAGATTGATTTGAGTTGTTGTTATAGTTATAATTTTTATTAAGTCTTTCTGAGTTCGACGAAATGTTGTGAGTTCGTCGACCAGAGTTTGACGAAATGGGATGAGATCGTCGATCTCTGCTAAGAGAAAGAGCATATTCATTTTCTGTGCCTGAAGTTCATCGATCTCTGCTTGACGAACCATGCACAGTTCGTCGATCGCAGTAAGACAAATGATTATTATATAGATTTGAGTTCAGCGTTCATTGAGTTGAGTTCGACGAACTGGCCACATTTCGTCGATCTAAGTTCGACGAAATCTGATGAACTTTGTTTTTATCTATGGTCTTCTGGTTTTATTATTGTGATTTTTAAAGTTAGTTACTTCTTCTGTGGTTTGGTTGTTGTTCATTACTTCTTTATCCTTAGCTGACACAAATTTAATGGGGGTTGATAATATGTTCTTCTTGATAATGGGGGGTAAACTTGATGATACACCCAAGCCCAGTTTGCCATTAAGTCTGACATTGACTGTGCTTGTGATGTCCACCAGCTTAAGGCTTCTCCCATTGAGAGATTCCTCAAGTTGTTTGGCCTCACATAGCTCTATTTTAAAGACATGATTTGTTCATTGGCTAGAGTTAGTTCTTCTTTTAATTTGGTGTTTTCAGAAATCATATTTTCCTGATTAGATAATTTTTCCCTAAGTGTTTTGATTTCCTTTTCAGAGTTTGTTAAATCAATGCACATAGTCTTAAATTCAATTTTAAAACTATCAGAATTATAGTCAAAAGATGACAATACCTGATCAGCTTTAGATTCTGAAGCTCCTTCATTGTCAGATGCATCTTCTTCATCTGATTGACTTCTGGAGGCATCAATGGCCATGAGGCATACTTCTTTGGCCCTTGCCTCTTCTTCTTCTTCTTCACTGGAACTGGAAGATGTGGATTCATCTTCAGTGTCACTCCAGTTTTCAGCTACAAAGCCCTTCTCCTTCTTTTAGTATTTGCTGGAGGATGGCCTTGAGCTTTATTGTCTTCTGGTGTCCTTCTCTCTTCTTCTTTCTTTCTTTTGATTCTCTAGACACTCTGAGATAAAGTGTCCAGGTTTCTTGCAGCCAAAGCAAACTAGTTATTTAGTGGTAGTTTTGTCATACCTTGGCTTATCATCCTGCCTGAATGATTTTCTTCTGAAGTCTTTCCTTGCCATTTTGTAGAATCTTTTGGCAAGGAGACTCATTAGCTCTTCATTTATTGTTGAGGCCTCTGTCTCCTCAGCAGCCTTGAATGCCAGGTTGTGCTCTTTCCTTGCTGGTGGAGGAGTCCATTGTTCAGCTGCTTCTCTGGACTTGATTAGCTGCTCATGGGATTTGAGCTTTCCCAATAGAGATTCTGTGGAAATCTCATTTAAGCTCCTGGCCTCCTTGATTGGCCAGATCCTTGAATCCTATGAGCTTGGGAAGCACATGAGGATTTTATCATTCACCTCAGTGAGGGTGATGTCCTTATCCAAGGTCTTCAGCTTATTGATTATTAAGCTTAATCTATTATACATGTCTGCAACATATTCTGCTTCATCCTTCTTGAAATTCTCATACTGGGATATGAGATTTGACCTTCTGTCCTTCCTTTCATCAGCAGAGCCAGCCACCATTTGGTTGAGAGAGTCCCAAATGGCCTTGGCTGAAGTGCATTCAGCCACTTTCTGGAAAATATCATCAGACATTATTTGGGCCATAATGTTCATGGCTTTAGCATCAGCAACCTTGGCTTTCTTCTGAGCATCAGTACACTCAGGTGGTGGGACTGCTTGATTGCTTGAGGTTGCTGTAGAGTTAGAGGAAGTTGCTTGAGGAGGACCTGTCAAAATAGAGTTGTAGATGTCCTCATCAATAGAATTCATATACAGTTTTTTTCTTGCCTTCCAGATGGCAAACTTATTTAAGTTGCACACTGGAGGTCTGGTGCTTGCATAATCTTTGTTCTGTGTCATGCTGTGAATATAATCCTAATAGAAATAAATAAAAAACAGATCTAACAAAGGATCTCTTGGTTTAAGGGTTAGCTTGTACAACTAAAGGAACCTGCTCTGATACCAATTGAAAGTTAGGGTTAGATCTGATATACTCTGGGGGGGGGGGGGTGAATAAAGTATCTTGAAACTTTAAGGCCTTTTGCTGTAAATAAAAAAATAGTTCTAAGATAAAGTGATCTACCACAGGCACAACAAATATAAACTAATATTACAGACACATCAACCTAACTATCACAGCCACAACAAGAACAAAAGAAAAAATGGCAACCAGATAACACAAGAATTTTATAGTGGTTCCCCAACCTGGGTACATCCACTATTCTACCACCCTGGTAGGAATCCACTCAGGTTTTTGATCAGGTGACTGCCACCAATGAGCTTTTGATCAGGTGCTCAAAAACTCTTCCCAAGTTTTTTGGTCAGGCAACTTGCAACCAGGAATAACTTTTGAAGGGAGTTAAAGAACCCTTTTTTCAGTGGGAGATGAGAGAGTGATGTTGTCTTCTCTTTCTCAAATACAACTGAGAAGGCTTAAGTGGATCTTTGATGTTAACAAAGCTCCCCCTGAGATATTGATTTGTTCAGGAAGGTTGGAGCTTTGCTTCAGGGTGAATAGGTATTCAATCTTTTGCCTTGACCAGAGGTACTCCAGGAACTTCTTGACTGATAAAGTTTTATTGTCCTTAAAGAATCCTAGAAAGAAGAAGGAAGAAGACTCTTGATTTTTGAATTGATGTTCTTATTCTTCTTCTGTATCTTGTGTTCTTTCTCTGGTTTGGGCTTGTTCTTTTCTCTGTTACTGTATGATTGCTTTCTATGTCGTGCTCTGCTAGCTCTATTCAGTATATTCTCTGTATTGTCTATAGATAAGGAAGAAGAAAAATCCTTTTATATTTTTTGTGAAATCTTCCTTCTGAATTTTCGAATTCCTTCCAGCATTGATTGCTGACGGCCTTGAGAATGTCTGCATTGATTAATTTCCCCAACTGTCCCATTGGAAAACGACAAGTAATAATCCTGATGAAGACCATAATCAATGCTGTGTCTAACGATAATATTCGGGGAATATTAAGCATTGATTACTCAGGAATTATTGCAATAAAATAAGGGACCGAGGGAGGAAAAGTCCATGCCTGGAATTGCACAGAAATCGTCGAGTGAAGAATAAAATTCGTCGACCTGGGTCCTGAGTTCGTCGAGCTGAGAAGTTATGTTCGTCGCCCAGATAATTGTTGTTCGTCGACCTGAGATCCAAGATCGTCGACCTAAGAACAGATAACTACTTTCTCTAGAACCTTGCCAATTCTGTGCATCAAGATCGTCGAGCTGAGATTCTAACTTCGTTGACTGGAGTTCAGTGAAAATGTTTGTTAGACTTGAGAATGTAGAAGTAAAGTGTCCAGAAATCGTCGACCTGAGAATTAAGTTCGTCGACCTGAGAACTGCTAACAACTACTTGATACAACTTTTCAAGATTGTGGTCCAAGTTCGTCGAGCTGAGAACATGAATTCGTCGATTGGAGTATGATTCTGGACTTAGAATATTTGAAGTAGAGTATCCATAAATCGTCGCCCGGAGTTCCAAGTTCGTCGAGCTCAGCTCAGAGAATTTTCTCTGAGTTCGTCGAGCTGAGGACGACTTTCGTCGAGCTGAGTTCGACGAACGTCAAACTCATTTCCTAAGTCTTTGAAATTTCTCTAAGTCTTGAGTTTTCTACAGTCTGTTAATGGCTGGTCCATGCAATGTTGACTCTAAGGACATGGCCTAGACTCTAGGACACAAACAAAACCCTAGCTATACAGGTTGGGTCAAACATCCTAGTTTAGTGAACCTAGCCCAAATCCAACTAGGGATCCAACATCTTCTACCACTGGTAATTTTACCCTTTTGCCCTTGGTGCTCTGCGTATAATCCTTCAGAATAGTAGAGTTTGGCTGTTGGCAGACCCAACCGAGGGAATTTTGGTAATTTCAGGTCAGTTCAGTATGGTTATTTGCAGATCCAACTCAGAGGCCTATAAATAGACCGATAAAGTGCCTGGGAAAAGGTTGTTGAACCTTGTTATATTCTTCCTTAGAGGCACCTAACTCAGCATTGACTAGGGAGGGGAAGAACTACAGATTCTTCCGGGTACGAGGTGGGACCTCCGAGCTGAAACCATCGGTCTGTTTTTGGTCCTGTGACTAATGTCGGGAGGGTGGTTCGAGAAGAGTAAGTGTGAGCCACAGCATCAGGTCCGAACTCTAGGTGGAATCGGGTGACTGGTTTCGACATTTTTGGTGAGGTGAGCTTGGACCGCGGCCCACATAGAAGAATCTTGAGTTACCTCATGGGGGGAGGTCACAGAGAAGGAGACAGAGATAACCCAGGAGGATTCATTGGAAGGGAGGAGTTCATGACATCAATCAAAGGCATTATGGACATGCTGTAGGGGATCTCGCGACATGGAGAATGTTTGACCCCGCTGCATCAGGTGCCTGCTCTCGCGCCACAAGAAGAGCTCGTCTCATCGAGAGTGGGAGAAGATGCCCCAGGGATGCGACCGGGCAAAGAAGTGATGGTGTAAGGAGGTGGGCGAGACATGGCGGGAAGGGAGCTATTCCCGAGTCCCGCAAGGGCCATCTCGCCAGGGGATGTCATCGCGCGAGTGGGTGCGGCGAGACCAGGGGAGAGAGGGTTGCCGTTTTGCGAGCTGATCCTGTCAGCTCCTGTCCCGGAGTGGTTCCGGGAACCCGAGATGAACTATTATGTGGGGAAAGATGATCCCCTCCAGCACCTACAGTGTTTCGAGGATGCGGTCTCGATCAGGCCGATGATAGACGCTTTTAAGTGCCGTCTTTTTTCCATTACTCTGAAGGACAAGGCTAGGGATTGGTTTCATCTGCTCCCGACAGGCATGATATACAACTTCGAGGACCTGAGCAGGAGCTTTCAGCTGTGTTTCTCAACTTCTAAGAAGAGGAAGAAGAGCCCGGAGTCGATCTTTTTGATTAAGCAGAGGGCTGATGAGCCCCTAGCTCAGTATGTTGATAGATTTCAGGAGGAGATCTTGGATATTCAGGAGGTGCCTAGATTTGCCCTCCAGATGGCCTTTATCGTGGGACTACAGGAAGGCTTCTTCAAGATGAGCCTTACTCGGAAGGCGCCACTATCCTTTGATGGGTTGATGGAGAAAGCTGCGAAGGAAATAGAAATCGAGGAGGCGAATCCAGCTTTTGTAAAAAAGCTAGTAAGGCTGACGGAGGTTGAATCAAGAGAGTTCGGAGGGAGACAACAAGAAGGGAGGAGAAGTGAAGAGTCGAGGGAACCAGCGTAACAGGAGTTAGGATGAAGGCAGCAGGGGGCCCTTCCCTAGGGAAAAGGAGAGGATTTCCCCAGGGAGGAAGGAATAAACCAGGAGGGCCTGGAAGATTTAACCTGTAGGGGTGGGGGTACGGTCATAGACCACCTCTACCCCCGCCACCGCAAGCTATGGCCATCAGCCGAGGGAGAGGTAGAGGCCGAGAGAGAAGAAGAGGAGCAGGAGCTGGAAGGAGGAGAAACCCTCAGGAGGGGAGGCGAGGGGAGGAGGTAGCATTGCCATACTGTGACTTCCACGAGGAGGAAGGTCACGCAACAGCTACCTGCCCAGAATTCTTGGAAATGAAAAGAGCTAGGGGAACATGAGAGTAGCAGAGGCCGGTCGGATAGTGGAGGTGACTGGGACCGAAGAGGACGATCGATGTGTGGATCGAGCAGACGTAGGGAACCGAGGGGGAATTGGAGTAATCCATGGGGGAGTGGGGATCGAGGCTTCCCGAAAGGCAAGCCTTCATACTATGTATCGTCGAAGCGTAGCCTCAACGTCACAATCTCCTCCCCCGGATGAGAAAATCACCTTTTCGAGAAAGGACATGCCAGACCATGAAGACCCCTTCTGTGATGCACTGGTCATCTGGACAGCCATTGAGAACTTCACGATATCGCGGATCCTGGTTGACAATGGGTGCTCAGTGAATGTTATTTTCAAAAAGGCGTTTAACGAGATTGGGGTGGAGGCCCGGAGGGTGATGGAAGCAGATGTACCGTTGTTTAGATTCTTAGTAGAGAGGAAGGAGGTCAAGGCGGGAGTGGGACTCCAAGTAACCATGGGGGAACTATCCAGGAACTGCCATTTCATCATAGTGGTTGCCTCCAGCAGTTACAATGCCATTTTTGGGGCCCCTTGATCAATGCTTTTAGATGTGTGCCGTCCTCTTTCCACCATTGCCTGAAGCTCAATACGGGAGGTACTCAAATCAGAGTATGGGGAGACCCGAAGGTGGCCAGGGAATGCTACGTGATGGCAGTAAACACCATCTCATGGCAAGGAGAGGCCGAAGAGATGGAGAAGAGGATGGAATAATGGCAGCAGGAGTGTGGTAGCGAAGCAGAGAAGGAAGAAGAAAGAGAGGTTGGAGGAGAGGGAGAAGTGATGATGGTAGGAGGCATTGCGGGGGAGCCGGAAATGGTGGAAGAGAAGGATGGAGAGACGGGGATGGAAGAGGAGGAAGAATAAAAAGAGGTTGGAGGAGAGGGAGAAGTGGTGATGGTAGGTGGCATTGCGGAGGAGCCAGAAATAGTGGGAGAGAAGGATGGAGAGACGGGGATGGAAGAGGAGGAAAAAGAAAAAGAGGTTGGAGGAGAGGGAGAAGTGGTGATGGTAGGAGGCATTACGGGGGAGCTGGAAACGGCGGGCGAGAAGGATGAAGAGATGGAGGTGGAAGAGGAGAGGTGGTCGAAGGAAGATGAGGGGAGGAGGAAAGAAAAGAGAAAGATGGGGGAAGCAGGAGGGTCGCCCGGAAGGGAGGCCCGACTGGAAAAAGGAAGAATTATGCTACTGGAAGGAGGGAGCATTGGCGAGCTAGTGATGGAGAAGCTTAGGGAAGAAATGGTGGTGACTGTTATTGAACACGAGTCAACAGGCCAGGAGGCAGGAGAACAGGATGTGCTGGGAGAACAGGAGAAAGAAGAGGAGCTGTCAAGGATGAATGCGGTCGTAGAGGTACTAGAGATGGAGATCTTCACCAGAGAAGGAAGAAGAGAGAAGATAAAGGTCAGCGATGAGCTCAGTCCAGAAGACCAGGAGGAGGTCAATGCATGCATACAGAGGAATATTGACGTCTTCGCTTGGAGCGCGGCTGACATGCCGGGGTCGATGCGAACGTGGCCTGCCACCATCTCAATCTTGACCTCAACACTTGCCCAGTGCAACAGAAGAAGAGGGCCATCGCCTCCAAGATAGCCAGACCCATTAGAGAGGAGGTAGAAAAGCTGCTTAAAGTAGGGTTTGTGTCTGCCTGTAAATATCCGGGGTGGGTGAGCAATGTTGAAATGGTTAAAAAGGGGTAGGGTAAGTGAAGAATGTGTGTAGATTTATCTCTCTTAAATAAAGCATGCCCTAAGGATTGCTACCCTATGCTTCAAATCGACGCGCTAGTTGATTCAGCCGTTGGTTTCTTATTAATGAATTTTCTAGACACGTTTTTAGGATATCACCAAATATGCATGCACCCTCCAGACGTCAAGGACGTCACCTTTGTCATGGAGGTTGGATTTTTCTATTTTAACATGATGCCATTTGGGTTAAAAAATGCGAGGGCGACCTATCAAAGAATGATGGATCAGTTCTTTCAAGAGCAGAAGGGGCAGAACCTTGAGGTTTATGTGAATGACCTGATGATCAAAAGTTGGGACCTCGGATCTCACATCTTGGATCTTGAGGAAACCTTTGGAATCTTAAGAAAATATAAAATGAGGCTCAACCCCCTGAAATACATTTTTGGAGCCAGTCGGGGAAAGTTCCTCGGAAATCTCCTTACCCAATCCGGAGTAGAGCCTAATCCAAATAAGGTGAAGGCAATTCTAGAGCTGAAATCTCCCAAGAACGCCAAGGAAGTTCAACGTCTCACCGGCAGGCTGGCCGGACTAAGCAGGTTCCTCTTCCGAGACGGAGAAGAATGCTCATCCTTCTTCCGGACGTTGAGCAGGGGTAAGAAGTTCGAATGGACCCCGGAGTGCGCGGAGGCTTTTTAGGCGCTAAAGCATCAGCTCACCCGAGCGCCTCTACTCCAGGGACCGTGGGAAGGGGAGGTCTTATTCTTATACCTAGGAGGTGGGACCGGGGCCGTGAATTCAGTTCTCGTACGAGAGGAAGGGAAGAAGAAATTCCCAATCTATTACGTAAGCAGGGTCTTGAAGTAGGCGGAACTCGGATACCCAATTCCCGAAAATCTATCAGTTGCCCTCATTGTATCGGCCGGGAAGCTTAGGCCATATTTTCAGGCTCTTTCGATCAGGTGGTGATGGATCACCCCCTCCGTCACATCTTGGAGGGAGTGGAACACTCTGGAAGGTTTGCCAAATGGTCAATAGAGCTCAGCGAATTCGACCTCACTTTTACTCCTCGGCTTGCCATCAAAGCACAAGTGATTGTTGACTTCCTAACGGATTACGTGGTTGAGATCCAAGAGGGAGAAGCACCCCCTCGAGCGGCTTGGAAGATGCTGGTAGATGGAGCGTCAGGAAAAAACACCTTTGGAGGAGGAATGATCTTGGTAAGTCCAGAGGGGACCAGAATTGAGCAAGCTTTGAAGATCCACTTTACAATCACCAACAACCAAACAGAATATTAGGCGATCATCGTAGGGCTCAGGTTGGCTCAAGAATTGGGCATACAAGACATTAGGGTCTCCACAGACTCTATGGTGGTTGCAGGCCATATCAAAGGGGAGTTCGAAGCGAGGGAACCCACCCTCCAGCTATATCTAGGGAAGGTCAAAGACATTATCGAGCAGTTCTGCAGTTTTTCGATTCAGCACGTCCCGAGGGATGAAAACACTCAAGCGGACCAACTTGCCAAATATGTCCCTCGAGCCGGAGGAACGATGATGGAGCTTTTCATGCCGTCCGCAGAAGAGGGAAAACTCATGGAGATAAACCAGCAAGGGTCCTGGATGGACCCCTTCATCACTTTCTTGACCTCGAGATAACTTCCTGAGGGCAATCTCGATAAGAAGCGGGTCAGGTACAAATCAACGTACTACCTGTTGAAAGATGGGGAACTATACCGCAAGACGTTGTCGGGTCTGCTGGCTCGATCTGTATTTGAGGAGGAGGTTCCGAGGGTCCTGGGAGAGATCCATTCAGTGGAATGTGGGAGTCACTCAGGGAGCCAGACTTTAGAGGGGAGAGTGTTGAGGCAGGGGTACTTCTGGCCTACCCTCAGGAAAGATGCATAAGAGTTCGCAAAAAGATGTCAAAAGTGCCAGGAGTTTGCCCCCCCTCCAACTACTTCCCGCACAAAGGCTACGAACGATCACGGCTCCCTGGCCCTTCGCCATATGGGGGCTAGATTTGGTGGGTCCTTTTCCCCAGGCTAGTGGTTAGAGGAAGTTTATTTTGGTCATGATTGATGAGTTGTAAATATACCTATTTTGATGTACATTAAATAAGTCGTTTTACTTTTTTTTGTTATTTTTACTTAATTTTCTGTAATAAATTGCTCCTATTTTGTAAATATTTTCTAACTTAGTTTGTTTTTTATTTTCTAAAATTTTTCAGGAAATGTCAAATTTTTGCATAGTACATGTCCGTATACTTTAGGTCACGCCCGTGACCAGGGCGTGACAATTCAAACTAGTGAAATAAGCCGCAAAAGTGAAGAAAAAGTGTGACACGCCCGGCCACATGCCCGTATCAAATGTGACACGGCCGTGATCGAGCCCCGTGTCACAACGCTCGATGATTTTGCGCTCGATGTTCGTCGACCCGATAAGGACACGCCCGTGTCCCATGATCTGACACGCCCGTGTCATTCCCGATCGACGATCAAGGCTCCAGCTTGACAAAACCGCATTCAATGTTCGTCGAACGGCCCCGACACGCCCCCCCCCCCCCTACACCCCCCTCTCAAGATCCGACATGGGCGTGTACTCCTCCACCTGGCCCGACAAACCGCCGCCGACGACTTTCGACGCAAACTACGCCCAGTTCAACCTCCCCGCCACGCCCAATGTCACGCCCGTGACCTGGGGCGTGACCGCCGCATTTTCAGCCGCAAAATCCAATCTCCAGTCAAATCGACAACCTCCATATGAACAGTGTCAACATGCCCCCTGACACGCCCGTGTCAGAGGGCGTGTACTTGGCAATTTTTTGTCTATAAATTCCAGTGTTCTGTATGCATTCCTGTTCTGCTTTTTGAGCCACTTTGCTTAGCTTAGGGCTGTTCTTGGGGGCTGTTTATGCAATGTAAGGGAATTTTCTTTCCCCCCTTTTTATGTATTTGTTTTTGCTTCATTGTAATCTTTTTTTTTACTTAATAGAAATGCTATTTTCTCCTCTAAGTTGTATGAAAATCCGCCAAAGCGCCATACCTTAAGTAATTTTTCGTTCCTCTTTTCGTGTTTTTTATGTTTTTCTTTAGCTTTGGTAACTAGTTTAACTTAGAAATTTATCAATTTTCTAGCCGTCGTAATCGCAATATTATTTTCATGCACCGTACTTGTTTAGGTTTAGCTTATTGTTTTTACTTTGATTTCATTCCTATGGGTTTATAAAAATGTTTTAAAAGGTGGTTTTTAATTTTCTTTAACTTAGCCTCTTTAGGATCGTAAAACTTTTCATTCTCTTTTAGTTTTATCTCCACTTTTTATGCGTTTCTATAAGTTATAAGAATGAAAACGTTATTGTTTTAATTTTTCAAGCATTCTCACTTTCATTTTTATTTTCACAACTTTTTGCTCTTTTTATTTTTATTTCGTCTTTTTATGCATTTCTACCGCATTCTAGCGGTAGAAATGTATTCGTTTTAATTTTTAAAGCACTTAGTTTTTCTTAATTTTGTACGTGTGCGTGCGTGTATGAGATAGATTCTATAGTTTTCTTTTAATTCTGTAGAGTGTGTGGATGTGTTGCATTTATTTTCGCCTACTCGTTAAGGGTTAAATGGCGTGTATTAATTTCCCGCCTACTCATTTGAGTAGGACTTGTACGTGTGTGTTTTAAATTCTGCAGTGTGCGTGTGTTTTTCTTTTAAGTAGAGTGCGTGAGTGTTAACATTTATTTCCGCCTTCTCGCTAGTAGTTAAATGGTAGGACTTTATGTACCGCCTACTCATTTGAGTTGAATAGCATGTCTTTATTTCTCTGTAATTATTTGAGTAGTACTTGTACTAGTATTTATTTCAGCCTACTCGCTAGGAGTTAAATGACAGGTCTTTATTTTCTCCTACTCATTTGAGTAGGAATTGTGTGCGTGCGTTTTAATTTTCAGTAGAGTGTCTGCATGGATGCATTTATTTTCTCCTACTCGTTTGAGTAGGACTCGCTTTCTTCTCCCACCCACTGGTTTGAGCCGGGACTTGTAATTTTCCTGCTTTCATTTCAGTCTTACTCGTTCGAGTAGGACTCGCACTTTACTGCTTTCCTTTTACTGCTTTCTTTTATCGCTTTCATTTACTGCTTTATTTATTGCTTTTCCCGCAAGCCGTCCCCATTCCGTTGAGTGGCTAATCGTTCTTAGCCCTCAGTATCGAAGAACATTGGGACAAATAAAATTGCTTAAAATAATTAAAGGTCATGTTTTTCTAATTAATTAAAATTAACTTAGGGTTTGCCTAGGGTTTACGAAGCGTAGAACCACATAATCGATGTGTGGTCTCTATTTCCGTAGTCCATACGCTAGTTAGCCAAGAGGCCGTGCGTATGAACCGATCACCCCTTTGTAAAGAGAGTTCTGCACTAACCCTCGAGAGAGGAGGCGCGCAAACTCTACCGGATTGGGTTCCCCAACCAATAACGGGATTCTTAGCGTAATGCAGGCATTAAGAGGAATCCTTCGTCGGACGAGAGCCCGGTCGAATAGTCTTAGCATTCAGGTGAGCGATATTCCTATAGCTAGGTGAGCTCATTTTAGTGGAACCTCCACGACCAATTCTCTGCCTTAATTATTTTGAAACTTAGGATCTCTTTTTATTAAAAATTTATTCTAGTTCAATTTAATTCGGTGCCATCGAGCTAAGCTCTTCATCGGCTCCACCTCTTTTGCTTTCATTTTTCTGTCTTTCTTTTTTTGCTTTTTTTCGTTTATATATAGAAAATTAACCCGACAAGTTAATTATCAGTAAAATAATAGTCCCCTCCAGGGAAGAGTAGAAATAATCGACCAGACCCCGAGAACTATATGACCTCGATATTCCACACCGGAATATCATGTACTACTCACGATATGTGCACTTGCCTCCTTTCGTTAAAACTCGATTTCACTGTTTTATATCCAAATAATAAATCTGCGCGCCCCGTTTTCCAAATAAACCCAAATCACCCGCTTTCTTAAATAAAACCGCCCGGGGCGCCACGAGCTCGTAATAATTTTTGGAGTTTTAACCTGCACCAAGTTTTTGGCGCCGTTGCCGGGGACTTTTCGAGTCGTTATTTTGAACCCTAGAAATCTATTAATTTTACCTATATATATAAAAAAAGGTTAACCAACATTTTTTTTAACTAATAATAATAATAATAATAATAATAAAAAGTACTTAAAAAACTTACGAAAAAGAGTTTATTTTATACTTAGTATTTCATATATATTTATTATAAACCAAAGAAAAAAAATGTTTAAAAAACAATTAATTAATTTAAAATAAAAAACTATAAAATTATAAAACAAAAATATTTGAAAAAAACCATAAAACTAAAAAAATCGAAAAACCTCTAAAACACAAAAACAAAATAAAAAAAATGAAAAAAAAACTCAACAAAAAAAAATTTCATTATGTTTTGCGAAAAAAACTATATACCAAAAAAACAAAAAAAAACTAACTACAAACCTAAAAAAAATTATTACAAAACCACACAAAAAAAACCAACTAAAAAAACCTACCTAAAAACCAAAATAAAAAAACCTACTTAAAAACACCAAAAAATAATTTGTTATTAAAAGTGTATATATTTTATTTTAACTTATCTTGTTTCTCTTCGCCGCGCTTCACGCTATTGTGCGTGCTAGGCGATCGACTTTCTGTACACGCTCATGTAGCTAAGATGTTAGCTACTTCCAAGTCACCTACACTTGCCCCCTACCACCCACAATCTTTAGGCCGAGTTTATATTTTCGTTTTATTTTTTCGGTTATATTTTTGCTACTTCTTCTAAAATAATGCATGGTTTCAACCCGGGCCTCCCCGAACTTGTGTAAGGGTAGTTCCTACCCCCTTCCTCTCTATTTTTGTACATACTATATTTTGTATATTATCGTTCCGTATACTTAGATTGCAACATTGGGGACAATGTTGGATTTAAGTATGAGGGTGTTTACTTAGTTTCCTATTTCGCACTTACATTTTCTACAAAAACACTAAAAACTCAAAATTTTTTTTAAAAGGTTGTTTTTTATAATTAAAAACTCAAAAACAAATTTCATAAAAACTTATATAAAAAATATCATAAAAAAATAAAATAATAAATAAACTCAGAAAATAAAAATTCAAAAAAAGTAGTTATTTGCTTTTTAGCAAGTCCGCGACGTTCGACTCATCGAACCAACCACCTAAACAAGAGTCTGTTCGCGGGCCAATAACTAAAATTTCAAACCAACCACCTAAACAAGAGTATGTTCGCGGGCCAATAACTAAAATTTTACTTTGTAAAATTTTTGTAAACAATTTTTTTCTCTTTCCCCCCTCTCTTCATTATAAATAACACTTCTTTCTCTCCCCTTTCTTGTTAATAATTTGATAAAAGAAAACTAAAAAATAAAAAAAATTAAAAATCCAAAAAACCTAAAAAGATAAAAATCAAAAATCCTAAAAAGATGATAAACAAAAATTCAAAAAAAAAGACGATAATCAAAATTCAAAAAAAAAAGATAAAAACCCTAAAAATCCAAAAAATAATTTGTTAATTATGTAACGAATAAATCAATTATCTCATTCTTAACCCCTTTCGCTCTACAAAAATTTAGTTGCGAGTTAATTTATAAGCGAATTCTTTTAATTCTTTGCTTACTATTTATCTATTAATTAGAGATCTATAGATTTAGATATCTGAGGTTAAGTTTTAAAAAATTTTCGTATGTTTTTTTTATTTAGATAGAGACCTGTTTTCAGCACTACTTCTAACCTATCTAAATAGTTGCACATTTCTTTTGTTAGAACATAACAATCTTAGATTTCAAGTTAAGTTACTCCAAGCTTTTTTTTCGAAATATAGGAACGTTTAATTTATAAAGGTTGCTCTCAAAAACTTTTTATTAAGCCTAGTTTTATTTTTGAACAAAAACCTTTCACCTTTTTGTCATGTCATACTTAGCATGATTTCGATCCTTAAAAGATCCTATGTCAATGAGAATAAGATTTCGTTTGGTAACATAGACATCCAATATTTGAAAATATTATATGTTACGGAGTAAGAAGATAAAATTCATTACTCCTATACATATACATTGGATTATTATGAAGATTGTAAAAAAAATTTTTTTTTATGGAAAATAAGATTTCGTTTTCCCAACATCCATATTCGAAAAAAATTTCATTAGAGGTTCGAGCGAAAAAATATACCCTCACCTCTAAACCAAGGCCTTCTTCATATACCAAGACATCCTACTCCGCCAATTTCAAAAGATTCTAGATTTAATTTTAAAATCTTTTTGAGAGCATAATTTGTAAATTTCATTATTTCCTATAATTCGTTTAAGCTAAAGTTTTCATAATCCAATCTAGTTTTATTAGCCTAACAAATAAAATTTTTTGCTGTCTATTCGATTATAACAGAAGTCTTTTGCTGAAACTCTTCCTTTATTTAAATTTGTATCATATTTTAGGATTTAACTCTTATACCCCGGATATTCATTTTGAACTTTCTTTTAATTAATTCAAGCGGTAGTTGAACTTAGGATTGCTTTAATTCCTTATATGTTCATCTCCAACTTTTACTCTGGAATAACAAAAGCTTAAGTATGGGGGTATTTGATGAGTTGTAAATATACCTATTTTGATGTACATTAAATAAGTCGGTTTACTTTATTTTTGTTATTTTTACTTAATTTTCTGTAATAAATTGCTCCTATTTTGTAAATATTTTCTAACTTAGTTTGTTTTTGATTTTCTGAAATTTTTCAGGAAATGTCAAATTTTTGCATAGTACACGCCCATGTACTTTAGGTCATGCCCGTGACCAGGGCGTGACAATTCAAACCCGTGAAATCAACTGCAAAAGTGAAGAAAAAGTGTGATACGCTCGGCCACATGCCCGTGTCAAATGTGACATGGCCGTGACAGTGCCCCGTGTCACAGCTATCGACGATTTTGCACTCGACGTTCGTCGAACTGACAAGGACACGCCCGTGTCCCATGATCTGACACGCCCGTGTCATTCCCAATCGATGATCAAGGCTTTAGCTCGACGAAACCGAGTTCAATGTTCGTCGAACGGCCCCGACACGCCCCCCCCCCCCCCCCCCCCCCGACACGCCCGTGTCAAGATGCGACACTAGCGTGTACTCTTCCACCTGGCCCGACAAACTGCCGCCGATGACTTTTGACGCAAACGATGCCCAGTTCAACCTCCCCGCCATGCCCAATGTCACGCCTGTGACTTGGGGCGTGATCGCCGCGTTTGCAGTCGCAAAATCAAATCTCCAGACAAATCGACAGCCGCCATATGAACAGTGTCGACACGCCCCCTGACACGCCCGTGTCAGAGGGTGTCTACTTGGCAATTTTTTGCCTATAAATTCTAGTGTTCTGTATGCATTCCTGTTCTGCTTTTTAAGCCACTTTTCTTAGGTTAGGGCTGTTCTTGGGGGCTGTTTATGCAATGTAAGGGAATTTTCTTTCCCCCCTTTTTATGTATTTGTTTTTGCTTCATTGTAATTTTTTTTTTACTTAATAGAAATGTTATTTTCTCCTCTAAGTTGTATGAAAATCCGCCAAAGCGCACTACCTTAAGTAATTTTTCGTTCCTCTTTTTGTGCTTTTTATGTTTTTCTTTAGCTTTGGTAACTAGTTTAACTTAGAAATTTATCAATTTTCTAGGCGTCGTAATCGCAATATTATTTTCATGCACCGTACTTGTTTAGGTTTAGCTTATTGTTTTTACTTTGATTTCATTCCCATGGGTTTATAAAAATGTTTTAAAAGGCGGTTTTTAATTTTCTTTAACTTAGCCTCTTTAGGATCGTAAAACTTTTCGTTCTCTTTTAGTTTTATTTCCACTTTTTATGCATTTCTATAAAGTTATAAGAATGAAAACGTTTTCGTTTTAATTTTTCAAGCATTCTCATTTTCATTTTTTTTTCACAACTTTTTGCTCTTTTTATTTTTATTTCGTCTTTTTATGCATTTCTACCGCATTCTAGCGGTAGAAATGTATTCGTTTTAATTTTTAAAGCACTTAGTTTTTCTTAATTTTGTATGTGTGCGTGCGTGTATGAGTTGGATTCTATAGTTTTCTTTCAATTCTGTAGAGTGTGTGTGTGTGTGTTGCATTTATTTTTGCCTACTCGTTAAGGGTTAAATGACGTTCATTAATTTCCCGCCTACTTGTTTGAGTAGGACTTGTACGTGTGCATTTTAAATTCTGCACTGTGCGTGTGTTTTACTTTTAAGTAGAGTGCATGAGTGTTAGCATTTATTTCCGCCTAATCGCTAGGAGTTAAATGGCAGTACTTTATTTACCGCCTACTCATTTGAGTTAAATGTCAGGTCTTTATTTCTCTTTTATTATTTGAGTAGTACTTGTACTAGCATTTATTTTCGCCTACTCGCTAGGAGTTAAATGACAGGTCTTTATTTTCTCCTACTCATTTGAGTAGGAATTGTGTGCGTGCGTTTTAATTTTCAGTAGAATGTGTGCGTGGATGCATTTATTTTCTCCTACTCATTTGAGTAGAACTCACTTTCTTCTCCCGCCCACTCGTTTGATCTGGGACTTATAATTGTTCTGCTTTCATTTCAGTCCTACTCGTTTGAGTAGGACTCGCACTTTACTGCTGTAAGACCCCCCTCCCGGATCCCAAAACACGAAACGAAGGGGGAGTCTTATGCCCGGAACAGCCGCCTTGCGGTAGCATTAGCACACGGGCTAACCTGTACCACAAGATGCCTATTCGGCCGGCTACAACAATATCAATATATCATGCCAACCCAACCAAATAAATAAGCAAGAGAAGTCAAAATCCACACTAAGTATATAATGTCCAAAACATCAATAAAGAGAAGATAAACATGCTTCTACAATATATCAGAGTACAACTAATCATTGTCCAAATGGGCTACATCAGAGTAATCAAAATACTAACATCCGTAACCGACGATATCGACAACACCGTCACTTCAGTCCCTATCGTCCTGGCCTGGCTGTCCTGTTGCGTAGTCTGCGGCTGCTCTACCTACGGCGTGACCTCCTAAAAAGGAAAACGTAGCAACCGTTAGTCGAAACGACTAAGTGGTTTCACATCCGCTCCCCCGGCGACTCCTCGGCACCGTGCGGGAAAAAGGAACAAGAGTACAATATATATATAAGTATAACAGGTAAGCAGGTGACAATGGTGTAAGAGTAACAGTATCATAATCTGCATTTATTTAAGAGCTACACTAAACTAACAAGTATAAGTAACAACAGGAAAGTAACTTAACTTATAAGAATGTCCATACAAACTTATAAGTTAAGGATCGGGTTACAAAAAGGTAACTCATCGTATAAGAGTGCCCATACAAACTTATACGATGAGGATCTTGTTGTGCAATGTTATGAAATGCTATAAATGCTATGCAATGACTCACCCATGAACACACATGCAATTGCTATGTCGACACAGACTATAGTTCTCACTTTTTGAGCAGGTAGCAAACCTCTCAGGCATTAGCAGCCGTGGCCAGGCGGTGACAGTAGAACGGGCACTTCTACTACTAGTCAAGTATCCACACTACTTCACCTAGGCCTCCGTACGCCTCAATGCTAAGAACACAACAGCGGAGCCCATGCGTACTATTGCCCAACAGGAGCCTCAGGTAGATGTGCACCGAGGACCAAGCCCTGAACTGACCTGGTGTGACCCGAAAGGAGCCTCGGAGTGAGCACGAGGACCAAGCCCAACCGCTCACCTAGCACGGAAGGAGCCCCGGGACGTGAACACCGAGGACCCAGCCCAACCGCCCAAAGTCTAACTGTCGACTCCCATTGGTGTGACAACTGGCGAGCCCGTAGACCTGCCACACTATCCTTAACCCAGGATTACGATACCGCGTGTCGACTCACACTACATGCACATACCATATCAACATAACATGGAAGGGGCCTCGGAAGTAAGCACGAGGACACAACCCAACCGTCCATCCACACCTTATCTCAACACAACCAAACAAGTGACGGTCAACACCGCACTTACATCCCATCACAATACTACCCGTAGGGAGACGACGCTCTAAGTATTGGACTACTAGACTCATTTCATTAATCAAACATACTCATGGCCATAATCTATTCATCTATATGACTTTCCAAATGATGACAACGTAATATAAACATGATGCGCATATAAAGATCTAACACACTTTCCTTTTGATAATGTCATAATATAAACATGAAGTTCACAATTATCAATCTTTCAATTCCTACCAATTCAATTCGTTTTAAATAAGATTGCTTCACAATTTGATAATATGAAATCTGATTAATAAGATACATCAATCATGCAACAAATGATTAATCATAAGGGTCCATCCAAGTCAAGTATCTTGCAATATTAATTCCACCGAATCCAAATCCATCTTCCATTAAAGCCCAGAATTTAGGTGCAGGTTAAATCTGAACAACAACTTCGACCGGAGATTCCTGAAGCTACAGGAATCCGGTGAGGACGTGTAACCCCACGATTGAAAGGTATTTCCGTTGTATACAACTCTCGTATTCAGACCTTAACCCAGATTTGACATTATCCTATTTGAAATCGGACTTGAGTCCGCTGCGTACAGAACACAATTTCTGCATGCAGGGTTTGTTGAACACCATTTTTATTTAGACTTTCCTGTGGCTACAGACTTTGCCTGAAGTCGTGCAACCATTTGTTGGAAAGGTATTTTCAAGGGCTTCAACTTTCGTGTTTAGCCGAAAGCCCAGATCTGGCCATATCATACTTAAAAATGGCCACGAAGTTCGCTGCGCGCAGAATACAGATTTTGCACGCATCTTAAGGCGGAATGAACGACATCAGTTCATCTTCCTCCTCAATGTGATCTTCCCAAATCATTCCAGAATTTCCTCCACCCTTATTCAACCTCATGAGGCCAATACCCTTTACGAAACCATCCCTTATCATCACATTAAAGAAAGGCGTGGTTGAAGAGATCTAAAACCTAGAACACAAGTCCTAGCATGGCCAAACCTAGAAGACTTCTTCTCTCCGTAATGACTCTCTGGAGCCGATGTCTCTCCTAGGAAAATAACTATAGATCTAGCACCAAGGGAGAGGGTAGGAAACTCACATCAGTTCTAGCGGTACCACCATTTCCGCCCATGGATCGCGTAGTTCTCCTCGGCGGCATCTTCTCCTACACGGTGATGGCGGATTTTCTCCTGTAGAACTTGCTCCAGCAGTTTTCCCTCTCACCAGGACTTCTCATAGTAAATAGGGGATGAAATGAGCATGAAAACAGCTAGGGTTTTCTCTCCACCTTATATATGAAAAGTGATACGGGTAGGGACACGGCCGTGTCCTTACCCGTGTCCTGCCTGGGCGAAGCGGCAACGACAGTTTCCATGTCGGTTCAATCGTTGACACGAGTAGGGACACGCCCGTGTCTCGACCCGTGTCCATATGACACGGCCATATGCCCTGGTCGTGTCCTTGGCCGTGTCCTTCTCGGGTTGCATCTCGACAAACTCAACTCGACATACACGGAACACGGGTAGAGACACGCCCGTGTCTCTACCCGTGTCATATAATTCGTTGATCTCGACACGAAGTTCGTCGATCTCGACACGACTCGTCGAGTGTAACTCGACACACACGGGCAGGGACACGCCCGTGTCTCTACCCATGTCACAAGGTGTCGACACAGACCGTCAGTCTCGACACGACCTGTAGAGTGTAACTCGACACACACACGGGTAGGAACACGCCCGTGTCGCTACCCGTGTCACATGGTGTCGATACAGCTCGCCGATCTCGACATGCCTCGTTGAGTTCAGCTCGATGCACACACGCACACGGGTAGGGACACGCCCGTGTCGCTACCCTTTTCCCCTCACAACACTGATTTCACTACTCCTCCACAAGTACAGTCCAATTCCCTGCACGTCCCAGCACTCGAGTCAACCCTCCTGACTCAAAAACACACACTAGGAGCCTAGAGCGATTCAGGACGTTACAACTGCTTTCCTTTTACTGCTTTCTTTTATAGCTTTCATTTACTGTTTTATTTATTGCTTTTCCCGCAAGCCGTCCCCATTTCGATGAGTGGCTAATCGTTCTTAGCCCTCAGTATCGAAGAGCATTAGGACAAATAAAATTGCTTTAGGTAATTAAAGGTCATGTTTTTCTAATTAATTAAAATTAACTTAAGGTTTGCCTAGGGTTTACGAAGCGTAGAACCACATAATTGATGTGTGGTCTCTATTTTCATAGTCCATACTCTAACTAGCCGAGAGGCCGTGCATATGGATCGATTGCCCCTTGGTAAAGAGAGTTCCGCACTAACCCTCGAGAGAGGAGGCGCGCAAACTCTACCGATTGGGTTCCCCACCCAATAGCAGGGTTCTTAGTGTAATGCGGGCGTTAAGAGGAATCCTTCGTCAGACGAGAGCCCGGTCGAATAGTCTTAGCGTTCTGGTGAGCGATATTCCTATAGCTAGGTGAGCTCATTTTAGTGGAACCTCCACGGCTAAGTCTCCTCCTTAATTAATTTGAAACTTAGGATCTCTTTTTATTAAAAGTTTCAATTTAATTCGGTGCCATCGAGCTAAGCTCTTCATCGGCTCCACCTCTTATGCTTTCATTTTTCTATCTTTTTTTTTGCTTTTTTTGTGTATATATAAAAAATTAACCCGACAAGTTAATTATCGGTAAAATAATAGTCCCCTCCAGGGAAGAGTAGAAATAATCGACCAGACCCCGAGAACTATACGACCTCGATATTCCACACCGGAATATCCTGTACTACTCACGATAGGTGCACTTTCCTTCTTTCGTTAAAACTCGATTTCACTGTTTTATATCCAAATAATAAATCTGCGCACCTCGTTTTCCAAATAAACCCAAATCACCCGCTTTCTCAAATAAAACCGCCTGGGGCGCCACGAGCTCGTATTAAATTTTGGAGTTTTAACCCGCATCAATGATAGATTACTTTTCAAAATGGCTGGAGGTGAAGGCGTTGTCCAATGTGACATCATAGGTGGTCAAAAGTTTCGTATGGGGAGAGATCATTTGCAAGCATGGGCTACCGCTGGCCATTGTCACTGATAATGGACCATAATTTGCTAGTAGGGAATTCGTTGATTTCTGCATCTGTCTGGGCATAGACCTCCGTTTTGCCTCGGTTCATCATCGATGGAGTAATGGACAGGTGGAAGTAGCAAACAAGATCATCGTCAATCTTTTGAAGAAGAAAGTGGAGAATCTAAGGGAGAGCTGGGTGGAACAGCTCCCTTCAGTTCTTTGGGCCTTGAGAACCACACCAAACACCGCCACAGGAGAGACACCATTTAAGCTCTCTCATGGCTCGGAGGCGGTCATACTAACAGAGTTCGAGGTCACATCTCCAAGAGTAGCCGTTGAAAGGGAAGGAGACAAAGGATGGATGACAGAGAACGTGGAAAATTAAAGACTCTCTCTTGATCTTGTGGAAGAACTCAGGGACTTGACATTGATCTGGCAGGAGGAGGTCAAGCGTCGGATGGCGAAGTATTTTGATAAGCATATAAGGATCAAGCAATTCCAGAAGGGTGACTTAGTCCTCAAGAAGGTGGACATAACAGGCAGAGGGACATCAGTAGGGAGGCTCAATCCCAACTGGGAAGGTCCCTTTGTAGTAAAAGAGGTCTTGAAGTCGGGAGGGTACCACCTCCAGGATGTGGACGGGGTACCCCTCGATCGTGCCCGAAGTGGCGATGACTTAAAGAGAATTTATCCATAACACCTTTTGTTCATTTCATTTTTCGATGCTTGCAATTTTGATGTGGCCTTCTGATATGATGAAACCGCATGTGTCCTTTTTCATGGCATTAAGAGTGGAGTGGGTGCAAGGAGACCCCAAGCAGACCCGCTGACCAGGCTCTCATCTAGCTGGCAGGGCTGTAGGCTCACTCGGTGGTTGGAGATGATTTGGAGTGGTGACCCCAAGTAGACCCGCTGACCAGGCTCTCATCTAGCTGGCAGGACTGTAGGCTCACTCGGTGGTTGGAGATGATTTGGAGTGGAGAACCCGAGCAGACCTGCTGACTAGGCTCTCATCTAGCTGGCAGGACTGTAGGCTCACTCGGTGGTCGAAGATGTTTGGAGAGGAGACCCCGAGGAGACCCGCTGACCAGGCTCTCATCTAGCTGGCAGGACTGTAGGCTCACTCGGTGGTTGGAGATGTTTGGAGAGGAGACCCCGAGCAGACCTGCTGACCAGGCTCTCATCTAGCTAGCAGGACTGTAGGCTCACTCGGTGGTTGGAGATGATTTGGAGTGGAGATTCCGAGCAGACCCGCTGACCTGACACTCATCTAGCTGGCAGGACTGTAGGCTCACTTGGTGGTTGGAGATTATTTGGAGTGGATACCCCAAGCAGACCCGCTGACCAGGCTCTCATCTAGCTGGCAGGACTGTAGGCTTGCTCGGTAGTTGGAGATTTTTGGAGAGGAGACCCCGAGCAGACCCGCTAACCAGGATATCATCTAGTTGGCAGGACTGTAGGCTCACTCGGTGGTTGAAGATGTTTAGAGAGGAGACCCCGAGCAGACCCGCTGACCAGGCTCTTATCTAGCTGGCAGGACTGTAGGCTCAATCGGTGGTTGGAGATGATTTGGAGTGGAGACCCCGAGCAGACTCGCTGACCAGGCTCTCATCTAGCTGACAGGACTGTAAGCTCATTTGGTGGTTGGAGATGTTTGGAGAGTATGTAACACCCCCTATCCGTCGCATAGCATATAGCAGTAGGTACGGCCGGGGCCCGACGCCATATACCACAGACAGACCGGGTGGTTACTCAATGGAAACCATCCAACCAATCCAACATCCTACACAGAGCATTATAGCAGAAGCAGTTTTATAATCTGCAATTAAAAGAATCCAGCACCAAGCATGAATGTCCACTAAAACACCAAATAGGAATGTAGTACATACACAAGTACTGGCCTTAAGGCCTTACAAATGGTTTACTTCAAATTACATGTTTTACAAACCACGGCACACAGTCCGGTCATACATGAATAAAAGCAAGTAAACACTTCAATTAGGCCTTCAAGGGCCGGCTTCGCAATTTGGGCTTTAGCCCGCTATTGACCGCTTGGTCCAGCAGCACCTGCAAGCAACAAACCACCGCACGGTGGCACACAAAAGCAACGGTCAGCAATGCTGACCAAATTATAACGATCCCGCCCCCAACTCGTGGCGACAATGCTCCTTCCCTGCACCTTATTAGTATAACCAAGCAATAAAGTATTGTCACAACATCACAGGCGTAAGAACGCACGGCCACACACCCCGTGCACTCAGGGCACATTCTCAGTGATCACGGTCAAGTCCGTCGGCTCAACACCATCCCTTTGGACGGCCAAACAATGAGCAATTATGTCTTCCCGACATGAGTCACAGTAATTAAAACCATAGACCGCCGAAGACCCACATCTATGCCAACGGCTCTAATCCGAACGACTTAGAATGGGTACGGTTCCATCTAACCCGTGCTCATATCGCAGCCGTAATTTAAACAATATGCGCAGGTCAAACTTCTCCCGAGTCCCGTTTCCGTCACACACTTCACATAACCCGGTTATGTTCAAGTTGGCTCTCAGGCCACCAAGTTGGCAAGATCACGCATCTGCCCAGTTTTTCGGGTGCACCTTTGGGTTAATCCCCAAGGCTCCCTGTTGCAATCTACCACGTAGAAAAACCCGAAAACAAACATTCGCAAGGAGTCTTCTCCGGCATTTATGCAATGCAACATCACCGATCCGGACCAACATGTCCGGGTAGGCTTCACACATCATGCCTATGTCCGTTCTCGAATACGGACTCTAAACAACGGGGACTTTACATATCTACCCAAAGGAACGCCTCCAACTCACCGCAAACTCGTGAGAGCGGGCTTCCTATGCAAAGAAGGAGAGCTTCAAATGCTCAAGTAGAGAATCCTTACCCTAGTGTTCTTCCATGGCACCATGGAAATGTAAGCGGATGAAAAGAACCGCACTCTCTTCGCCTCCGTAGATCCGAAGTCGGTTCGCAATTTGGAGCTCCAAAGCTCCTCCAAAGACCGGATCTAAGACTCTTCTTCCTCCTTTGCTCTCCCCTCTCTCTAGACTTAGAAAGAGAACCACTCAAAAGAAATGTGGGTTTCAAGGGTCCAATCCCGTGTATATCCAAGCACTAACAGTCCCCAGTCGTCAGATCCCGAATTAAAGAAACGAACGGCCACGATCCAGATCTAAAATGCAGAATCTGGCCCGAACACGGCCTATGACACGCTCGTGTCCGGGGCGGTGTCCCCTATTCACCGTGAAAATCGATGCGTCTGGAACAACACACGGGCATCAGACACGCCCGTGTTCGACCTGACACGCCCATGTTCCAACTGACACGGCCGTGTGGTCGGCCGTGTGCCTCCATCGACACAACCCCGAAAACAACCCGAGACTCACAAGGGTCTTGGACACGCCCGTGTCCTATGTGACACGCCCGTGTCACACCCGAACATGCATGGGCTCCAGGCCGTGTTCATGGTCTCGACACTTCGTCGAGCGAAGTTCGTCGACCACTCAACACGGCCTTGGACACGCCCGTGTCCTAGGCCGTGTGCACTGTCTCGACACATCATCGAGCGAAAATGTCGACTCCCTGCGCCGATCGTCGACACGGGCTCGACATGCTCTGAGACACGCCCGTGTCTCAGGCCGTGTGCCCCGTCTCGACACATCGTCGAGCGTAAAATGTCGACTTCGTGGCCAAATCATCGACTCGAGCCTGACACGCCCTGGGACACGCCCGTGTCCCAGGCCGTGTGCCCCCTGCCAAATACCAGATTTGGCCCAAAACGCCTCCCGTCGCTCTTTTGAGTTTCGGGGCGTTACAATTCTACCCCTCTTAAAAGAATTTCGCCCTCGAAATTACATAAAGGAAAGAAACATAAAACTTAAATGGTACCTGAGTGAAACAACTCCGGATACTCGTCAAGCATAGTCTGCTCTTGTTCACAAGAGAGCTCCTCTCGAACACAATTGTCCCATCGGACCTTGACCATCCTGATCTCTTTATTGCGTAGCCGCTTGACCTCCGAGTCCTCAATCCGCACGGGCTTGACTTTCGTCGTCAACCCACTATCAACCGACACTTGATCAACCGCGATCACTTACGTAGGATCTTGCACCGCCTTCCGAAGCACCGATATATGGAATACATCATGTAGACCACTAAGCTCCACTGAAAGCTTCAACCGATAGGCTGATTCACCAACCCGCTCCAGAACCTCAAACGACCCAAGGTACCTCGGACTTAGCTTTTTCAATCGCCGCACCCGCGAGACACCCTTGAACGACTTGATCTTTAAGTACACCCAGTCGCCCACAATGTACTCCACTTTCCTGTGCTTGACATTATAGTACTTCGTTTGCCGGTCTGGAGCAATAAGCAACCTTTCCCGAATGGTACGACCCAAATACGTAGCATCTTCCACCTCTTGGTGCTTATACAACTTTGACTCACCTGTTTCCAACCAGGACAATGGAGTGCGACATCTTCTACCATATAAAGATGTTCTTCCCATTGCTTTCAAAAGTCCAAGACACACATGCGGAGCATGTCTTCCATAGTCCTATTGACCCTCTCGGTCTGCCCATCCGTTTGCGGATGAAAGGCTGTGCTGAATTTTAACTTTGTTCCCAACATTTGCTGTACTAGCCTCCAATAATTGGACGTAAACCGCCCATCTCGGTCACTCACGATGCTGCGGGGGCACACTGTGAAGCCGTAATATATTATCCACATATAGTTTTGCCAACTTCTCTACCGGATCATCCTTCCTATGCGGAATGAAATGCGACACCTTCGTTAACCGATCTACGACCACCCAGATGGCGTCGTTTCCTTTTTGCGACCTTAGCAAACCGTGCACAAAGTCAATAACGATGTCTTCGAATTTCCACTCCGGAATAGGCAAGGACTTCAGAAATCCTCCCGGCTTTTGGCATTCCGCCTTCACCAAGGAGCAAGTTTGGCACTTCACCACGTAGAGCGCCACATCCTTCTTCAAATCCGGCCACCAAAACAGTTTCTTGACATCGCGGTACATCTTCGTGCTCCCCGGGTGAATCGAGTACTTGGTATGATGCGCCTCGTACAACAATTCCACCCGCAAATTGCCCACACTTGGGACGCACAAACAACCGTCTTTCCAAAGTAATCCGTCCTCCAAAATGAATTGGGAATTTGACCCATCCAGAGCCTCTACCATGAACTGCTTCATATGGTCATCCAAATCCAAAGCCCGCCGAATCCGATCAGCTAGGTCATATTGAACTTCAGTCCAATTCAGTACTACTTCAGCACTTGATTGCTTATCAATGCAAAAGATCTCCAACGCCTCTGACTCCCGAACCAACCGCTCATCATGCACCGATAGCCAATTGGCTTGAGCTGGGGCTCGGCGACTCAACGTGTCCGCAACCGCATTATCTTTACCAGGCACGTAGTGGATCTTGAATGTATAGTCTCCTAGGAACTCCATCCATCTACGCTGCCGCATATTCAGATCTTTCTGATCAATCAAATACTTCAGGCTCTTGTGATCAGTGTAGATATCAATCTTCACACCGTACAAATAATGCCTCCATAGCTTCAAGACAAAAATCACGGCCGCTAACTCCAAGTCATGGACCGGATAATTCCTCTCGTGCACTTTTAGCTATCTCGAGCCATAAGCTCTCACACTTCTGTGTTGCAGTAATACGCAACCCAAACCGCTGCCCGAAGCATCTCTATAAATCTCATAACCTTCGGCCCCACTCGGCGAACCCAGCACAGGCGCCGTGGTCAACCGACATTTCAACTCCTCAAAAGCTCGGGCGCACTCCGGCGTCCAAACAAATTTCTGCTCCTTCCTCGTCAAAGTAGTGAGAGGTAACGCTATCCGCGAGAAGTTCCCTACGAAACGCCTATAATAGCCGGCAAGCTCCAGAAAGCTCCGGACTTCCGCTACCGTAGAAAGCTCAGGCCACTCCTGTATCGCAACAATCTTCGTCGGATCCACTGCAATACCTTCCCCACTCACTATATGACCGAGGAATGCCACTGAGGATAACCAAAACTCGCACTTCGAGAACTTGGCATACAATTTACTACTCCTTAGCGTTTCCAAAACCAAATGAAGATACTTGAAGTGATCTTCCTCACTCTGCGTGTACACCCAAATATCGTCGATGAAGACGATCACAAAATGGTCTAAGTACTCCCTGAAGGTCCTGTTCATCAGATCCATGAACACTGACGGCGCATTAGTCAGCCCAAACGGCATGACCGTAAACTCGTAATGCCCGTATCTCGTACTGAACGCTGTCTTCGGGATATCACTCTCCCTTATTCGCAGCTGATAGTACCCGGACTTGAGATCCAACTTTGAGTACACCGTCGACCCGACCAACTGATCAAAAAGATCATCGATCCGGGGGATCAGGTACTCGTTCTTTTCCGTCAATTTGTTGAGCTCCCGATAATCAATGCATCACCTCAAGCTTCCGTCCTTCTTCTTAACAAAGAGGACCGGTGCGCTCCAAGGCAAAGAACTTGGACACACATACCCTTGCTCCAACAACTCTTGCAGTTGCACCTTCAGCTCTGCCATTTACTTAGGCGCTAGCCAATATGGAGAGCGTGACACAGGCTTTGCACCTAGTACGAGCTCTATCGTAAAATCTATCTCTCGTTGAGGCGGGGCTCCAGGGAGATCTCTAGGGAACACATCAGGGTACTCCGATACCACTGATATACTATCCAACGCGAGCTTCAGCTTTGCAACCTCCACTAGCGTAAAGAACAGTTCTGCACCGACACGAACCGCCTTCACCACCTGAAGAGCAGACATCAACGTCTTGCTCGACCCCCTTCAAGCCCGTAAAAGTCGTCTCACGACTTGCTCCCGGCTTGACTTCCTTGCTATCGCAATCAATATAGGCTCGCTGCTCTGAGAGCCAGTCCGCGCCAAATGTAACGTCGAACTCCACTAGCGGCAGTAACGACACTTGTCAGTCAAAGTCTTGACTCCCTGACCACACCTAAGCGCAACAGATTCTACCCACGCGCATTGAGCACCATCGGACCATAGCGCGTCCCATTTTTCTCTTACCATCGAAGGAGGTACTACGACGCATATTATAATTCCTAAATAAAGGAATGCGAAGCTTCGTTTACACGAACGGTGCTCTCGCCGGATAAACGAAAATCAGAACAAAGCTTAGCACAAGTAGTTCTAAGCTAATATGCACAAGGGTGACAAGTATTTAAGGCTAAACTATCATTAAACCATACCTGTCCTCACGACGGCGTGCTTCCTCCAGGGCTTTAGGCACTCACGGGCATAATGCCCCTGCTCCCTATAGTTGAAACATGCGCCCGGGGTTTGGCCTGTAGTTGCCCCCAAAGCACCGAAAGGAGGGACTAGACCCAAAGTCCTAGCCTTCTTATACCATCTTCGATATACAGAATTTGAGGTGTTCGGCACTTTGAACGTTATTTCTTTTGCACTAAAGTCCTCAACTGCTCATGACATAGCTTTCTTAGTCTTCTGAGTACTATTCCAACACCTTCGGGCAAAGTGCCCTTTCTTTCCACAAGTATGACAAGTGGAAGTAGCTTTGCTAGTCGATGTCGTAGCCCCCTTCTCCAGCATTCTGCCGGGTGCAGCTCTTATGGGGCTTGCATAGTTCGATACCATGGTCGCTGACATCGGGTGAGTCTTCCTCAAATCTGCCTCCAAAGATCTAGCTGATTCCACCAAGGCTCGGAATCCCAATAACTTTGGTCCTGGCAGTAGAACTCGTAACTCGGCCCGCAGGCCATTATAAAATCTATCGACTGTAGGTTGCTCATTATCCAACTCAAAGCATGGGTAGAGGCTTATCATAAGAAATGCTTGCAAATATTCATCAACTGTGTGTGCTCCCTGCACTAAATGCATATTCAGCTGCTGCCCCGATGGTCTACCAAAAGTCATCTACTCCATCACGCCACCCGACATTGAAGCCACAACAGGGGCACATGGTTGTACATTTCTTCCATGCTGTGCACTCGTCACAGCGAACACCACTTCAACAATCCTTCTTACGGTTTCATACGAAGGAGGGGTCTCAAACACCTCACCGGTTGCACTATACTCCTCAGAAACCGGACATTCTGGCGGTCCAGCACCGCTTCTGGTCACCTATAGTGGTACAAAACACCGTTAAGCGACCAAATAAAATTTCTAACAGTAATTATAGGAACACACAGGTTCCCCAAACACGTGTATTTTCATTCCTAAATGGACATTCATGGGTTCTTTTGTTGTTATAACGATGACGCACACACATGTGCTCACCACCCCTTAAAAAGAATTCGTCCACGAATTCATTTTAAGCCTGACCGAAACCAGTAGTCTGATACTAAATTGTAACACCCCATATCCGTCGCATAGCATATAACAGTAGTTCCGGTCGGGGCCCGACGCCATATACCACAGACAGACCGGGTGGTTACTCAATGGAAACCATCCAACCAATCCAACGTCCTACACAGAGAATTCTAGCGGAAGCAGTTTTATAAGTTGTAATTAAAAGAACCCATCACCAAGCATGAATGTCCACTAAAATACCAAATAGGAATGTAGTACATACACAAGTACTGGCCTTAAGGCCTTACAAATGGTTTACTTCAAATTACATGTTTTACAAACCACAACACGCAGGCCGGTCATACATGAAGAAAAGAAAGTAAACACTTCAATTAGGCCTTCAAGGGCCGGCTTCGCAATTTGGGCTTTAGCCCGCTATTGACCGCTTGGTCCAGCAGCACCTGCAAGCAACAAACCACCGCACGGTGGAAAACAAAAGCAACGATCAGCAATGCCGACCAAATTATAACGATCCCGCCCCCAACTCGGGGCGGCAATGCTCATTCCCTGCACCTTATTAGTATAACCAAGGAATAAAGTATTGTCACAACATCACAGGCGTAGGCACGCACGTCCACGCACCCCGTGCACTCAAGGCACATTATCGGTGATCACGATCAAGTCCGTCAGCTCACCACCATCCGTTTGGACGGCCAAACAATGAGCAATTAAGTCTTCCCGGCATGGGTCACGGTAATTAAAACCATAGACCGCCGAAGACCCACATCTATGCCAACGGCTCTAATCCGAACGACTTAGAATGGGTACGGTTCCATCTAACCCGTGCTCACATCGCAGCCGTAATTTAAACAATATGCGCAGGTCAAACTTCTCCCGAGTCCCGTTTCCGTCACACACTTCACATAACCCGGTTATGTTCAAGTTGGCTCTCAGGCCACCAAGTTGGCAAGATCACGCATCTGCCCAGTTTTTCGGGTGCACCTTTGGGTTAATCCCCAAGGCTCCCTGTTGCAATCTACCACGTAGAAAAACCCAAAAACAAACATTCGTACGGAGTCTTCTCCGGCATTTATGCAATGCAACATCACCGATCTAGACCAACATGTCCGGGTAGGCTTCACACATCATGCCTATGTCCGTTCTCGAATACGGACTCTAAACAATGGGGACTTTACATATCTACCCGAAGGAATGCCTACAACTCACCACAAACTCGCGAGAGCGGGCTTCCTATGCAAAGAAGGATATCTTCACATGCTCAAGTAGAGAATCGTTACCCTAGCGTTCTTCCTTGGCGCCATGGAAATGTAAGCGGATGAAAAGCACCACACTCTCTTTGCCTCCGTAGAACCGAAGTCGGTTCGCAATTTGGAGCTCCGAAGCTCCTCCAAAGACCGGATCTAAGCTTCTTCTTCCTCCTTTTCTCTCCCCTCTCTCAAGACTTAGAAAGAGAACCACTCAAAAGAAATGAGGGTTTCAAGGTTCCAATCCCGTGTATATCCAAGCACTAACAGTCCCCAGCCATCGGATCCCGAATTAAAGAAACGAACGACCATGATCCAGATCTAAAATGCAGAATCTGGGCCGAACACGGCCTGTGACACGCCCGTGTCCAGGGCCGTGTCCCCCATTTGACGTCAAAATCGACGCGTCTGGAACAACACATGGGCATCAGACATGCCCGTGTTCGACCTGACATGCCCGTGTTCAAACTGACACGGCCGTGTGGTCGGCCGTGTGCCTCCATCGACACAACCCCGAAAACAACCCGAGACTCACACGGGTCTTGGACACGCCCGTGTCCTATGTGACACGCCCGTGTCACACCCGAACATGCCTGGGCTCCAGGCCATGTTCATGGTCTCGACACTTCATCGAGCGAAGTTCGTCGACCACCCGACACGGCCTTGGACACGCCCGTGTCCTAGTCCGTGTGCCCTGTCTCGACACATCGTCGAGCGAAAATGTCGACTCCCCACGCCGATCATCGACACGGGCTCGACACGCCCCAAGACATGCCCGTGTCTCAGGCCGTGTGCCCAATCTCGACACATCATGGAGCCCAAAATGTCGACTTCACGGCCAAATCGTCGACTCGAGCCTGACACGCCCTGGGACACGCCCGTGTCCCAGGCCATGTGCCCCCTGCCAAATACCAGATTTGGCCCAAAACGCCTCCCGTCGCTCTTTTGAGTTTCGGGGCGTTACAGAGTAGACCTCGAACAGACCCGCTGACCAGGCTCTCATCGAGCTGGAAGGAATGTAGGCTCACTGAGAGGTTGGAGATGATTTGGAGTGGAGATCCCGAGCAGACCCACTGACCAGGCTCTCATCTAGCTGGCAGGACTATAGGCTCACTCGGTGGTTGGAGATGGTTTGGAGAGGGGACCCCGAGCAGACCCGCTGACCAGGCTCTAATCTAGATGGCAGGGTTGTACGCTCACTCAGAGACAAGTCAAGTGGTAAGATCTCACGAAGAAAGGTGCCTATACTTATCATGAAATTGACGGAAGATCCTAATAAGAAAGAGGGGTTGGGGCAATACAAGTGAGGATGAGCACTTCAGGCTGGCACTCTACAAAGGGGGTCTCGCATGTAGCGAGTGCGTAGTCACTATCAACAGCATAGGTCTCGCACAAAAAGGGGGGATTTATCGAAAGCAGCAGTTTGGTCTCTGGGCTCTACTCACGCGGGGTGCATCTCACAGCGAGACTAGAGTACAGGGGCAAACTATATCGCGCTCGGCAGGGGTGAAGAGAAGGCCAACGGCCAGCGCCCAAAGTTAACTTTCATGCCAGACATCAATGTATAAAGTGCGATGAAATAAAGAGAGCGAAAGGTTATAATAAAGAGCTCTTTGTTCATCACAGAAAGAAGAAGCATTTCACTATCAGAAAAATTTACAAGTACATGAGACGAAAAAGAAAAATGGGGGGGGGGGGGGGGGAAGTACCAAGACTCTGACACCCTTTCACTCCTCGCCACTGGAGGCAGAGCTGCCATCCATCTCGCCATACAGCTGGGGGGCCAAGTCACAGACGGTGACCGTCTCGGCATCATCCCTGACCACCCCCAGCTCCTTCATCATCTTGAGGACGAGCTCAGCCGTCTTGATGTTGGCATCTCGGCAGATGGCGTCGACCTCGTCCAGGGAGTAATGAGTAGTTTTCAAGATGATGAGCTCCTTCCACTTCTTGTTGTCGAAGACCAGGCGGCACGAGATCCATTGCGAGAGCTCCATAGAGCAAAATTGGGCATGAGTAGTCTTCAGAACGAGGTCTCACGATGGCTCGTTGTCGAAGGGTTCAGCCCTAAGACCCCCATAGAGCCTATACCCAAGGGAGAAGGCATGACGCGTGGGTAGGTCTTGCTCCTTACAGGAGGGAAGGAGAGTAGACACTGACACACGTTTGGAGTCCTTCTCCCACTGGAGTACTGGCTCGCCAGCGACGTCATTCGTCATGGGCCCCATGTTATAATTTGGATGTGAGGAGGGGGCTGGGCGGCTAGAAGAGCCAGCCCCACGAGGGGGAAGCTCGGTGGGCTGGACTGAGGTAGTAGTGGTTAGGTCAGGTGGCGCCATCTCGCAAGCAGGCGAGATGGCTTGATGGTGAGGTGAGGGAGTTCTTTCCGCAGAAATGGGGGTCAGGGACCCTGACATTTCCTTCCTTTCCTTAGGAGCAGCTCCTTTTTTCTCCTTCGGGAGTGACACAGCCTTTTTCATTTTCTTCTTTGGGCTATGCCGAGAGGTAGAGATATCTTCCCCAGACCTCTTCTTAGGGTCAAGGGTTAGCGTTTCCTTTGCTACCTTCGCCGCCATGCTAGCAAGGGCGAGACCCTTGTTGCTCTGGTAAGGGGGTGGACGGGGATAGTCCTCTCTCATGAGCAAGAAAATGGTTAGAATGAAACAAGTCGGTAAGCATAATACTAAGAGCGCGCGAGTATACCTTCATTAGGGAGGACGGGAAGGAGCAAGTCAAGGTCTCGCCGGAGGTAGTTGACCTCGAAATTTTTCCCCGTGAAGAAGTCGCAGAGAGCCTTCTCGGCACCCCCAACCTTGGGGTTCTCGTAGTACACCTCGACAGGTGACACAGGGGTGAGAGGGACGCCTCCAAGGTTCCCGCGAATAAAGACGAAGTGGGTGAGCCAATGGTGGTTCTTTTTAGGCGTCTCGCACACCTTGAGACACTGGCCTGTGAAGTAGGATACGCAATCATCCTTCACATGGTAGATGAATAACTTGCGGAAGACAGTCAGACTGAACTCGATGAGCTCGCGGCACAGGTAGCTGGCAAAAGCAATCAACATCGAGATGGCGTTTGGGTTGAAATGCGCAGTAACAACGCCGAAGTATTTCAAAGCCTATTTTACCTCTGGCCAGAGGGGGAGTCTTAGCCCCGCCTCGAAGTGCGAGACGGGGAAGGCGAGTTCGTTGGAGTAGAAGGTGTTAATTGCCTTGCCGACCTTTAGCGGGCGAGACTCATAACCCTCAGCCAGGAACTTGCTGCGAAATCAGTTGTAATCCTCTTCGAAGATTCTGCCGGGAGGGAAGTCGTGGTCGGTAAATCGCCTTCCACAGTGGCTGCAGCCCTCACCTTCTTCTGCTCTCTTCTTCCCCATGGTGAGCGAGATGATGGAAATAGAAGGGGATGGAAAAGAGAGGTGGAAGCGTGATGCAATAAGAGGTCGGCGAAGAAGAGCAGGCGAGAACCCTGAATCTCAGCAGCTGCATGAAGAGATAGTGTAGATGTAGAGCTTCTGGATCCGAGGGAGGGGGTATTTATAGTAGATGGAGAGGGGAAAAATGGGTGGGAAAATAAGAATGAGGAAGCCGAAGTTTCAACCCGACGTTTCATCTTCTCTCTCTCCTGACCCCGAGGCGCGGAACGCCGCGGCGACTTTTCTGATGAGCCAAAATTTAAATAAAAAGTGGATTAATTAACACATCAATAATGAGAATCCAGCAGGAAAGAAGTTGACAAAAATATCATAATAAATTATTTTGTCCTGCATGAAGCGGGCATCTCGTCCAGGAGGACCTAAATAACAAATTAATAATTAAAAAGGTGCGGTGGCTGATTGATACATAACGAAGTTACAAGGAAGCATTAAACAGGCGAAATAACTCCAGGACCCCTAAATTCTTGTGCCACTTCCAACGGCCACCGCGAGATCCTGCGTATGGAGGGCGACTAGGTAGATGAAAGGCGCAGACAACGTCTATACCGCGGCGTGTGAGACATTGATGTTGGTTAGTCTCACTTATGATGGCCTGGGGGTCTGTCCCATCTATTACCGCGTCGACATCGACCTCGGCAAAGAGGAGAGCACACTCAGTTTCCAACCAGTCAATGAGCCGATCGGTAGCTTTCTTCTCCCGTTCCATCTCGCGGATGACATGAGTGTATTTTTGAAACATCTGGGCCATCCAGCGCTTCATCTCCAGATGGTCCATACGATCACCCAGATAGTCTTCGATCTCATCTGGGCGAGGAATAGGCGAGAGGGGAGACGGCGCATGGGAATCCTCAGTACCCTAGTCAAACTGGATGCCTGCGCAACAAAAAAGTGGAAGATCATAATGAAGGGTGGTCTCGCAAGAAGGCTAGCCCAGTGGTCTCGAATATACCTGATAGGGGAATAGGAATCTATGGGAAGCGAGAGGGTAGGATGAGTTTACTTACTTGGAATACGAGAGTTCCCCACCAGGCTCGAGAGGTATTCTTTCCTCGTGATAGGGGGAGGATTCCTGAGGCGAGTCAGAGCGTTGGTAATGTTGGTCAGTAATGTCAGGAGGATTCACATGAATGGGAGAGTCAGCGAGGTTTCCCTGAGAGAGAATGGTCAATAAGCGCGACAATAAAAGAAAAGAAGCGAGAGGAGGAGTCAAGAATCACCTGTCTCTCCCCATAAGATGCGGGAGGAAGTGTATCGGCTGCCGAGGGGGCCGAGGAGGTCACGCTGGCCGAGAGGGGAGGTCCCGTGGTTTTGGCCTTCTTCGGGCGAGATGATGAAGGTGCTGAAGCGGGGGTGCAGACCAAAGATGGGATCAGGGCAGCCACATTGGCTTTATTTTGCTTCCGGACCATTGCGAGACGCACACGGAAACTCTCGATGTGAGACATGTTGTGTAATACCCCAAATCCCAGGTTTGGAAAAAATGGGGTGACATGGCCTGTGACACAGGCGTGTCATAGGGCGTGTCCTTCTTGGGTGCGCAGTCAATGAGTGGTCGACAAGATTCGGTCGATGAAAGATATGGTACCTAAACACCTAGAGGGGGGGGGGGGGTGAATAGGTGACCTAATCCTTTTCTAACTTTGTTGGCAGCCAAACAGTTATATCACAGATTTCTAACTAGTTTATTACAACAATCAGCAATAATCAAACAAACACAGATCATCCACAGCACAAACACAGCACAGCACACAGTGTTTTATAGTGGTTCCCCAAGATATGGGTACATCCACTTTCCCCCTTCGCCTATCTAGCAGTGTACTAGATTCGGCCTAACTTCTCCACTGTCTCAGAACCCAAATTGGTTCCTACCTCAGGCCCAAAGCCTTACACTCAGCTTTATCCCAAATCCTACACTCAGCCAATCAAGGCCTACACTCAGCCAATCCAAGGCCTACACTCAGAGATCTATATCTCCTACACTCAGGCTAACAAGCCCTACCCTCAGCCTTTATAAATATAGGCTTACAATCACTCAGATCCAATGGATCCTACAAGTTACAAATGTAATACAGATAATTACTCTACAACTCAGAATTACAGGAGGGAGAGTTGAGAGATTCTTGATGAGTTCTTGGAAGAACTCAGCTGGATTCACCCTGACTTAGCTTTCTTCAAAGCTTCTTGAGTAGAACTGAATAAGGCTGAATCCTCTGCAGTTGTTCCTTGACCTCTGCCACTTAAGACCCAGAACTGAATCTGAATCCTTCTTCTCAGCCTAGTTCCTAAGGCTGATTTCTTGGAAGGAGCCCTCTCTCTCCAACTTCTTAGATCTGCAGATGGAATGCAAGATCTTCTTGTGTTTATTACTCTGTGTATCACTTTACAGATTACTTGAATAATCTGATCAATTACTTTAATTATTCTCACCACTGTTTCTGTAAACTGTGGGTGCCTATTTATAGGCTTTCTTCATGGTAACCGGCTGGTCCGGTTCATAACTGACTTCTGACATCTCTGACAGTTGCTGTAGACCGGCTGGATCGGCAGCTGTCATGTCAACCAGTCACTTCTTGAAAATCTCTATCTGTCTGATAGTGTCGAGACTTTCTGTCTTTAAGTGTCGACACTTATAGTCCAAGTGTCGACACATGTTGTATAAGTGTCGACACAAGTCTACAAGGTATCGACACAATTCCTTGTATGTCTCGACACAGATTCTTCTGCATGTGTCGACACTAAAATTGAGTGTCGACACAAATACTTGTTCTTTTAGCTTTTGCTGAATTCTTCTATGTGTCGACACATCTCCTTTGTGTCGACACAACTTCTTGTGTTGAATCTGTCAAGTGTCGACACTGCTTCTTGGTGTCGACACATAGTCTTCTATCTTGAATCTTGCTGAGTGTCGACACAGCTCCTTGTGTCGAGACACCTTCTTGTTGTTGAGACTTCAGCTGAGTGTCGACTCATTCCTTTAGTGTCGACACTTGTACTTAGAATAATTTGCTGCTCTTTCTGTTCTTTGCTAAGTGTCGACACAGCTCCTTGTGTCGACACTTTCTTCAAGTGTTGAGTCTTTAGCTAAGTGTCGACACATTGTGCTGGGTGTCGACACTTACTTCAAGTGTTGACTCTTCTGATAGTGTGTCGACATATTGTGCTGAGTGTCGACACATTCTTCAAATGCTGACTCTTCAGCATAGTGTCGACACATTGTGTTGAGTGTCGACACATGTACTTAGACTCTGCAGATTTTTGCTGAGTGTCGACACAGCTCCAAGTGTTGACACTTTCTGGTGTAGACACTGCTTCACTAGGTGTCGACACAGCTCCTTGTGTCGACACTTTCTGTCTGCACTTTTCTTCACTGAGTGTCGACACAGCTCCAAATGTCGACACTTTCTGTCTAGTGTCGACTCTGCATCCCAGGTGTCGACACAATGACTCCAAGTGTCGACACTGCTTGTCTGGGTGTCGACACAGGCTTTCTTAAGTGTCGACACTTTCCCTCTGGGTGTCGACACATGGACTTAGAACTTTTTGCTTCAGTCCAGTGATTTCTTAACCTGCACAAGTAACTCAAACATACATCAAATACATTATGATGTATATCATTGAGATGGGTGAGGCTTCTTCAAATCAGGTACATTTGACTAATGTACCCAACAATCTCCCCCTATTTGGAGAAGTCATAACCCTTAGTCAATGATATACACCATTCATGATTAAAAATTACAAAATGATGTAAAGCAGATTATAATCAGCAGGGTTAACATGAACATGTAAAACTTCACACATATACACATTCAACATTGCAGAATGAACAAGAAATAGACACATACTCAGAACAATCATGAAAATATATTTATCATAAATTGTTCTAACATTTTTCTAATACATCTTTAATGATTTACAAAAATGTTTCTCATACAAAAGATTACAACAATCTTCAAATTAATTCCTAATCTATTTCTGATCAGGTTCTTTGATAACAATTCCTTTGCCAGATTTGACTTTAGCCTTGACAGCAGCAACAACAGTAGGCTCCCCATCAGCAGGCTTCTTGCCTTTTAGATCTTTCTTGTTTGCCTTGATCTTTTGTCTCTCAAAATAATGATAGGGCTTAGAAAAGTACTTGCTAGGCTCCACAGCTGTAGGAGGTAGCTTTCCCATCTTAGCCTTCCTTCTGTGCTGAACAATGGCTTCTTGCCTGATCTCATGCTTCCTCCATTCTGCTTCAGAGAACCACTTGTTTCTATCAGTAGTGTTGTCTCTAGCAGCTTTCCAGGTAGTAAGAATTATGTTTCTAGAGGTAGGACTCCATTGTTCAAAGTCTGGCTTTAGTTCAGCTTGTTCCCTAAATCTCTTCTTTGACAACCTTGCCTCTTCTTCTTTGTCTAAGGCCTCTTGTATAGCTGCTGTTATAGGTTGAACAACCTTTTCTAAATGGACATTGTCCTTGCCCTCAGATGGGCTATACATTATGCTCACCTCTGCTTGAATCATTTCAAAATTTGGAGGTGGATAAATGACTTGAGCTACTTCTTGTGGCTCACCTCCAAAATATGCAGGGTTCAGTCCAGATTCAGCAACTTCATTGTCATCACACAGGGGGGATATCCAAGTGTAGCCCTGATGGAATTGGATATCCACTTAGCATGTTCAGAACTGGCCTTGACTAACACTCTCTCCCCCTTTATGACTTCTTGGGCAACATGATCTCTTACATCATCCTTCTGGAATCGGATTTGACCATCCAAGTACCTGATTCCATCTTTAAAGTAAGGTCTAAGCTTTGTAAGTTGTTCAGATATTGCTTTCTGGGAATCTTGTATTGCAGTTTTGACAGCAGTAATCTCAGCTTGGAATATTTTATCAAAGTCAGCCTTTGCAGCAGCAGATGTAGAAGGTTCAGCAGTCTTATTCTTCAACTCAGTGACTATAGCATTATGGGAGGCAGTCAAATTATCATTCATTCTTAACTGATTCTCCAGCACATATCCTTGTTTTAATGCTATATCATCTACCTGAGTCTTGATCTCCTAGTGAGTTGACAAATAGACTACTGCATTCCCACCTTTGTGGAAGCAGTCAGTCATTTCTTTCTTGTTCAGGTTCATCTCAAACCTTATTGATTTTATATCTTGAGCTAAATCAAATTGTAAAGACTTTTGTCCTTCATCAATATACGTCTCTATGGCTTTCCTGTGCTCATCCAGCTTGATTTGCATGGCTACCATTAAGGCATTGTAATCAGGTGATGGAGCTTGTGTGACTAAGGATTGTTGAGCAACAGTTTGTAGAGCCTTCTTGTAGCTCTGACTTCTTCTTTTGAATACAAACAATTTCTTCTTCTTGGCCCTAGCACTTTCCTCATCTTCAGAGGCAGAGGTGCTGGCAATATCAACTCTATTCTTAGGGCTCTCAGGCCTCTCAGTTTGCACAGCAGGTGCTTGCTCAGTTTCCAGCCTAATAAGCTCTTCCAGAACTTCCATGTGCTCCCCCTCAGCAGCAACACTCTTATCTTCAGCAGCAGCATTCTTGTCCATGTCAAAATCATCTTGATCTAAATTTAGAAGCAAATCTTCCATTGTATATTCATGAGGGGATGGAGCTGGAGATAGTCTTTGTTCTTCAACCACTGACTCAGGTACCACTACTTGTTCAGCAGATTTGTTTTCTAGAACAACATATGGAACTTGTTTGTCTAGCTGAGTTTGCTGATGGACATCAGACAAATTAGCATCTTCTATAATATAGTCTAAAGTTTTTAAGTCAGTGAGTACCTCTTGGATAATGATGGTGGCTTGCTCACTGTCCAGAGTAGATGGTTCTTCTACTACTGGAAGCTCCCCCTTGCTGTGATCCCTATGGATGGGGCTAGCTTGAGGCAGCTCCCCCTGGATCCCAGCTACATCTTGAGGAGCAGGAGTCTTTACCACTGTCTCTTCCTCCTGATCATCAGGTGTGAACACCACCTGTTCTTCACTTTCAGAACTGCTGGAGGACTCTTGTGCCACAGCAGCAGTTTTTCTCTTCTTACTGGGAGGAGTGATTTTCTCAGTAACTTGCTTCTCAGGGGTAGGCATATCCTTTGACAGCACCCTTTCCCACCTAGACAAGATCCTCATATCCATCTTTCTCATATGATTGATCTTGCTTCCAGCAGCTGTGCTCATTACCTCTGGTATTGTACCAGCCAGGTAGAGACTTATAATTCTGCCCAGATTGGGCTTCTTCAGACTTTCCTTGATCTTCTCATAGATTACCATTGACCAATCTGTTCTTAGGGTGAAGATAATTCTTGTCATGACATTGAACATTGAGGCTGACACCCTGTCATGCCCTCCAGGCTTACTGAGAATGACCTTTCCCACAATTTCAGACAGAAATTTTCCTTGACTGTTCATGCCTTTCCTGTTAAAGACAGAACCTATCTTCAGCTTTGGATCAAGTCCACACCAGGTAAGAGCTTCCCTGGTCTTGGATGTTGAAACTTCTTCTTCATCTTGAGTCTTAGGTAGCTGGAGTACCTTACTCAGACTTTTTGGTGAGACCTTGACTTTGGATCCATGTACTCTGGATTTGATTCTATATCCAGAGTCATCAACTGCAGCTCCAGTAAGGAATTCAAGAACTTCCTTCTTCCAAATCTTGGTTGGTTCTGAAACCAAATATTCTAGTCCAGAATCGCTGACTAGGGTTACCACCGATTGAATTTCTTGATCTCCATCATCGAATGCGCCGCGCACAAGTTCATAGCCTTCGTTAACGTTCTCCTCGAGCTTGGGAGCGATTAGGGTTTGGAGAATTAGTCTTGAGAAAAGAGAAATGTCGACACAGGAGTTTTGGTCTCGAAACTTTGAAAGCGTGTCGACAAACACAGACAGAACCCTATTTATACCTGTCTAATTTTGAAGATGAACAGGCGGGATATCAAGCTTAACATGTGTCGACACTGGCAATAAGTGTCGACACTGACTTATAATGTCTCGACACATATGTGTCGACACAAGTTTAGTCAACAGATTTTATGTGTCGACACATGGTTATGTGTCGACACAACATAACTCGACACATTGTCGAGACTTTACTTAGAAAAATTCTGAGTAAAACATAAGTGTCGACACCATATTGGATGTGTCGACACCTACTTGTCATGTGTCGACACTAACATTCTGAAGTGTCGACACCAACATCCTAGATGTGTCGACACCTTTTTCCTGAAGTGTCGACACTACTATTCTGTGTCGACATAGACTTGTCTATGTGTCGACACCTTTTTACTTAGTCAATTTTCTAGTTCTGTAAACTTAGTCTAAGTTGATCATTCCTAGTTCAATTTTGAATCTATTGAACTTAGCTTCTTCTAGGGGCTTAGTATACATATCAGCTAGTTGTTCATCTGTTTTAACATATTCAAGTACAATATCATTTCTTTCTACATGCTCCCTAAGAAAGTGATATTTAATTTCAATATGTTTTGTCCTACTATGAGATACAGGGTTGTTAGCTATTGAAATAGCACTTGTAGAGTCACAGAAAAGTGGAGTTCTACTTACCTGAAATCCATAGTCCTCTAGCTGATGTTTAATCCATAGAAGTTGAGCACAGCAACTTCCTGCAGCTACATATTCTGACTCAGCTGTGGAGATAGCCACACTGGTTTGCTTCTTGCTGCTCCATGAAATTAGTCTCCCACCTAGGAATTGACAGGTTCTAGTAGTACTCTTTCTATCCTCTTTGCATCCTGCAAAGTCTGCATCTGAATAACCTGTTAGATCAAAATCTCCATTCCTAGGGTACCAGAGGCCTATATAGGGAGTGCCCTTTAGATATCTCAAAATTCTCTTGACTGCAGTCAAGTGAGACTCTTTAGGGCAGGCTTGATACCTTGCACAAACACATGTAGCATACATGATGTCTGGTCTACTAGCAGTTAAGTATAATAGGGAGCTAACTATCCCTCTATACAAGGTTTCATCTACAGGTTTCCCTACATCATCCTTGCTAAGAGACATACTTGACCCCATAGGAGTCTTCATGGTACTGGAAGAATCCATACCATATTTCCTTATGAGTTCTAGGGTGAACTTGGACTGACATATGGATAAACCATTTTCAGTCTGTTTAACTTGGATACCCAAGAAAAACTTCAGCTCTCCCATACTACTCATCTCAAACTGACTTTGCATAAGCTTTGCAAACTTTCTGCAAAGGCTACTTTCAGTAGACCCAAATATAATGTCATCTACATATATTTGGACAAGTATGACTTTGCCTCTAGATTCCCTAAGGAATAGAGTCTTATCTATTTTCCCCCTTGAGAACTTGTTCTCAATGAGGAAACTAGATAGGGTTTCATACCAAGCTCTAGGGGCTTGCTTTAACCCATATAATGCTTTCCTAAGTCTATAGACATAATGAGGTTGAGTTGGATCAACAAAACCTGAAGGCTGCTCCACATAGACTTCTTCTTTAAGATTACCATTTAAGAATGCTGACTTGACATCCATCTGGTAAACCTTGAATCCTTGATAGGTTGCATAGGCCAAGAACATCCTTATGGCTTCCAGTCTGGCTACTGGAGCAAAGGTTTGATCAAAATCAATACCTTCTTCTTGCCTATATCCTTTTGCAACCAGTCTTGCTTTGTTCTTTATGATGACCCCTTGTTCATCCATCTTATTTCTGTAGATCCACTTAACTCCTATTACATTGTGGTCTTTAGGTTTAGGAACCAGTTCCCAAACCTTGCACCTCTTGAACTGATTAAGCTCTTCTTGCATAGCTTCAGTCCATTGTGGATCTTGTATTGCTTCTTCAAATCTTTTAGGTTCAACTTGAGACAAAAAGCTGGAATAGATTGCAGCATTCATGTTTCTACTCCTGGTTTGTACTCCTTGTCTTGGATCTCTAATAATCTGCTCTACTGGATGATCTCTAAGATGCCTGTGGGCTGGAGGCATCCTCACTTCTGGTTGAACCACTTCAGCATCTGCATCATGCTGTATTCCTTGGATTTCTTCAGCAATTGGCACATGTAGTTCTCCCCCTGGACAGCAGCTACTCTCCTCTCCTTGCTGTCTTGCAGCAGGCACTTCTTCTATAGTCAGCTTGTCCATTGTCTTTGTCAAACCTGTGGGGCTGCATACATTGCTAGACAACTCATTATTAATAAGTTTAGTCTCATCAAAAACTACATGCACAGATTCTTCTACAACTTGTGTAGTCAAGTTGTAGACTCTATAAGCCTTACTATTATTGCTGTACCCAACAAAAAATTCCCTCTTGGGACTTGACAGCAAACTTAGTTATGTAAGACTTCCCATTGTTAAGTATGTAGCATTTACAACCAAAGATCCTAAAATAGGATAGATTTGGTTTCCTGCCTTTCACTACTTCATAGGGGGTCTTGTTTAGCCTTTTAGTGATGGTAGCCCTATTTATCACATGGCATGCAGTGTTAACTGCTTCAGCCCAGAAATACTCTGGCAGTGATGTATCACTAAGTAGGGTTCTACCAGCCTCTATCAAGGTCCTATTCTTCCTTTCAGCAATGCCATTTTGCTGAGGTGTTCTAGGTGAAGAGAATTCTTGAAATATCCCAAAGTCTACACATAGTTTTGTCATGCTTTCAGACTGAAACTCAGTACCATGGTCACTTCTAATTTTGACCACAGTACTATTTAGTTCATTCTGAATTTGCTTGACAAAGCTGTAGAAGACACTAGGTGTTTCAGACTTCTGCCTTAAGAAGAACACCCAGGAAAACCTTGAGTAGTCATCAACAACTACAAAGGTATAAACCTTCCTACCTAAGCTGTGAACTGGCATTGGACCAAAGAGATCCATATACAAGAGGTATAAACACCTCACAGCATCTTTGTTATCTATGCTCCTAAAAGTGGATTTAGTCTGCTTGCCCTTTTGACAAGCTGAGCAAATGCCATCTTTAACACACTTAACTTGAGGACCATTCCTCACTAACTCTTTGCTAAAGAGTTTGCTAATAGTCTTGTAGTTAAGATGAGCTAGCCTCTTGTGCCACTTGACACAATGAGAGACTGTCTCATCAGCTACAAGACAAATAGGAGAACCATTGTTCTCAATCATAATGTCTAGACAGTAGACATTCCTCTTTCTATATCCTGTCAAAATGATCTCTTGATCACTTGACCTCTTGATATGACAACCATTTTTAACAAATGAGATGTCATACCCTACATCACTTAACTGACTTATACTTATAAGGTTGTGTTTCAACCCTTTAACATAAGCCACTTGAGTAATGGTAACAAGGTTTGAAGAAATGTTACCAAACCCTTTGATGATTCCTTTTTCAGAACCACCAAAGGTCACTTTAGGAACATTTTTGATTGGAATATAGTCCTTCAGTAGTCCCCTCGTTCCAGTCATATGTCTGGAACATCCACTATCCAAGTACCATGTTGGGGTATGGCCACTTGGATTCACCTGCAAAACAAATTAATGAACCTTAGAACCCAAAGTAATTTTGGGTCCTTGGTGATTGTTAGTTTGCAACTTGACAAAGCTACCTACTGGCTTTCCACCAGGTAACTTGCTACTCATCTTGGCACTGGCATTGTGCCAACAGTCCATTGCAAAATGGCCAATCTTGCCACAGCACCAGCATTCAAACTTGTTGTACCTTTGCTTAGGTACAACCTTTGCAGTCTTGACTACAGCAGGCTTGTTGAATGTTGGGGCTTTGCCCTTGGACTTAAACTTGGACTGCTCAGTCCCTACAGGTCTAACAAAACCCAGTCCAGCCTTGCCTTTATGATGAACAAATTCATCAATTAAAGGCAGCACTGATTTAGGTTTTGAAAACCTTGCAACAAGCTCTCTCTCTTTCTGAAGATTGATCTCCAGTCTCTTAATTTGATCATTCTTATAAGTGATAGTTCCCATCTGAATCACAGTAATGTGTTTCAGCCTGGCTACCTCATTCAGTTTTTGATCAAATTCCTTCTCAAAGTCTGTTGCAACAGCCTTGAGATCAGCAATCTCCTTTACCTGACTTTTAGCTAGGGTCTTGTTTTTCTTATAGGCTTGCAACAGTACCTTATATTCATCTATAAGCTGATGAATATCTTCCTCAGACTCAGATATATTCTCATCACTTGATGAAGAAGAATCTGATTCTGAACTAGAACAAGAAACTGAATTTAAACTTGAACTTTGTACCTGACTGGGTCCTGGCTGCTCCAGGATTTTGGTACTCTCAGTCAATGCCATCAGTCCTTGGCACTGGCAGTCTTCTTGTTCATAAATTGACTCCAAGATCTGCATAAATTCTTCTTCTTCTTCTTCAGCAAATAGCCCTATGTAGGCTTCAGCATCAGTATCAGTGTCTGAAGAAGAAATTTCTGAAAGAGTCTTCTCATTCTTGGCAACAAAAGACTTCTCTTTCTTCCCTTTGAAGTGAGTCTTTTTCCTGTCACTGGATTCTTTTCTTTTCTCAGGACAATCTGCAATAACATGACCCTGTCTATTGCAGCAGTAGCACACAATCTTTGATCCAGTTGCCTTGCTTGTCTTTGTCTTTTTCCTGTCCTTCTTTGAAGGCTTTTTCTCCTGATACAAGACTTCTTTTCCCTTGTAAGTAGATGGTCTGGACCTCCACTGTTTCTTCTTCAGGAATTTCTGAAAGTGTCTAGTGAAGGCAGCAAAGTCTTCATCACTTTCACTGCTTGTAGACTTTGTACTGACAGACTCTTCTGACTCAGATTCAACTACCTCTGGAGGTGGAGTTGATGACTTAGTCCTGCATTTTCTGGGAACTTCTGTCTTGAAAGCAACAGTCCTTTACTTGTGCTCAGTCCTAGTAGATTTCTCCTCCTCTTTCCTCACTGTCAGCTGCATCTCATATGACAATAACTTGCCAAACAGTGTAAGAGGAGGAATTTCTCCCAACTTTGCCATTTCTCTTATGGCACAGATCTTGGTGTCCCAATCTTTGGTTAGGGACCTTAGAAATTTGTCATTCAGTTCATAGTTGCTGAACTCTCTTCCATAAGACATGAGTTCATTAACTATTCTATAGAACTTCTTGTAGCATTCAGTGATGCTATCTCCCTTTCCTTGCCTAAAGCTCTCATACTCTTGATTAAGCAAGGACTTCCTATCTTGCCTAACTTCTTCAGATCCTTCCATATACACTATAAGAGTGTCCCACATCTCTTTTGCTGTCTTACAGTGAATTAAGTTCTGAAAAGTGGCATCATCAATGGCACTCACTATTATGTTTTGTGCCCTCTTGTCCATGGTGGCTAGGACAATTTCATCCTTAGTCATCTCAGAGAAATCCTTTGGAGTTCTCTGATTTGCATCTAGAACTGAAATCTTCATGGGCACATAGGGCCCTTCCTTAACTGTGATGTAGATTCTTGGGCCTGAGGCCTCCATAAATAGCCTTACCCTTTCTTTCCAGATCCCAAAAATTTCCTTTCTGCAAATAGGTAATTTCATGGAACCCAATTCTTTATGATTTTCAAAGGAACCCATGGTTCTTGATTTTCTTGAAGCTGTTTTCTGACTTAGACTGTTTCTGCCAAACAGGATCTTCTTAGACTGTTAGTCCTTGTTTTGAGGAACCTCGCTTTGATACCACTTGAAAGATATGGTACCTAAACACCTAGAGGGGGGGGGGGGTGAATAGGTGACCTAATCCTTTTCTAACTTTGTTGGCAGCCAAACAGTTATATCACAGATTTCTAACTAGTTTATTACAGCAATCAGCAATAATCAAACAAACACAGATCATCCACAGCACAAACACAGCACAGCACACAGTGTTTTATAGTGGTTCCCCAAGATATGGGTACATCCACTTTCCCCCTTCGCCTATCTAGCAGTGTACTAGATTCGGCCTAACTTCTCCACTGTCTCAGAACCCAAATTGGTTCCTACCTCAGGCCCAAAGCCTTACTCTCAGCTTTATCCCAAAGCCTACACTCAGTCAATCAAGGCCTACACTCAGCCAATCCAAGGCCTACACTCAGAGATCTATATCTCCTACACTCAGGCTAACAAGCCCTACCCTCAGCCTTTATAAATATAGGCTTACAATCACTCAGATCCAATGGATCCTACAAGTTACAAATGTAATACAGATAATGACTCTACAACTCAGAATTACAGGAGGGGAGTTGAGAGATTCTTGATGAGTTCTTGGAAGAACTCAGCTGGATTCACCCTGACTTAGCTTTCTTCAAAGCTTCTTGAGTAGAACTGAATAAGGATGAATCCTCTGCAGTTGTTCCTTGACCTCTGCCACTTAAGACCCAGAACTGAATCTGAATCCTTCTTCTCAGCCTAGTTCCTAAGGCTGATTTCTTGGAAGGAGCCCTCTCTCTCCAACTTCTTAGATCTGCAGATGGAATGCAAGATCTTCTTGTGTTTATTACTCTGTGTATCACTTTACAGATTACTTGAATAATCTGATCAATTACTTTAATTATTCTCACCACTGTTTCTGTAAACTGTGGGTGCCTATTTATAGGCTTTCTTCATGGTAACCGGCTGGTCCGGTTCATAACTGACTTCTGACATCTCTGACAGTTGCTGTAGACCGGCTGGATCGGCAACTGTCATGTCAACCAGTCACTTCTTGAAAATCTCTATCTGTCTGATAGTGTCGAGACTTTCTATCTTTAAGTGTCGACACTTATAGTCCAAGTGTCGACACATGTTGTATAAGTGTCGACACAAGTCTACAAGGTGTCGACACAATTCCTTGTATGTCTCGACACAGATTCTTCTGCATGTGTCGACACTAAAATTGAGTGTCGACACAAATACTTGTTCTTTTAGCTTTTGCTGAATTCTTCTATGTGTCGACACATCTCCTTTGTGTCGACACAACTTCTTGTGTTGAATCTGTCAAGTGTCGACACTGCTTCTTGGTGTCGACACATAGTCTTCTATCTTGAATCTTGCTGAGTGTCGACACAGCTCCTTGTGTCGACACACCTTCTTGTTGTTGAGACTTCAGCTGAGTGTCGACTCATTCCTTTAGTGTCGACACTTGTACTTAGAATAATTTGCTGCTCTTTCTGTTCTTTGCTAAGTGTCGACACAGCTCCTTGTGTCGACACTTTCTTCAAGTGTTGAGTCTTTAGCTAAGTGTCGACACATTGTGCTGGGTGTCGACACTTACTTCAAGTGTTGACTCTTCTGATAGTGTGTCGACACATTGTGCTGAGTGTCGACACATTCTTCAAATGCTGACTCTTCAGCATAGTGTCGACACATTGTGTTGAGTGTCGACACATGTACTTAGACTCTGCAGACTTTTGCTGAGTGTCGACACAGCTCCAAGTGTCGACACTTTCTGGTGTAGACACTGCTTCACTGGGTGTCGACACAGCTCCTTGTGTCGACACTTTCTGTCTGCACTTTTCTTCATTGAGTGTCGACACAGCTCCAAGTGTCGACACTTTCTGTCTGGTGTCTACTCTGCATCCCAGGTGTCGACACAATGACTCCAAGTGTCGACACTGCTTGTCTGGGTGTCGACACAGGCTTTCTTAAGTGTCGACACTTTCCCTCTGGGTGTCGACACTTGGACTTAGAAACTTTTTGCTTCAGTCCAGTGATTTCTTAACCTGCACAAGTAACTCAAACATACATCAAATACATTATGATGTATATCATTGAGATGTGTGAGGCTTCTTCAAATCAGGTACATTTGACTAATGTACCCAACAGTCGACGAATGTCGAGTGCATAATACACGGCCTATGACACGAGCGTGTCACAGGGCGTGTCATCGCGGTCGATGAACTCAGCTTGACAAAATCGAGCTGGGGCGTGTCTGATGCCATGTAATGGGAACATGGCCTGGGACACGGGCGTGTCACATGCCGTGTAAGTCTCGGGTTGATTTCGATGTTGTGCAGCCTGAAGAACACGGCAACAGACACAGGCGTGTCTGAAGGCGTGTCAGGTGACACGGCCCGTGACACGGGCGTGTCACATGGGCATGTGCTGGTTTGGATGAGTCGGTTGAGCACTGCTTAGGGAACACGACCCCGGCCACGGGCGTGTCACAGGCCGTGTCAGGCAAAAAAGCATGATTTTGTGGCAAAATCGTGGCCGTTCCTTTTCTCAGCTGGGATCCAATGGCTGAGAGCCCTCCCTGTATCCTTAAGGCCGAAAATGAGATGAGAATTCTCATTTGTTATTTGGCCTTCACTTTCTTCAAAGTTAGAGAGAGAAAGGAAGAGGAAGGAGGAGGAGGAGGAAGAGGAGCTGGTCACTAGTGATGCTGCGAGATTCCGACGAGAGATCCGAGGATAGCATTGCGAAGGAAAAGTTGCTGCGGTTATTTCTAGCTAGCTAGGAGCTTATGACATCGAAGCGGTATTCAAGGGTAATGACTTTTCTTCCAAGCCAGGTGAAGATTTCCTGTTTGGCATATGCATGATGCCCCCACCAGAGGGTGGCTGATTCCCCCACCAAAGGGTGGTTGATTATGTGAGTCTTTTGGGTTGATTCATGGAGTCCCCAATTGGGCATATAGATCCGGAAAAGGAGTACCGAATAGGTGATGAATTGTAAATATACCTATTTTTATGTACATTAATTTAGTTGTTTTCATTTTTTTTGTCATTTTTACTTATTTTTATTCAATAAATTGCTCCTTTTATTGTAAATATCATACTAACTTATTTTATTTTATTTTTTAGGAAACAATTAAAAATCTGCTAAAAATTGACAAGTCACGACCGTGACTTCCTGGTCATGCCCGTGACCAGGGCGTGACAATGCAAAAACAGTGAAATCAGTAATTTTCGAGAAGAAAAGCTTGACACGCCCGGGGTCACGCCCGTGTCAGCCGACACTGGGCGTGACCCAACCCGTGTCCACCCGCTCGACGATTTTCAACCCGACATTTTCCGCTCGACAATTGTCGAGTGTTGACACCAACCAACACACCCAGCGTCACGCCCGTGACCTGGGGCATGACTTCTCCACCTGGCCGACAAGACCCGCGCGACGACTTTTGACGCACTGCGCCCAGATCCACCTCCTCGACACGCCCACCATCAGGCCCATGACCTGGGGCGTGACCTATGCAAGACCGACACGTGTCCAGCCCGAAGTCCACTTTGATGTCAAATCGACGGCCGCCATCATGAATAGTGTCGACACGCCCCCTGACACGCCCGTGTCAGAGGGCGTGTACTTGTAAATTTTCTGCCTATAAATAGCTTTGTTTTGCTTGAGTTCTTGTTCCCTTTTTGGATCCATTCTGTATAAGGTGTTGTGCTGCTGGAATGCTTCCAAGGTCTATGTAAGGGATATTTCTCCCCCTCTCCTTAGTTCTATTTTTGTTCCTTTGTAACTGGTGTTTTTACTTAATAAAATGTTTTTTTCTCTTCATATGGCTTTGGAATGGATTTATGCAACTCTTCCCTTATACAATCTTAATTATTTTTTTAACTTAGTTTTAGTTCTTTTAAAATGGGTGTGTATGTGTATGAGTTTAGCTTTTTAGTTTTATGTTTTAGTTAATTTTCTTACTTAGTTTTGTTAACTTAGGTTTTTATAGCTTTCTATTTCATTGTTATAAAACCGTAAAAATGATTTCAAGGTGATTTTCATTTCTTTTAACTTAGTTTTTCTTTTTATGAGGTAAAACTTTTTCGTTCGTTTTGTTTTATTTTCACTTTTTAATCAGTTTTACGGAGTTGTAGGAATGATTATATAGTTGTTTCAATTTTTCATGCACTTAGTTTTTTCATTTTAAACTTTTGCTCTTTTAATTTTTTTCGCTCTCTTTTTATGCATTTCTACCGCATTCTAGCGGTAGAAATGTATTCGTTTTTATTTTTCAAGCACTTTCATTTTTGCGTTTATTTGCAAACTTTTTCGCTCGTTTAATTTTTATTTTTAATTTTTATGCATTTCTACCGCATTCTAGCGGTAAAAATGCAGTTGTTTTAATTTTTAGGTAACTTAGTTTTTTTTAATTTTGTACGCGTGCGCATTTATTTCCACCTACTCGTTAAGAGTTAAATGGCGCTTTGCTTTATTTCATTCAGTAGAGTGTGTGGAGTGTGTTTAATTTTCTGCATCGTGCGTGCGTTTTCATTTATGTCGTGTGTGTGTGTTTTACTTCATGTCGAGAGTGTGTGTGCGTGCGTTTTACTTTATGTCGAGAGAGTGTGTGCGTGTGTTGCATTTATTTAGTCATACTCGTTTGAGTAGGACCCGCTTTCTTTCTCCCGCCCGCGCATTTGTGCCGGTACTCACAATTTACAGCTTTCTTCAGTCCTACTCGTTTGAGCAGGACTTGCAATTTACTGCTTTATTTCCTGCTTTATTTTCCTGTTTCATTTTATCGCTTTCATTTACTGCTTTCTTTATTGCTTTCCTCGCAAGCCGTCCCCATTCCGATGAGTGGCTAACCGTTCTTAGCCCTCGATATCGAAAAACATTGGGACAGATAAAATAACTTAAAATAATTAAAGGTCGTATTTTTCTAATTAATTAAAAAGAATTAAGGTTTGCCCGGGGTTTATGACGCGTAGGACCACATAATTGATGTGTGGGCCCTATTTCCGTAGTCCATATGCTAGCTAGCCGAGAGGCCGTGCATATGCACCGATCACCCCTTGGCAAAGAGAGTTCCGCACTAACCCTCGAGAGAGGAGGTGCGCCAACTCTACCGGATTGGGTTCTCCACCCAATAGCGGGGTTCTTAGCATAATGCGGGCGTTAAGAGAAATCCTTCGTCGGACAAGAGCCCGGTCGAATAGTCTTAGTGTTTAGGTGAGCGATAGCCCTATAGCTAGGTGAGCTCATTCTAGTGGAATCTCCACGGCCAAGTCTCCGCCTTAATTAATTAGAAATTTAGGAGCTCTTTTTATTAAAAGTCTATTTTAGTTCGAATTTAATTCGGTGCCATCGAGCTAAGCTCTTCATCGACACCACCTTCATGCTTTCATTTTCTTTCTGTCATTTTCTGCCTTTTTATTATATATAATATCTCGACAAGATAATTATCGGTAAAATAATAGTCCCCTCCAAGGGGAGTGTAGAAATAATCGAACCAACCCCGTGAACAATATGACCTCGATATTCCACCCGGAATATCCTGTACTACTCACGATATGTGCACTTGCCTCCTTTCGTTAAAACTCGATCACACTTTTTTATATCCAAAATAAATAAATACGCGCGCCTCGTTTTCTAAAAAAAACACTTCCGCTTTACTTAAATAAAACCGCCGGGTCGCCGCGTGACCGTAAATATTTTTGGAGTTTTAACCAATCAAGTTTTTGGCGCAGTTACCGAGGAATTTTTCATATCGTTATTTTGAACCCTGGAGTTCTATTAATTTTACCTATATATATATAAAACATATGGTTAATCAACAAAAAGTTTTTTTACTAATAATAATAATAATAATAATATTAATAATAATAAAAACAAAAAAAACTTACAAAATTATAAAAAAATAATTAAAAAACCTATAAAACAACAAAAATTAAAAAACCTATAAAACAAAAAAATTAATAAACCTGTAAAATAAAAAAATTTAAAATCCTATAAAACAAAAAAAATTTAAAAAACCTCTAAAAACTAAAAATTTAAAACAACTAAAAAACTAAAAAACTAAAAAATCTAGAAAATGAAAAAAAAACACTTAACATTTTTTTCATTATTTTTATAACTAACTAAAAAGCAACAAATATCTCCACAAACACTTAAAAAACTAAAAACCCATAAAAAAATAAAAACCAAAAAACAAACTAAAAATTAAAAAATCTACTTAAAAACACCACAAAAAATATTATATATAATAATTTGATTTTTTTAAAAAAAACAAAAATCTATATATTTTTTGGGGTTTTAATTTAATTTATTTTAAATTGTTTTGTTTTCATTCGGCGCGCTTCGCAATTTTGTGTGCGCTAAGGGGTCGTTTTTTTATCACACTCATAAGCTAAGACGTCAGCTTCGACTCACACGCACTTGCACCCCCTACCGCTTGCAACCTTTTTGCCGAATTTTTCTTTTTTTGTTTTTCTATTATATTTTTGCTACTTCTTCTAACACTAATGCAGGGTTTCGACCCGAGCCTCCCAGAGTCGTCTTAAGGGACGCTTCTACCCTCACTTTTTCATTTTTGTAAATATTATGATCTGTATATTATCGTTCCGCATACTTAGATTACAACATTGGGGACAATATTGGGTTTAAGTATGGGGGTATTTTTCTATTTTGCATTTTTTTATTATTCTGCACTAATAAAAATAAAAAAATTACAAAAATTTAAAAACCTTAAAATTTTTTTTTCCTTATTTTTATAATAAAAAAACTCAAAACAAAAACTTATAAAACATCAAAAAATTCAAACAAAAAATTTTGTTTTTTCCCTTTTACTTTGTTGTAAATATTTTTCAAAAAATAAATCTCTCTTTCCCCCTCTTCTTTCCTCTTTTTTTTGTTAAAAACTCGCATTTTGCTTGTCCGCGGCGTTCGACTCATCGAACCAACCACCTTAATAAGAGTCTGTTCGCGGGCCGCCATCGAGTGTTTACTTTGTACTTTTTTTTGTAAAAATCTTTTTCTCCCTATCTTCTTTGTAAATAACACTTCTTTCTCTTCTCTTTCTTGTAAATAATTTATCAAAATACACTAAAAATAAAAAAAAATAGAAAAACCAAAAATCCTAAAAAAAGAAAATAACTCTAAAAATCTTAAAAAGATAATAATTAAAACAAAAAAAAATGATAAAAACTCTAAAAATTCCAAAAAAATGTTTTGTTAAATTATGTAACAAATAAAATCGAATATCTTAATTCTTAACTTTTTTTGCTTTCCAAAAATCTAGTTTCAAGTTAATTTATAAGCGAATTCTTTTTATTCTTTGCTTACTATTCGTTTATTAATTAAAGTTTGATAGATTTAAGTGTCTGTGGTTAAGTTTTAAAGATTTTTTTATGTCTTTTCCTTATAAAAGGGAACATGTTTTTCACCACCACTTCTACTTTTATAAATAGAAGCTCGTTTTTTATGTTAGAAAATAACATCCATGGATTTCAATTATTTCTACTTTTTGCTTTTAGAAACATCGGAACGTTCATTTTAAAAAGGTTGCTCTCAAAACTTTTTTTATTAAAATCCAGTTTTCTTTTTGAAAAAAAAATAAACCCACTTCCATTTTTTTCATGTCTTATTTGACATGTTTACCCATATTTTATCACTTAAAAAGATCTTATGTCAATGAGAATAAGATTTCATTCTGTAAACATAGACACTCAATAATTTAAAAAGATTATATGTTATGGAGTAAGAGGATAAAATTCATTACTCCTACACATATACATTGGGTTATTTTATAATTTATGAAGAAAGAAAAAAATTATTATGTGTTAGGAAAATAAGATTTCATTTTCCTAACTATCCAAAAAGAAAAAAAATTGGAGATTCGAGAAAAAATTACCTCACCTCAATATTCGAGCCTTCTTCATAAACCACCAAACCACTTAGCCTATTTCAATGATTCTAGAATTAATTTAAATTTTTTTGAGAGCATAACTTTTAAATTGCATTATTTCCTTTAACTTCTTTTAAGCTAAAGTTTTTTATATAAATCCAATTCATCTTTGTTAAACTAACAAAAATAATTTTTTGTTTTCTATTTTATTTTATCTAGAATTCTTTTTGAAACTCTTCCTCTATTCATAATATTTCATAAATTAGGATTTAATTCTTTAACCCCGGATGTTTATTTTTGATCTTACTTTTAATTAATTCAAGCGGTAGCTAAACTTAGGATTTCTTTTATTCCTTATAAGTTCATCTCAAACTTTTGTTCTGGAATAGCAAAAGCCTAAGTATCGGGGTATTTAATGAATTGTAAATATACCTATTTTTATGTACATTAATTTAGTTGTTTTCATTTATTTTTGTCATTTTTACTTGTTTTTATTCAATAAATTGCTCCTTTTATTGTAAATATCATACTAACTTATTTTATTTTATTTTCAGGAAATAATTAAAAATCTGCTAAAAATTGACAAGTCACGCCCGTGACTTCCTGGTCACGCCTGTGACCAGGGCGTGACAATGCAAAAACCGTGAAATCAACAATTTTCGAGAAGAAAAGCTTGACACGCCCGAGGTCACGCCCGTGTCAGCCGACACGGGGCATGTCCCAACCCATGTACACCCGCTCGACGATTTTCAACTCGATATTTTCCGCTCGACGTTTGTCGAGTGTCAACACCAACCAACACGCCCAGCGTCACGCCCGTGACCTGGGGCGTGACTTCTCCACCTGGCCGACAAGACCCGCGCGATGACTTTTGACGCACCACGCCCAGATCAACCTCCTCGACATGCCCACCGTCACGCCCATGACCTGGGGCGTGACCTCCGCGAGACCGACACGTGTCCAGCCCGAAGTCCACTTTGATGTCAAATCGACGGTCGCCATCATGAATAGTGTCGACACGCCCCCTGACACGCCCGTGTCAGAGGGCGTGTACTTGTAAATTTTCTGCCTATAAATAGCTGTGTTCTGGTTGAGTTCTTGTTCCCCTTTTGGATCCATTTTGTATAAGGTGTTGTGCTGCTAGAATGCTTCCAAGATCTATGTAAGGGATATTTCTCCCCCTCTCCTTAGTTTTATTTTTGTTCCTTTGTAACCGGTGTTTTTACTTAATAAAATGTTTTTTTTCTCTTCATATGGCTTTGGAATGGATTTATGCAACTCTTCCCTTATATAATCTTATTTATTTTTATTTTAACTTATTTTTAGTTCTATTGAAATGGGTGTGTGTGTATGAGTTTAGCTTTTTAGTTTTATGTTTTAGTTAATTTTCTTACTTAGTTTTGTTAACTTAGGTTTTTATAGCTTTCTATTTCATTGTTATAAACCCGTAAAAATGATTTCAAGGTGATTTTCATTTCTTTTAACTTAGATTTTTCTTTTTAGGATGTAAAACTTTTTCGTTCGTTTCATTTTATTTTCACTTTTTAATCAGTTTTATGGAGTTATAGGAATGATTATATAGTTGTTTCAATTTTTCATGCACTTAGTTTTTTCATTTTAAAATTTTGCTCTTTTAATTTTTTTCGCTCTCTTTTTATGCATTTCTACCGCATTCTAGCGGTAGAAATGTATTCGTTTTGATTTTTCAAGCACTTTCATTTTTCCGTTTATTTGCAAACTTTTTCGCTCGTTTAATTTTTATTTTTACTTTCTATGTATTTCTACCGCATTCTAGCGGTAGAAATGCAGTTGTTTTAATTTTTAGGTAACTTAGTTTTTTTTATTTCTGTACGCGTGCGCATTTATTTCCGCCTACTCGTTAAGAGTTAAATGGCGCTTTGCTTTATTTCATTCAGTAAAGTGTGTGGAGTGTGTTTAAGTTTCTGCAGCGTGCGTGCGTTTTCATTTATGTCGAGTGTGTGTGTGTGTTTTACTTCATGTCGAGAGTGTGTGTGCGTGAGTTTTACTTTATGTCGAGAGAGTGTGTGCGTGTGTTGCATTTATTTAGTCCTACTCGTTTGAGTAGGACCCACTTTCTTTCTCCCGCCCACGCATTTGCGCCGGGACTCGCAATTTACAGCTTTCTTCAGTCCTACTCGTTTGAGTAGGACTTGCAATTTACTGCTTTATTTCCTGCTTTAATTTCCTGCTTTCATTTTATCGCTTTCATTTACTGCTTTCTTTATTGCTTTCCTCGCAAGCCGTCCCCATTCCGATGAGTGGCTAACCGTTCTTAGCCCTCGATATCGAAAAACATTGGGACAGATAAAATAACTTAAAATAATTAAAGGTCATATTTTTCTAATTAATTAAAAATAATTAAGGTTTGCCCGGGGTTTACGACGCGTAGGACCACATAATCGATGTGTGGGCCCTACTTCCGTAGTCCATATGCTAGCTAGCTGAGAGGCCGTGCATATGGACCGATCACCCCTTGGCAAAGAGAGTTCCGCACTAACCCTCGAGAGAGGAGGCGCGCCAACTCTACCGAATTGGGTTCCCCACCCAATAGTGGGGTTCTTAGCGTAATGCAGACGTTAAGAGGAATCCTTCGTCAGACGAGAGCCCGGTCGAATAGTCTTAGCATTCAGGTGAGCGATAGCCCTATAGCTAGGTGAGCTCATTATAGTGGAACCTCCACGGCCAAGTCTCCGCCTTAATTAATTTTAAATTTAGGAGCTCTTTTTATTAAAAGTCTATTTTAGTTCGAATTTAATTCGGTGTCTTCGAGCTAAGCTCTTCATCGGCACCACCTTCATGCTTTCATTTTCTTTCTGTCATTTTCTGCCTTTTTATTATATATAATATCCCGACAAGATAATTATCTATAAAATAATAGTCCCATGCAGGGGAGTGTAGAAATAATCGAACCGACCCCGAGAACAATACAACCTTGATATTCCACCCGGAATATCCTGTACTACTCACGATATGTGCACTTGGCTCCTTTCGTTCAAACTTGATCACACTTTTTTATATCCAAAATAAATAAATACGCGCGCCCCATTTTCTAAAAAAAACACTTCTGCTTTACTTAAATAAAACCGCCGGGTCGCCGCGTGACCGTAAATATTTTTGGAGTTTTAACCAATCAAGTTTTTGGCGTCGTTGCCGGGGAATTTTTCATATCGTTATTTTGAACCATTGAGTTCTATTAATTTTACCTATATATATATAAAAAACATATGGTTAACCAACAAATTTTTTTACTACTAATAATAATAATATTATTAATAATAATAAATAAAAAAAATTACAAAATTATAAAACAAAAAAAATTAAAAAACCTATAAAACAACAAAAATTAAAAAACCTATAAAACAAAAAAATTAATAAACCTGTAAAACAAAAAAAATAAAAAAACCTATAAAACAAATTTTTTTTTAAAAACCTCTAAAAACAAAAAAATTTAAAACAACTAAAAAACTAAAAAACAAAAAAATCTAGAAAATGAAAAAAAAACTTAAAATTTTTTTCATTATTTTTATAACTAACTAAAAAGCAACAAATATCTCCACAAACACTTAAAAAACTAAAAACCCATAAAAAAATAAAAACCAAAAAACCAACTAAAAATTAAAAATCTACTTAAAAACACCACAAAAAATATTATATATAATAATTCGATTTTAAAAAAAAAACAAAAATCTATATAATTTTGGGGGTTTAAATTTAATTTATTTTAAATTGTTTTATTTTCATTCGGCGCGCTTCGCACTTTTGTGCGCGCTAAGGGGTCGTTTTTTTTATCACACTCATAAGCTAAGACGTCAGCTTCGACTCACACGCACTTGCACCCCGTACCGCTCGCAACCTTTTTGCCGAATTTTTCTTTTTTGTTTTTCTGTTATATTTTTGCTACTTCTTCTAACACAAATGTAGGGTTTCGACCCGGGCCTCCCTTACTCGTCTTAAGAGACGCTTCTACCCTCACTTTTTCATTTTTCTAAAAATTATGATCTGTATATTATCGTTCTGCATACTTAGATTACAACATTGGGGACAATGTTGGGTTTAAGTATGATGATGTTTTCCTATTCTGCATTTTTTTATTATTCTGCACTCATAAAAATACAAAAAAATTACAAAAATTAAAAAACCTTTAAATTTTTTTTCCTTATTTTTATAATAAAAAAACTAAAAATAAAACTTATAAAACATCAAAAAATTCAATCAAAAAATTCAAACAAAAAATTTTGTTTTTTTCCCTTTTACTTTGTTGTAAATATTTTTCAAAAAATAAATATCTCTTTTCCCCCTCTTCTTTCCTCTTTTTTTTGTTAAAAACTCGCATTTTGCTTGTCCGCGGCGTTCGACTCATCGAACCAACACCTCAATAAGAGTCTGTTCGCGGGCTGCCATCGAGTGTTTACTTTGTACCTTTTTTTGTAAAAATCTTTTTCCCCCCATCTTCTTTGTAAATAACACTTCTTTCTCTCCTCTTTCTTGTAAATAATTTATCAAAATACACTAAAAATCAATAAAATTAGAAAAACGAAAAATCCTAAAAAAAAGAAAATAACTCGAAAAATCTTAAAAAGATAATAATTAAAACACAAAAAAGTGATAAAAACTCTAAAAATTCCAAAAAAATGTTTTGTTAAATTATGTAACAAATAAAATCGAATATCTTAATTCTTAACCTTTTTTTGCTTTTCAAAAATCTAGTTTCGAGTTAATTTATAAGCGATTTCTTATTATTCTTTTGCTTACTATTCGTTTATTAATTAAAGTTTGATAGATTTAAGTGTCTGAGGTTAAATCTACTTTTAACCACCATTTCTATTTTTATAAATAGAAGCTCGTTTTTTATATTAGAAAATAACATTCATGGATTTCAATTATTTCTACTTTTTGCTTTTAGAAACATCGGAACGTTCATTTTAAAAAGGTTGCTCTCAAAATTTTTTTTATTAAAATCTAGTTTACATTTGAAAAAAAAAATAAACCCACTTCCATTTTTTTTCATGTCTTACTTGACATGTTTACCCATTATTTTATCCCTTAAAAAGATCTTATGTCAATGGGAATTAGATTTCATTCCGTAAACATAGGCACCCAATAATTTAAAAAGATTATATGTTATGGAGTAAAAAGATAAAATTTATTACTCCTACACATATACATTGGGTTATTTTATAATTTATGAAGAAAGAAAAAAATTATTATGTGTCAGGAAAATAAGATTTCATTTTCCTAACTATCTAAAAAGAAAAAAATTGGAGATTCGAGAAAAAATTACCTCACCTCAATATTCAAGCCTTCTTCATAAACCACCAAACCACTTACCCTATTTCAATGATTCTAGAATTAATTTAAATTTTTTTGAGAGCATAACTTTTAAATAGCATTATTTCCTTTAACTTCTTTTAAGCTAAAGTTTTTTATATAAATCCAATCCATCTTTGTTAAACTAACAAAAATAATTTTTTGCTTTCTATTTTATTTTATCTAGAAGTCTTTTTGAAATTCTTCCTCTATTCATAATATTTCATAAATTAGGATTTAATTTTTTAACCCCGAATGTTTATTCTGATCTTACTTTTAATTAATTCAAGCGGTAGCTAAACTTAGGATTTCTTTTATTCCTTATAAGTTCATCTCAAACTTTTGCTCTGGAATAGCAAAAGCCTAAGTATGGGGGTATTTGATGAATTGTAAATATACCTATTTATATGTACATTAATTTAGTTATTTTCATTTATTTTTGTCATTTTTAATTGTTTTTATTCAATAAATTGTTCCTTTTATTGTTAATATCATACTGACTTATTTTATTTTATTTTTTAGGAAACAATTAAAAATCTGCTAAAAATTGACAAGTCACGCCCGTGACTTTCTGGTCACGTCCGTGACCAGGGCATGATAATGCAAAAACCGTGAAATCAGTAATTTTCGAGAAGAAAAGCTTGACACGCCCGGGGTTACGCCGTGTTAGCCGACACAGGACGTGACCCAACCCGTGTCCACCCGCTCGATGATTTTCAACTCGACATTTTCCGCTCGACGTTTGTTGAGTGTCGACACCAACCAACATACCCAACGTCATGCCCGTGACCTGGGGCGTGACTTCTCCACGTGGCCGACAAGACCCGCGCGACGACTTTTGACGCATAGTGCCCAAATCCACCTCCTCGACACGCCCACCGTCACGCCCATGACCTAGGGCATGACCTCCGTGAGACCGACACGTGTCCAGCCCGAAGTCCACTTTGATGTCAAATCGACGCCCGCCATCATGAATAGTGTCGACACGCCCCCTGACATGCCCGTGTCAGAGGGCGTGTACTTGTAGATTTTCTGCCTATAAATAGCTGTGTTATGCTTGAGTTCTTGTTCCCCTTTTAGATCCATTTTGTATAAGGTCTTGTGCTGCTAGAATGCTTCCAAGGTCTATGTAAGGGATATTTCTCCCCCTCTCCTTAGTTTTATTTTTGTTCCTTTGTAACCGGTGTTTTTATTTAATAAAATGTATTTTTTCTCTTCATATGGCTTTGGAATGGATTTATGCAACTCTTCCTTATACAATCTTATTTATTTTTGTTTTAAATTAGTTTTAGTTCTTTTAAAATGGGTGTATGTGTGTATGAGTTTAGCTTTTTATTTTTATGTTTTAGTTAATTTTCTTACTTAGTTTTGTTAACTTAGGTTTTTATAGCTTTCTATTTCATTGTTATAAACCCGTAAAAATGATTTCAAGGTGATTTTCATTTCTTTTAACTTAGATTTTCTTTTTAGGATGTAAAACTTTTTCGTTCGTTTCGTTTTATTTTCACTTTTTAATCAGTTTTACGGAGTTATATGAATGATTATATAGTTGTTTCAATTTTTCATGCACTTAGTTTTTTCATTTTAAACTTTTGCTCTTTTAATTTTTTTTTCGCTCTCTTTTTATGCATTTCTACCGCATTCTAGCAGTAGAAATGTATTCACTTTGATTTTTCAAGCACTTTCATTTTTCCATTTATTTGCAAACTTTTTCGCTCGTTTAATTTTTTTTTTACTTTCTATGCATTTCTACCGCATTCTAGCGGTAGAAATGCAGTTGTTTTAATTTTTAGGTAACTTAGTTTTTTTTTATTTCTGTACGCGTGCGCATTTATTTCCGCCTACTCGTTAAGAGTTAAATGGCGCTTTGCTTTATTTCATTCAGTAAAGTGTGTGGAGTGTGTTTAAGTTTCTGCAGCGTATGCGTTTTCATTTATGTCGAGTGTGTGTGTGTTTTACTTCATGTCGAGAGTGTGTGTGCGTGAGTTTTACTTTATGTCGAGAGAGTGTGTGCGTGTGTTGCATTTATTTAGTCCTACTCGTTTGAGTAGGACCCGCTTTCTTTCTCCCGCCCATGCATTTGCGCCGGGACTCGCAATTTACAGCTTTCTTCAGTCCTACTCGTTTGAGTAGGACTTGCAATTTACTGCTTTATTTTCTGCTTTATTTTCCTGCTTTCATTTTATCGCTTTCATTTACTACTTTCTTTATTGCTTTCCTCGCAAGCCGTCCCCATTCCGATGAGTGGCTAACCATTCTTAGCCCTCGGTATTGAAGAGCATTGAGACAGATAAAATTGTTTAAAATAATTAAAGGTCGTATTTTTCTAATTAATTAAAAATACTTAAGGTTTGCCCGGGGTTTACGACGCGTAGGACCACATAATCGATGTGTGGGCCCTATTTTCGTAGTCCATATGGTAGCTAGCCGAGAGGCCGTGCATATGGACTGATCACCCCTTGTCAAAGAGAGTTCCGCACTAACCCTCGAGAGAGGAGGTGCGCCAACTCTACTGAATTGGGTTCCCCACCCAATAGCGGGGTTCTTAGCGTAATGCGGGCGTTAAGAGGAATCCTTCGTCGGACGAGAGCCCGGTCGAATAGTCTTAGCGTTCAGGTGAGCGATAGCCCTATAGCTAGGTGAGCTCATTCTAGTGGAACCTCCACGACCAAGTCTCTGCCTTAATTAATTAGAAATTTAGGAGCTCTTTTTTTTAAAAGTCTATTTTAGTTCGAATTTAATTCGGTCGCATCGATCTAAGCTCTTCATCGGCACCACCTTCATGCTTTCATTTACTTTCTGTCATTTTCTGCCTTTTTATTATATATAATATCCCGACAAGATAATTATCGGTAAAATAATAGTCCCCTCTAGGGGAGTGTAGAAATAATCGAACCAACCCCGAGAACAATACGACCTCGATATTCCACCCGGAATATCCTGTACTACTCACGATATGTGCACTTGGCTACTTTCGTTAAAACTCGATCACACTTTTTTATATCCAAAATAAATAAATACGCGCGCCCCGTTGTCTAAAAAAAATACTTCCGCTTTAGTTAAATAAAACCGCCGGGTCGCCGCGTGACCGTAAATATTTTTGGAGTTTTAACCAATCAAGTTTTTGGCGCCGTTGCCGGGGAATTTTTTGTATCGTTATTTTGAACCCTGAAGTTCTATTAATTTTACCTATATATATAAGAAATATATGGTTAACCAACAAAATTTTTTTTACTAATAATAATAATAATAATAATAATAATAAAAAAACTTACAAAATTATAAAACAAAAAAATTTAAAAACCTATAAAACAACAAACCGTTACAAATTTTTTCATTATTTTTATAACTAATTAAAAAGCAACAAATATCTCCACAAACACTTAAAAAACTAAAAACCCATAAAAAAATAAAAACCAAAAAACCAACTGAAAATTAAAAAATCTACTTAAAAACACCACAAAAAATATTATATATAATAATTCGATTTTTTTAAAAAAAACAAAAATCTGTATATTTTTTGGGGCTTTAATTTAATTTATTTTAAATTGTTTTGTTTTCATTTGGCGCGCTTCGCACTTTTGTGCGTGCTAAGGGGTCGTTTTTTTTATCACACTCATAAGCTAAGACGTCAGCTTCGACTCACACGCACTTGCACCCCCTACCGCTCGCAACCTTTTTGCCGAATTTTTCTTTTTTGTTTTTCTGTTATATTTTTGCTACTTCTTCTAACACTAATGCAGGGTTTCCACCCGGGCCTCCCAGACTCGTCTTAAGGGACGCTTCTACCCTCACTTTTTCATTTTTGTAAATATTATGATCTGTATATTATCGTTCCGCATACTTATATTACAACATTGGGGACAATGTTGGGTTAAGTATGAGGGTGTTTTCCTATTCTGCATTTTTTTTATTATTCTGAACTCATAAAAATACAAACAAATAACAAAAATTAAAAAACCTTAAAAATGTTTTTTCCTTATTTTTATAATAAAAAAACTCAAAAAAAACTTATAAAACATCAAAAAATTCAAACAAAAAATTTTGTTTTTTTCCCTTTTACATTGTTGTAAATATTTTTCAAAAAATAAATCTCTCTTTTCCCCCTCTTCTTTCCTCTTTTTTTTCTGTTAAAACTCGCATTTTGCTTGTCCGCGGCGTTCGACTCATCGAACCAACCACCTCAATAAGAGTTTGTTCGCGGGCCGCCATCGAGTGTTTACTTTGTACTTTTTTTGTAAAAATCTTTTTCCCTCCATCTTCTTTGTAAATAACACTTCTTTCTCTCCTCTTTTTTGTAAATAATTTATCAAATACACTAAAAATCAAAAAAATTAGAAAAACAAAAAATCCTAAAAAAAAGAAAATAACTCAAAAAATCTGAAAACGATAATAATTAAAACACAAAAAATGATAAAAACTCTAAAAATTCCAAAAAAATGTTTTGTTAAATTATGTAACAAATAAAATCGAATATCTTAATTCTTAACCTTTTTTACTTTCCAAAAATCTAGTTTCGAGTTAATTTATAAGCGAATTCTTTTTATTCTTTGCTTACTATTCGTTTATTAATTAAAGTTTGATATATTTAAGTGTTTGGGGTTAAGTTTTTAAAATTTTTTTTTATGTCTTTTCCTTATAGTAGGGAGCATGTTTTTCACCACCACTTCTACTTTTATAAATAGAAGCTCGTTTTTTATGTTAGAAAATAACAACCATGGATTTCAATTATTTCTACTTTTTGCTTTTAAAAACATCGGAACGTTCATTTTAAAAAGGTTGCTCTCAAAACGTTTTTATTAAAATCTAGTTTTCTTTTTTAAAAAAAAATAAACCCACTTCCATTTTTTTTCATGTCTTACTTGACATGTTTACCCATATTTTATCCCTTAAAAAGATCTTATGTCAATGGGAATAAGATTTCATTCCGTAAAAATAGGCACCCAATAATTTACAAAGATTATATGTTATGAAGTAAGAGAATAAAATTCATTACTCCTACACATATACATTGGGTTATTTTATAATTTATGAAGAAAGAAAAAAATTATTATGTGTTAGGAAAATAAGATTTCATTTTCCTAACAATCCAAAAAGAAAAAAAATTGGAGGTTCGAAAAAAAATTACCTCACCTCAATATTCAAGCCTTCTTCATAAACCACCAAACCACTTAGCCTATTTCAATGATTCTAGAATTAATTTAAATTTTTTTGAGAGCATAACTTTTAAATTTCATTATTTCCTTTAACTTCTTTTAATCTAAAGTTTTTTATATAAATCCAATCCATCTTTGTTAAACTAACAAAAATAAATTTTTGCTTTCTATTTTATTTTATCTAGAAGTCTTTTTGAAACTCTTCCTCTATTCATAATATTTCATAAATTAGGATTTAATTCTTTAACCCCAGATATTTATTTTGATCTTACTTTTAATTAATTCAAGAGGTAGCTAAACTTAGGATTTCTTTTCTTCCTTATAACTTCATCTCAAACTTTTTCTCTGGAATAACAAAAGCCTAAGTATGGGGGTATTTGATGAATTGTAAATATACCTATTTTTATGTATATTAATTTAGTTGTTTTCATTTATTTTTGTCATTTTTACTTGTTTTATTCAATAAATTGCTCCTTTTATTGTAAATATCATACTAACTTATTTTATTTTATTTTTCAGGAAACAATTAAAAATCTGCTAAAAATTGACAAGTCACGTCCGTGACTTCCTGATCACGCCCGTGACCAGGGCGTGACAATGCAAAAACCATGAAATCAGCAATTTTCGAGAAGAAAAGCTTGACATGCCTGGTGTCACGCCCGTGTCAGCCAACACGGGGCGTGACCCAACCCGTGTCCACCCGCTCGATGATTTTCAACTCGACATTTTCTTCTCGACATTTGTCGAGTGTCGACACCAACCAACACGCCCAGCGTCACGCTCGTGACCTGGGGCGTGACTTCTCCACCTGGCCGACAAGACCCACACGACGACTTTTGATGCACCGCGCCTAGATCCACCTCCTCGACACGCCCACCATCACGCCCATGACCTGGGGCGTGACCTTCGCGAGACCGACACATGTCCAGCCCGAAGTCCACTTTGATGTCAAATCGACGGCCGTCATCATGAATAGTGTCGACGCGCCCCCTGACACGCCCCTGTCAGAGGGCGTGTACTTGTAAATTTTCTGCCTATAAATAGCTGTGTTCTGCTTGAGTTCTTGTTCCCCTTTTGGATCCATTTTGTATAAGGTATTGTGCTGCTGGAATGCTTCCACGGTCTATGTAAGGGATATTTCTCCCCCTCTCCTTAGTTTTATTTGCGTTCCTTTGTAACCGGTGTTTTTACTTAATAAAATGTTTTTTTTCTCTTCATATGGCTTTGGAATGGATTTATGCAACTCTTCCCTTATACAATCTTATTTATTTTTGTTTTAACTTAGTTTTAGTTCTTTTAAAATGGGTGTGTGTGTGTATGAGTTTAGCTTTTTAGTTTTATATTTTAGTTAATTTTCTTACTTAGTTTTGTTAACTTAGGTTATTATAGCTTTCTATTTCATTGTTATAAACCCGTAAAAATGATTTTAAGGTGATTTTCATTTCTTTTAACTTAGATTTTTCTTTTTAGGATGTAAAACTTTTTCATTCGTTTCGTTTTATTTTCACTTTTTAATCAGTTTTATGGAGTTATAGGAATGATTATATAGTTGTTTCAATTTTTCATGCACTTAGTTTTTTCATTTTAAACTTTTGCTCTTGTAATTTTTTTGCTCTCTTTTTATGCATTTCTACCGCATTCTAGCGGTAGAAATGTATTCGTTTTGATTTTTCAAGCACTTTCATTTTTGCATTTATTTGCAAACTTTTTCGCTCATTTAATTTTTATTTTTACTTTTTATGCATTTCTACCGCATTCTAGCGGTAGAAATGCAGTTGTTTTAATTTTTAGGTAACTTAGTTTTTTTTTATTTCTGTACACGTGTGCATTTATTTCCGCCTACTCGTTAAGAGTTAAATGGCGCTTTGCTTTATTTCATTCAGTAGAGTGTGTGGAGTGTGTTTAAGTTTCTGCAGCATGCGTGCGTTTTCATTTATGTCGTGTGTGTGTGTGTGTTTTACTTCATGTCGAGAGTGTGTGTGCGTGAGTTTTACTTTATGTCGAGAGAGTGTGTGCATGTGTTGCATTTATTTAGTCCTACTCATTTGAGTAGGACCCGCTTTCTTTCTCCCGCTCACGCATTTGCACCGGGACTTGCAATTTACAGCTTTCTTCAGTCCTACTCGTTTGAGTAGGACTTGCAATTTACTGCTTTATTTCCTGCTTTTATTTTATCGCTTTCATTTACTGCTTTCTTTATTGGTTTCCTCGCAAGCCGTCCCCATTCCGATGAGTGGCTAACCGTTCTTAGCCCTCGGTATCGAAGAGCATTGAGACAGATAAAATTGCTTAAAATAATTAAAGGTCGTATTTTTCTAATTAATTAATAATACTTAAGGTTTGCCCGGGGTTTACGACGCGTAGGACCACATAATTGATGTGTGGGCCCTATTTCCGTAGTACATATGCTAGCTAGCCGAGAGGCCGTGCATATGGATCGATCACCCCTTGGCAAAGAGAGTTCCGCACTAACCCTTGAGAGAGGAGGCGCGCCAACTCTACCGGATTGGGTTTCCTACCAAATAGCGGGTTTCTTAGCGTAATGCGGGCGTTAAGAGGAATCCTTCGTCGGACGAGAGCCCGGTCGAATAGTCTTAGCGTTCAGGTGAGCGATAGCCCGATAGCAAGGTAAGCTCATTCTAGTGGAACCTCCACGGCCAAGTCTCTGCCTTAATTAATTAGAAATTTAGGAGCTCTTTTTATTAAAAGTCTATTTTAGTTCGAATTTAATTCGGTGCCATCGAGCTAAGCTCTTCATCGGCACCACCTTCATGCTTTCATTTTCTTTCTGCCATTTTCTGCCTTTTTATTTTATATAATATCCCGAAAAGATAATTATCGGTAAAATAATAGCCCCCTCTAGGGGAGTGTAGAAATAATCGAACCGACCTCGAGAACAATACGACCTCGATATTCCACCCGGAATATCCTGTACTACTCACGTTAGGTGCACTTGCCTCCTTTCGTTAAAACTCGATCACACTTTTTTATATCCAAAATAAATAAATACGCGCGCCCCGTTTTCTAAAAAAACACTTCTGCTTTACTTAAATAAAACCGCCGGGTCGCCGCGTGACCGTAAATATTTTTGGAGTTTTAACCAATCAATAGGCATGCTGTGTGAATCCCATCTGGACAGGTTATTATGGATTGGTGATGTTGCATATACGAACCAGAGAAGGCTCCGTGATAAACATGTAGTTTAGGAGTCGATGGGTTAACCCTGTGAACGGAAGTAGCTGGAAGTACTGGAGTGGTAGTCCAGGAAAATACCCTTGTGATGCTTGTGATGCCTGTGCTATTGGGTTGTACCTGCGAAAGGAAGTAGCAGGAAGTACTGGATTAGAGATCCAGGAAATACCCTTCGTAATGCTTGATGTTCATGGGTGGACCTGTGAAAGGAAGTAACAAGAAGTACTGGCATGGTAAGCCATGGAAATACCCTTGACATTTATGATTTGCGGGATCATACTTGTGAAGAGAGTAGCAGGAAGTACTGGTGTGCCCAGGAAAGACCCGCTGATGTTGTGAGATGAAATGGATGTAAGATTAAGTACTAGTGCGCCCAGGAAAGCACCCAGGCTTGAATGCCAGAACAGGATCGATGAAACCGACCCGCGCCTTTTATATAGCCGCGAGTACGCTATGCTCGGTGATGGCAAGGCGATTTGAGCAATGGGGGGGGGAGGGTGGATGATCCAACCTGCGCTATGTCTGTCCGATGTGAGACCTGAAAGTGCGGTCTGTTGGAGTGCATAGCAAGAGTCATTGGCCTGCGTGCCATGACACAATGGGGGCTACGGGCCAGTCCCGGTGCATTACGACTAGAACTTTGGCTGCATGCCATGGATTGAAATGCTCAATGTTTGACCGTTGGGTTGTGACCCTGATACGGTGGTGGGTAACTGGTTTGCCGGTACACCAAGAATGTGCCCTGAGTGCACGGATCGTCGGGCCAGGTGGCTGACGGTTGTGATGGAATATATGTGCGTGAGAGCACATTATATGAAGTATATATGCTTGTGAAATGCTATGCCTGCAGGGAAGAAATACCACCGCCCCGGGAAAGCGGTGGGGTCGTTATAATTTGGTCAGCTGAATGCTGACCGTTGCCTGTTTGCCACCGTTGGGTGGAATGTCCCCATGCAGGTGCTGGAGAGCCAAGCGGGATGCATAAAGGCTAAAGTCTCTGCTGCTGTTGCTGCTACCGCCGCTAGCCCTTGAAGGCTATATGAAAAACTGCTGTGTTTTATTTATACGTGGCCAACCTACGCGCCAATATTTGGGCCACTGTTATGAAATCCCTGTAAGGCCATAAGGCCAACTATGTTGAAATTGAACATTCCTATGATATATATATAAAGGTGGAACTTTTATATGGTGGATATTCATGTGTGTGAGTTCAGCTTAGTGTGTATAGCTTCCGCTAGAATGTAATGTATTAGGGTACGCTGCGCTACTCTGGTATCACTACGTGACTTCCCCTCCTGTTTTATGGTATATGCTGTGGGGCCCCGGCTGGACCTTCTAGTATATACCTATGAACGGATGGAGTCGTTACATTTTTGGTATCAGAGGTCTTGGTCTTTCCCTTTTGAAGTCATGGTCAACTTCTTTTGTGGGGTGGCGAGCACGTGTCTGTGCGAACCAAGTTAACACAATTGAACTCCTGAATGTCCACCGTAGGAATGAAAATATATGTGTTTGAGGAACCTGCGCATTCCTATCTTATTGTGATTGCTTGCGTACGGTCGCTAATGTGTGTGTCTTGTTCACCTATAGGTGACACGGAGTGGAGCTGGGCAGTCGGAGCCCTAGCGTTCTGATGAAAGTACGACACTAGCTGAGGTGCCTACACCTCCACCATATGCGAAAACTGTGCGAATAGTTGCTGAGGCTTTGTTTGCTATGATACAAGCCCAGACGATTGGGCAGGCACAGCCGGCAGTAAGGACAGAATAGGTGGCGGCAGGCCACAACCTGTTGCAGCTGTAAAACCTCGAGCAGCTGAGAAGCAGTTGAAGCAATTTATAAGCTTTCATCCGCTTACGTTCTCGGGAGTGGGCAGAACGTTGATGTCTGCACTCCAAGTTGTCAAAACTGTTTGAAAGGGCACGGAGCTATACTTCATGCTAATTCAGTCTGTTGAGCCCAAGGCCAGTGTATGTGATGTTCCGATCGTATCGGAGTTTGCAGATGTATTTCCCAAGGATCTCCCTGGGCTACCACCCCAGCGAGAGATTGACTTCACGATAGAGTTGGTGCTAGGTGCGAAGCCTGTGGCCCGCTCACCATATCGTGTGGCGCCAAAGGAAATGGCAGAGTTGAAGGTCCAACTGCAAGAATTGCTGGAGCAGGGTTATATACGTCCAAGTATGTCACCTTGGAGCACCCCTGTGCTTTTTGTGAAAAAGAAAGACAGCGGTTTGCGGTTATGTATCGATTACCTCGAACTAAACAAACTCACCGAGAAGAATAAGTAGCTGATTCCCCAGATTGATGAGTTGTTCGATCAGCTAGTGGGATCGACCGTCTACTCCAAGTTGGACTTGAAGTCTGGTTATTACCAGTTGAGGATCCGGGAAGGTGACATTCCCAAAACCGCATTTGGAACACATTATGGGCACTATGAGTATACGGTAATGCTGTTTGGGCTGTGCAATGCGCCATTGGTGTTCATGGACTTGATGCACCGAATGTTTTGAGAGTACCTGGACCTATTCGTGATTGTGTTCATTGATGATATTCTGGTCTACTCTTGATCTGAGGCTGATCATGAGAATCACTTGCGGTTGGTGTTGAATACACTGAGGTAGAATAAGCTCTATGCCAAGTTCTCGAAGTGCGAGTTTTGGCTATCGTCAGTAGCGTTTCTAGTCCATGTGGTGAGTGGAGCGGGCATCGCAGTGGATCCGGCAAAGATACATGCCATACAAGAGTGGCCGATTTTGTCTCCAGTGGCCGTGGTCAGGAGCTTCCTTGGACTGGTAGGTTACTATCGAAGATTTGTTGGAAACTTCTCGCGGATTGCTTTGCCGCTAACCACGCTAACGAGAAAAGATCAGAAGTTCATTTGGACGCCAGAGTGCGTGCGAGCTTTTGAAGAACTGAAGATTCGGTTGACCACGGCGCCTGTGTTGTCTTCACCATATGGTACCGATGGATTTATAATCTATAATGATGCCTTAGGGAGCGGCTTAGGCTCCGTCCTTCTACAAAATGGGAAGGTGATGTAGATTTTATAAGTTTTGAAAAATGATCCAAACTAAACTCTCAACTAGGCAAGTGCACCTATCGAAATTTAGTATATGGAATATCGTATTTAAACTCGGGGACCGTTGAGTATTTGTACTCACAAGGACGAACTATTATTTTATCGATCGGAAAATTGGTTTTGCGAAAAACGAAAACGAACGTTAAATGAAGAGGAGAAATTCGATGATTAAAAGGCTAGCACTTGATCTAGAATCCCTTTGGGCTAGAATAAAATCCACGAAATTAAAGAGCACAAGCATCTAAATTATTAACTTTGACCGCGGAGGTTCCAAAGCTACGAAGCGCCTCTCTCGAGAATACGCACTCGACTAACCTTAGGTAGATCGATTAAGACCTCTCGGCCAGTCGAAAGACCTAAGCTTGTTTTAGGTGGTGAACCTCACTAATGGAGTTGACTCCAAGGCGGAAGAATTTTGCGTTCCTCTCTCGAGGGGTGCAAGAAATTCTCTTTATCCTTGAGTGATCTACTCGTATCCACAACCTCTCGGTAAATCTAGGATACGAATCTAAGCTCGAATAAACATAATTTGCAACTTATGAATTCGAAGAAAAATTAAATCAAAGATAAACCAAAGTTTAGAAAATAGAATGCTTGCTAATTTGAGACAAAAATAAGAATTTTATTCCATTCCAAAGTTCATCATGATCAAGTGCTAATTGGAAAATTAGCTACTCATCATGATGGGAGGATTACATGAAAGCATAAAGAAAGACATGATTTAAGAAGAGACTTGAAAATAAAGATTACACTAGGAATTGAAAATGCAGGAAAAACAGTAAATAGAACAGAACTAAGCTCCCCAAAAATCTCTTTTTGGCCATCTGAAGCTGTCTGGAATTTATAGAAAAAGTTGCTGGGTGGTCACGCCCCTAGGTCACGCCCGTGACCTAGGGCGTGTCGGTCTCGGAACCGTCGTCTTCAAGTCCTCTGAACGTTGGCGCGAAACCGCCAAAAGTCGTTAATTTGCTGGTCACGCCCCTAGGTCACGCCCGTGACCTAGGGCGTGTCTTGACGGTTGTAGAAAAACGGCGGGAAGCAGAAACGGCGGGAATAACTCCGGCCGTTGTTGGAGGGGTCACGCCCTTGGTCACGCCCGTGACCTTGGGCGTGTCTTGAGAAAACTCCCAGCGCCTGAAACTGCAGCATTAAGTCGGCACGCCGGGCTGTCACGGGGTCTGTCACGCCCGTGCCAAATATGTCACGCCCGTGACTTGTTGCAAATTGAAACTGCCGTTGACTGGAAGTCAGGGCAAAGCACTGGATGTCACGCCTGGAGTACACGCCCGTGTGATGCTGGTCACGCCCGTGACTTTAGGGCGTGTACTTTTAATTGACGCGGCAGAGGTATTTCCACGCGCCGGGTTCTCGCCAGTATGTCACGCCCGTGACCATGTCGGTCACGCCCGTGACTATGGCGTGTCTTTTGAAAAATTATTGCTTTTGCCCAGTTTTGTCTCCTGGTCAACCCTATAGACTCCAAATTGAAGTTTGCAGCCCAGATTGCCCTGAAATAAGAAATTAGAAAACTTCAATAATAAAATTACAAAATATAATTAAAAACTAATTAATTATTAAATAAAAATAACATAAAAACATGGACAAAATTAGAGTTATCAAATACCCCCATACTTACTCGTTTGCTCGTCCCGAGCAAACAACTTCACATGTAGAGTAGAAAAATTTTAACGCTAAAAACGAAAATTGAATATAAGGAGTAGAATGCGAAGTCTTATGCCTATGCTTGTAGTAATGATTGTAGAAGAACCTACTCAGCATACAAATTAGTTTTTTAATTTTCTAAAATGTGTTTCCACTTATTATTTTTACTTTAAAGATGGAAACACGATAAATCTTCGAATCATGTTTAGGGAGAAAGTAGCGTGTTTGCTAAGATAACATTGCACAAATCGAAGATCGGGATACCCTCCAAAGAAATCCATCAATGTCGATGGCCATAGGCTTGCCCTTTCACACTCTCGCCACGGCACTAGGTTAACTTATAAGCACAAATCAGTAGGACTTAAGTAGGTTGGAATGTAGGCTTAGGTTTTTGGTTTGGAAAAACAAAGATAAATGCGATGGGTAGACACACCAAAACCTAAAGAGAGCTTGCACAAAATAAATTGAAAAACTTCGTCAATTCCTTTTGTTTTTTTTTTCAATATGTTGAATATTTTTTCAACTTCCTCTTTTTTTCTTCTTTTTTTTTTTTTTTTTTTTTTTTTTTTTAGAGGAGAAGTGAAAAATAGAACAACTCTTGTATATTTTTTTTCAAAAGCCACCAAAATAAAATGACTCCTAATCACACATAAACTGGTTTTATCTATAATTTTAAGCTCGGTTTTAGGTGTGTAATTAGGATGCTTTTTAGGTTTTGGTAAAGTGTTGGTGGAGGTATAACAAAAGGAAGAGTATAGGCTCAAATTGGCTTAGCAAGGGAGAAATGTTAGGTACGGGTGCAAAGGCTCAAACTAGCCAAAAGAAATGCCTAAATCATTTTCATACTAATGAGTTTAACCTATGCAAAGTCTTGAGAATAGCTAGAGGGCAAGTTCTAGACATCGAGAAAGAATACCTCTTTCTTGATCCGCGAAATATCTCTCTAGTAAACTTCTACACACTCTCCTAAACTATTTTTAGATTTTGTCGGTTTCCAAGTAGAAGTAAAATAAACTATTTCTACGCATTCAGAAAAAGAAAAATCTAATTGTATGCTGAATGTTTAATTCTACTCAAATTCTACTAACATGTGCACTTAACTAGAAACACAGCATGGCCAACAGTTCTACTACAAAATTCAAAATTCAATTAAAGCATCAAAAAGTTTCTAAACTTATGTAAAAGTCGAATACCTAGAATTTCGCATGTGAGTAAATAGAGGAATAAAGATCTCCCTAATTTTGAAAGTAATCCTATTTTTTGTATATTTTTTTTTTTTTTTTTTGATTTTTGGATTTTTTTTTTTTTTTTTTTTTGTATTTTTTTTGTATTTTTGTAAAAAAAAAAAAAAATTGCACAAAAGAAATAAAATCTTTTTTTTTGTATATTTTGCTTGAGAAATATCCCCCCATACTTAAACAAGACATTGTCCCCAATGAAAAATAGATAAATAAAGAAAAAGGATAGGAGACTTCCCTGAAGCGGGTCATGCAGCACCAAAAAGTACCTGGAAGAGAAAGCTAAAGCAAAACATATTTTTTTTATTTATTTTACGAAAAGAAAAGATACATGATAAAGGACAAGAAAATGATAAAAAGAAAAGATACAAGAGGGCGGTCTACAATCCCAAAGAAAAAGAAAGCCGGCTAATCCTCATCGCTATGCTGCCGCGGCTCCTGATAGTGCGTCCGGAGGTCTGAAAACTCACGCTCAATACGTGCCATGGAGGAGGCTTGATTTGTTGCTAGCGTGGTAAATCGAGTGTCAAAACTCACAAATCGAGCGTCAAAATCGGCCTGCATCGTATCTAAGCGTGTGTGAAGAGACGCAAACTGACGATCCCAATAGCTCTGAGGGCCGGGCTCGGAAGAAGGGTCCTGCGGTGGTGGAGGAATCTGGGGAGAGTGAATAGTGCCGCTGGGACCGGCACCGTAATCAAGGCCAAGATCTCCACCAACGACTGCGGGTGGAATAGCCTCAAACTCTCCATCACGTCGCCGCGCTAGGCCGAGGGCCTGAAGGGTCTGGAACTGGATAACTTGCGGCGTCTGGACGCAGCTGAGGCGTGGAAGAGCATCCCAAATGCCGAGTTGCTTTGCGAGGAAAGTGATGAAGTTCCCGCCGTGCACTGCGCCCAACCTCGCATTTTCGGCCTGGTGCCGAAAGAAAATGGCGAGCAGATAACCAAGGTTGAGGGGGACCCGGTAAAACATACTATATAAATATAATAAGTCTGCCCGAGTCACCACCCCGTGGCTATCGCCGCGACCAGAAATAGTGAAGGTAAGGAGGTTGTGGAGAATACGTAAGGCGGGAGAAATGAGTTGGCTGCCTTTGGATTTCTTTGGGGTGTAGGGGGCGGTGTCACTACTGATTTCCGCCCAAAAGGCGAGAAGGTTGAAATCGGTCGGGAAATCAGTAAGTAAATCGAGATAGGCGGGAGATTGGGAAAAAGCCTCCGAGCAGAAGCCCATGACGACATTGAGCTGGCGGATGGTGAGCTGATGCACCATCCCACCTATGCGAAAGATGATGAAGTCGTCATCGGCCGCCCAGCGGAACTCGAAGGAAGCCAAGAACTCAACGGTGAGTTCAAGAAAGGCATGCTCGGAAATAGAGAAGAGAGAACTCCATCCAGGGGTGGACAGAAATCCCCGTACCAAATCCGCAGCTCCAAATGTGGCGAGGATCGCCCAATCTAAAATGCGGAACACGCCAAGGGGTTTGGCGCGTAGGCGCTCGCTGCGCTCCTGCTGGGTTTGGTTTTGGAAAAGAAGCATGGCTTCCGCTGCTGCGGGATCCGCGGGGTGCTCGGAGGAGGAAGCGGTGGAGCGAGGGTGGTGGCGAGGCATTTTGGTAGAGGGGAGAAGAAGGAAGGAATCGGGTTAGCAAAGGGAGAAGAGAAGGGTGGATGGTGTGGAGGAAGAAGAGGGGGAAAAGCCCAATTTATAGGGTTTTCGGGTTGGTCACGCCCCCCTGTCACGCCCGTGACATGGGGCGTGACAAGCTCGGGACAAAAATAAAAGAGGATCCAAGGCCTCCTGCCTCGGATTCCCTGATCACGCCCCAGAGTCACGCCCGTGACTCTGGGCGTGTAAGGCGTGTACGGCGCAGGAATCCAATGCGCTGGCATTGGATTCCAAGGCCACGCCCATGGTCACGCCCGTGACCATGGGCGTGTCTCATAAAAAAAAATAAACTTGAGGGAATCCGAGGCGTTGACCCGGGGTCACGCCTCGGATTCGACGACACGGCCCAGGGTCACGCCCGTGACCCTGGGGCGTGTAGCTGAAACGAGAATTAAAAAAAATTGGTTTTTTTTTTTTTTTTTTGTTCGGGCTAGTCACGACCGTGACTAGTTAGTGTCACGGGCGTGACACTAGCTGTCACGGCCATGACTGGGCAGGAAGAGAAGGTTTCCAGCTTCTCTTCGTCGAACGAAATTTCGGGATAGACACGCCCGTGACCAATGATGGTCACGCCCGTGATAGTACCGAAAGACGATCGGGACGCTGCGCTTGACGAAACCACTCTCGGGTTTCGTTCGACGAACTAAACACGGCTCGGTCACGCCCGTGACCCATAGGTCACGCCCGTGACAGAGGCGTGTCGGAGCAGAAAAAAAATTTTTTTGTCTTTGTTTTTGTTTTTTTTTTTTTTTGTTTTCTTCTTTTGATTTTTTTTTGTGTTTTTGTTTATAAAAAAAAAATTTTTTTTTTAAGGGTCAACTAAACAATAATAAAACAAAAGTTACCGACTTGAAGAAACGCGTAGACTTGACGCTCAACTCCTTCGATCGTCATGCCGAAAAAGATGTTCTTCAAACCTGCGAAAATTTAATTTAAAAAAAAAAAATAAGAGGAAAAGATAAGCATGGGGTGCCTCCCACAAGCGCTTTGTTTATGGTCGTTGAGCTCGACCCAAGCGGGGCACTCGTTTATGGGTTCGGGAGGTTAATTTCCTCCCGGTACTCATTAGTAGTATCACCGGCGAGGAATATCTTCAACCGGTGCCCATTCACTTTAAATTCGCCTTGTTCCGGGTGCGAGATAAGCACTGTCCCATATGGCCATACCTCTTTTACAATAAAAGGGCCGGACCATCGGGACTTGAGTTTGCCCGGAAAAAGTCGGAGGCGCGAATTGTAAAGAAGGACTTGGTCTCCCGGTTTGAAATCTTTAGGGTGCTTAATTTTTTTATCATGATAAAATTTTGTGCGCTCCTTATAAAGTTTATTACTTTCATAGGCTAAGGAGCGCCACTCATCGAGCTCGTTAATTTGGAATTTCCGAAGCTCGGAGGACAAATTTTCATCTAGATTTAAAAATTTAAGTGCCCAAAAGGCGCGGTGCTCAAGCTCAACCGGTAAGTGACATGCTTTCCCATAGACCAATCGGTACGGCGTACAACCGATAGCGGTCTTGTACGCGGTCCGATAAGCCCAAAGAGCATCATCAAGCTTGACCGACCAATCCTTTCTATTAGTAGAAACCGTTTTCTCCAAAATTCGTTTGATTTCACGGTTAACTACTTCTACCTGGCCACTTGTTTGAGGGTGATAGGGGGTGGCTAACCTATGTGTAACGCCGTATTTAGACAAAATTTTGGCGAATTGTGCGTTACAAAAGTGGGTGCCCCTATCACTAACTATTGCCCGCGGTGCTCCAAATCGTGAAAATAGTTTTTTGAGAAATTGGGTCACGACTCGGGCGTCATTAGTGGGAAAGGCTTGCGCTTCCGCCCACCGTGACACATAGTCGACCGCTACCAAAATATATTTATTTCCGTAGGATGTTGGTAGCGGTCCAACAAAGTCGATCCCCCATAAATCAAAAACTTCTATTTCTAAAAATGTATTTAACGGCATCTCATCGCGGCGGGAAATATTACCTGAGCGTTGGCATTGTTCACAACGACTTACATGGGCGTGAGCATCCTTGAAGATGCTTGGCCAATAGAAGCCCGCTTCAAGTACCTTCCGAGCCGTCCGATTAGCTTTATAGTGCCCACCGGCGGGTCCCTCATGACAATGCTTTAAAATTTGTGCGCCTTCCTCATGAGAAACACACCTCCGCACTACTTGATCCGCGCAAACACGAAAAAGGAAGGGATCCTCCCAAAAATAATTTTTCAAATCAGAAAAGAATTTCTTCTTTTCTTGATAAGGAAAATCATTCGGGAGGAGTCTCGCAACAAGATAATTTGCGAAATCGGCGAACCAAGGAGTGGGGAGGGTGATTACCTTATGAATGGCGAGAAGGCGCTCCTCGGGGAAAGTGTCATCAATGTCCTCCTCCATGAGCTCCCCCGAATTTGGGTTCTCCAACCGCGAAAGATGGTCAGCCGCCAAGTTCTCCGCTCCTCTCTTGTCGCGAATCTCCAAATCAAATTCTTGGAGTAGTAAGATCCACCTAATCAATCGCGGCTTTGCATCTGTTTTTGCTAATAAATATCTCAAAGCCGAGTGATCAGTAAAAACAATAATTTTAGACAAAGTGAGATATGAGCGGAATTTATCAAATGCGAAAATTACGGCTAATAATTCTTTTTCGGTGGTCGTGTAATTTTCCTGTGCGGCGGTTAATGTTTTGCTTGCATAATAGATAGGATGAAAGTTTTTATTTATGCGTTGTCCTAACACCGCACCAACGGCAAAACTACTAGCGTCGCACATTATCTCAAAGGGAAGCTCCCAATTGGGAGCGATCATGATAGGAGCGTTAATCAATTTTTCTTTAATAAGAGAAAAAGCACGCAAACAATTTTCGTCAAAAATGAACGGCGCGTCTTTTTCTAACAAGTGGGTTAGGGGCTTAGTTATTTTAGAAAAATCTTTAATAAACCGGCGATAGAAACCGGCATGCCCCAAAAAACTACGAACGGCCTTAACATTTGAAGGGGGAGGTAGCTTTTCTATAGTTTCAATTTTTGCTTTATCTACCTCTATTCCCTTACTAGAAATTTTATGGCCTAAGACCAAACCCTCCCGTACCATAAAATGGCACTTCTCCCAGTTTAAAACTAGATTCGTGTCCTCACATCTTTGGAGTACACGGGAAAGGTTTGCTAAACATAAATCAAACGAATCTCCAAAAACGGAGAAATCGTCCATGAACACCTCCATGATATCCTCCACTAATTCGTCAAAGATTGCTAGCATACACCTTTGGAAGGTGGCCGGCGCGTTGCACAAACCAAAAGGCATCCTTCGATAAGCGAAGGTGCCAAACGGACAAGTGAAGGTTGTTTTCTCTTGGTCCTCGGGTGCGATTGGGATTTGAAAATATCCCGAGAGACCATCAAGAAAACAATAAAATGAGTGCCCGGATAGCCGTTCAAGTATTTGGTCAATAAACGGCAAAGGAAAGTGATCCTTACGGGTGGCATCATTTAATTTACGGTAATCGATGCACACCCGCCATCCGGTAACGGTTCGAGTGGGAACTAACTCGTTTTTATCATTAGGCACTACCGTTAACCCTCCTTTCTTGGGCACCACTTGGACCGGGCTCACCCAAGAGCTATCCGAAATTGGATAGATGATACCCGCATCTAATAATTTTATGACCTCGGCCTTGACTACCTCCTTCATGTTAGGATTTAGCCGGCGTTGAGGTTGAATAGTTTTGTGAGCGTGTTCTTCTAAAAAAATTTTATGGGTGCAAAAGGAGGGATTAATCCCTCTCAAATCCGTGATCTTCCACGCAATTGCGCGGCGATGAAGTTTTAAAATATGAGATAATTTAATTTTTTCTTCATTGGTCAAGTAGGCCGACACAATAACCGGAAGTTTTGAATCCTCCGCTAAGAATAAATACTCTAAATGATCAGGCAATTGTTTTAGTTCTAACGCGGGAGGTTCATCATAAGAAGTTTTCAAACGATCACTACCAATGTCTAAAAGTTCAAAAATAGGTGCGTGCGTGATCGAGAGATTATCATTATTTTCATGAGCAATTGAATCTAAATGTTCTAAATCGGCATCATGATCAATAGAAGATAAAGATTGTTCAGAAAAAAGAAGAGAGTCTTCTTCAGGAGAAGCCTCCAAATAATAACATGAGTCGTCATTTGAGAGCGAGTTTTTCATAGACGTATCAATAGTAAAGGTAACTTCTTCATCTCCGACTCTAAGGAGAAGTTTCCCATTACTAACGTCTATAATTGCGCGCGAGGTGGCAAGAAAAGGGCGACCGAGAATGAGTGGGACCTCGGTGTCCTCTTCGATGTCAAAGATGACGAAATCTACCGGAAATATAAATTTGTCAACTTTGACAAGCACATCCTCGATGATCCCCATAGGGAGCTTGACAGACCGATCCGCCAATTGAATGCACATTCTTGTGGGTTTAGGTTCTCCTAATCCCAACTTCTTAACTAAAGAATAAGGCATTAAATTGATTGAGGCGCCTAGATCGGCTAACGCACGTTTTACTAATAAATCACCAAACAAACAGGGAATGGAGAAACTACCCGGATCGGGTAATTTCTTAGGTAATTTATTAAGTAAAACTGCCGAACACTCCGCATTTAATTGAACCGTGGAGATATCCTCAAGTTTCTTTTTATTGGATAAAAGATCCTTGAGGTACTTGGCGTATTTCGGCATTTGTGCGATTATTTCACAAAACGGTAGATTAATTTGGATTTGTTTAAACATGTCCAAAAATTTACCGTGATGTTCATCCACCCGGTTTTTTTGCATTCTAGATGGATAGGGAAGAGGTGGTTGATAAGCTTTTGGTTTATTAAGAGTAGAAGGCTTAGACGGAGGAGAAGATGGAGAAATTATTACCTCCGTATCAACCGGAATTGGAGAAGTATCAACCGGATTTGGAGAAGTGGTTACCTCCTTCCCGCTCCGTAGGGTGATGGCTTTTGCATGCTCCTTGGGGTTGGGCTCCGTATTGCCCGGTAGCGCTCCTTGTTGACGATCGGAGAGCATTTTAGCGATTTGCCCGATTTGCGTCTCCAAACTTCGAAGAGATCCGGTGAGATTCCGGATGTTGGCGTCATTTGTAGTTGTATATTTAGTGAACAATTCCTCGAGATTGGGAGCTTTGGGAGCTTGCGGTGGAAAATAGCCGGGTGGAATCGTGTTCGGTGGGCGCGCCGCGTTCCCCGGATTACTCCAAGAGAAGTTGGGGTGATTCCTTATACCCGGGTGATAGGTATTGCCAAAATTGTTACCCGGATTATAAGGTGGCCGATTCGGATTACCCATGTAATCCACATGCTCGGCAATAGTAGAAGGCTCCCAATATTGGGGCTCACAGGTAGATTTGGACGAGGAAGCAGACATCTCGTTCATCTGTTTTTGCAGTTGCTCAACCTGGAGAGACAAACTTGAAACCGTATCAATTTCATACATCCCGGCCGGTTTAGGTGGTTTAGACCGAGGTGTACTCCATTGATAGGTATTCAAAGCCATACCTTCTATAAGCTCTTGTGCGGCCGCCGGTGTTTTGTTATTAAGCGTTCCACCGGCGGCGGCATCAATATGTTGCCTAGTTTGAGAATTTAGGCCGTTATAGAAGGTTTGGATTTGTAACCAATCCGGAATTGCATGATGAGGACATCGACGAAGCAATTCCTTGAAACGCTCCCAAGTATCATATAACGTTTCCGAATCAATTTGGGAGAAATAAGTGATATCATTGCGCAATTTAGCCGTTTTAGCCGGCGGAAAGTATTTCGTAAGAAATCTTTCCGTCATTTGAGCCCATGTTGTGATGGATCCTCTTGGTAGAGAACCCAACCACTGCTTGGCTTTAGTGCGCAATGTAAATGGAAATAACCTTAGCCGGATGGCATCATCGGATACACCATTAATTTTAAAAGTATCGCATATTTCTAAGAAATTTGAAATATGCGCGTTTGGATCTTCATCTTGAAGCCCATCAAATTGTACATATTGTTGTACCATTTGGATGATGCTTGGCTTCAACTCAAAATTATTGGGGGCAATAGCGGGACGAACAATACTAGATTGAGTCTCGTCCAAGTTTGGACGGGCATAATAGGACATAGTCCTTTGTTCAACCGCATTTGGCTCACCCATATTGGAAGAAGCAGAAGAAGGAGATCTAGGAGAATGAGAAGAAGAACTAAATGAAGAAGGAGAAGAAGAAGGCGGTGACGGAGAGAGGATTAATGAAGGATTAGGAGTGTCTCCTAAGGAGTCCGTATCTTGAAAATTCGGAACTTGAAATCGTAAGCGATGCCGAAGGGTTCGCTCGATTTCCGGATCCAAATCAAAAAGAGGCGACGGATTCCCTCGGGTCATACACCAAAATAAAACAAAATAAATTTTTTTTTGTGATTTTGATATTTCTTAAACAAAAGAAAATGATAAAATTAATAGAGCCTTGCTTTCAAAATATCAACAAAAATATTTCCCCGGCAACGGCGCCAAAAACTTGATGTAGATTTTATAAGTTTTGAAAAATGATCCAAACTAAACTCTCAACTAGGCAAGTGCACCTATCGAAATTTAGTATATGGAATATCGTATTTAAACTCGGGGACCGTTGAGTATTTGTACTCACAAGGACGAACTATTATTTTATCGATCGGAAAATTGGTTTTGCGAAAAACGAAAACGAACGTTAAATGAAGAGGAGAAATTCGATGATTAAAAGGCTAGCACTTGATCTAGAATCCCTTTGGGCTAGAATAAAATCCACGAAATTAAAGAGCACAAGCATCTAAATTATTAACTTTGACCGCGGAGGTTCCAAAGCTACGAAGCGCCTCTCTCGAGAATACGCACTCGACTAACCTTAGGTAGATCGATTAAGACCTCTCGGCCAGTCGAAAGACCTAAGCTTGTTTTAGGTGGTGAACCTCACTAATGGAGTTGACTCCAAGGCGGAAGAATTTTGCGTTCCTCTCTCGAGGGGTGCAAGAAATTCTCTTTATCCTTGAGTGATCTACTCGTATCCACAACCTCTCGGTAAATCTAGGATACGAATCTAAGCTCGAATAAACATAATTTGCAACTTATGAATTCGAAGAAAAATTAAATCAAAGATAAACCAAAGTTTAGAAAATAGAATGCTTGCTAATTTGAGACAAAAATAAGAATTTTATTCCATTCCAAAGTTCATCATGATCAAGTGCTAATTGGAAAATTAGCTACTCATCATGATGGGAGGATTACATGAAAGCATAAAGAAAGACATGATTTAAGAAGAGACTTGAAAATAAAGATTACACTAGGAATTGAAAATGCAGGAAAAACAGTAAATAGAACAGAACTAAGCTCCCCAAAAATCTCTTTTTGGCCATCTGAAGCTGTCTGGAATTTATAGAAAAAGTTGCTGGGTGGTCACGCCCCTAGGTCACGCCCGTGACCTAGGGCGTGTCGGTCTCGGAACCGTCGTCTTCAAGTCCTCTGAACGTTGGCGCGAAACCGCCAAAAGTCGTTAATTTGCTGGTCACGCCCCTAGGTCACGCCCGTGACCTAGGGCGTGTCTTGACGGTTGTAGAAAAACGGCGGGAAGCAGAAACGGCGGGAATAACTCCGGCCGTTGTTGGAGGGGTCACGCCCTTGGTCACGCCCGTGACCTTGGGCGTGTCTTGAGAAAACTCCCAGCGCCTGAAACTGCAGCATTAAGTCGGCACGCCGGGCTGTCACGGGGTCTGTCACGCCCGTGCCAAATATGTCACGCCCGTGACTTGTTGCAAATTGAAACTGCCGTTGACTGGAAGTCAGGGCAAAGCACTGGATGTCACGCCTGGAGTACACGCCCGTGTGATGCTGGTCACGCCCGTGACTTTAGGGCGTGTACTTTTAATTGACGCGGCAGAGGTATTTCCACGCGCCGGGTTCTCGCCAGTATGTCACGCCCGTGACCATGTCGGTCACGCCCGTGACTATGGCGTGTCTTTTGAAAAATTATTGCTTTTGCCCAGTTTTGTCTCCTGGTCAACCCTATAGACTCCAAATTGAAGTTTGCAGCCCAGATTGCCCTGAAATAAGAAATTAGAAAACTTCAATAATAAAATTACAAAATATAATTAAAAACTAATTAATTATTAAATAAAAATAACATAAAAACATGGACAAAATTAGAGTTATCAGAAGGTGATTGCTTATGGCTCACGCCAGCTGAAGGTGCACGAGCGAAACTATCCCATCCACGACTTAGAGTTGGCGGCGGTGATCTTTGCATGAAAGCTATGGAGACACTATCTTTATGGCATGAAGGTGGAGATCTATATAGATCACAAGAGACTAAAGTACCTATTGGAGCAGAAAGACTTGAATATACGACAATGAAGGTGGTTGGAGTTCCTTGGGGACTACACCTTTGAGATTCACTATACGCCCGAGAAGGGAAATGTAGTCGCGGATGACTTGAGTCGGAGAGCTCCGGCAAGGGCGCGTTGGTTGCAGAGGCATGATGAACGTCTCATCCAGGAGCTGGAAGCATTGGAGATTTCTTGTGTTGACAAAAATTCCATCGCCAATGCATGTTTGAACTGGACGGAGGTGTAGTTTGACCTTGCGGACCGGATTCGACGTGCAACGGAGCTGGATGAGAGTCTCCAAAGCTATACTAAAGATAGGCCAGAGGGCAAGTTCTCCTGGGATGACGGTCTTTTGCGAAAAGAGGGCCGTTTGTGCATCCCAAGTTTGGATAAATTGAGAAAAGAACTGATGTATCAAGCGCATTATACGAAGTACTCAATCCACCTAGGGAGCACAAAGATGTTCAGGGATATGAAAAAGCTGTTCTGGTGGCCAGGGTTGAAGAGAGATTGTTGGAACACCCTATTACTAATTTGGGTCAGGATCACTATGTCTCTAGGAATCTTTGCTTGACCTCCTGTATAGCTTAAAAGGTCAATTAGAATTGAGTCTAAGGGTTAGAAGTCTAGGTTTGGAAGCTGTCCTGAAGACCAGGATTCTCAGTCTGGAGACTAAGTCATATCGTCGAGCTCAGCACGACGATTCGTCTTACTCCGGTCGACGATCGTCTAGCTCAACTTCGACAGATCGTCGAACTCCATTCGACGATCGCTGAGCTCAATTTCATAATATCGTCGAACTCCATTCGACGATCGGTGAGCTCAGGTCGACGATTTTGACTCTGCATTAGATCTTTATCTCTGAGCTCAGTTCGATGATCTTTGAGCTCAGATCGACGATTATCTTGCTGCTGTGTGTTTTCAGATCGCTGAGCTCAGCTCGACGATAGCAGAGCTCAGTTCGACGATTTCAGATAACTTCCAGAATTCAAATTCAAATCAGTTAGGAGTTATTCTGCAATTAATTCAGAGATTTGCTAGCCGTTTTCATTCAATTCTGGACCAAGTTTCAAGGGACTTTTCAAGGAATAATTCTGTGGACTTTCCTCAAAAAGAGATTATGCAATTAAGGATGCAATCAATACAGACCAACGACTATCCTTGACAGAGAATGATATTCTATTTAGGACCAGAGAATAAAAGAGAGAATGTTTCTGAATCTCTAAGTAGAACAAGAAGAAGAAGAGAACACACAATACAGATTATAGATACAACCTCAAAAATCTTCTGTCTAAAAGAATTCTGAAGAACACTCATCCAAGGAGATCAAGTTTTCAAATCTTCAGATCTCTTTTAGTTTTCAAAGTGTTCAAGGCCAACATATTCCAGACTCCAGACATTCAACATTTCAGCTATTGCTGAAATCATCTCCTGCTGGAGTTCAACCTTTGAAGGCCTATCACCCTCAACAAAGCTTCTCTTCCTGAAGATCTCAAGGATTCAGGGGGAGCTTTGACATCAATCCATATAGTCTTCTCAGTTGTTTGAGAAAGAGAAGACTGCCATCACTCTCTCACCCCCACTCTGTAAAGGGTTTTTCAAACTCCCTTCAAAAGTTTGAATCTGGTTTTTGAGCACCTTGTTAAAAGCTCATTGGTGGCAAGACACCTGATCAAAAATCTGGTTTGGTTTTTGAGCACCTTATCAAAAGCTCATTGGTGCCCAAGACACCTGATCAACTCATTCTGCAGTGGATTCCTACCTAGGGTGGTAGAAGAGTGGATGTACCCAAGTTTGGGGAACCACTATATTCTCTTGTGTCATCTGGTTTTGGCTTGCTTTCTTTTTGTTTCTGGCCTTGATTTTTCTGTGCTTAGTTTTTGCATAGCTTAGTACTGTGATTAGATTTATTTCTGCTTCCCTGCTCACACATATTACAACAATTTTTGTAAAAGTTTGTAAAAGTTTTTAAAGCACCATATACTCTATTCACCCCTGTTAGAAAGTAGAGACAAGAAGCGAAAAGACTAGAACAAGAGAATAAACTTTTGAATAATTGAAATTTTATTATCCAAAAAAGATATCATTTACAAAGGTATGGCCTCCCTTATATAGAATGGAGGAGATAAGAAAGAGAGTATACAAACAATGTGGGACTAAACATTTACAGGCTGAGCGGCTAGAATAATGGAGACCGATCAGGCCGCGCGGTTAGACAGATGGGATAACCGCTCGGCAACTCCAGCAGGATAGAACAAGCCGTAGAGTGAGACCGCCAGACCGCCCGGTCTACAAACCGCTGGATCAGACCGCTAAGCCGCTCGGTCTACAAACCGATGGATCAGACCGCTAAGCCGCCCGGTCTAATACTTCAACACTCCCCCTCAAGCTGGAGCATAGATATCAATCATGCCCAGCTTGTCACAAATGCGGAAGAAGGAAGTAGAAATCGGCTTGGTGAAGATATCTGCCAACTCCTTGTCAGAGGTGACAAAAGGAGTACAAATCTGTTTCTTCAAAATCTCCTCCCGAATGAAGTGACAGTCAACCTCTATATGCTTCGTTCTCTCATGGAAGACCGGATTTCTGGATATGTGTATAGCGGCCTTGTTGTCACAGAACATAGGGAGAGGACAATCATATACCTCGCCCAGGTCAAGCATGAGAGCCCGCAACCACTTTAACTCACACGTAGTTGACGCCATACTCCGGTATTCTGCTTCGGCACTGGATCTGGAAACAACAGACTGTTTCTTGCTTTTCCAACTCACGAGATTACCTCCAACAAAGGTACAGAAACCTGACGTGGATTTACGATCGCCTTTGTCATCCGCATAACTTGAGTCTGAGTAGGCCTCAACTCTCAGATGGCCATTCTTCTGGAAGAGTAACCCTCTGCCCGGTGCTGCTTTGATATACTCTAAAATCTTCAGGGCGGACTGAAGATGACACTCCCTGGGAGCTTGCATAAACTGACTGACCTTTCCTACAGCGTAGGCGATGTCGGGTCTAGTCACCGTGAGATAGATGAGTTTGCCTACCAAACGTCTGTACCGTGTGACATCAGATAGAGGAGGCGATTCATCCGTCCACGTTTTGTCTTCTCCAACAGCCATGGGAAGATGAGCTGGTTTGGCACCTGTCAAGCCTGCTTCTCGAAGAAGATCAAGGGCATACTTCCGTTGAGAGAGGACCAAGGAGTCAGGTTTCCGCGAGATTTCTATCCCCAAAAAGTATTTTGGGGGGCCCATATCCTTCGTGACCAAGTGCTGACGGAGGTGCTTCTTCGTCAAGTCCACCACATCTCGGTCATCACCAGTAAGGAGAATATCATCCACATATATGGCCAAAACCACCAGTCCCGAGGCCGTTTTGCGAATGAATAAGGAGTGATCGGCCGAACTCCTTTGAAAACCGATGGTTGCCACAATACCACTAAACTTTTCGAACCATGCCCGAGGGCTCTGCTTGAGGCCATAAATGGCCTTCTTCAAATGACAGACACGTGTCTCCCCCTGAGCAACATACCCAGGAGGTTGCTCCATATAGACGTCCTCCTGAAGATCACCATAAAGAAAGGCATTCTTCACATCCAGCTGAGAAATAGCCCAAGCCCGGTTAACAGCCACAGAAAAGAGAACCCGGATGGTGCTGAGGCGAGCAACTGGAGAGAAGGTATCGAAGTAATCAACGCCATAAGTCTGAGTAAAGCCCTTGGCCACCAGCCGGGCTTTGTAGCGATCCACAGTGCCGTCGGGGCGAAACTTCACAACAAAGACCCAGCGACAGCCAACCACATCAGTGCCCACGGGAGGAGGAACCAGGGTCCAGGTACCCCGTTCAGTAAGAGTAGCCATCTCCTCATCCATGGCAGACTTCCAATGAGGGAGAGAGAGAGCCTCCTGGTAGGTACGGGGAGTAGAAGTGGCAGAGATAGCCAAGGCAAAACACCTGCGAGAAGGAGAAAGCTGATCATAAGAAACAACAGCCGTGAGCGGGTGTTGAGTACACGCCCGCACCCCTTTGCGAAGGGCAATGGGAACATCCAGATCATCGGGAGCGGCGGCGACGGGAGCGTCAGCGACCGGAGCGTCCGTGGCGGAGAAGGCTGGCCCGGGACTAGAGAGAGACGGCAGCGGAGAGGAGGGTGGAGGGGTAGGTGGGGAGACGGACTGGGAAGGAGTGGGTGGAGGAGGAGACGAAGGTGGGAAAACGGGGAGGGGTGTGGAATGAACGGAGATATCAGAAGGAAGAGAAGGAAGAGAAGAGGAAGGAGAGAAATAGGAAGCATTTTCAAAAAAGGTCACGTCTGCGGAGACAAACTGCTTGCGAAGAAGGGGGTCAAAGCAGCAATAGCCTTTTTGAGTGGTAGAGTACCCCAAAAAGACACACTTAGTGGAACGGGGGGAAAGCTTGTCGCGGGTAGCGGAGGGAGCGTGAACAAAGGCCGTACAGCCAAAGACACGGAGAGGAAGAGGAAAAGGTTCCTGGTGGGGGTAGAGAAGGGAGAAGGGAGTCCGGCCGTGGAGGACCGTGGAGGGAATGCGATTGATGAGATAGCAAGCGAGGAGCACAGCGTAGCCCCAGTAGGAGCGAGGGACGTGCATCTGCGTCATGAGAGTACGCGCAACATCAAGCAGGTGACGGTTTTTACGCTCCGCCACCCCATTCTGTTGGGAGGTGTAAACACAAGTCGTTTGATGAATGAGGCCGTGTTGGTGAAAGAACGCGGAGAACTCATGAGACAAGTATTCCTTGGCATTATCAGAACGTAAGACTTTAATCGAAAGAGCAAACTGAGTCTTAATCATAAAGTAAAAAGATTGCCAAACAGAGAATAGTTCAGAGCGATCCTTTAAGAGATACACCCAGGTACAGCGAGTAAAATCATCGATAAAAGTTACAAAATAAGAACTGCCCCGACCAACAGTGAGGATAGGAGCAGGACCCCATACATCAGAATGAACAATATCAAAAATGCGAGAGGAGCCACGGCCTTGCTTCGGTGGGAAGGAGGAGCGATGATGTTTGCCAAGCTGACACGCATCACAGTTGAGCGGAGAACTGGTGGGAGGTAAGTGGGGCAGAAGCTGACGAATAAGCCGGGGAGGAGGATGTCCAAGACGAAGATGCCACTGAAGGAGATCAGCAGAGGAGGAGTAGGCAGAAAGAGCAGAAACATCGTCGAGGAAGTAGAGGCCGCCGCTCTCAGTCCCAGTAGCAATCGTCCGCTGGGTCCTCGGGTCCTGAAAAGAACAAGTAGTGGGAGTGAATAAAACGGAGCACTGAAGTTGCCGGCATAAAGTGGTAACTGATAACAAATTGCACGGGAACTTCGGGACATAGAGGGTATCCTCCAAGCAAAGCGATGGAGTGAGTTGAACCATGCCCGTCCCATGAACCGGAGACGGGGAACCATCCTCCACACGAACTGGGGGTAAGCGGTCATGGGTCTCCAGACGGGAGAAGCAATGAGGGTTGCCCGTCATATGATTGGTGGCACCGGAGTCAATCAGCCATTTACCTTGGGTAACGACGTGGGCACTACCTGACGTCGTGGCCACAGAGGCAGACGGCCTAGAAGAGGCGGAGGCCGAAGGAGCATCACCGGAAGGGCGAAGATGAGGATGTTTCTGCCAGCAGCGATCAACAGTATGGCCAGTACGACCACAGTGAGAGCAGAAGAACCGGGAGGAACCCCGTCCGCCGGAGGAGCCACGGCCACTCGGGCCCCCCCGCTGAGCCTGGTGTGCAAAGGAGTCCTGCGAAGGGGGGGAGGCCAGCAGAGGCCGCTGGAGGAGAGAAGTAACGGCGGCAATGCGGGCCGCAGTGGCATCCAAAGTAGGAGATTCCGCCTCACCCAAGATCTGCTGGCGGATCATATCATAAGAGTCCGGAAGACGAAGAAGGTAACAAACAACCAGGAGTTCCTGGAAGTGTTTGTGCTGGTCGGCCAAGTCCGCAGAGAAGGGGCGATTCTGGAGGATTTCAGCCCCAAGAGCCTGGACCTGCTGATAAGCCGCAGCGGGGGACATGGAAGGGCGGGCGAAGAGGTCCGCATAGAGAGTATAAATGCGGGACGTCTGGCCCCCCTTAGAATAGAGAGCAGCGAGGTGAAGCCATGCGGCCTTGACCGTCTCATCATGGCGAATGACGGGAAGGCACTCATCAGAAAGGCTGTTGGCCAGCCAGGTGCGAACAAGAGCATCACTCGCATCCCAGTCATCAAACTCAGGAGAGGTGCGAGGAGGAGGGTCATCGGTGAGGTGATGACGCTTGCGTTGAGAACGAAGGAGAAAGGTGAAAGAAACGCTCCAATCGGGATAGTTGGAGCCCACAAGCTTGGAAAGGGTGCCAAGGTTACCCGAAGGAGGAGGAGGAGAAGGAGCTGCAGGAGTAGTGGTGAGACCGGAGGTAGTCATAGAACCCGGAAGCAGAAGAAGCCGCACGAACAGAGGCGGTTAGAAAAAACAGAGGAAGCCGCGCGAACAGGAGCGGCTAGAAAGAGGCACTGCGGGGAAGAGGTCGCGCGGACTGAAAAGGCCGAGCGAACAGAAGAGAGGAGAAGAGCAGGTGACCGCGACCAAGATGCGGGTAAGAAAGAGACAACCCGCACGGTCAGGCAGATCACAGCAGCGGCAAGAAGGCGGGCAAAGGCACGACGGGGAAGAAGTCGCACGAACTGAGAAGCCCGAGCGAACAGAAAAGAGGAGAAGAGCTGGCGACCGCGACCAAGATGCGGGTGAGAAAGGAACAACCCGCACGGTCAGGCAGATCACAGCAGCAAACCGCGTGGAGAGAGACACACACGCGGACAGGGACAGACCGCAGCGACTAGGAAGTCGGAGAGGCAAGAAAGAACAAGAGGCGCGGCGACAACTAAACAGGTCGGCGCGACAAAGAGAAGAAGGAGAGGAGAACCAAGAAGGAGAAAGCCGCGCGAACAGGTCTGCGGACAAAAAACAAGCCGCGCGGATAGAAACAAGCCGCGCGGATAGAAGAGAGGGCAAGCCGCGAAGCAAGTCGCAGAACGCCGAAAAGAAGCCGCGAACAACAGAGGGCGCACAGAATCAGGAGGAAATGACCGTGGCCTCTGATACCATGTTAGAAAGTAGAGACAAGAAGCGAAAAGACTAGAACAAGAGAATAAACTTTTGAATAATTGAAATTTTATTATCCAAAAAAGATATCATTTACAAAGGTATGGTCTCCCTTATATAGAATGGAGGAGATAAGAAAGAGAGTATACAAACAATGTGGGACTAAACATTTACAGGCTGAGCGGCTAGAATAATGGAGACCGATCAGGCCGCGCGGTTAGACAGATGGGATAACCGCTCGGCAACTCCAGCAGGATAGAACAAGCCGTAGAGTGAGACCGCCAGACCGCCCGGTCTACAAACCGCTGGATCAGACCGCTAAGCCGCTCGGTCTACAAACCGATGGATCAGACCGCTAAGCCGCCCGGTCTAATACTTCAACAACCCCCCTCTAGAGTATATCAGATCTAGTTGCACTTTCAATTGGTATTAGAGGGAGGTTATCTAAACATACCATACCTGATTGGTTGTACAGGCTAACACCTGAACCCAAAGATCCCAAACTAGATCTGTTTTTCTTTTGTATTTTATTATTAGATTTTGTTTGCACAAATCATGGCCGAAAATAAGGATTATGCTAGCACCAGACCTCCAGTGTGCAATCTGTCAAAGTTTGCACTTTGGAAAGCAAGGATTAGACTTTACATGAATTCTATTGACGAAGATATATTTAATTCTGTTTTGACAGTGTGTCCAAGACCCCCAGAGAATACAAGTACAAATGCTGTTCCACCTCTATCAGGAATAGATGCTGACATCAAAAAATGGAAAGTAGCTGATGCCAAGGCTATGAACATTCTAGCCCAGACAATGTCAGATGACATATTTCAAAAGGTAGCTGAATGTAATTCAGCCAAGGAAATTTGGGACAAGCTCTCAGAAATAGTCTCAGGCTCAGCTGATGAAAGAAAGGACAGAAGATCCCATCTCATCTCTCAATATGAGAACTTCAAGAAGGGAGAGACTGAGTCAGTGGGAGACATGTATAACAGACTAAGTCTAATTGTCAGTGAACTAAGGACATTGGACAAGGAGATCTCTCTGACAGAACTTAATGAAAAGATCCTAATGTGCTTCCCCAGCACTTGGGATTCAAGAATCTGGCCAATTAAGGATGCCAGAAGTCTGAATGAGATCACCACTGAAGCTTTGTTGGGTAAGCTCAAATCTTATGAGCTACTCATCAAGAACAGAGAGGAAGAACAGAAGGCTGCTTCACCAGCCACAAGGAAAGAGAAGACCATAGCATTCAAGGCAACTGAGGATCTGCCTGAAGATAAAGCCACAGGCAATGATGAACTACTCAGCTTGCTGGCCAAAAGATTCTACAAGATGGCCAGAAAGGACTTCAGAAGAAGATCATACAAGGAGCAGGATAAGCCAAGGTATGACAAGTCCATTGGTAATAATAAAGAAATCATTTGCTTTGGTTGCAGGAAACCAGGGCACATAGTTCCTGACTGCCCAGAGAACAAGAACAAGGACAGAAGGGACAAGAAAGAAAGAAGGAAGGAGAAAGACTCCAAAAGAAATGGCAATAGCAAACCTTCTTCAAGCAAAAATAAGCATACAAGAAAAGGGTTTGTTGCTGAATCCTGGAGTGAGACAGAAGAGGAGTCAGAAGCCTCTTCCAGCTCCAGTGATGATGAGGATGATGCAGAAGAAAAGGAGTTCTACATGATGGCAATCAATGCCTCACAGCATAACTCAGAAGAAGAGGAGTCAGAGTCAGACTCAAAGACCCAACCTGAAAAAGATCAGGTAATTAGTTCTTTTGATTTTAGTTCAGAAGATTTTATATCTGAATTTAAAGCACTGTGTTTAGACCTGCTAAAGTCTGAGAAAGAGATTATCTCTCTCAGAAATCAATTATCTGAACACAATGTTTTAAAGTCAGAAAACCTCAAACTCTCTCAGGAGTTGGAGAACTGTAGGGAACAGATAGCTACACTGAAAAGTGAGCTCTCTGAGGCCAAGAAGCTTGAAGAATCCCTTAATGGGAGAAGCATCAAGCTGATGGACATCACAAGCACAGTGAACTCTAGATTTAACAGTACACTGGGCTTGGGTGCTTCATACAACCAACCTATAGCCCTAACAACTCCCATCAAATTCATTTCTGACAAGGGAAAGGGAGTTGTAGAGGTTGCTAGGAAAAATTCTGATCTGCCTCAGAAAGCTAAGTCCCAGCAGAAATCATCGAACGGAGATCGATGATCGCCGAATGAAGATCGACGATCGCCGAACGCAGCTCGACGATCTCAGGAAAAATCGTCGAACGCTGATCGACGATCTCAGCCAAAGTCGTCGAACGCAGGTCGACGATCTCATATACCTGACCTCACCCATAGTCGACCGTCGAACGGAGCTCGACGATCTGACCCAAGATCGTCGAACGCAGCTCCAAGATCGTCGAACAGAGGTCAGAGCTCTGGAAACTTTTTCAAAGGCAAATCAAAATTGAATCCTAAGGGTTCTTCATCCCAAACCTTTAACCCTAATACTGAATGGATTTTACCTCCAAGGAGATATCATCCTGAAGGATATAAGAGTCAACCTGGGATGTCTTTCATTTCTGAATTTAGAGGTTATCAACCTAGGCCCAAGGTAAACTGGGTCAAAAATAAATGAATTGTCTTATGTGCAGGTGAAGACCTATCCAACATCTAACCAGCAATGGTATTTGGATAGTGGGTGCTCTAAGCACATGACAGGGAACAAGGACAACCTCACTTCCTTTAGGGCCAAGCTTGGACCCAAAGTTATCTTTGGTGATTCCAACTTTGGACAAACTAAAGGATATGGTGCAGTCCAGATTGGTTCAGTAACCTTCAAGAAGGTAGCTTATGTGGAAGGACTGAAGCACAACCTAATCAGCATCAGTCAGCTGTGTGATAAAGGCTACCAGGTGACCTTCAGCAAAACCTTATGCAAAATCAAGTCAGAGGACAACATAACAGTGTTGACAGGTAAAAGGAAAGGTAACATCTATCTAGTAGATTTTCTTTCAACTGATGTAGATATCTGCTTGTGTAACTCTGTCTGTAGACCAAATGTTTTATGGCATAAGAGACTAGGACACCTAAACCTTAGAACTATTGCTAGGCTATCCAAGGACAACCTTGTTAGAGGACTACCTTCAGGCCCCTACAAGAAGGAAGGACTCTGCAGGGCTTGTCAATTAGGCAAGCAAACTAAAAACAGCTTTAAGTCACTTAATAAGAGTGATTCACCTAGGATATTGTATCTGTTACACATGGATCTATTTGGACCCATCACAGTACAAAGCCTAGGAGGGAAATCCTACACTTTGGTAGTTGTAGATGACTTCTCTAGATTCACTTGGGTGTTCTTTCTAAGGAAGAAGTCTGATAACTTTAAGTGTCTGACAGAGTTTCTCAATGCATACAGATTGAGTTCAATACTCACATTGCCCTGATCAGAAGTGATCATGGGACAGAGTTTGATTCTCTTCTTATGCAAGAGTTCTGTCAGAGTGAAGGGATCAGACATACTTTCTCAGCTCCTAGAACTCCTCAACAAAATGGGGTAGCTGAAAGGAAAAATAGAACCCTTATTGAATCTGCCACCACATTATTGTCAGATGCTCATCTACCTCTATCCTTTTGGGCAGAGGCAGTGAACACCTCCAACTATGTGCTGAATAGAAGACTGATACATAAACTAAAGGGAAAGACTCCCTATGAATTACTCAAGGGGAAGAAACCTAAAGTTGACTATTTTAGAGTCTTTGGTTGTATTGCTACATTCATAATAATGACAAGAAATATCTAGCAAAATTTCAAGCCAAAGCTGATGAAGGAGTGTTTCTGGGATACTCCATGATCAGCAAGGCTTATAGGGTCTATAATAAATCATCTTTGAAAATTGAGGAATCTGTTCACATTTCATTTGATGAAACTAACATGTCTTTCAAGGAGAAGATTTCTTCTACCATAGAACCTTTGCAGGAACACTCTCTAGTCGAAGATATGAACAAGTTACAGGTTGCTCAAGAGGATGAAAGCAGTGAAGATGAAGGGAATGCTCAACACATTGAAGCACAACCTGAAGAGCCAGTTGTTGTACCACAAGAGGAAACAACAACATAGGTTGGTGAACAATCAACACCCCCTGTTGATTTAGTAACATCAAGAGACCATCCAATTTCCCAAATAATTGGAGAAATCTCAGCTGGTGTGCAAACCAGAAATCAGGTCAACCAAAACCTATTGCACACCTGCTTCCTATCTCAAATTGAACCTCAGTCCATTCAAGATGCAGAGCAAGATCCACACTAGATCATTGCAATGCAAGAGGAGTTGCATCAATTTGAGAGGAACAAGGTATGGGAACTAGTGCCAAAGCCTAAGGATCATTCCATTGTTGGAACAAAGTGGGTATTCAGAAACAAACTGGATGATCAAGGAGTAACTATAAGGAACAAGGCAAGGCTAGTTGCCCAGGGATACTCTCAAGAAGAAGGAATTGACTACGACCAGACCTTTGCACCAGTTGCAAGATTAGAAGCCATCAGAATTTTTCTAGCCTATGCAGCTCACAAAGGCTTCAAAGTATATCAGATGGATGTCAAAAGTGCTTTCTTGAATGAAGACATCAAAGAGGAAGTTTATGTCAGACAACCTCCAGGTTTTATCTCTCCAACTTTTCCTGATTATGTTTTTAGGTTGAATAAAGCATTATATGGTCTCAAGCAAGCTCCTAGAGCATGGTATGAGACCCTAGCATGCTTTCTCTTGGAAAATGGTTTTATAAGGGGTAGAGTAGACCAAACTCTTTTTATTAGAACCCATAAGTCCCATACCCTACTAGTACAAATTTATGTAGACGATATCATTTTTGGTTCTACTGACTCCAAATTGTGCAGAAGGTTTTCTAACCTAATGCATTCTAAATTTGAGATGAGTAGTATGGGTGAGCTATCCTTCTTCCTAGGATTGCAAGTCAAACAACATGCTGAAGGCATCTTTATTTCTCAAACCAAATATGCTAATGAACTGGTTAAGAAATTTGGTATGTCTGAGGCATCTTGTATGAAAACACCCATGCCTACCAATGCTGTATTGGATGCTGATGAACATGGGAAACCTGTTGATCAGATAACATATAGAGCAATAATTGGCTCTTTACTGTATCTTACAGCTAGTAGACCAGATATCATGTTTGCTACATGTATATATGCTAGGTTCCAAGTTAGCCCTAGAGAGTCACACCTAACATTAGTAAAGAGGATTCTCAGGTATGTTAAAAGTTGTCCAAATCTAGGTCTCTGGTATCCAAAAGATTCAGCATTTGAGTTAACTGGATTCTCTGATGCTGATTATGCTGGATGCAGAATTGACAGGAAAAGCACCAGTGGAACCTGTCAGTTCCTTGGTGACAGACTTATCTCTTGGTTTTGTAAGAAACAAACATCTGTGTCAACTTCAACTGCTGAAGCTGAATATATGGCTGCAGGCAGTTGTTGTTCACAAATCTTGTGGATCCAAAATCAACTCCTAGACTATGGTTACAACTTAGAGAAGTCTAAAATCTTTTGTGATAACACAAGTGCTATTTCCATAGCTCAAAATCCAGTCCTCCATAGTAGGACAAAACACATAGAGATTAGGCATCATTTCTTAAGGGATAATGTTGAAAAGAATAAAATTGAACTACAATATATCCCAACTGATCTACAAAGGGGAGATATTTTCACCAAGCCTTTGGATGAAAAGAAACACACCTTCTTCCTAAATCAGTTAGGAATGTTAGATGGAGGAAGCCTTAAATAATATCCAAGATTTTGAAAGCTAAAAATTGACCAATACTAGGCAAACTCTCTGATTTTTCTTAGTGTCTAGAATTTTTCTGATCTCTGAACTGCGCTCGACGATTTGCCCCACGATCGTCGAACGGAGATCGACGATTTACAAAATCATCGAACTGAGTTCAGCGCCTCTCAGATAGTATGAACTATCTCTTTCGGTCAACGATCATCGAACGGCGCTCGACGATTTTGTTCTCTGAACGATCGTCGAACGGCGCTCGACGATTTTGTTCTCTGAACGATCGTCGAACGGCGCTCGACGATTTTGTTCTCTGAACGATCGTCGAACGGAGCTCGATGCTCTCCAAGATCGTCGAACGGAGATCGATGATGTTGAAAACTCTTCAGATTCCTTTAGAAGCCTCGATCGTCAAACTGAGTTCAACGATCTTTCCAAGTCTGCGTCGAACCATAATATAAAACTCTTTTTTCGCCGTCGTTCTCTTTTGTGCTTTCGATTTCTCTGCAGGATTTTCTTTCCCTCCAAATAGTTCTACGCTTGGTCGTTTTGTTTGTTGAGTTTTTGCAGGTACAATGGCTGTGTCCGTTGCTGTCCTAGCTGCAATGAAGTTTGACGCCGGGTTTGACATTGATATAGAATCATTCAGCACCACCGACCAGATTTTCCAAGACATACTGGGTTTGTTCAAGGATCAAAATCTGTCTGCCCTCATGACCACCAGAATCAAGCTGGCTTCAGATGAGATAAAGGAGTGGGTCTATACTGCTCATAATCAAGACAACTCTACAATAGTTGGGTCTATTGCTGGAAATCAGGTACCCTTGACCCCCACAATTTTAACAGAGGTTTTTGGATTGAGAAATGGAGAAGATATTGCTGAGTTATCAGGAGAAGATTATTTTGAACTACTTGCCAGGATGGGTCATCCAGAGGGAAACCCTAGCAAGCTTTTCAAAAGGAATCTGTCTGTTGAATACAGCTTCCTGGCAGATGTGGTAGGGAAAGTGCTGCTTGCAAAGCACTCTGCCCATGATACTATATCCAGACATCAGCTCTGTATCATGGGAGCTCTGGTGGATAAGAAAAATTTGAACTGGGGAGAGGTCTTCTTTGACCTAATCAAAAAGAAAATAAACAAGAGCTTTGTTAATTTTGGAAGGATTCTTGGAGTTTTTCTGCAGACCAGGTGCCCTGCCTTGCTGGTCTCCTCTGGAGTTCACATAAATGCCTCCAAGAGACTTACCTGTGCCCTCTTTGGCAAGTGGGACAGGCAAATAAGCAAGCCTAGCAGGCCCTCCTCAAGTGCTCCTTCAGGCACAAGTACTCAAAGAGTCACTCTCCCACAGGTCTCTGCCCCTGCAGATGACCTGGCTGCTGCTGTTGCTGCCTCTTCTCCTCCTCCACTTCCAACCCTTCCCCTACCATACACCATTCCAGCTCCATCCCCCATTACCATATCTAGCCCATATCCAACATCAACTCCATCTCCAGCACCCATTCTACCTCCACCAGATGACCAATTCCACCCTCTGTTCTCATACCCTCCACCAGATATCACCTCTTCACCATCCATTCCATCCTTCACCCTCCTGGATGACTCCTATATGGATGATTCCCCATCCTCTCCTCCTGAGTTACCCTCCTCCTCCACTTCATTCCAAGATCTCCTACACCACATCATTGATCAACCAACATTCACTCCATCCATATCCATCCCCTTGTCCTCCATATCCACCATCCCAACACCTCAGCCATCCATACCACCACTCTCCAGCCCTCCACTTCCAGAATCTTCAGCTACTCCTACTCCATCTACCTCTGCTCCAGCTGTTGAGCAAGTAGACCTCTCAGCCCTAGCTGACAGTCTGTATGAGCTGATTGCCCCCAGGCTCTCTCTACTATTGGAGACCTCCTTGGCTCCTCTACACCTGTCAGTGGCAGCTCTCTCTGCCAGGCTCTCCTCCCTCTTCCCTCAGGCAGCACCCACAGCAGTGTGCCTTGATCCAGATGTCTCTGCATCTAGGCAGGGGGAGATGCCACATGAAGAAAGCCTTCTTGCTGTTGCTGCTGCTGTTTCTGCTTCTTCTGATGTTCCTCCTCTTGTTGCTGCTGTTGCTGAGCCTCCTACTGCAGTTCTTTCAATTGACCTAAGGTCTTTGCTGTCTGCTTTTGATACTGCCTTCTTCAGCTGTCTGCCAGAGAGTAATGCTGTCCAGCCCACAGAAGACTTATCCAAGGCACTGGTGCCTTTCTCTTACTGTGACCCTAGCATTATCTCTTCTTTTGTACTTTCAGTGATTGCTGCTACTGGAGATGTTGCTGCTGCTGCCTCTACTGAAGAAAGGATTGTTGATACTGCTGCTGCGATTGTTATTATTGATGCCGAAGTTCCAACTGTTTCTGCTACACAAATATCCAAGGATTGTCCTATGACAGAGGCAACTGAAATTGAGCCTGCTGCAGTTTTTGCTGTTGTTTCTGCTGATTCTACTGCTGTTAGTGAAATTTCTGCTGATGATAGTGAGACAGCTGCTGCTGTTGTCACCAGTCCAGTATCTGCTGCTGTTGCTGTATTTGCTTCTATTGTACCCTCTTCATCTGCTGCTCCATCTGCTGCTGTCCCTGCTGCTGCTATCTCAACTTCTGCCTCATCTGCTGCTGTTCAACTTAAGAAAGACTTGATGAAGAGAATAGATGCTCTATATGATGACCAGAGTTCTGAATCTGATGAGTTCAAAACAGACTCTGATGATTCTTCTGCTACTATTGCCAGAAAAAGGAAGGCAAGGAGCAAGGCAATGAAAAGGGTTCCTCCTGCTAAAGTTAAGGATGATAATGATATTCCTTATTATATCCTTCATAATTGCCCTATCACTGAATATTGGATGCAATATTCTAAAAACCAGCTGAAAGCCATGAAGAAAAGGAGAAAATATGAGAAGGGCTCTTCCCAATTCCAGCACCCTCATCCTCCTCCACCACATCCTCCTGATGCAGGTGCAAGTGGAAGCTCTGCAAGTCAAGCCCCAGCCAGAAGCCAGACTCCCTATCAACCCCATGCCAGATCCTACCAAATGGAAAGCCAATCTAGGGGTTCATATTCTAGGAGAGGAGGATACAGGGGTAATCAGAGAGATTTTCAAGTATATTCTAAAGGGTACTCCGGGCAGCACCCATATTTTAGGGGAGGACATGTTTCATCTGATACATCTTCAGGTCCTTTCCCTTACAAACTAAAAGAGACTGTGTCTGCCAGGCCTCCTCAAGACAATCCTTCTAACATGTATGAGCCACCTGTACCTTTTGAGGACCCTGAAAATAATCCAGCTGCTTGGACTGCCAGGATGAAGGAATTGGCTACACTAGATCAGATTAAGAAGGCCAGAGAACAAGGACTAGATGCTTCCAACATTTCTACAATGTCTGAGCAAAGACAAAAAGAACTAGAGAAATATGGCTCCAGTAAATTCTTTGATGCTGAGAGATATATGGAATTGCATCCTGCTGCTGTGGTTCCCAGGCCTTCAAAGCAAACTTATTTGGGTGCAGCAGATGACACCAGGTCCAACAAAGAAGCCCTAAATCCAAATAGAGAAATTAAAATGGTTAAAGGCAAAGAGAAGAAATGACTTTGTAAGGTGACAGTTTCTGAATTTCTGATTATCTGGATGCCACATATATATATATATCTGTGATGTTTCTGCAATATCCAGCTGTTGCTTTTCTGTGTTTTTGATTGTATGTTGTTATTTAAATTTTTCCAAAGTCTGTAAATGGTAATCCTAACCCAAATAGGGGGAGATTGTTGGGACACCCTATTACTAATTTGGGTCAGGATCACTATGTCTCTAGGAATCTTTGCTTGACCTCCTATATAGCTTAAAAGGTCAATTAGAATTGAGTCTAAGGGTTAGAAGTCTAGGTTTGGAAGCTGCCCTGAAGACCAGGATTCTCAGTCTGGAGACTAAGTCATATCGTTGAGCTCAGCACAACGATTCGTCGAACTCCGGTCGACGATCGTCTAGCTCAACTTCGACAGATCGTCGAACTCCATTCGACGATCGCTGAGCTCAACTTCATAATATCGTCGAACTCCATTCGACGATCGGTGAGCTCAGGTCGACGATTTTGACTCTGCATTAGATCTTTATCTCTGAGCTCAGTTCGACGATCTTTGAGCTCAGATCAACGATTATCTTGCTGCTGTGTGTTTTCAGATCGCTGAGCTCAGCTCGACGATAACAGAGCTCAGTTCGACGATTTCAGATAACTTCCAGAATTCAAATTCAAATCAGTTAGGAGTTATTCTGCAATTAATTCAGAGATTTGCTAGCCGTTTTCATTCAATTCTGGACCAAGTTTCAAGGGACTTTTCAAGGAATAATTCTGTGGACTTTCCTCAAAAAGAGATTATGCAATTAAGGATGCAATCAATACAGACCAACGGCTATCCTTGACAGAGAATGATATTCTATTCAGGACCAGAGAATAAAAGAGAGAATGTTTTTGAATCTCTAAGTAGAACAAGAAGAAGAGAACACACAATACAGATTATAGAGACAACCTCAAAAATCTTCTGTCTAAAAGAATTCTGAAGAACACTCATCCAAGGAGATCAAGTTTTCAAATCTTCAGATCTCTTTTAGTTTTCAAAGTGTTCAAGGCCAACATATTCCAGACTCCAGACATTCAACATTTCAGCTATTGCTGAAATCATCTCCTGCTGGAGTTCAACCTTTGAAGGCCTATCACCCTCAGCAAAGCTTCTCTTCCTGAAGATCTCAAGGATTCAGGGGGAGCTTTGACATCAATCCACATAGTCTTCTCAGTTGTTTGAGAAAGAGAAGACTGCCATCACTCTCTCACCCCCACTCTGTAAAGGGTTTTTCAAACTCCCTTCAAAAGTTTGAATCTGGTTTTTGAGCACCTTGTCAAAAGCTCATTGGTGGCAAGACACCTGATCAAAAAATCTGCTTTGGTTTTTGAGCACCTTATCAAAAGCTTATTGGTGCCCAGGACACCTGATCAACTCATTCTGCAGTGGATTCCTACCTAGGGTGGTAGAAGAGTGGATGTACCCAAGTTTGGGGAACCACTATATTCCCTTGTGTCATCTGGTGTTGGCTTGCTTTCTTTTTGTTTCTGGCCTTGATTTTTCTGTGCTTAGTTTTTGCATAGCTTAGTACTGTGATTAGATTTATTTCTGCTTCCCTGCTCACACATATTACAACAATTGTTGTAAAAGTTTGTAAAAGTTTTTAAAGCACCATATACTCTATTCACCCCCCTCTAGAGTATATCAGATCTAGTTGCTCATTATGTGGCCAAATGCCAAACCTGTGCTATGGTGAAGGCGGAATGCCAGAAGCCGGGTGGTTATTTGAAGTCATTGCCGATTACGGAATGGAAGTTTGACGATATCTCCATGGATTTCGTGCACGGGTTGCTAAGATCTCAGCGTGGAAATGACTCAATTTGGGTGATTGTCGACCGGCTGACGAAAGTGACGCACTTCCTGCCGAACAGACGGGATGATTTGGTGGAAAGTTTGGCAAAATTGCATGTTGACCAGATTATGCGGCTACACGGTGTTCCACAGAGCATCTTAAGTGATCGAGATAGGAGATTCACATCAAATGACTGGAGGCTAGTTCATCAGCTGTTGGGCACGAAGTTGACATTAAGTACGGCCTTTCATCCCCAAACAGATGGACAAACTGAAAGGACCAACAGGACGATGGAAGATATGCTCCGGATGTGCGCCCTGAACTTTGGAAGGAGATGGGAAGATCATCTCTACATGGTGGAATTTGCCTACAATAAAAACTACCAAGCGAGCATTGGTATGGCACCGTATGAAGCTCAGTATGGTCGGAAGTGCCGTACTCCTTTAGCTTGGGTAGAAGAGGGCAAAGCTAGAGTTTATAGGCGTAATGAAGTCGATGAAGTGAACTCGACAATACGCACTATTCGGGAGCGGCTATTAATAGCTCAAGATAGACAAGCGAAATACTACAACGCCAAGCACCGAAACGTGGAGTTCTCGGTTGGCGATTCGGTATACTTGAAGATCAAACCCTTAAAAGGCGTATCCAGGATTCGACGTATGAAAACGTTGAGTCCACGGTACCTTGGGCTGTTTGAAGTGGTGGAGCGAGTTGGGGAAGCTGCATATCAGCTAGCTCTTTCGGCCGACTTGAGTGGATTACATGATGTGTTTCACATCTCAGTGCTGCGGAAGGCCGTGAAAGATCCAGCTCAGGTGATCGCGGATGATCATGTGCCGGTGGAATATGGGCTAACGACAAAGGTTATACCCATTCGGATCGAGGATCATGCCGATAAACAGTTGCAAAACAAGACGATCAGGATGGTCAAAGTCCGGTGGGACAATTACGGTCGTGAAGAACTCACATGGGAGCGAGAGCAGACCATGCGAGCTGAATTTCCCGAGCTCTTTATGTAACTGTATGCAGTGTGTGTTAAGTTGCGTGACAAGTTGTATTCAACGACTATGGAATAAAACAACTTGTTTTGAGATCCTTACTGTGTGCAAATTTCGGGGACGAAATTCTTGTAAGGAGAGGAGGGTTGTAACACCCCAAATCCCAGGTTTGGAAAAAATGGGGTGACACGGCCTGTGACACGGGCGTGTCACAGGGCGTGTCCTTCTTGGGTCCGCAGTCGACGAGTGGTCGACAAGATTTGGTCGACGAACTTCGAGTGCATAACACACGACCTGTGACACGGGCGTGTCATCACGGTCGACGAACTCAGCTCGACGAAATTGAGTTGGGGCGTGTCTGTGCCGTGTAATGGGCACACGGCCTGGGACACGAGTGTGTCACAGGCCGTATAAGTCTCGGGTTGATTTCAATGTTGTGCAGCCCGAAGAACACGACAATAGACACGGGCGTGTCTGAAGGCATGTCAGGTGACACGGCCCGTGACATGCCCGTGTCGGGCATGTCACAGGCCGTGTCAGGCAAAAAAGCATGATTTTGTGGCAAAATCGTGGCCGCTCCTTTTCTCAGGTAGGATCCAATGGCTGAGAGCCCTCCCTGTGTCCTTAAGGCCGAAAATGAGATGAGAATTCTCATTTGTTATTTGGCCTTCACTTTCTTCAAAGTTAGAGAGAGAAAGGGAGAGGAAGGAGGAGGAGGAGGAAGAGGAGCTGGTCACTGATGGTGCTGCGAGATTTCGACGAGAGATCCGAGGCCAGGGTTGTGAAGGAAAAGTTACTGCGGTTCTTTCTAGCCAGCTAGGAGCTCATGGAACCGAAGCGGTCTTCAAGAGTAACGACTTTTCTTCCTAGCCATGTGAAGGCTTCATTTTTGGCATATGCATGATTCCCCCACCAGAGGGTGGCTGATTATTGGAGTCTTTTGGGTTGATTCATGGATTCCCCAATTGAGCATATAGATCCGGAAAAGGAGTAATGAATAGGCATACTGTGTGAAGCCCATCTGGACAGGTTGGTCTAGATTGGTGATGTTGCATATACGAACCGGAGAAGACTCCGTGATAAACGTGTAGTTTTGGAGTCGATGGGTTAACCTTGTGAACGGAAGTAGTAGGAAGTACTGGAGTGGTAGTCCAGGAAAATACCCTTGTGATGCTTGTGATGCCTGTGCTATTGGGTTGTACCTGTGAAAAGAAGTAGCAAGAAGTACTGGATTAGAGATCCAGGAAATACCCTTCGTAATGCTTGATGTTCATGGGTGGACCTGTAAAAGGAAGTAACAGGAAGTACAGGCATGGTAAGCCATGGAAATACCCTTGACATTTATGGTTTGCGGGATCATACCTGTGAAGAGAGTAGCAGGAAGTACTGGTGTGCCCAGGAAAGACCCGCTGATGTTGTGAGATGAAATGGGTGTAAGAGTAAGAACTAGTGCGCCCAGGAAAGCACCCAGACTTGAATGCCAGAACAGGATCGGTGAAACCGACCCGCGCCTTTTATATAGCCGCGAGTACGCTGTGCTCGGTGATGGCAAGGCGATTTGAGCAACGGGGGGGTGGATGATCCGACCTACACTATGTCCGTCCGACGTGAGACCTGAAAGTGTGGTCTATTGGAGCGCATAGTAAGAGTCGTAGGCCTGCGCGCCATGACATAATGGGGGGCTATGGGCCAGTCCCGGTGTATTACGACTAGAACTCCAGCTGCACGCCATGGAGTGAAATTCTCAATATTTTTCCGTTGGGTTGTGACACTGATATGGTGGTGGGCAACTAGTTTGCAGTTGCACCAAGAATGTTCCCTGAGTGCATGAATCGTCGGGCCGGGTAGCTGATGGTTGTGATGGAATGTATGTGCGTGAGAGCACATTGTATGAAATATATATGCTTTTGAAATGCGATGCATGCAGGGAAGTAATTCCACCTCCCAGGGAAAGGGGTGGGGTCGTTATAATTTGGTCATCTGAATGCTGACTGTTTCCTGTTTGCCACCATTGGGTGGAATGTCCCCATGCAGGTGCTGGAGAGTCAAGCGGTACGCATAAAGGCTGAATTCCCTGCTGCTGTTGCTGCTACCGCTGCTAGCCCTTGAAGGCTATATGAAAAACTGTTGTGTTTTATTTATACGTGGCCGGCCTGCGCGCCAATGTTTGGGCCACTGTTATGAAAGCCCTGTAAGGCCATAAGGCCAACTATGTTGTGCTTGAACATTCCTATGATACATATATAAAGGTATAACTTTTATATGGTGGACATTCATGTGTGTGAGTTCAGCTTAGTGTGTATAGTTTCCGCTAGAATGCAATGTGTTAGGGTACGCTGTGCTACTCTGGTATCACTACGTGACTTCCCCGCCTGTTTTATGGTATATGCTGTGGGGCCCCGGCCGGACCTTCTAGTATATACCTGTGAACGGATGGAGTCGTTACATGTTGAGGGTAGAAGAGAGGTGGAAATGAGAAAAAGGGGTACTCAATGATGTGTTGGGGTCTCATATTTATAGACTCCAGGGTAGGGGGACCGCCAAAGATTCCCGTAAATGAAGCCCAATGCCTCGAGCCTCGGTTGGACTTTCTTTCCGAGCTTAGGGCAACCTCGAAAAGAGCGGAGATTGTGTACAACCTTGGGCTCGTGGGAGGAGGCTCAAGCAGCAAACATGAGAAGCTGACAAGAGAACTAGATAGGCGAGTGGGACCATGTGGTCCACTCGCAGGAGGCGAGACGGGGGTTCTCTACAGTAGGTGAGAGGCGCATTGGGTGCGCGAGCGGGCCTTTGAGGGCGAGATGGATCCCATAATGTAGGAGGCCTGCAAGACGAGCAGGAGGGCTCGTCTCGCCGCTGGTTGTTTCCTCACTCTCCATAGAGAAAGAAGGATGTTTTTACCTTCCTACCCCCAAGGGGGATTTTACTCTTCTACACCGGGTAATTTTACCCTTTGTCCCTTGGTGCTCTGCGTATAGCCCTTCAGAACAACGGTGTTTGGCTGTTGGCAGACCCAACCTAGGGTATTTTGGTAATTTCAGGTCAGTTCAGTGTGATTATTTGCAGATCCAACTCAGAGGCCTATAAATAGACCAATAAGGTATATGGGAAAAAGTTGTTGAACCTTGCTATATTCTTCCTCAGAGGCACCTAGCTCAGCATTGGCTAGGGAGGGGAAGAACTACAGATTCTTCCGGGTATGAGGTGGGACCTCCGAGCTGAGACCATCGGTCTGTTTTTGGTCCTGTGACTAACATCGGGAGGGCGGTTCGAGAAGAGTAAGTGTGAGCCACAACATCAGGTCCGAACTCTAGGTGGAACCGGGTCACTGGTTTCAACAAGGTCCATTCCCCAGATGGAGAAGTGCCAGGGTGCCATGATACTTCTAAGCTGCTGAGCTGGCAGTAGCTGGAGATGGGCGAACAACTAGCACTTGTGGCATTTCTTTGTGAATTCAGAGGAATCCTAGCCCAGGGTCAGCCAGAAGTACCCTTGCCTGACTATTCTTTCTTCCAAGGTCCTACTCCCTGAGTGAATCCCACACTCTTCGGAATGGACTTCTTCCAAGATCCTCTGGACTTCCCCCTCGGCCACGTAACTTGCCAACAACCCCGAGAGGGTCTTTCGGAATAACTGCCCGTCGCGCATGAGGTAGTATGCCGACTTATGCTTGAATTTCTTCTTATCCATCCCCTTTGGGAAATCCCCTGCAGATAGGAAAGTTGCAAAAGGATCCATCCACGAGGGGTGCTAGTCCACCTCCATCAGCTCCACCTCCTCAATGGATGGGCGGAACAAGTCGGTGATGGTTCCCCAACCCCGGGTCCATGCTTGGCCAATTGGTTGACTTGCTCGTTTTCCTCCCGTAGTACATGCCGGATGGAGAAGGTATGGAACATGCTGATGACCCCTTCACCTTTGTCAAATAAAGTTGGAGAGTAGGCTCCCTTGCTTCAAACTCCTCATTGATCTGGGAGGCCACCACCATGGAGTCCGTGAAGACCTCCACATCATGAAGCCCCAGCTCCCTGGCTAGGCGCAATCCTGCTATTACTGCTTCGTACTCAACTTGATTGTTAGTGATGGGAAAGTGCACGACTACTGTCTTCTCGATCCTTGTTCCCTCAGGGCTCTCCAAGATCACCCTTACCCCCAAGGAATGCCTCCTCGAGACACCATCCACCATCACCTTCCAAGGAACTAGGCGAGTGAGTTCCGCCTCCGCCACCTCGACCATGTAATCAACAAGAAAGTCGGCCATGTCAGGGCCTTGATCAAGAGGCAGGGAACAAGGGATATGTATAACTCAAACAGTTCCACCGACCACTTTGCCAACCTCTCCGAATGCTCCACCCCTCAAAGATGTTGCAGAGGGGATGGTCAGTCACCACCCGGATGGAGTGTGCCTGGAAAAAAGGTCGGAGCCTCTGAGCCGAGATGACCAGAGTGAAGGCCAGCTTTTCTAAGATCGGGTATGGTGCTCTGCTTTTCTCAAGACCCTGATCACATAGTAGATATGCAACTACTTCTTTCCCTCTTCCTGGACCAGGATGGAGCTTACCGCCTTGATCCCGACCCCAAGGTACAGAGACAGATCTTCCCCTTCCTTAGGCCTTGGAGGAGTGGAGCCTGGTTAACCTACCTCTTCGAGGCCTGGAATGCCTCGTCGTATTCTCGGGAACACTCGAGATCCTGTCCCCCTCTCAGCGCCTTAAAGAAGGGAGAGCACTTCTCTCCTGCCTGAGAGAGGAACCTGCTAAGTCCTGCCAACTTTCCCGTCAGCTGTTGAACCTCCTTGGCATTCCGCGGCGATCCCAACTCCATGATTGTCTTGACTTTATCAGGATCAGGCTCCACCCTCACGGGAGTAAGAAGATGACCCAGGAACTTCCCCTTGCTCTCCCCGAAGACACACTTCAAGGGGTTCAACCTCATTCCGCAAGGTGCCGGAGGTCTCCTCTAGATCCTAGAGATGAGAATCCACCTCCCAGCTCTTGATCATAAGATCATCCACGTACACCTCCATATTCCTCCGTTTTTATGCTCAGAAGATTCGATCCATCATTTTTTGATACGTCACCCAATGTTCGTTAGCCCAAAGGGCATCATCTTATATCAATAGCACCCATCCACGGTGATGAAGGAGACATCTTTGATGTCAGGTGGGTGCATCCTAATTAGATGATAACCTGAAAATGCATCCAAAAAACTCATCACAGAAAAACCGACGGCTGAGTTAACCAGCGCGTCGATCTGAGTCAAGGGGTGACAATACTTAGGGTATAATTTGTTTAACAAAGAAAAATCAACACACATCCTCCATCAGCCGTCTCTTTTGTTTTACCATTACAACATTGGAGACCCAGTCATGGTATTGGATTTCGGACACGAACCCGACCTTGAGGAGCTTGACCACCTCCTCTCTGATGGGCTTAGCTAGCTTGTTTGCAGTGGACCTCTTCTTTTGCTGAATGGGTCGGGCCGCTGGATCCAGGTTAAGACGGTGATAGGCAACATCTACATCGATCCCCGGCATGTTGGCAGCGCTCCATGTAAAGATGTCGACGTTCTTTTGGATGCACTCCAGCATCCTCCCCTAGTCCTCTGGGCTCAATCCCCCGCTGATGCGCACCTTATCCTCCCGGCCCTCACGGGTGAGAACTGTTTGATATTGTATCCACAATAAACCGGATTTGAAGAAGGGTCTTGTTAAGCTAAATGAATTGTCACTGTATTTGATGTTGTTTTTTGAGTATGTACTTGCAGGTTTTCATTGCTAAGTACATACCAATATCAGGTTACAGTGAGTCAGTAAACACAGGACTACACAATGTAATCTCTCATTGTGTAGGCTAATGTGTTGACTCATATGTAATCTCTCTATTGGGGTGTACTTCTATCATAAGTACAAGAGAAGGCTCAAGGATGGTCAAAGCTTAGATTCAGAATGACAGGAATTTCTCCCAAGTAAAATTCGTCGAGTATGGTGTGGAATACTCGTCTAGTATCAACTTGATACTCACCAAATTCATCGTGTATACCTACTCATACACGTCGAATACATCTTTTATACTTAGGGTAAATTCGCTGAAGAATTGAAAAATTTGTTAAGTAAAATTCACCGAGTATCGTCGTGCATACTCGTCGAATGTATCTAACGATACTCGCCGAATTCGTCGAATATGCTATGTGATATACGCCAAATTCGTTGAGTCCATTCGACGCTACTTCTCTAGATTTTTTCAAGTCTCATTCGTCGAATATGGCTTGTCATGGCGTCAAGGTAGTTGAGTCATTCAGCTGATTCCCGATGAATTCGTCGAGTATACAGTTGATACTCGACGAATTCGTCGAGTATGATTCATCGCTTTGGCGTTGAGTGTATTGCCGGGCTGAGTCGTTTTGGCTAAGTCTTATTCGTCATATATCAAGGTACATTCGGCGAGCATACAAGTGATACTCGACGATACTCGACGAATTTGACATAGGTCATTTTTTCGAATTTTTCAAAACCGCTGGTTTGGGTTTCGGTCGACCATGCACAGTAAATTCGAGGTTTCATTTTTGGAAGTTTTTTTCTAACCGTTGGAAGGGATATTTCTATAAATACCTAGGGGATATTTCATTTCAACCTAATCATTATTTTGCTATCATTTTCAAACCTAAAACATACAAACATCGGAAACCGCCCGTCCGCCGCCGACTCTATATGCATTGCGATTTTTCCGATCGGCCCTGGACGAATAGTGCGATTCTTCTTCTTCGACATACACGACTGGATTGCTTTCTCTCTACAAATCTATACTCCTCCAGATCAAGTCGTTTGAAGATTCTAATCGAGATTCAAGATCTTCCTAGTCTACAAGTTACAGGTTCTACAAGAGATTTCAAGAACTACCATTCTAAAAGAACTACGGATTGATGATCTTAATTCTTGTCTTTGTGATTGTAACTTTTTTGTAATATTCTTTCTCATATTGTAGGACATTTATCTCCGAGTTTGTAGATCCATTTGTGGATCGAGTTTGTAGATCCGTTTGTGGATCGAGTTTGTAGATCCGGTTGTGGATCGAGTGGTCGGAGCGTCGTCTCCGAGTTGCAGGAGTTGCGGCTCCGAGGTGTAAGATATGAAGAAATCTGAGATAAGTGAAGTAGATGAATCTAGCCCTTCGTGGTAGATAGGCGAGGCGGGAAACTGGACGTACCCAACTCGAGGAACCACTATAAATCTCTTTGTTTGTGTGCTTGATTTTTAAATAGATTTTTTATTCCGCGAAAAGACACAAATATTACATATTCACCCCCTCTAGGTGATTTAGGTAGACGCTAGATACTTTCAAGAACCTCCATCTTTACCACCTCTTCCGAAGCCTCTAGCCGGGACTGCTCCTTCCACTCGCTGGTAGCCCCTTCACTTGGGACTGAAACCTCCTCCTCATCTTCCTCCACGGCCATCACCTCGGCCGGCTCCTCCAGAACTCCTTCCGCCACCTCCACCTGGGTGTGGATCTCCTCTAATTCCATTTCCTCTGCCTCTACTCCGGCGTCCTGCTTGGACAGCTCCACCATCCTCCTCTCCATCTCTTCGGCTCCACCTTGCCAAGATATGGAGTTCACCGCAGTGACATAACACTCCCTTGGCACCTTTGGATCTCCTCGGACCCTGACAAGAAATCCCTCGGAGCTGAACTACAAGCACTGATGCAAGGAGGATGGTACGCAGCAGAAGGCGCTGATGAGGGGCCATCCGAAAATGGCGTAGTAGCAGCTGGGGGTGTCCACGATGACGAATCTATAGTTCCTAGTCTACCCCCCCGCCCCCAGGATGACATGGAGTCCCCCACCTCCTTCCTCTCTCCCAAGAACCCAAACATAGGTCCATCTGAGGCCAACACCCTCCGGGAATCCACCTTCATTGCATCAAATGCCTTTTTTGAAGATGATGTTGACCGAGCTCCCATTATCGATGAGGATCCGGGAGACAGTGAAATTCTCGACCGAGGTCTGGATGACCAACGCATCGTAGAAAGGATCCTCATGAACTGACATATCTTTCCTTAAGGAGCTGATCTTCTCATTCGGGTGTGGGGTTTTGGGACGTGGAGCCAACACTCCGACGGTACATCAAATGGAGGCTCGTCTTGCGGGCAGCCTCAACCCCCAACCCCCTATGGATCACCCTAATCCCTCCTCGGGCTTCGACATCAACCCAGTCCTCGCACCTGTCCTAATCTCCACTAGGCAGGACCTCCTCAATCCACACCTCCTTGCGGGGTTGTTGCTGCCGCTCCCTGTTCCCCCCTAATCTCGAGGAACTCCGGGCACATAGCCGTGGTATGTCCCTCTTCCTGGTGGAAGTCGCAATAGGGAAACTCCACCCTGACTTCTCCCTCCTCCTCTGCTTGCCTCTCCTCCTCCCCTAGGCTATCGTCATAGCCTAACGTTGATCGGGGAGAGGAGGCCTCTGGCCCTTCCTCCAGCCTGGAGGGTTGAACTGACCCTGGCCCCCCTGGCGGTTGTCTCCTCCATGGAAACCTCTCTACTGTCCTTGGTCCTGCCACTCCTGCTGCCTGCAGCCAAGTCAATTATTCGACTCTAGGCGCCACTACCTCGGCTGCTGCTGCTACTGTTGCTGCTGTTCCCTCTGCTTGGGTTTAGCTCTTCTCACCTCCTAAACTCTACCACCTCCTGGCTCCTTCTCTTCCTTTGTGGCCGACTTGGCCAGCTTCCGAGCAAAGTCCGAGTTCGACGTCTCCTCGTTGACCTCCCTTGCTGCCCTCTCCATCATTTTCTCATAGGAGAGAGGAGGCACCCTCTTCATCTCCATCCTGAAGAAGCCCTATTGAAAGATATTGTACCTAAACACCTACAGGGGGGGGGAGGTGAATAGGTGACTTGAATCTTTTTAACTTTTTAAGGCAGAATACAAAATCTAACACAGAATTCTATCTACTTTATCACAGTACACATTCAGCAATCACAGAATTCCACAACACACAGTAGACACATAGTTTTATAGTGGTTCCCCAAGGTTTGGGTACATCCACTTTCCCCCTTCGCCTATCTAGCAGTGTACTAGATTCAGCCAAACTCCTCCACTATCTCAGAACCCAAAACAGGTTCCTACACCTCAGGCCCAAGGCCCTACAACTCAGCTTCTTCACAGAGCCTACACTCAGCCACCAAGGCCTACACTCAGCCACCAAGGCCTACACTCAGCCACAATAGGCCTACACTCAGAGATTCCAATCTCCTACACTTAGGCACTCAAGCCCTACACTCAGCCTTTATAATTACAGGCTTACAAAGACTCAGATCCCTAAGAATCCTACAAGATAATATGAATACAAAAATTGTCACTCAACAACTCAGAGACAAGAGAGAAGAGTTGTGAGTTTCTTGATGAGTTCTTGGAAGAACTCAGCTGAAATCAATCTGACTTGGCTTTCTTCAAAGCTTCTTGAATGTAGAACTCAATAAGATTGATCTCCTCTGCAGTTGATCCTTGATCTCTGCTACTTAAGATTCAAAATAAATCTGAACCCTTCTTCTCAGCCTGGTTCCAACGGCTGACTTCTTGGATGGAGCTCCCTCTCTCCAACTTCTTAGATCTTCACTAGATTCTTCAAGGAATAGCTAGATCTTCTTTGTATATTGATCACTTATACTTGTGTTCAATCAACAACTTCAACAACAGTTTCTGTAGACTGTATAAGCCTATTTATAGGCCTTCTTCATGGTAACCGGCTGGTCCGGTTCATAACTGACTTCTGACAACTCTGACAGGTGCAGTAGACCGGCTGGAATGGCAGCTGTCAAGTAATCCAGTTAGTTCTTGAAAATTCTGTAACTGTCTGCAAGTGTCGAGACTGTCTGTCTTTAAGTGTCGACACTTATAGACCAAGTGTCGACACAAGTTGTCTAAGTGTCGACACTAGCCTACAAGGTGTCGACACAACTCCTTGTGTTGTAGATTTTATATCTCGACACTGCTTCTTCTTCATGTGTCGACACTGATAATGTGTGTGGACACAAGTCCTTGTACTTCAGTATTTTGCTGAATTCTTCTAAGTGTCGACACAACACCTTTGTGTCGACACATCTTCATGTGTTGAACTCGCTGAGTGTCGACACTTCTTCTTGGTGTCGACACATGTCTTCAGTGTTGATACTTGCTGAGTGTCGACACAGCTCCTTGTGTCGACACATTCTTCTTCTGTCGAGACTCTGGCTGAGTGTCGACACAATTCCTTAGTGTCGACACTTGTACTTAGAATATTCTTGAACTTTGCTAAGTGTCGACACAGCTCCTTGTGTCGACACTTTCTTCAAGTGTTGAGTCTTCAGCTGAGTGTCGACACATACTTTCTTGTGTCGACACTTTATTCAAGTGTTGACTCTTCTGCTGAGTGTCGACACATTGCTCTGAGTGTCGACACTTATACTTAGTCTCTGCTGACTTTTGTTGAGTGTCGACACAGCCTCCAAGTGTCGACACTTTCTGATGTAGACACAGTTTCTCTGGGTGTCGACACAACTGCTAAGTGTCGACACTTCTTCACTGCACTTTTCTTCATTGAGTGTCGACACAGCTCCTTGTGTCGACACTTTCTGTCTGGTGTCGACTCTGCATTCCTGGTGTCGACACAATGACTCCAAGTGTCAACACTGCTTGCCTGGGTGTCGACACAAGTCTTCTTAAGTGTCGACACTTTGTTCCTGGATGTCGACACATGGACTTAGAAACTTTTTCTTCTTTCCTGCAAATACTTAACCTGCACAAGTAAACTCAAAACACATCAAATACATTTTTGATGTATATCATTGAGTTGGGTGAGGCTTCTTCAAATCAGGTACATTTGAACCAATCTACCCAACAATCTCCCCCTATTTGGAGAAGTCATAACCCTTAGTCAATGATATACACCATACAGAATAAAATCAAGTATGATGTAAAACAGGATTATGTAATCAGGAAAGAACATCACATGTATTAAACAAACATGCATATACATAAAACATCTCAGAACAATTATGAAATAGATTTAAAAACACATCATATTGTTCTCACAACTTTGTAATAGTCATATTTCAAAAGTTTACAGAATGTTAATATCAAAAGATTACATAGTAAACTTAAGAAAATTTCTATGCTATTTTTGTTCAGCCTCTGAAAGATATGGTACCTAAACACCTAGAGGGGGGGGGGGGGGTGAATAGGTGACCTAATCCTTTTCTAACTTTGTTGGCAGCCACTCAGTTATATCACAGAGTTCTAACTACTTTTGCACAGCAAACGGCAATAACCAAACATACACAGCAAATCCACAGCACAACCACAACACAGCACACAGTGTTTTATAGTGGTTCCCCAAGATATGGGTACATCCACTTTCCCCCTTCGCCTATCTAGTAGTGTACTAGATTCGGCCAAACTTCTCCACTGTCTCAGAACCCAAATTGGTTCCTACCTCAGGCCCAAAGCCTTACAACTCAGCTTTATCCCAAAGCCTACACTCAGCCAATCAAGGCCTACACTCAGCCAACCAAGGCCTACACTCAGCCAACAAGGCCTACACTCAGAGATCTCTATCTCCTACACTCAGGCTAACAAGCCCTACCCTCAGCCTTTATAAATATAGGCTTACAATCACTCAGATCCAATGGATCCTACAAGTTAAAAATGTAATACAAACAACAACTCTACAACTCAGAAATAAAGGAGGGGAGTTGAGAGATTCTTGATGAGTTCTTGGAAGAACACAGCTGGATTCACCCTGACTTAGCTTTCTTCAAAGCTTCTTGAGTAGAACTGAATAAGACTGAATCCTCTGCAGTTGTTCCTTGACCTCTGCCACTTAAGACCCAGACTGAATCTGAATCCTTCTTCTCAGCCTAGTTCCAAAGGCTGATTTCTTGGATGGAGCCCTCTCTCTCCAACTTCTTAGATCTGCAATTGGACTGCAAGATCTTCTTGTATTGATACTCTGTGTACCACTTTTTTGATTACTTGAATAATCTGTACCACTTGTTAATCACTTGATCAACTCTTTCAACAACCGTTTCTGTAAACTGTGGGTGCCTATTTATAGGCTTTCTTCATGGTAACCGGCTGGTCCGGTCCATAACTGACTTCTAATATCTCTGACAGGCGCTGTAGACCGGCTGGAACGGCAACTGTCATGTCAACCAGTCAGTTCTTGAAAATCTCTAACAGTCAGTAAGTGTCGAGACTTTCTGTCTTAAAGTGTCGACACTTATAGTCCAAGTGTCGACACATGTTGTGTAAGTGTCGACACAAGTCTACAAGGTGTCGACACAACTCCTTGTATGTCTCGACACAGATTCTTCTGCATGTGTCGACACTGAAATTGAGTGTCGACACAAGTACTTGTTCTTCTAGCTTTTGCTGAATTCTTCTATGTGTCGACACATCTCCTTTGTGTCGACACATCTTCTTGTGTTGAATCTGTCAAGTGTCGACACTGCTTCTTGGTGTCGACACATAGTCTTCTATGTTGTATCTTGCTGAGTGTCGACACAGCTCCTTGTGTCGACACACCTTCTTGTTGTTGAGACTTCAGCTGAGTGTCGACACATTCCCATAGTGTCGACACTTGTACTTAGAATAATTTGTTGTTCTTTCTGTTCTTTGCTAAGTGTCGACACAGCTCCATGTGTCGACACTTTCTTCAAGTGTTGAGTCTTCAGCTGTGTGTCGACACATTGTTCTGGGTGTCGACACATACTTCAAATGTTGACTCTTCTGTTGAGTGTCGACACATTGTGTTGAGTGTCGACACTTACTTCAAGTGCTGACTCTTCTGCTTAGTGTCGACACATTGTGTTGAGTGTCGACACTTGTACTTAGACTCTGCTGACTTTTGCTGAGTGTCGACACAGCTCCAAGTGTCGACACTTTCTGATGTAGACACAGCTTCACTGGGTGTCGACACACCTCCTTGTGTCGACGCTTTCTGTCTGCACTTTTCTTCACTGAGTGTCGACACAGCTCCAAGTGTCGACACTTTCTGTCTGGTGTCGACTCTACATCCCAGGTGTCGACACAATGACTCCAAGTGTTGACACTACTTGTCTGGGTGTCGACACAAGCTTTCTTAAGTGTCCACACTTTCCCTCTGGGTGTCGACACATGGACTTAGAAACTTTTTGCTTCAGTCCAGTACTTTCTTAACCTGCACAAGTAACTCAAACATACATCAAATACATTATGATGTATATCATTGAGTTGGGTGAGGCTTCTTCAAATCAGGTACATTTGACCAATGTACCCAACAATCTCCCCCTATTTGGAGAAGTCATAACCCTTAGTCAATGATATACACCATTCATAATTAAAATTACAAAATGATGTACATCAGATTATAAACAGCAGGGTAAATATAAACATGTAATATTTCACACATGTATACACATTCAACATTGCAGAACAAACAAGAAATAGACATATTCTCAGAACAATCATGAAATATATTTATCATAAATTGTTCTAACATTTTTCTAAGACATCTTTAATGGTTTACAAAAATGTATTTCATTCAAAAGATTACAACAATCTTCAAGTAGATTCCTAATCTATTTCTGATCTGGTTCTTTGATAACAATTCCTTTGCCGGGTTGGACTTGAGCTTTGACAGTGGCTTCAGCAGTTGCAGTATCAGCAGGATTCTTGCCTTTTAAGTCCTTCTTCTTCAGCTCTTCTGCTTTGATTTTCTGCCTCTCAAAATAATGATATGGCTTGGGGAAGTACTTGCTAGGCTCCACTGCAGTAGGAGGTAGCTTTCCCATCTTTGCCTTTCTTCTATATTGAACAATGGCCTCCTGTCTTATTTCATGTTTCCTCCATTCTGCTTCAGAGAACCACTTGTTCCTTTTATGAGCATTGTCCTTGGCAGCTTTCCAGGCAGTTAAAATTATATTTCTAGAGGTAGGGCTCCACTGTTCAAAATCTGGCCTTTGTTCTGCTTGTTCCCTAAACCTCTTCTTTGACAACTTTGCCTCTTCTTCTTTCTGTAGAGCCTCTTGCAGAGCTTCAGATATAGGTTGAACAACCTTTTCCAGAATAACATTAGATTTCCCTTCAGTTGGTCTATACATAGTCTGGACATCTGCTTGAACCATGTCAAAATCTGGAGGTGGATAAATCACTTGAGCTACCTCTGGTTGCTCACCTCCAAGATATGCATTTTGAATCCCTGATTCAGCAACATTATCATCATCACAGAGTGGAGGATAGCCCAGTGTAGCTCTGATGGAGTTAGATATCCATTTGGCATGGTCAGAGCTAGCTTTGACTAATACTCTCTCCCCCTTTATGACTTCTCTGGCCATATGGTCTCTGACATCATCCTTTTGAAACCTTATTTGACTGTCCAAATATCTTATGCCCTCTTTAAAGAATGGTTTCAGCTTTGTAAGTTGTTCAGAGATGACTTTCTGGGAATCTTTAATAGCAGTCTTGACAGCAGTAATCTCAGCTTGGAATACTTTATCAAAGTCAGCCTTAACTGCAGCAGCAGATGTAGAAGGTTCAGCAGTCTTATTCTTCAATTCAGTGACTATAGCATTGTGGGAGGCAGTCAAATTATCATTCATTCTTAACTGATTCTCCAGCACATATCCTTGCTTTAATGCTATATCATCTACCTGAGCCTTGATCTTCTCCTGGTGAGTTGCCAAATAGACTACTGCATTCCCACCCTTATGGAAGCAGTCAGTCATCTCCTTCTTGTTCAGGTTCATTTCAAACCTTATAGATTTTATATCTTGTGCAAGATCAAACTGTAGGGACTTGTGCCCTTCATCCACATAAGCCTCTATTGCCTTCCTTTGCTCATCCAACTTGATCTGCATGGCAATCATCAAAGCACTATAATCAACTGTTGGAGCTTGTTGAACTATAGGCTGTGGGGCTATAGATTGCAGAGCTTTCTTATAACTCTGGCTTCTCCTCTTGAAGACATAGAGTTTTTTCTTCTTGGCCCTAGCACTCTCCTCATCTTCAGAGGCAGAGGTGCTGACAATATCAACCCTGTCCTTAGGGCTTTGAGGCTTCTCAGTTTGCACATCAGGTGCTTGCTCAGTTTCCATCCTAATAGGCTCTTCGAGAACTTCCATGTGCTCCCCCTCAGCAGCAGCACTCTTATCTTCAGCAGCAGCATCCTTGTCCATATCAAAATCTTCTTGATCTAGATTTAGAAACAAATCTTCCATTGTATATTCAGGTGGAGACTGGGCAGGAGAAGTTCTTGGTTCTTCAACCACTTGAGAAGTATCACCTTGAACTACAGCAGATGTGTCTTCTAAAACAACATCTGGAACTTGACTGTCTAGCTGAGTTTGCTGATGGACATCAGACAAATTAGCATCTTCTATAATATAGTCTAAAGTTTTTAGGTTAGTGAGTACCTCTTGGATAATGATGGTGGCTTGCTCACTGTCCAGAGTAGATGGTTCTTCTACTACTGGAAGCTCCCCCTGGCTGTGAGCCCTATGGATGGGGCTAGCTTGAGGCAGCTCCCCCTGGATCTCAGCTACATCTTGAGCAGCAGGGGTCTTCTCTGCAGCCACTTCCTCTAGAGCATCAGGAGTGAAAAACAACTTGTTCTTCACTCCTTGAACTGCTGGAGGACTCCTGTATCACAGTAGCTGTCTTCCTTTTCTAACTTTGAGGAGAATCTTTCTTAGTAACTGGCTTCTCTGGAGTTGGTATTTCCTTGGACAATACCCTGTCCCATCTGGAAAAGATCCTTTGATCCATCTTTCTCATGTGATTGATCTTACTTCCTGCAGCTGTATTCATTACCTCTGGTATGGTACCAGCTAGGTAGAGACTAAGTATTCTGCCCAGGTTAGGCTTCTTCAGACTCTCCTTAATTTTCTCATACACCACTTGAGACCAATCTGTTCTTAGAGTAAAGATTATTCTTGTCATAATTTCAAACATAGAGGCAGATACCCTGTCATGCCCTCCTGGCTTACTGAGAATAACCTTGCCCACAATTTCAGACATGAATTTTCCTTGACTGTTCATGCCTTTCCTGTTAAAGACAGATCCTATCTTCATCTTAGGATCAAGACCACACCAGGTTAAGGCTTCCCTGGTCTTTGAAGCAGTTACTTCTTCTTCATCTTGAGTTTTGGGTAGCTGGAGTACCTTCCTCAGACTTTTTGGAGAAATCTTGACCTTAGATCCATGAACTCTGGATTTGATTCTGTATCCAGATTCATCTACAGCAGCTCCATTAAGGAATTCAAGAACTTCCTTCTTCCAAATCTTTGTTGGTTCTGAAACCAAGTATTCTAGTCCAGAATTGGCGACTAGGGTTACCACCGACTGGATTTCTTGATCTGCGTCGTCGAACGCGCCGCGCACCAGCTCATAGCCCTCGTTCACGTTCTCCTCAAGCTTAGGGGCCATTAGGGTTTGGAGAATTTGTCTTTAGAAAAGAGAAGTGTCGACACTGTAGGTTTGGTCTCGAAACTTTGAAAGCGTGTCGACAAACAAAGACAGAACCCTATTTATACCTTTCTGATTTTGAAGATGAACAGGCGGGACAGCTAACTCAACATGTGTCGACACTGACAATAAGTGTCGACACTGACTTATAATGTCTCGACACACATGTGTCGACACAAGTTTAGTTAACAGATATTATGTGTCGACACTTGGTTATGTGTCGACACAACATAACTCGACACATCGTCGAGACTTTACTTAGAAAATTCTGAGTAAAACATAAGTGTCGACACCATATTGGATGTGTCGACACCTACTTGACATGTGTCGACACTAACATTCTGAAGTGTCGATACCACATTCCTAGATGTGTCGACACCTTTTTCCTGAAGTGTCGACACCACTATTCTGTGTCGACATAGACTTGTCTATGTGTCGACACCTTTTTACTTAGCCAATTTTCTATTCTGTAAACTTAGTCTAAGTTTATCATTGCTAGTTCAATTTTGAATCTATTGAACTTAGCTTCTTCTAGGGGCTTAGTAAACATGTCAGCTATCTGATTATCAGTTTTAACATATTCAAGTGAAATATCTTCTCTTTCTACATGTTCTCTAAGAAAGTGATATTTAATCTCAATATGTTTTGTTCTACTATGAGATACAGGGTTATTAGCTATTGAAATAGCACTTGTAGAATCACAGTAAAGTGGAGTTCTACTTACCTGAAATCCATAGTCCTCTAGCTGATGTTGAATCCACAGAAGTTGAGCACAGCAACTTCCTGCAGCCACATATTCTGACTCAGCTGTGGAGATAGCCACACTAGTCTGCTTTTTGCTGCTCCATGAAATTAGTCTCCCACCTAGGAATTGACAGGTTCCAGTAGTACTCTTTCTATCCTCTTTGCATCCTGCAAAGTCTGCATCTAAATAACCTGTTAGATCAAAATCTCCATTCCTAGGGTACCAGAGGCCTAGATAGGGAGTGCCCTTTAAATATCTCAAAATTCTCTTGACTGCAGTCAAGTGAGACTCTTTAGGGCAGGCTTGATACCTTGCACAAACACATGTAGCATACATGATGTCTGGTCTACTAGCAGTTAAGTATAATAGGGAGCTAACTATCCCTCTATACAAGGTTTCATCTACAGGTTTCCCTGCATCATCCTTGCTAAGAGATATACTTGACCCCATAGGAGTCTTCATGGTACTGGATGAATCCATACCATACTTCCTTATGAGTTCTAGGGTGAACTTTGACTGACAAATGGACAAACCACTCTCAGTCTGTTTAACTTGGAGACCCAAGAAAAACTTCAGCTCTCCCATACTACTCATTTCAAACTGACCTTGCATAAGTTTTGCAAACTTTTTGCAAAGGCTGCTTTCAGTAGACCCAAATATAATGTCATCTACATATATTTGGACTAGTATGACTTTGCCTCTAGATTCCCTAAGGAATAGAGTCTTATCTATTTTCCCCCTTGTGAACTTGTTCTCAATGAGGAAACTAGATAGGGTTTCATACCAAGCCCTAGGGGCTTGCTTTAACCCATATAAAGCTTTCCTCAGTCTATAGACATAATGAGGTAGAGTTGGATCAACAAAACCTGAAGGCTGCTCCACATAGACTTCTTCTTTCAAATTACCATTTAGGAATGCTGACTTGACATCCATTTGGTATACCTTGAATCCTTGATAGGTTGCATAGGCCAAGAACATTCTTATGGCTTCCAGTCTGGCTACTGGAGCAAAGGTTTGATCAAAGTCAATACCTTCTTCTTGCCTATATCCTTTAGCAACCAGTCTAGCTTTATTCTTAATGATGACACCTTGTTCATCCATCTTATTCCTGTAGATCCACTTAACTCCTATTATATTGTGGTCTTTAGGTTTAGGAACCAATTCCCAGACCTTGCACCTCTTGAACTGATTTAGCTCTTCTTGCATAACTTCAGTCCATTGTGGATCTTATATTGCTTCTTCAAATCTTTTAGGTTTAACTTGAGACAAAAAGCTGGAATAGATTGCAGCATTCATGTTTTTACTCCTGGTTTGTACTCCTTGTCTGGGATCTCCAATAATCAGCTCTACTGGATGATCTCTAAGATGCCTGTGGGCTGGAGGCATCCTCACTTCAGGTTGAACCACTTCAGCATCTGCATCATGCTGTATTCCTTGTATTTCTTCAGCAATAAGCACATGTAGTTCTCCCCCTGGACAACAGCTACTGTCTTCTTCTTGCTGTCTTGCAGCAGGCACCTCTTTTATAGTAAGCTTGTCCATTGTCTTTGTCAGACCTGTGGGGCTGCATACATTGCTAGACAACTCATTGTTAATAAGTTTTGTCTCATCAAAAACTACATGCACTGATTCCTCAACAACTTGTGTAGTCAAGTTGTATACTCTATAAGCCTTACTATTGTTGCTGTACCCAACAAAAATTCCCTCTTGGGACTTGGCAGCAAACTTAGTTAAGTAAGACTTCCCATTGTTAAGTATGAAGCATTTGCAACCAAAGATCCTAAAATAGGATAGGTTTGGTTTCCTGCCTTTCACAACTTCATAGGGGGTATTGTTTAGCCTTTTAGTGATGGTAGCCCTATTTATAACATGGCATGCAGTGTTAACTGCTTCAGCCCAGAAATACTCTGGCAGTGATGTATCACTAAGTAGGGTCCTACCAGCCTCTATCAAGGTCCTATTCTTCCTCTCAGCAATGCCATTTTGCTGAGGTATTCTAGGTGAAGAGAATTCTTGAAATATCCCAAGGTCTTCACACAGTTTTGTCATGCTATCAGACTGAAATTCAGTACCATGGTCACTTCTAATTTTGACCACTGTACAGTTTAGTTCATTCTGAATTTGCTTGACAAAGCTAAGGAAGACACTAGGTGTTTCAGATTTCTGTCTTAAGAAGAACACCCAGGAAAACCTTGAGTAGTCATCAAAAACTACAAAGGTATAGACCTTCCTACCTAAGCTGTGAACTGGCATTGGACCAAAGAGATCCAAATGCAAGAGGTATAAACACCTCACAGCATCTTTGTTATCTATGCTTCTAAAGGTGGATTTAGTCTGCTTGCCCTTTTGACAAGCTGAGCAAATACCATCTTTGACAAACTTAACTTGAGGACCATTCCTCACTAACTCTTTGCTAAAGAGTTTGCTAATAGTCTTGTAGTTAAGATGGGCTAGCCTCTTGTGCCATTTGACACAATGAGAGACTGTCTCATCAGCTACAAGACAAACTGGAGAACCATTGTTCTCAATCATAATGTCTAGGCAGTAGACATTCCTCTTCCTATAACCTGTCAAAATGATCTCTTGATCACTTGACCTCTTGATATGACAACCATTTTTAACAAATGAGATGTCATACCCTACATCACTTAATTGACTTATACTTATTAGGTTGTGTTTCAACCCTTTAACATAAGCCACTTGAGTAATGGTAACTAAGTTTGAAGAAATGTTACCAAACCCTTTGATGATTCCTTTTTCAGAACCACCAAAGGTCACTTTAGGACCATTTTTGATTGGAATGTAGTCCTTCAGTAGTCCCCTTGTTCCAGTCATATGTCTGGAACATCCACTGTCCAAGTACCATGTAGGGGTATGGCCACTTGGACTCACCTGCAAAACAAATTAATGAACCTTAGAACCCAAAGTATTCTTGGGTCCTTGGTGATTGTTAGTTTGTATTTTGACAAACCTACCTACTGGCTTTCCAACAGGTAGTTTGGAACTCACTTTGGCACTCACATTGTGCCAACAGTCCACTGCAAAATGGCCAACTTTGCCACAGTACCAACATTCAAATTTATTGTACCTTTACTTAGGTACTGCCTTGGCTGTCTTGACTACAGCAGGCTTGTTGAATGTTGGGGCTTTGCCCTTGGACTTAAACTTGGACTGCTCAGTCCCTGCAGGTCTAACAAAACCCAGTCCAGCCTTGCCTTTATGATGAACAAATTCATCAATTAAGGGCAGCACTAATTTAGGTTTTGAAAACCTAGCAACAAGCTCTCTCTCTTTCTGAAGATTGATCTCCAGTTTCTTAATTTGATCATTCTTATAGGTGATAGTTCTCATCTGAATCACTGTAATGTGTTTCAGCCTGGCTACCTCATTCAGTTTTTGATCAAATTGCTTCTCAAAATCTGTTGCAACAGCCTTGAGATCAGCAATCTCCTTAGCCTGACTTTTGGCTAGGGTCTTGCTTTTCTTGTAGGCTTGCAACAGTACCTTATATTCATCTATAAGCTGATGAATATCTTCCTCAGACTCAGATATATTCTCATCACTTGATGAAGAAGAATCTGATTCTGAACTAGAACAAGAAACTGAATTTAAACTTGAACTTTGTACCTGACTGGGTCCTGGCTGCTCCAGGATTTTGGCACGCTCTGTCAAAGCCATTAGCCCTTGGCAATGACTGTCTTCTTGTTCATAAATTGACTCCAAGATCTGCATGAATTCTTCCTCTTCTTCTTCAGCAAACAGCCCTATGTAGGCTTCAGCCTCAGACTCAGTTTCTGAAGAAGAGATATCTGATAGAGTCTTCTCCTTCTTAGCAACAAAAGACTTTTCTTTCTTCCCTTTGAAGTGAGTCTTTTTCCTGTCACCAGATTCCTTTCTCTTCTCTGGACAATCTGCAATAACATGGCCCTGTCTATTGCAGCAATAGCAAACAATCTTTGAACCAGTTGCCTTGCTTGATTTTGTCCTTTTCTTGTCATTCTTTGAAGACCTCTTTTTCTGATAAGAGTCTTCCTTTCCTTGTGATGTAGAAGGCCTTGACCTCCACTGTTTCTTTTTCAAAAACTTCTGAAAGTGTCTAGTGAAAGCAGCAAAGTCTTCATCACTTTCACTGCTCTTAGACTTTGTGCTGACAGACTCATCAGACTCTGATTCAACTACCTCTGGAGGTGGAGTTAAAGACTTATTCCTGCATTTTCTGTGAACTTCTGTCTTGAAAGCAACAATTCTTTCTTTGTGCTCAGTCCTTGTTGATTTCTCCTCCTCTTTTCTTACTGTCAACTGCATCTCATATGACAATAACTTGCCAAACAGTGTAGGGGGAGTAATTTCCCCCAACTTAGCCATTTCTCTTATGACACAGATCTTGGTGTCCCAATCTTTGGTTAGGGACCTTAAGAACTTGTCATTTAGTTCATAGTTACTGAACTCTCTTCCATAAGACATGAGTTCATTAACTATTCTGTAAAATTTCTTATAGCACTCAGTGATGCTATCACCCTTTCCTTGCCTAAAGCTTTCATACTCCTGATTTAGCAAGGACTTCCTATCTTGCCTAACTTCTTCAGAACCTTCCATATAGACAATGAGAGTATCCCACATCTCTTTTGCTGTCTTATAGTGAATTAAGTTCTGAAAAGTTGCATCATCAATGACACTCACTATTATGTTCTGTGCCCTCTTGTCCATGGTGGCCAGGACAATTTCATCCTTAGTCATCTCAGAGAAATCCTTTGGAGTTCTCTGGTTTGCATCCAATACTGAAATCTTCATTGGCACATAAGGCCCTTCCTTAACTGTGATGTAGATTCTAGGGTCAGAGGCTTCCATAAATAACCTTACCCTTTCTTTCCAGATCCCAAAGATCTCCTTTCTACATATGGGTAATTTCATGGAACCCAATTCCTTGTGATTCTCATAAGAACCCATGTTTCTTGATTTTCTTGATTTTCTTGAAACTGTGTAATGCCTTACACTGAATCTGCCAAACAGGATCTCCTCAGACTGTTAGTCCTTGTTTTGAGGAACCTCGCTTTGATACCACTTGAAAGATATGGTACCTAAACACCTAGAGGGGGGGGGTGAATAGGTGACCTAATCCTTTTCTAACTTTGTTGGCAGCCACTCAGTTATATCACAGAGTTCTAACTACGTTTGCACAGCAAACAACAATAACCAAACATACACAGCAAATCCATAGCACAACCACAACACAGCACACAGTGTTTTATAGTGGTTCCCCAAGATATGGGTACATCCACTTTCCCCTTTGCCTATCTAGCAGTGTACTAGATTCGGCCAAACTTCTCCACTGTCTTAGAACCCAAATTGGTTCCTACCTCAGTTCCAAAGCCTTACAACTCAGCTTTATCCCAAAGCCTACACTCAGCCAATCAAGGCCTACACTCAGCCAACCAAGGCCTACACTCAGCCAACAAGGCCTACACTCAGAGATCTCTATCTCCTACACTCAGGCTAACAAGCCCTACCCTCAGTCTTTATAAATATAGGCTTACAATCACTCAGATCCAATGAATCCTACAAGTTAAAAATGTAATACAAACAACAACTCTACAACTCAGAAATAAAGGAGGGGAGTTGAGAGATTCTTGATGAGTTCTTGGAAGAACTCAGCTGGATTCACCCTGACTTAGCTTTCTTCAAAGCTTCTTAAGTAGAACTGAATAAGACTGAATCCTCTGCAGTTGTTCCTTAATCGCTGCCACTTAAGACCCAGACTGAATCTGAATCCTTCTTCTCAGCCTAGTTCCAAAGGCTTATTTCTTGGATGGAGCCCTCTCTCTCCAACTTCTTAGATCTGCCCTTGGATTGTAAGATCTTCTTGTATTGATACTCTGTGTACCACTTTTCTGATTACTTGAATAATCTGTACCACTTGTTAATCACTTGATCAACTCTTTCAACAACCATTTCTGTAAACTGTGGGTGCCTATTTATAGGCTTTCTTCATGGTAACCGGCTGGTCCGGTCCATAACTGACTTCTGATATCTCTGACAGGCGCTGTAGACCGGCTGGAACGACAGCTATCATGTCAACCAGTCAGTTCTTGAAAATCTCTAACAGTTAGTAAGTGTCGAGACTTTCTGTCTTAAAGTGTCGACACTTATAGTCCAAGTGTCGACACATGTTGTGTAAGTTTCGACACAAGTCTACAAGGTGTCGACACAACTCCTTGTATGTCTCGACACAGATTCTTCTGCATGTGTCGACACTGAAATTGAGTGTCGACACAAGTACTTGTTCTTCTAGCTTTTGCTGAATTCTTCTATGTGTCGACACATCTCCTTTGTGTCGACACATCTTCTTGTGTTGAATCTATCAAGTGTCGACACTGCTTCTTGGTGTCGACACATAGTCTTCTATGTTGTATCTTGCTGAGTGTCGACACAGCTCCTTGTGTCGACACACCTTCTTGTTGTTGAGACTTCAGCTGAGTGTCGACACATTCCCATAGTGTCGACACTTGTACTTAGAATAATTTGTTGTTCTTTCTGTTCTTTGCTAAGTGTCGACACAGCTCCATGTGTCGACACTTTCTTCAAGTGTTGAGTCTTCAGCTGTGTGTCGACACATTGTTCTGGGTGTCGACACATACTTCAAATGTTGACTCTTCTGTTGAGTGTCGACACATTGTGTTGAGTGTCGACACTTACTTCAAGTGCTGACTCTTCTGCTTAGTGTCGACACATTGTGTTGAGTGTTGACACTTGTACTTAGACTCTGCTGACTTTTGCTGAGTGTCGACACAGCTCCAAGTGTCGACACTTTCTGATGTAGACACAGCTTCACTGGGTGTCGACACACCTCCTTGTGTCGACACTTTCTGTCTGCACTTTTCTTCACTGAGTGTCGACACAGCTCCAAGTGTCGACACTTTCTGTCTGGTGTCGACTCTGCATCCCAGGTGTCGACACAATGACTCCAAGTGTCGACACTGCTTGTCTGGGTGTCGACACAAGCTTTCTTAAGTGTCGACACTTTCCCTCTGGGTGTCGACACATGGACTTAGAAACTTTTTGCTTCAGTCCAGTACTTTCTTAACCTGCACAAGTAACTCAAACATACATCAAATACATTATGATGTATATCATTGAGTTGGGTGAGGCTTCTTCAAATCAGGTACATTTGACCAATGTACCCAACAGCCTCCTTGATCACTATCCCTTTTTCAGCTTGTACTTTGGCTTGTATAGGAGCTTCAGCAGCTTCAGCATCAACATGTTTCTTCCCTTTCAGCTCCTTCTTCTTAAGTTCCTCAACTTTAATCTTTTGCCTTTCAAAATAATGATAAGGCTTGGGAAAGTACTTGCTAGGCTCCTGAGCAGTAGAAGGTAGCTTTCCCATCTTGGCTTCCTTCTATATTGGACTATTGCTTCTTGCCTTGTCTCATGTTTCCTCCATTCAAGTTCAGAAAACCATTTATTTCTGTCTTGTATATTATCTTTTGCAGCTTTCCATGCAGTTAAGATAATATTTCTTGAAGTAGGGCTCCACTGCTCAAAGTCTGGTCTTTGTTCAGCTTGCTCCCTGAACCTCTTCTTAGATAACCTGGTTTCTTCTTCTTTCTGTAGAGCTTCTTGCATAGCTTTAGATATTGGCTGAACAACCTTTTCTAGGATAACCTTCTGAGTACCATCAGGTGGACTATACATGGTCTGGATATCAGCATGCACCATCTCAAAATCTGGAGGAGGGTAGATGACTTGAGCCACTTCTGGTTGCTCCCCTCCAAGATATGCATGATTAATCCCAGATTCTGCAACATTATCATCATCACAAAGAGGAGGATATCCAAGAGTAGCTCTGATAGAATTAGAAATCCATTTAGCATGATCAGAGCTGGCTTTGACTAATACTCTCTCCCCCTTTATGACTTCTCTAACCATGTGATCCCTCAGATCATCCTTTTGAAACCTTATTTGGGCATCCAAATAGTTGACTCCATATTTAAAATAAGGCTTTAACCTTTGGAGTTTGTCAGTGATGATCTTCTGAGAGTCTAGTATGGCAGTCTTAACAACAGCTATTTCCTCTTGGAATGCTCTGTCAAAATCTGCTTTAGCTGTAGCATTAGTTGGAGTCTGCCCTGCAGCTAGATTCTTCATCTCTATTATTATGGCATTGTGAGAAGCAGTCAAGTTATCATTCATCCTAATTTGATCTTCAAGTACATAGCCTTGCTTGACTGCAAGTTCATCCACTTGAGCTTTTATCTTCTCCTGATGTGTAGCCAAGTATACCACTGCATTCCCTCCCTTATGGAAGCAGTCTGTCATCTCCTTCTTATTAAGATTCATTTCAAATCTTATAGACTTTATATCCTGGGCCAGATCAAACTGCAATGATTTTTGCCCTTCATCCACATACTTCTCAATGGCCTGCCTGTGCTCATCAAGCTTAATTTGCATTGCAACCATTAGAGCACTATAATCAACAGTAGGTGCTGGCTGTGATATAGGCTGTGGTGCAATAGTTTGTAAGGCCTTCTTATAATTCTGACTCCTTCTCTTGAATACTTGAAATTTCTTTTTCTTAGCCCTTGTAGTCTCCTCATCTTCAGAAGCAGATGTGCTGGCTATCTCTACCCTCTCCTTAGGTATCTCCTCAACTTCTTTGGGCTTCTCAGGTTCTTGCCTTGCAGGCTCTTCAACATGTACTACTTGCTCCCCCTCAACAGGAGCATTCTCCCCCTCAGCAGCAGCAGTTTCCTTGTCAAGATCTTCTTGATCCAGATTAAGAAATAAATCTTCCATTGTAATTTCTTGTGGAGAATGGGCAGGAGAAATTCTTTGCTCATCTACCACTGAATCAGATACTAACTAAGCTGCAACAGATGTGTCCTCCATGACAACATCTGGGAGTTGGCTATCCATCTGAGTTTGCTGATTAACATTAACTAATGGATCAGATAAAACAGTATCCACTTTAAGGAAATCTAAAGCATTAAGCTCAGTGATTACCTCAAGGATGATATTGGTTGCTTGCTCACTTTCCAGTGGAGTTGGCTCTTCTACTATTATTGACTCCCCCTGGACTGAATCTTGGTGTAAGGGGCTAGCTTGTGGTAGCTCCCCCTGCTTCTCTGCAGCATCTTGTTGAGCTGTAGACTTCTCAGTATTTCCTTCTTCTTTCTCATCAGGTGTGAAGACAACTTGCTCTTCACTACCAGAGCTGCTAGTTGACTCTTGAGCCACTGGGGCAATTTTCTTCTTCTTTTTGTGTGGGGTTTCTTTCTCAGGAGTTGGCATCTCCTTTGTCAAAACTCTGTCCCATCTTGAGAAGATTCTCATGTGCATTCTTCTCATGTGGTTGATTTTACTGCCAGCAGCTTGACTCATAACTTTTGGTATAATACCAGCAAGGTATAGACTTAAGATCCTGCCCAAGTTGGGCTTCTTTAGGCTTTCCTTAATCTTCTCAAAGATCACTACAGACCAGTAAGTTTTCAGAGTGAAGATTATCCTTGTCATAATACTGAACATATGGGCTGATACCCTATCATGCCCTCCTGGCTTACTTAAGATTACCTTTCCAACAATTTCAGAAAGGAATTTCCCCTGGCTGTTCATGCCCTTTCTATTAAACACAGATCCAATTTTCAATTTTGAATCCAGTCCACACCAAGTTAAAGCTTCTCTGGTCTTAGAAGCAGTAACCTCTTCTTCTTCCTTAGTTCTTGGTAACTGTAGTACTTTCCTCAAACCTTTTGGAGAGACCTTTACTTTTTCTCCATGGACCCTGGACTTGATCTTGAGTCCAGATTCGTCTTCCTTAGCTCCATTTAGGAATTCCAGTACTTCCTTCTTCAAGATCTTTGTGGGCTCAGAAACAAGAAATTCCAACCCTGAGTCTGCAACTAAGGTTATCACGTTCTTGATCTCTAGGTCTGCATCCTCAAACGCGGCTCGCACCAGTTCATAGCCTTCATTGACATTCTCCTCGAGCTTTGGCGCCATTAGGGTTTGAAGAATTTGAACTGAGAGAAGAGAGGTGTCGACACACAAGTTTGGTCTCGAAACTTTTGAAAGCGTGTCGACAAACTAAGGAGAAATCCTATTTATACCTTTCTAGGTTTGAAGATGAAAAGGCGGGCAACTAACTTAAATTGTGTTGACACTGTCGATAAGTGTCGACACTGACTTATAATGTCTCGACACTTACGTGTCGACATAAGTTTAGTCAACAGATTATAAGTGTCGACACTTGTTTATGTGTCGACACCACTGAACTCGACATTTAGTCGAGACTTTACTTAGACAATTCTGAGTAAAACCTAAGTGTAGACACCACCGTGGATGTGTCGACACCTACTTGTCATGTGTCGACACTAATTTTCTGAAGTGTCGACACCAACTTCCTAGATGTGTCGACACCTTTTCCCTGAAGTGTCGACACCAATTTTCTGTGTCGACACAGATATCTCTGTGTGTCGACACCTTTTTACTTAGCCATTTCTATAAACTTATTCTAAGTTTATCATACCTAGTTCAATTTTAAACCTATTGAACTTAGTTTCTTCTAAGGGCTTAGTATACATATCAGCTAGTTGATTATCTGTTTTAACATATTTTAGTAAAATATCTTCTTTCTTTACATGTTCCCTAAGAAAATGATATTTTATTTCAATATGTTTAGTTCTACTATGGGAAACAGGATTATGTGCAATTGATATAGCACTTGTAGAATCACAAAAGAGTGGAGTTCTACTTACCTAAATTCCATAGTCCTCAAGTTGATGTTGTATCCATAGAAGTTGAGCACAGCAACTTCCAGCAGCCACATATTCTGACTCTGCATTGGAGATAGCCACACTTGTTTGCTTTTTGCTACTCCAAGAAATCAGTCTTCCACCTAGGAATTGACAGGTTCCAGTTGTGCTTTTTCTGTCTTCTTTGCATCCTGCAAAGTCTGCATCTGAATAACCTGTTAGTTCAAAATCTCCATTCCTAGGGTACCAGAGGCCTAGATAAGGAGTGCCCTTTAGATATCTCAATATTCTTTTGACTGCTGTCAAATGAGACTCTTTAGGGCATGCTTGATACCTTGCACAGACACATGTAGCATACATGATATATGGTCTACTTGCAGTCAAATATAATAGGGAGCCAACTATCCCTCTATACAAAGACTCATCTACAGGTTTCCCTGCATCATCCTTGCTAAGAGACATACTTGACCCCATAGGAGTCTTCATGGTACTGGATGAATCCATACCATACTTCCTTATGAGTTCTAGGGTGAACTTATACTGGCATATGGATAAACCATTCTCAGTCTGTCTAACTTGGAGACCCAAGAAGAACTTAAGTTCTCCCATACTACTCATCTCAAATTGACCTTGCATTAGTTTTGCAAACTTTTTGCAAAGACTACTTTCAGTAGACCCAAATATTATGTCATCTATATATATTTGGACTAGTATTACTTTGCCTCTGGATTCCCTAAGGAATAGAGTCTTGTCTATTTTCCCCCTTGTGAACTTATTCTCAATGATAAAACTAGACAGGGTTTCATACCAAGCCCTAGGGGCTTACTTTAACCCATATAATGCTTTCCTAAGTCTATAGACATGATTAGGTAGAGTTGAATCAACAAAACCTGATGGTTGTTCCACATAGACTTCCTCTTTTAGATTACCATTCAGAAATGCTGACTTGACATCCATTTGGTAAACTTTAAATCCTTGAAAGGTTGCATAGGCCAGGAACATCCTTATGGCTTCCAGTCTGGCTACAGGAGCAAAGGTTTGATCAAAATCAATACCTTCTTCCTGCCTATATCCTTTAGCAACCAATCTTGCTTTGTTCTTAATGATGACTCCATGCTCATCCATCTTGTTCCTAAAGATCCACTTTGTCCCAATTATATTGTGGTCTTTTGGTTTAGGAACAAGCTCCCAGACCTTATACCTTTTGAACTGATTCAGCTCTTCTTGCATTGCTTCAATCCAATGAGGGTCTAGGATGGCTTCTTCAAACTTCTTTGGCTCAACTTGGGATAGAAAACTGGAGTAGATTGCTGCATTTCGATTTCTGCTCCTTGTTTGTACCCCTTGTCTTGGATCACCAATGATTTGTTCTGCTGGATGATCTCTAAGATGCCTATTGGTTGGAGGCATCCTGACTTCAGGTTGAATTTCTTCAACTTCTTCATCTTGTTATACTCCTTGTACTTCTTCTGCATTAGGTACATGTAGTACTCCCCCAAGACAGCAGCCACTATCTTCTACTTGCTGTCTTGCAGTAGGTTCTTCTTCTATAGTGAGCTTGTCCATCTTCTTTGTTATACCCGTGGGGCTGCAAATACTACTAGACAACTCATTGTTAATAAGTCTAGTTTCATCAAATACTACATGTACAGATTCTTCTACAACTTGAGTAGACAAGTTGTAGACTCTATAAGCCTTACTGTTGTTGCTGTACCCAACAAAAATTCCCTCTTGGGACTTGGTCCGCAAACTTAGTCAAGTAAGACTTTCCATTGTTAAGTATAAAGCACATACAACCAAAGATCCTGAAGTAGGATAGGTTTGGTTTCCTGCCTTTCACAACCTCATAGGGGGTCTTGCTGTGGCTTTTAGTTATGGTAGCCCTATTAATAACATGGCATGCAGTATTGACTGCTTCAGCCCAGAAATATTCTGGCAGTGATGTATCACTTAATAGGTTCCTACCAGCCTCAATCAAGGTTCTATTCTTCCTTTCAGCAATGCCATTTTGCTGAGGTGTTCTTGGTGAAGAAAACTCTTGAAATATCCCAAATTCTTCACATAGTTTTGTCATGCTATCAGACTGAAATTCAGTACCATGGTCACTTCTTATTTTGACCACTGTACTATTTAGTTCATTCTGAATTTGTCTAACAAAACTATAGAAGACACTGGGTGTTTCAGATTTCTGTCTAAGAAAGAATACCCAGGAAAACCTTGAGTAGTCATCTACAACTATAAAGGTATAGACCTTCCTACCTAGGCTGTGAACTGGCATTGGACCAAAGAGATCCATATGCAAGAGGTATAAGCACCTCACAACATCTTTATTTTCAATGCTTCTAAATGTGGATCTAGTCTGCTTGCCCTTTTGACAAGCTGAGCAAATACCATCTTTAATACACTTAACTTGAGGACCATTCCTCACTAACTCTTTACTAAAGAGTTTGCCAATTATCTTGTAGTTTAGATGGGCTAGCCTCTTGTGCCATTTGACACAATGAGAGACTGTCTCATCAGCTACAAGACATACTGGAGAACCATTATTCTCAACCATAATGTCTAAGCAATAGACATTCCTTTTTCTATAACCAGTAAAAATGATCTCTTGATCATTTGACCTCCTTATATGACAACCATCTTTCACAAATGAGATGTCATATCCTACATCACTCAATTGACTTATACTAATAAGGTTATGTTTTAAACCTTTAACATAGGCCACTTGAGTAATTGTAATAAAGGAGTTAGATATGTTACCAAAACCCTTGATGATCCCTTTTTCAGAACCACCAAAGGTGACTTTTGGACCATCCTTGATAGGTGTGTAGTCCTTTAGTAAACCCCTTGTTCCAGTCATGTGTCTGGAACATCCACTGTCCAAGTACCATATTGGGGCATGGCCACTTGGACTCACCTGCAAAACAGATTAGTGAACCTTAAAACCCAAATAATTCTTGGGTCCTTGGTACTGGTTAGTTTGCTTCCAAACAAAGCTACCTGTAGGTTTTCCAACAGGCAGTTTGCTACTCACTTTGGCACTAGCATTGTGCCAACAGTCCATTGCAAAGTGGCCTACCTTGCCACAGCACCAACACTCAAACTTATTGTACCTTTGCTTAGGTACAGTCTTAACTGTTTTATCTACAGCTGACTTGTTGAGAGTTGGAGCTTTGCCCTTGAACTTGGACTTGATAGTCATTGCTGGTTTAGTAAATCCCAGTCCAGCTTTAACTTTGTGATGAACAAATTCATCAATTAATGGTAGAACTGACTTAGGTTTAGAAAACCTAGCAACTAAGTCTTTCTCCTTCTGAATATTAATCTCCAGACTTTTGATTTGATCATTCTTAAATGATATAGTCCCCATATGAATCACAGTTATGTGCTTCAGTCTGGCTATCTCATTAAGCTTTTGATCAAACAACTTCTCAAAATCAGTTGCAGCAGCTTTGAGATTAGCAATTTCCTTTGCCTGACTTTTGGCTAGGGACTTGCTCTTCTTATAAGCTTGCAACAGAACTTTATATTCATCTATCAACTGATGAATATCCTCTTCAGACTCAGATGCACTCTCATCATTTGATGATGATGAATCTGATTTTGTACTGGCACAAGAAATTGAACTAAAAGAACAATGTTGTACCTTACTAGGTCCTGGCTGCTCCAGGATTTTGTCACTTTCTGTCAATGCCATTAGTCCTTGGCACTGACTGTCCTCTTGTTCATATATTGAGTTCATGATCTGAATAAACTCTTCTTCTTCTTCCTCAGCAAACAGTCCTATATATGCCTCAGCATCTGACTCAGTTTCTGATGAAGAAATATCTGACAGGCTCTTGTCCTTTTTGGCAACAAAAGACTTTTCCTTCTTGCCCTTGTATTGAGTCCTTTTCTTGTCACTAGACTCCTTCCTTTTTTCTGGACAATCTGCAACAACATGGCCTTGTCTATTACAGCAATAACATACTATTTTTGAAAGAGTTGCTTTGCTAGACTTAGTCTTTTTCCTGTCTTTCTTTGAAGACTTCTTATTCTAATAATAGTCTTCTTTACCCTGTGAAGTAGAAGGCCTTGTCCTCCACTATTTCTTCTTTAAGAACTTCTAAAAATGTCTTGTAAAGGCAGCAAATTCCTCATCACTTTCACTACTTTCAGACTTTCTGCTGGCTGACTCATCTGACTCAGTTTCAGCTGCTTTTGGAGGTGGAGTTGGTGACTTACTTCTGTACTTCCTGGGGGCTTCTGTTTTGAAGGCCACTGTCCTTTCTTTATGTTCACTTTTTGTTGATTTCTCCTCTTCTTTCCTCACCATCAACTGCATTTCATAGGACAGCAGTTTGCTAAACAGTGTTGGTGGAGGAATTTCTGCCAACTTTGCCATTTCTCTAATGACACAGATCTTGGTGTCCCAATCTTTTGTTAGGGACCTTAGAAACTTATCATTGAGTTCATAATTACTGAACTCTCTGCCATAGGACATGAGCTCATTCACAATCCTGTAGAACTTCTTATAGCACTCAGTTATGCTATCAGCCTTACCTTGTCTAAAACTTTCATATTCTTGGTTTAGCAAGGATTTTCTGTCTTGCCTCACTTCTTCAGAACCCTCCATATACACAATAAGAGTATCCCACATCTCTTTAGTTGTCTTACATTGTATCAAAATCTGAAAAGTTGCATCATCTATGACACTCACTATGATGTTCTGAGCCCTCTTATCCATAGTGGCTAGAACAATTTCATCCTTTGTCATTTCAAAGAAATCCTTAGGTTTTTTCTGATTTGCATCTAAGACTGACACCTTCATGGGCACATATGGCCCTTCTTTCACTGTGATATAAATCCTAGGGTCTGAGGCTTCCTTAAACAGTCTCACCCTTTCCTTCCAGATACCAAAGATCTCTTTTCTACATATGGGTAACTTCATGGATCCCAATTTCTTGTGATTCTCAGTGGAACCCATGGTTCTTGATTTTCTTGATTCTGTAATGTGACTTACACTGAATCTGCCAACAGGATCTACTCTGACAGTTATGTCCCTTTTTGAGTAACCTGCCTCTGATATCACTTGAAAGATATTGTACCTAAACACCTAGAGGGGGGGTGAATAGGTGACTTGAATCTTTTTAACTTTTTAAGGTAGAATACAGAATCTAACACAGAATTCTATCTACTTTATCACAGTACACATTCAGCAATCATAGAATTCCACAGCACATAGTAGACACACAGTTTTATAGTGGTTCCCCAAGGTTTGGGTACATCCACTTTCCCCCTTCACCTATCTAGCAGTGTACTAGATTCAGCCAAACTCCTCCACTATCTCAGAACCCAAAACAGGTTCCTACACCTCAGGCCCAAGACCCTACAACTCAGCTTCTTCACAAAGCCTACACTCAGCCACCAAGGCCTACACTCAGCCACCAAGGCCTACACTCAGCCACAATAGGCCTACACTCAGAGATTCCAATCTCCTACACTCAGGCACTCAAGCCCTACACTCAGCCTTTATAATTATAGGCTTACAAAGACTCAGATCCCTAAGGATCCTACAAGATAATATGAATACAAAAATTGTCACTCAACAACTTAGAGACAAGAGAGAAGAGTTGTGAGTTTCTTGATGAGTTCTTGGAAGAACTCAGCTGAAATCAATCTGACTTGGCTTTCTTCAAAGCTTCTTGAATGTAGAACTCAATAAGATTGATCTCCTCTGCAGTTGATCCTTGATCTCTGCTACTTAAGATTCAGAATAAATCTGAACTCTTATTCTCAGCCTGGTTCCAACGGCTGACTTCTTGGATGGAGCTCCCTCTCTCCAACTTCTTAGATCTTCACTAGATTCTTCAAGGAATAACTAGTTCTTCTTTGTATATTGATCACTTGTACTTGTGTTCAATCAACAACTTCAACAACAGTTTCTGTAGACTGTATAAGCCTATTTATAGGCCTTCTTCATGGTAACCGGCTGGTCCGGTTCATTACCGACTTCTGACAACTCTGACAGGTGCAGTAGACCGGCTGGAATGGCAGCTGTCAAGTCATCCAGTCAGTTCTTGAAAATTCTGTAACTGTCTGCAAGTGTCGAGACTGTCTGTCTTTAAGTGTCGACACTTATAAACCAAGTGTCGACACAAGTTGTCTAAGTGTCGACATAACTCCTTGTGTTGTAGATTTTATATCTCGACACTGCTTCTTCTTCATGTGTCGACACTGATAATGTGTGTCGACACAAGTCCTTGTACTTCAGTATTTTGCTGAATTCTTCTAAGTGTCGACACAACACCTTTGTGTCGACACATCTTCATGTGTTGAACTCGCTGAGTGTCGACACTTCTTCTTGGTGTCGACACATGTCTTCAGTGTTGATACTTGCCGAGTGTCGACACAGCTCCTTGTGTCGACACATTCTTCTTCTGTCGAGACTCTGGCTGAGTGTCGACACAACTCCTTAGTGTCGACACTTGTACTTAGAATATTCTTGAACTTTGCTAAGTGTCGACACAGCTCCTTGTGTCGACACTTTCTTCAAGTGTTGAGTCTTCAGCTGAGTGTCGACACATACTTTCTTGTGTCGACACTTTCTTCAAGTGTTGACTCTTCTGCCAAGTGTCGACACATTGCTCTGGGTGTCGACACTTATACTTAGTCTCTGCTGACTTTTGCTGAGTGTCGACACAGCCTCCAAGTGTCGACACTTTCTGATGTAGACACAGTTTCTCTGGGTGTCGACACAACTGCTAAGTGTCGACACTGCTTCACTGCACTTTTCTTCATTGAGTGTCGACACAGCTCCTTGTGTCGACACTTTCTGTCTGGTGTCGACTCTGCATTCCTGGTGTCGACACAATGACTCCAAGTGTCGACACTGCTTGCATAGGTGTCGACACAAGTCTTCTTAAGTGTCGACACTCTGTTCCTGGGTGTCGACACATGGACTTAGAAACTTTTTCTTCTTTCCTGCAAATACTTAACCTGCACAAGTAAACTCAAAACACATCAAATACATTTTTGATGTATATCATTGAGTTGGGTGAGGCTTCTTCAAATCAGGTACATTTGAACCAATGTACCCAACACCTATTGCAGCCCCAAGGTGAAGGCCATCATCAGGGTGTGCCTTGACATTTCCTGGACCTGGAGGACCTCCTCTTGGAACCGGTCCACATAGCTCCCTAGGGTCTCTTTCAACCCTTGCTTGATGTGGAACAAGGTCTCAGACTCTTTACTCCTCTTCCTGGAGGTGGTCAACCTCAGCATGAACCCCCGACATAGATCCTCAAAATAATAGATGGAGCTGGCTGGAAACTGGTGGAACCAATCTCTCTCATTCTCCTAGAGGGTGATGAAGAAGAGCCTGCACTTGAACACATCTAACATATGTCAGATCCAAACCACATCCTCAAACCATTGGATGTGTTGAACCAGATCGTCCTTCCCGGTGTAGTAGGACATCTCCAGCTTACAAAACCCCTCTATAACTGTGGCAGATAAGACCAACTCGCTGAATGGGCTGCCTCCCCCTGTTGGGCGAGCCGAGGGATCTCACACACCCATCTCGCCGATCCGGCCTCCACTCATTGAACCGAGGAACAATACTCGCTGAAAGTCTTTATTTTCAAGGTAGCTTACAACCTAGGGGGGTGAATAGGTTATCTCACTGTTATTATTCTCTTTTTAATTTTTTCTTTTGCACGAAGTGTGTTGGTAGTAGTTTGCTTTCAAGAACTTGCACAAAGAAAACAACACAGAAAAGTACACATAGATTTATAGTGGTTCTCCAATTTTTGGATACATCCACTCTCATCCCACCTTGTCAACTTCCTGTTAGTCAAGACACTTCTCCAAAACACTGCTCCAAAGAGCTTACACCTCAGATCCCTCAAGATCTCTCAGTATCCTCCAAGACCTACAACTTAGCCACATGGGCCTACAACTTAGCCACACAGGCCTACAACTCAGTTATCAACAAATCACTTACCTCAGGCCAAAGGCCCTACAATTAGGCTGGGAGTACATCGCTATCTCAGATCCACTAGGGATACTACCTTAGACCCAAAGGTCCTACACTCAGAGAGCAATCTTATCCTACAACTCAGTGATCAATTGACCACCTACCTCAGACTTGAAACTAAGTCCTACAGCTTAGATCCAGTTGGATCCTACTACTTAAAGAGCTTCATTCTCCCACAACTCAGGCAATATTTCCCTACCTCAGGCTCAGAGAGCCCTATAACTCAGATCCAACAGATCTTACTGGAATGTAATAGATTTATATCTATCACAGAGAAATTTCTCTGTGACAGCCCCTTGAGCTGAGTTATCTCAGCTCAAATTTTCTTCATAGCTACAATGACCTTGAGCTGGAAGTAACTAACAGTAAACTTCTTTACTTCATCTTCCTTTCCAGGATATAGTAAGCCACTTTGTTCTTTATTCTTTTCAGCTTCAAAAGTGGATCTTCAGTTTTGAGCTTGCTGAACTAAGAGGCAACTTGATCTGCAGAAACTTCTTCCTAGTTTTTGCTTCTCCCTCAGAAGGAAGACCTTCTGGACTTGCTGGTGCAGGTGAAAATGGCACCAGCTAACTTATCCTCTTTTCCTCAGAGGTTTGTTCTGATCTTGTTGATGTCGATGAAGAAGACACATAGCTATCTAAAATTTTTGGCTCTTGCAGGAAGACTTCTGGGCAGCAATGGCGAGTAAGATGAATTCCAGCTGCAACTTTTCAAATTGATAAAACCCTAAAATTTGTTATCGTCTTGGCCAGTCTCTTCCTTTTGTAGTTCGCCGATCAACGACTCTAAGTGATCAGTGGGGCCCACTTACAGTATCCAACTGCACCTTGCTTTTATGGAAGAAGACGTACAGTAGCTTCGCGGCAGAGTTTGTCGTGTTCTGTACCTTCTCTGTACTTGATTTGAAATTAGTTGACTTTGTCGATTTGCAGATTTTGCTGACGTCAACACCTGTGGACTTGGCCAAAATCGAGCATCAGTAGAATAGGCATTCTGTGAATGATCTTCACTCAACGCCATGGCACTTAGACAGAATTCTGTCTATCTAGGCACTGATAATGTTCAATGAGTATATCTCACTCAACGCGTTTTGCCTTAACCATTTCTGCAGTCATTTCTGCAAGCCTGGCGTTGAGAGCTTTAAGTGAGCACACTTCACTCAACGTCTTGTGCCATAGCCATGCATTCTACAATTTAGGTGTTGAGAGCTTTGGGTGAGCTTGCCTCACTTAATGCTTTCTGCCTTAACTAATTTTTCTGCTTCTTCAGCATCTTAAGCGTTGAGAGCGTTGAGTGACCACGCCTCACTCAATGTTTTTTTTGCTTTAGCCAGATTTTATGAGTCATGATGTTGAGAGTATTGAATGAGCAAGTCTCACTCAACGCTTTCTGCCTTAGCCCGATTTTTCTGCCCCTTGGCATTAAGTGAGTAAGCTCCACTCAACACCAAACTAATTAACAGATTTTATTTTGTTTAACTGTCATTGAGTGAGTAGGCTACACTCAACGCATTTGAACTTAGCCAAATTTCCATGTCTTGAAACCACAGATGCTGACTGGATGAGATACAATCAATGTTTTATCATATGGCATTGAGTGAGCTTACCTCACTCAACGCTTATGGACTTAGTCAAATATCAGCACAACTTTTCTATGGCTTTGACTTACAATGCGATACTCAACGAGTATAAAGTATGGCATTGAGTGAGTGATACTTACTCAACGCCTGTGAACTTAACCACTTTCTCAACTTGCTATTCCTTTGGTTTTGACTAAATAGGCTTCACTCAGCACTATAAGTCATCTGGCGTTGAGTGAATGATCTTCACTTAATGCCTGTGGACATAGACATTTTTCTACTTATCCACACCATAGGTAAATGTTTACCTGAGCTATCCACTTAGGCTACATGTCCCATCATTGTTGCTAGGACATCCCTGCATGCATGATCTCAGGCACAAATCAAATATAACTTCATGTATATCATTGACAAGATTGATTTCCTCAAATCTAGGACATTGTAGGCAATGGACCCAACAATCTCCCCTATTTGAGGAAGTCAAAACTCTTAAGCAAATCGATCAAATGAGTCAATGACATATACAACAATATATAACAATAATATATAAGAATAACAGAGACATATAACTAGAGAAATGATAAGAATAACATTTACCACTTCTCCTTACTTGTAGGGTGAACATTATTACACCCGCCCCTCTGAATTGCTGATACCATTCCTGAACATTCATCTGATCATTCTGATCATCTTTTCCTCCCCCTTTTCGACTTCAGTAAATAGCTAGTAGGGTTCATATCATCTGCTCCCCCTCAAATAAGCAGTAATGAATTGCTGGAGCAGCCCTGGACATGCTCCCCCTCAACGGATGCATCATCTGTAGACAATGTAGTCTATACTAGTCTGGACAACAGTTGATCATGATGCCATTGAAGGTGTATTCCTTGAAGAGTCTTCAATTTTCTGAAAAACAATTCCATCTGCAAAATGCAAAATAACTTGCAATAAAATGAGAAGCAACCGAAGCTTACCACGTTTAACATACCTAACTCAAATTTGAGGGTCTTAAATTTTGCTTCATATAGTGGCTTAGTGAACATGTCAGCCACTTGCTTGTCAGTTAGGACAAACTCAAGGTTGATATCTCCACATTCCACATGCTCCCTAATGAAATGATATCTGATTTCAATGTGCTTAGTCCTGCTATGAGAGATAGGATTCCTAGTAATTAAAATAACACAAGTAGAGTCACAAAATATAGGACTTCTACTTATCTGAAGGTTGTAGTCCTGGAGCTGATGCTGGATCCATAGTAACTGAGCAGAACAGCTACCTGCTGAGATGTATTCTGATTCTGCAGTTGAAATAGCAACACTGGTTTACTTCTTGCTGCTCCAAGAAACTAGTCTTCCACCCAGGAATTGACAGGTCCCAGAAGTGCTCTTCCTATTCTCTTTACAGCCGGTAAAATCTGCATTTGAATAACCAGTTAGTTCAAACTCCCCATTCCTATGGTACCTGTAACGCCTCCATCCGTAACATGACATAGTGTAACACCCCATATCAGTCACATAGCATATAACAGTAGGTCCGGCCGGGGCCCGATGCCATATACCACATACAGACTGAAGGGTTACGCAATGAAACCATCCTTCCAATAACCAACGTCCTACATAGAGTACATTCTAGCAGAAGTAATTTAAATGTTGCAAACTAAGAACCCAGCCACAGCATGAATGTCCACAAACATTAACAACCCAAATGGAATGAGCGTACAAATACACAAGTACTTGGCCTTATGGCCTTATAGGAGTTTACTTATATAAATAATGTCTTCCAAACCTCAGCACGCATGCCGGTCACACATGAGAATAAAAGTACACATTCATATATAGGCCTTCGAGGGCCGTCTCAGCAACAAGGGCTTTTGCCCGCTATTTTCCACTAGGCTCCACAGCACCTGCAAGCAACAATCCACCGAAGTGGTGGCAAACAAAAGCAACGGTCAGCTGACCAAATTATAATGACCCAGAATCTAAACTCGGGGCGGTGATGCTCCTTCCCTGCACTTTATTAGCATAGCTTAACAGTAGTGAAATTACACATCATCACAGGTGTAGGCTCGCACGACCACACACCACGTTCTCTCAGGGCACATTCTCGGTGAACCCGGTCAAAATCTGCGGTTTCACCACCGCCCCTTGGATGACAAATCTTGTGAGCATTATGGTCTTTATGGTCTAAGCCTAAGACCCTCCATCTATGCCAACGGAGAGTACCACGTACCTTAGGTCTATCTAACCGAAGGACATAGAGCAGGTACGGTTCCGCCTAACCCGTTGCTCACACCGCAACGTCAATTTAAGCCATATGCGCTGGTCAAGCTTCTCCGAGTTCCAATTCGATCTCACACTTTACATAACCCAGTTAGGTGCAAGTTGGCTCCCAGGCCACCATGTTGGCAGAATCACGCATCTGCCCAGTTTTTCGGGTGCACCTCGGAGTTAGTCCCCAAGGTTCCCTGTTGCAATCTACCGCGTAGAAAACCAGAAAAAATAACCATCGGCACAGAGTCTTCTCCGGCCATTCATGCAATGCAACATCACCGATCTATACCAACTTGTCTGGGTAGGCTTCACATACCATGCCTATGTCCGTTTCTTGATTGCGGACTCTACATGCAAAACAAAGTGGACTATTCATGTCTACCCAAAGGAACACCTCTCACTCACCGCATACTCGTGAGAGCGGGCTTCCTATGAAAAAAAGTAAAGAGGACTTCACATGTCCACGATGAGAATCGTTACACTAGCATTTCTCTTCGACTCCATGAAGATCTATATGGATGAAACGCACCACAACGGCCTCGCCTCCGTAGATCCGAACTCGGCTTGCGATTTGGGGCTCCGAAGCTCCACCAGTGGCCGAAACTCTCCTTCTCCTTCTTCCTTGATCTCCCCTCTCTCGAAGGTTTTAGAGAGAGAACGCTCAATGGGAAATGAGGGTTTCAACCCTATTCCCGGACTTAACCTAACATGGACCAGCCTGAGCCCTTAGATCCCAAAAGAAGGAAACGTACGACCACAATTCGCAGTTAAAATCAGATTCCTGGGCCGAACACGGCTTGTGACACACCCATGTCCAAGGCCGTGTGCCTCAATCGACACCGAAACCGTCGCGTCCAGACCAAGACACGGGATCTCGACATGCCTGTATCACAGCTGACACACCCGTGTCAATCAGTACACACACGTATTGCTGGGCATGTTCCTCCATCGATACAGGACCAAAACCAACCCGAAGAGAACACAGGTACTCGACACGCCCGTGTCACATTTGAAACGCCCTTGTCAACCCGAACACGCCTGGGCTCCAGGCCGCGTTCCTCCCCCGACACAACTCGGCTAACAGCCCGATCAGGACACGGTCTGGGACACGCCCGTGTCTCAGGCCGTGTTTGCTGTCTCGACAATCGTCGACTACATTTTCGTCGACCACACGGCCAGATCGTCGAACCCAAGCACGATACGGCCCTGGACATGCCCGTGTCCCAGGCCGTGTGACCCCTACCAAGCACCAAACTTGGTTCTAAATGCTGCCCATCCCGCTTTTGAGTTTCGGGGCGTTACAATTCTCTCCCTCTAAAAAGAATTTTGTCCTGAAATTACATAAAGGAAAAGATATACACAAAACTTAAACAGTACCTGAGTGGAATAACTCTGGGTACTCCTCAAGCATGGTCTGCTCTCGTTCCCACGAGAGCTCCTCCCGACCACAGTTGTCCCAACGGAACTTGACTATCTTGATGTCCTTGTTACGCAGTCGCTTGACTTCTGAGTCCTCAATGAGAACGGGCTTGACCTTCGTCATCATCCCATTATCCACCGGTACTTGATCGACCGGAATCACTTGCGAAGGCTCTTGCACCGCCTTCTACAACACCAATATGTGGAATACGTCATGTAGACCACCCAGTTCCGCTAATTGCTTTAATCGATAAGCTGCTTCGCCAATCCTCTCCAGAACCTCAAATGGTCCAAGGTACCTCAGGCTTAGTTTCTTCAAGTGCCGTACCCGTGAGACACCCTTGAACGACTTAATCTTTAAATACACCCAATCGCCAACAATGAACTCCACGTTCCTATGCTTGGCATTATAGTATTTAGCTTGTTGGTCCTGAGCGATTAGCAATCTTTCTCAAATGGTTCATACCAATGAGGTTGCATCTTCCACTTCTTGCCGCTTGTATAGCTTCGACTAACCCGTTTCCAACCATGACAACAGAGTGCGACATCGCCTACCATAAAGGGCCTCGAAGGGCGCCATTTGAAAGCTCACCTGGTAGCTATTGTTATAAGCAAATTCCACCAAATACAGGTGATGTTACAACTACTTCCCGAAATCTAAGGCGTACATGCGAGGCATGTCTTCCATCGTCCTGTTGACTCTCTCGGTCTGACCATCCGTCTACGGATGAAAGGCCGTACTGAAACTCAGCTTCGTTCCCAATATTTGTTGCACCAACCTCCAGTCATTGGACGTAAACCGCCTGTCTCGGTCACTCACGATACTGCGGGGCACACCGTGAAGCCAAACGATGTTATCCACATATAATTTTACCAATTTCTCCATAGAATCATCCTTCCTATACGAAATGAAGTGCGAAACTTTCGTCAAACGATCTACGATCACCCAGATGGCATCGTTGCCCTTCAGCGACCTTGGCAAACCATGCACAAAGTCCATTATAATATCGTCGAACTTCCACTCCGGGATAGGCAAGGACTTCAAGAATCCTCCAGGCTTATGGCACTCCGCCTTCACTAAGGTGCACGTTTGACACTTCACTACGTAAAATTCCACATCCTTCTTAATTCCTGGCCACCAGAACAATTTCTTCATATCACGATACATCTTCTTGCTCCCCGGGTGAATCGAGTACTTGGTATAATAAGCCTCGTATAACAATTCCACCCGCAGTTTGCCCACATTTGGGACGCACAGATGACTGTCCTTCCATAACAATCCATCCAAAACATCAAATTGGGAATTTGACCCATCCAAAGACTCAACCATGATTTGCTTCATGTTGCTATCCAAATCCAGATCCTGCCGAATCCGATCAGCCAGGTCATAGTGAACTTCTATCCAGTTCAATAACACTGCGGCACTAGTCTGCTTGTCAACACAAGAGATCGCTAATGCCTCCAACTCCCGAACAAAACGCTCGTCATGAACCGACAACCAGTTGGCTTGCGCTGGGGCCCTGCGACTCAACGCATCCGCAACCGCATTGCCTTTCCCAGGAACATAATGAATCTTGAATGTGTAGTTCCCCAAGAACTCCATCCATCTCCACTGTCGCATGTTTAGATCTATTTGATCCAACAAGTACTTCAGGCTCTTGTGGTCGGTATAGATATCGACCTTCACCCCGTACAAGTAATGCCTCCACAGCTTCAGGGCAAATATCACGGCCGCTAACTCTAAGTCATGAACCAGATAATTCCTCTCATGCACCTTCAGCTGACGCGAGCCATAAGCTATCACACTTCCGTGCTGCAGTAGAACACAACCCAATCCACTGCCCGAAGCATCGTTGTAGATCTCAAAGCCTTCGGTCCCACTCGGCGAACTTATAACAGGTGCCCTGGTCAACCGACTTTTCAACTCTTCAAAAGCTCGTACGCACTCAGGCGTCCAAAAAAACTTCTGCTCTTTCCTCATAAGTGTCGTGAGGGGTAACACTATCCGTGAGAAGTTCTCCACGAAGCGCCTGTAATAGCCCCAAAAAACTCCGGACTTCCGCTAGTGTAGACAAAACAGGTGTAACGCCCCCAGTTTTTCTGTAATTTGTACAATCCTTGTTCGGCATTACATTGACGCGTTTCCAGCCTTTTTCCGTTGTTAGAGCGTGGTCTTATCTCTTTAGGTTCTTGTGTGGCTTGTTTATAGCCTGTTTACAAGCTTCCCCAGCTTGCCGGAGTCTGTTTTGGTGACTCGGCGGAGCCTCTCAGGGAATCCTTGTGCTTTGGCATTCACGAGGTGTTAGTTCGAGTTTGATCGTCAGATGTTACTTTCGAATTCGCCATTGTTTTCGTAGCATGGGTGTTTAGCTACGGTGCGAGTTTCGTCGAATTTCCGAGATCGTTTGTTTTCGTGTCGTTTCGACGTTTGTTTTATGTTAGCTGGTAGTGTGTTACTAAGCCTTGTTGTTGCTATGTTGGGCTAAGTGACAGAGCTTAGTTATAGCAGGTAACCGGTTTTTTTTTGTTGGCTTAATGTTGACTAAGTATGTTAGCTGTATATATATATATATATATATATATATATATATATATATATATATATATATATATATATATATATATATATATATATATATATATATATATATATATATGTGTGTGTGTGTGTGTGTGTGTGTGTTTGAGTGGCCAATTTTTTTTGTATCAGGTTTATTCTTTTTTTAGCTATTTATATTTGTAAGCTAGCTGATAGCTATATATATATATAGGTAAGCTAGCATATATATATATATATATATATATATATATATATATATATATATATATATATATATATATATATATATATATATAAATATATGTTATATAGTTAAGTGTTTGGCTGGTGGGTCTGTAGCAGCCGGGTGGCTGTTTCTTTTTATTTAGCTAATGGTCGAACTTCTTAAGCCTTAGATTATTTTATTAGGTGTTGTTGAGTGAGTGGAGTGGGATTTAATTTAGGCTGGCTGGGTGCTCTCTTCATTTCTCCTTTCCCGAGCCAGGAGTTAGCTTCCAGCAGAAGGCATCGGGCGACGGAGGTGCTGGAGCTCCGACCGATGATTTCTGGAGGTTTAGAGCTCGTTTTTCTCGGGTAAGGGCATATTTGGACTACTCTCACCCGGATATTCCTCCCTAGGTATGTATTTCTTATTTTAGGGTTGTCTTGGTTAGCTAAGGTTTTTAGGGTTTGTTCTTCTTCATGTAAAAGATTCAGGTTTGCCTCTTAGGTGGCCGACCTTGCCGCCGGTGCCGAATTTTGGAAGACAGCTGCTGTTTCCTGGAGGTAGAGGCAAGTGGCGCCCTATGCCCTTGCCAACCTTGTTTTTACTCCAATTAATCTTGATGTGGTAGCTCATTCTTTCCTTTTTCCTAGAAGCTAGGGTTGCTGCAGTTTTCACCCCAGTTAGATCTTGCTCAATCTTGTCCAGTTTTAATTTATTCTCTCTCTCTCCTTATTCACTGTTTTGTGTCCAGGTAGTGGCTGGAGGTAGGATTTTAGTTGCTAGTTTTAGCCCAGCTTGGTTGGTAGATGTAGTCGGGTAGAAGGGGTAGGAGAGAGGAAATTAGAGTTTTCTTAGGTGTTTGGATGGGAGCGTTGAGTGAGCCTAGGGCAAAGATTTAGATTTTAAAATCTAAGTCAAAAGCGTTGATAGCGTTGAGTGAGGTGAGCTCACTCAATGCCATCCAAGTTTGGCTTAGGCGTTGACAGTGTTGAGTGAGTTAAGCTCCCTCAACGCCGCCAGCTTGGTTAGATTTTTTTCCTTTCTTTCTAAGCGTCAAGCGTTGTCACCGTTGAGTGAGGTGAGCTCACTCAACGCTGTCTGCCCTGGTAGGAATCTTTTCTAAGTCTTCTGGCGTTGAGTGAGTGGAACTCACTCAACGCCGTCATATTGAGAAAGCGAATTTCTGCGGCTAAGACTTTTGGCGTTGAGTGAGGGCTACTCACTCAACGACGCGTCGAGTGAACTCGACGCTTTTTCCTTGGGATGGTGTTTTCTCCAGGATTGTTATTGTGGTTTTTCCCTTAGGGGGGGGGGGTTGTTATCGGCTAGTTTTTGAATGCCGACTCGTGGATTATGGCAGGTGGCATTTCTGGTGGCTCTGTAAGGGGTGAATGGTGTGTGCTGAGCTGTGGCCACCACCAGTTAGGACGTTTTGGGCTAGTATGGTTAGGTGTGTGGACCCTGTAGCTTCCACTGGTTGTTTTTTTCACCCGTGAGTGTTTGTTTTTGGGTCTGGTTGTTGGAAGAGGGCTGTTTTTTTCCACCAACCCAGACCCAAGGTTTTACCACGGCCAATAATTCATAAAGTTAGGACTGTTAGCTCCTTTCCTTTCATATGACTATTTCTATTGGCATATGTTTTCATTGTTGCTGCTGCAGGTGTTTGGCAGAGCATGTCATTATTCATGCTTGCACTTGGTGTGCTTTGATTGCTCTTTAGACAGTGTTTCTTTTTGCTGTCTTGATTATTTCCTTCTGCTCTTTTGATAGCATTTGTTGCAGGGTTGGTAAACCCCTTATTTTATTGCTTATGAATCTAATGTTCCACTTCTTTTGATTATATTCTTGCTGAGGTATTCTTTCTTTGAATGCCTCAGGTTCAGGTTGTAGCCTGTTGAGTGGCTAGTTTTCTTGTGGAGCTTGCTTGTGGCCTCCTGGGTAGCTGAGATTGCTGTTACTCATCCTTGTGAGGTAGTTTTCTTCCTTCTATGTAGACATGCATACTCACCAGTGGGTTCGTGTCAAGTTTTTGATGCCCAGTGGTGGTTTACTTGTGATGCTGGGTATGAACTGAAACTGCTATTTTTGCCTATTTGGAGGTTGTTCACTTGCTTTCTGGGAATAATTTATGCTAGGTTGCATGTTAGGTATTTTAAACCCTAAAAGCATTACTATATGTACCTCATGCACGTCATGTTTATAAAACTAAAGCACTACTTTCCCAAGTAACGTAAAGGCGCTTTTTTTATATATACTATATTAAATTTAGAGTCGTGCGTACCATGAGTCGTCCCTCGGGGGCGCTTATGCTCATTTAGAATATCAACTTAACCAAACTATTTTCCGCTGCATATAAATATATTTTTAATTGTGGACTAGCTGATCCACTGTGCCAAGGGATACGACCATCAAATTTAACTGGTTTTCTTTCATATTAAATTATGATTTTCTTCAAAGATATAGAGTCTGGAGTTTTGCCTGAACGTGTGCAGTTATCCCCTGCACGACGTGGGATCATGACACATATTTTCTCTTGATCTGATATGATTTAATTGTTGAGAAAATGCGGGTCGTGACAGTTGGTATCAGAGCCAGGTTGCTTGACAATTGGTCGGGCAACCTTTCCCTTGTTAGCATTAGTGGTTTAGCATCATATCATACACACACCGATATGTCATCAGTACGTCTTGGCTGAAGTATGAACACTACACTCATAAGCATGAATAGAAGTATGCATGGCATATTATGTAGTATGTGATGCATAATATGTGTTTGTATATGGATCCACCATAGGTGGCAACATGTGAGAGTTATGTAGTATGGGATGCATAACCTCACCACATGAATGCCCATTAGCACGTTTTCTTTTTTCGTTGCATGCAATGTTATGTAATATGGGATGCATAACATTTCCATGCGTACAATCACTCATGGCATGCATTAAGGCTTTTTTTAGAATGCATAGCACAACATGCATAACATAACATTGCATAAGCACAACATGCCAAGCTAAAGATTTGCATGATGACATATGTACACACATGGTTTTGAGTCAAAAGAAATACAAATTCATGCATTCATGGTCTAAGCACATGAGTTAGTATGATGGTGGTGAACCATCCTAGGTTAAGCATAACATCATTAATGTAAAAATCCCAGAGCAAGTTAGTAGTTGAAGTTCATATTTATGTATGTTTATCTGTACCAGGTAGTTTTGTTCTAACAGTTGGGCTAGGTTTTGATTAGTGCTAATACGATTATAAGATGACGAGGCGTCCTTTGACGAGACTGACTCCCCAATCTGAGGGTGAGTCTTCAAGAGCGCAAAGCGAGGCGTTGATTAAAAGTCTGCGGCAGAGTAATGAAGCCTTGTCCAGGTAGATGGTGGGTATGCAGACTCAGATCCAGTCTCTGTTAGCAGTTGTGGAAGGACAGCCTCAGAGAGTGTCAGACCCTACTGTAGGCGTAACTGTTCCTGTTCCTCCTACTCCCCTGGTACCTCCTACTGTGTTGCCCCCGGAGATGACGTTTATATCACACTTCCAGCGACTAGGACCTCCTACTTATGATGGAAAGGCAGACTTTATGGTTTTGGATGATTGGATTATAGCCATCGAGGAGATGTTCTCCTATTCTGGAGTTACCCCTGATCAAAGGGTGATGATCGCCGCCTATCAGCTTAAGGGATTAACGAAGAGATGGTGGTTGAGAGAGAAGGATAGCTTGAAAGAGGGATGCTCTTGGGAGACCTTCAAGGAACTGTTGCCAAGGAAGTTTCTGCCTTCGGTCGAGCGCAACCGTTTGATGAATGATTTCCTGCATTTGAAGTAGAGGCAACTCACAGTTAGTGAGTATGAGATCGAGTTCAGCAAACTGAGTCGGTTTGCCCCTGGCTTGGTAATCTCCGAGCCGGATCGATTTAAGTATTTTATTAGTGGCCTAAGAAGTGATGTCCAGCAGTTAGCAAGTGCTTATGGATCAGCGAGCTATGCTGGAGTGGTGGAATCTGCTTTGAAAGTTGAGACAATTGAAAATGCTAAGCAAAGAGGGCAGCAGATGAGAAAGGATAAGAGGAAATCGGTTGAAGGAAAGAGCCCTCAGGTACCCGGTGCTGCTTCAAGAAAGAAGAGCAAGGAGGTTTGTAGCTTCTGTCGCCGGTCAGGCCACCCCTTTGAGAGATGTTTCCAAAGGTTAGGAGCTCAGAAGAAGGAGCAGGTGCATGCAATTCAAGGTGCTCCCAGGAAAGATTTATTCTGTTCTGCATGTAAGCGGCCAGGGCATGATGTTGCCCATTGCTGGGGAAAGGATAAGATTATGGCAAGAAGTTATTTTCTATGCGGTCAAGAAGGGCACATCAAGGCTCAGTGCCCACAGATCCATCCTGTGTTGCAACCAGTGCCACTCCAGGCATTGCCACTGCCTCAGCGGGTGGATAAAGGTAAGGTAAAGCTGAATGTGATTTCTTCGGAGGAAGTACAGACTTCGACTCAGGTTATTTCAGGTTAGATTTCTCCCTAGCCTGAATATTTTTATTCTTAGCGATTGTTTAGCATTTGTTTTCCTTAGTTGCGTGTGCAATCTTATAGGAAGATTTAAGGTGAAGAACCGCTGGGCGTGTGTTCTCTTCGACTCTGGCGCTACCCACTCGTTTGTGGCTAGAGCCTTCGTGGATCGCTACCGTTTGGATCTAGATCGAGTTGGGGATGCCTTTTGCGTCAAGTTCCCTTCCGGTGATTCCGTGGTTTCAAAGCAGGGCATTAAGGATTGTCCGATTGTGTTAGGGGATTTTCTAGCAAAGGCAGATCTGAAGGTGATCGACCTGGAAGACTTTGATGTTTCCTAGGCATGGATTGGTTGTCCAGGTATGATGTAGTTATCCAGTGCAAGGGTAAGCGCTTGGACTTCGTAAAGGACAACGATCAGCCTGGGAGTGTTTATGGTGATCCGCGCTAGGATTCTCCAGTCATTTCTGCGGTATGTGTTCGAAAGCTGCTTGATTCCGGTTGCTTTGCCTGTTTGGTCTCAGTTATGGGGACTATTGTTAGTGTACAGCGCTTGGAGGAGATTCCTGTGGTGTGCGAATTTTCAGATGTTTTTCCTGACAATCTTTCTGGTTTTCCACCTGATAGGGATGTTGAGTTTGTGATAGATTTGGAGCTAGTACGCGTCCTATTGCAAAGGCGCCGTACTGGATGGCCCCGCGAGAGCTGGAAGAGTTGCGTATCCAGCTGGATGAGTTGTTAGAGAAAGGTTTTATCAGGCCGAGCTCGTCGCCTTGGGGTGTTCCTGTTCTGTTTGTAAATAAGAAAGACAGATCGATGAGGCTTTGCATCGACTATAGAGAGTTGAACAAGGTTACTATTAAGAACAGGTATCCTCTGCCAAGGATTGACGATTTGTTTGATCAGTTGCGTGGTAGCGCGGTATTTTCTAAGATTGATCTTTGTTCCAGCTATCATCAGCCCAGGATCCGCAAGTCAAACATTCCGCGGACTGCTTTTCGATCCAGGCATGGGCATTTTTAATTTCTGGTTATGTCATTTGGTTTGACCAACGCGCCCTCAGCCTTTATGGATATGATGAACCGGGTGTTCAAGGGCTTCCTAGATAGGTTCGTGGTCATGTTTATCGATGATGTTCTGATCTATTCCCGCAATGCTGAGGAGCATGACCAGCATCTGCATTTGGTTTTATCTGCTTTGAGGGACCACAAGCTATTCGCCAAATTGAGCAAGTGCGAGTTTTGGTTGCCTCAGGTTTCATTTCTGGGCCATGTGGTTAATAAGAGTGGGATTTCCGTTGACCCAGAAAAGATAGCTGCTGTGATGGATTGGAGTAGGCCGGGCACACCCAAAGCGATTAGGAGCTTCCTAGGGTTGGCTGGCTATTACAGGCGATTTGTGGAGGGTTTTTTTACCCTGGCTGCACCTTTGGCTAGATTGACTCAGAAGAATGCGGCTTTTATTTGGAGTAAGAAGTGTAAGGAAGCCTTTCTAGAGCTAAAGAACAGATTGTGCACTGCTCCCGTTTTGACTCTACCTACGGAGGGCATGGATTATGATGTTTATATGGATGCATCGCATGTTGGGCTTGGTTGCGTATTGATGCAAGGTGGGAAAGTGACTTCATATGGGTCAAGGCAACTGAAGACTCATGAGAGGAAATACCCTACGCATGATTTAGAGTTTCCAGTCGTGATTTTTGCGCTGACGTTGTGTAGACATCTGCTTTATGGCGCACAGTGCAAGATTTTTACCGATCATAAGAGTTTAAAGTATATTTTCACACAGAAGGAATTGAATCTGCACCAGCGACGATGGTTAGAGTATGTTGCCGACTACAATGTTGAGATCCAGTACCATACGAGCAAGGCTAATGTGGTGGCCGATGCCCTAAGTCGGAAGACATGGAAGATTTTTAATCTCTCCGCCGAGCTATTAGTGGAAGAATTTCTTTTGATGGACATTTCTGTGGGGAGCTGCGACTTGCAGAGTAATTTGGTAGTAGCAGAGCCTTCTTGGATTGTGCTTACGAGATTATATCAGAAAGATGATCCAGATCTACTGCATTTATATCTTAGAGCTGAGAAAGGGGAGATACCAAATTTCTCGATTGATGATGCGGGTACTTTGGAGTACTGCGACAGATTTTGTATCCCCTCCATTATGGATATTCGAGTTATGTTGTGCAGAGAGGCGCATAGTTCTAGTGTTGCCTACCATCCAGGATCCACCAAGATGTATCATGACTTAAAGCAAATTTCCTAGTGGTATGGGATTAAGGGAGACATAGCCAGGTTTGTTTCTGAGTGCTATACTTGCAAGCGTGTTAAGGCCGATCATGGAAGGCCTGGTGGCAAGTTGACTCTGTTGGAGATTCCGACTTGGAAGTGGGAGAACATTTTGATGGATTTCATCACAGGTTTACTGAGATCTCCTAGAGGATATGATTCAGTTTGGGTGATTGTGGACAGATTAACAAAGTGTGCTGACTTCGTACTTTATAAGATCGACTATCCGATGAAGAAAATATTTGAGCTATATTTGAATGAAGTCATCCGATTGCATGGTGTTCCAGTCATCATTATTTCAGACCGAGACTCCCGGTTTACATCTCGCTTCTGGAAGAGTTTGCAAGAAGGTTTGGGTACAGATTTGAGATATTCTACCGCATACCACCCGCACACCAATGGTCAGACAAAGCAAATTAATCAGATAGTAGAGGACATGATCAGATGCTATATTTTAGACCACAGAGGAATGTGGGATGCACGTTTGAGGCTTATGGAGTTTTCTTATAATAACAATCACTAAGAAAGCTTTCAAAAGGCTCCTTTCGAAGCTTTGTATGGGAGGCACTACAGGACTTCCTTATTTTGGGCTGAGCTTGGCGAGAGACCTTTGTTGGGTCCGGATGTGCTCGAAGAGATGGAAACTGCTGTGAAGCTTATTCGGGAGAAGCTTCAGATAGCACAGGAGCGATATGAGTAGAACGTCAACCGGCGTAGCTCTGATCTGGTGTTTGCTATGGAGGACTTGGTATTTTTAAAAGTTTCCCCGATGATTGGAATCAAGAGGTTTGGTAAGTACCGGAAGTTGGACCCGAGGTATGTGGGGCCGTTTAAGATCATTGAGTGGATTGGTGTGGCAGCTTATAGGTTGGATTTGCCTGCGAACTTTCCTGACGTGCACGATGTAACGTCCCGAATCGCACTAGGCCCCTCGTATGTGTTTTTGAGTTAGGAGGGCTGACTTGGGTTAGGGGGAGTGCTGATAACTGGACAACACATGTGAATAGGTTTTGTATCACCCGAGTCATTGGTCAACACTTTGGTGTCGAGGTGTTGACACACTGGGACAAGGTGTCAACACAGTGTGTCGACATCCAGGTTGAGGTATCGACACACTGGTGTCGACACCGTGTGTCGACACACGCTGTGTCGACACACTGGAACCAGGTATCGACACAGTGTGTCGACACCCTGGGGTTGAGGTGTCGACACCGTGTGTCGACACTCGCTGTGTCGACACACTGGAACCAGGTGTCGGCATAGTGTGTAGAAACCCTGGGGTTGAGGTGTCAACACACTGGTGTCGACACCGTGTATCGACACTCGCTGTGTCGACATACTGGAACAAAGTGTCGACACAATGTGTCGACACCCTGGGGTCGAGGTGTCAACACACCGTTGTCAACACCGTGTGTCGACAAATGTTGTGTCGATACCCAGATGTTGAGGTGTCGACACTCTGGTGTCGACACCATGAAGCAAGACACGGGCCTACCCATGTGTGTAAGTGTGTGAGACAAGTATGATACAGGTAGAGACACGGGCGTGTCCCTACCCGTGTCAAATAATGAACTGACACTGAAAACTGCTGTAACGCTTCACACAAGCAGGACACGGGCAGGGATACGGGCGTGTCCCTACCCGTGTCACTTTTCATATATAAGGGGAAGAGAAAACCCTAGCCGTTTTCACTCCTCATTCCAGCCACTTTTCCTGAGAGAAATTTCTGTAGAGAGGGAAAACCGCTGGAGAAAGTCTTGGAGGAGTAGATCCGCCGCCGTCGTGAAGGAGAAAATGCCGACAAGAAGAGTTACACGATCCATGACCGGAAATAGTGGAAATGCCGAAAATGAGGTGAGCTTCCTCCCCTCTCCCTTGGGGCTAGATCTGTAGTTATCTAGGCGAGATGTCCACTCAAAAGAGTCTAGACTTGCGAGATGGTGACTTCTCTAGGAAGAGGCCGTCCTAGGGCTTGTGCTCTAAGGCTAGTTGTGTCTTCAACATCTCCAACCTTCTATGCAAAGATGGGAGATGGTTTCGTGAAGAGTAAAGGCCTTATGAGGGTGAATAAGGGAGGAGGATTTTTTGGTGTGATTTTGGAAGACCGACTTGAGGAGGAAGATGAACCGATGCCGTTCATTCCTCTTTAAGATGCGTGCAGAATCTGTGTTCTGCGCGCAACAATATTCTTGGCCATTTTCAGTTGTGATATGGCCAGATCTGGGCTTTTGACTAAACATGAAATTTGAGGCCCTTGAAAATACCTTTCCAATGAGTGGTTGCATGTCTTCATGCTAAGTCTGTAGCCACGGGAAAATCTGAACGAAAATGACGTCCGATAAATCCTGCATGCAGAAATGTTGTTCTGTGCGCAACGGACTTTGAAGCCGATTTCAAATAGGATACAGCCAAATCTAGGTTGTGGGCTGAGTATGAAAGTTGTAACCCATGGAAAGACTTTTCCATCGAGGTGTTACACGTCTTCACCATATTCCTGTAGCTTCAGGAATCTCCGGTCGAATTTGCTGTCCAGATTTATTCTACACTTAAATTCTGGGGTTTATATAATATGAATTTGAATTCGGTGGAATCGATGTTGCTAATTAACTCTAGATTTTGATGAACTATTTTATGCTGACCACCGTAGTGCTATGAATGATAAATCATATTTATTGGATTTCATATAACTGAATTGTGAAGCAAGCTTACTTAAATGAAATGACTTGATATAAATTGGTAGATTATTATTTATGCGCATCATGCTTGTAAAGTATTGAAATCATTTGGAATGATTAATAAAAGGATGAACCATGGTCATGAGTACGTATGATGGTTAGAATGAAATGTAGTAGTCCAATACTTAGAGCGTAGTCTCCCTATGGGTAGTATTGTGGAGGGATGTAAGTGCGGCTTTGGCCTTCACTAGCTGAGTTAATGTTGAAATGAGGTATAGATGGACGGTTGGGCTTGGTCCTCGGTGTCTACGTCCCGGGGCTCCTTCCATGCCGAGTGGATGGTTGGGCTGTGTCCTCGTGCTCACTTCCGAGGCCCCTTCCATGCCATGGTGTTGTGGAATTTGCATGTGGTGTGAGTCAACATGCGGTGTCGTAATCCTGAGTTAAGGATAGTGTGGCAGGTCTACGGGCTTGCTGATCGTCACACCGACGGGAGTTGACAGTTTGACTTTGGGCGGTTGGGCTTGGTACTCGGTGTTCACATCCTGAGGCTCCTTCCGTGTAAGGTGAACGGTTGGGCTTGGTCCTCGTGCTTACTTCCGAGGCTCCTTCCGGGTCACACAAGGTCAGTTCGGGGCTTGGTCCTCGGTGCACATCTACCCGAGGCTCCCACTGGGCCATAGTACGCATGGGATCCGCTATTGTGTTCTTAGCATTGAGGCGTACAGAGGCCTAGGTGAAGTAGTGTGGATACCCGTCTAGTAGCAGAGATGCCCACTCTACTGTCACAGCCTGGCCACGGCGGCTGACGCTTGAGAGATTAGCTACCTGCTCGAATAGTGGGAACTATAGTTTATGTCGGCATAGCAATTACATGTGTGTGATCATGGGTGAGTCATTGAATAACATACATATCATTTCATACATTGCACAACAAGATCCTCATCGTATAAGTTTGTATGGGCACTCTTATGTGATGAGTTACTTTTATGTAACCCGATCCTTAACTTATAAGTTTTTATGGGAACTCTTATAAGTTAAGTTACTTTCCTGCTGTAGTTACTTGCACTTGTTGATTTACTGATACTTGTACTTGTTGATTTACTAATTGTTGTATAGAGCTGCTAGATTATAATGCTATTAATCTTATTGTACCATTACCACCTATTTGTACATGTTTTACTGCTTATGATACTTGTACCCTTGTTCCTTTCTCCGCCCGGTGCCGAGGAGTCGCCAGGGGAGCGGATGTGAAGCCACTTAGTCTTTCGACTAATGGTTGCTACGTCTTTCTTTTTAGGAGGTCACCCCGCAGGTAGAGCAGTCGCAAACTTTGCAGCAGGACAGCCAGGCCAGGACGACAGGGCCTGATGTGACGGTGTTGTCGCTACCATCGGTTACGGATGTGAGTGACGTGAGATTTTGATGTAGCCCGTTTGTACAATTACTAGTTGTACTCTGATATTTGTGGAAGCATGTTTTAGCTTCTCTCTTATTTGATGTATTTGGACTATTGACTTAGTGTGGATTTGACTTCTTCTTGCTTATAGTATAGTTGGGTTGGCATGTTGATATTGATATTGATTGTAGCCGGCGGAATAGGCGTCTTGTGGTACAGGTTAGCCGTGTGCTAATGCTACCGCAAGGCGGCTGTATCGGGCATAAGACCCCCCTGCGTGCCGTGTTTTGAGATCTGGGAGCGGGGGTCTTACAAATGGTATCAGTTTGCCACGTTCCTCAACTAAAGAAGTCATTCAACAATGGTCTCACCCCCGTTCGATTAGTCAGTTTGCAGACAAACTGACTTAGCGAAAGTAGTGGTGTGCCCATATATAATTCACATTAGTTGTCCAACTTTGACCGCAAGATTAGCCAGCCTGACCATACGTTTGTGTTTTACGTGTAGGTTCCAGTGCACGTTGAGCCGATGGGGGGCACTACTGCTCCTTCCATACCCACTCAGTTTCAACAACCGAGTTGGGGCAGACGCTCACCGCCATCCTGGATGCCTTTAGGGCGTAGCAACCTCCGGTTCAACAATAGGCTCCGGGCTCTAACTGGCTGAGCACCTTTCGGGCTCTCTCCCCTCCCGCCTACTTCGGGACGGAGTCGGCCGTACGCACAGAGGAATGGCTTGACACGGTCTAAGAGCTATTGGCGGGGATACGTTGCCCGACCAACATGGATGTATCGTTGGCGGTGTCTGTCTTGGACCTACATGCTAAGAGGTGGTGGAAGTCACTCATGGGCTCCACGTTCCAAGGAAGAGTGTATACCGAGATAGGTTGGAGCGAATTCTCGGGTGTTTTCTTGGAGCACTTCATTCCTACATCGGCTCGAGACGAGCTCGAGCATAGGTTTCTACTATTGAAGCAGGGATCAAAATCGGTTACAGAATACCAGCGAGAGTTCCAGCATCTCGCAAGGTTTGCAGACTCATATGACCTGGTTGATAGAGGATACGCTAAGCATTTCTACAAAGGACTACGAGATCCCATAAGGAAGGCCTTTTTTTTTATAGCAGATGCTAGTTTGGCGGAGATTATCGATATGACAAAGAGATTGGAGGCAGACCACTTGGGATGTGGTAAGAGACCTGCGGAGGACGTGATGGAAGTTGGTCCAAGCAATAGGAGGAGGTGGGACTTTAGAGGAGGAAGAGGTGATGTAGGGGGGGGGGTCCGGAATCGGAGATCTCCATAAATCTAACGCTCCATATACGCACTACACGTCGTAGATCTATCGCATATACACAATACCTATCGCCCATAATAGTTTCTCGTCCCAAGAACGCAACACAAATAACAAAGGAATAATGGTCGACTCGAAAACAACGATCGGAAATTTGAGTCGGAATATTCCCCAAGAAAAACACAAAGGTTGCCACTCTTTTTGAGAGCAAGACCAAGGCTATAGGCCAAGATCCGCTCAGGCAAATAGGATCCACCCGATCCGGAATTAAAAAGCCTAGCAACGGCAATTTCTATCCAAAACTTGCAGCGATTAAATTAATTTTTCGGAGAAAACGAGTGCGAAACCACCACAACTAAAGAAGAGAATCACACAAGGGAGAGGGAAGAGATTACCCAACCTGTTGGGTATATTGGAATATATGTACCTGATTTGAAGAAGCCTCACCCTACTCAATGATATACATTAAGATGTATTTGATGTGCTTTGAGTTTCTTTTTGCAGGTTAAGTTTTGCAGGAAAAGTTTCTAAGTCCATGTGTCGACACCTAGAAGAAAAGTGTCGACACTTAAGGAGGCTTGTGTCGACACCCAGAGAAGCTGTGTCAACACTTGGAGTAGTTGTGTCGACACCAGAAGCAAAAGTCTCAACACATGAAGAATGTATCGACACAAAGGAGATGTGTCGACAGAATCAAGAAAATGGGTTCAACTGAGAATCACAAAGAGCTAGGATCCATGAAATTGCCAATCTGCAGAAAGGAGATCTTTGGCATTTGGAAAAAAAGGGTTAGACTTTTTATGGAAGCCTCTGACCCAAGAATTTACATTACACTCAAAGATGGGCCTTATGTGCCAATGAAAGTTTCTGTTCTGGATGCAAATCAGAGAACTCCAAAAGACTATTCAGAAATGACCAAGGATGAAATTATTCTGGCCACTATGGACAAGAGGGCCCAGAATATTATTGTAAGTGCAATTGATGATGCCACATTTCAGAATCTGATTCATTGTAAAACATCAAAAGAAATGTGGGACACACTGATAGTCTATATGGAAGGATCTGAAGAGGTCAGACAAGACAGGAAGTCTTTATTAAATCAAGAGTATGAAAGCTTCAGACAAGGCAGGTATGATAGCATAACTGAATGCTACAAGAAATTCTATAGGATAGTCAATGAATTGATGTCCTATGGAAGAGAATTCAGCAATTATGAGCTGAATGATAAGTTCTTGAGATCCCTAACTAAAAACTGGGATACTAAGATTTGTGCCATAAGGGAAATGGCCAAACTAGCTGATATACCTCCTCCAACATTGTTTGGAAAACTGTTATCTTATGAGATGCAGTTAATGGTAAGGAAGGAGGAAGAAAAGACTACTAGGGTGGAGCACAAAGAAAGAGCTGTGGCCTTCAAGACTGAAGCCACTAAGAAATATAGAAGCAAGTCTCCATCTTCACCACAAATAGTTGCTGAGACAATATCAGATACTTCAGATAGCAAGAAGTCAGAAAGCAGTGAAAGTGATGAAGACTTTGCTGCATTTACTAGAAATTTTCAGAAGTTTCTAAAGATGAAGCAGTGGAGGTCCAAGCCATCCACTTCACAGCCAAAAGATGACTACTACCAGAAAAGGAAGTCATCAAGGAATGACAGAAGAAAGTCCAAGTCTAGTAACAATACATCCTCAAAGATAGTATGCTATTGTTGCAATAGACAAGGACATATAATAGCTGATTGTCCAGAAAAGAGGAAAGTCCACTGACAAGAAGAAGACACAGTTCAAGGGCAAAAAGGAAAGGTCCTTTGTTGCCAAGAAGGATAAAAGTCTGACTGATATGTCATCTTCAGAAACAGATTCAGAAGCTGAAGCCTATATTGGCTTGTTTGCTGAAGAAGAAGAAAATGAGTTCATGCAACTAATGAACTCAATTTATGAGCAGGAGGACATTCAGTGCAAGGGACTGATGGCTTTATCAGAAGGAGACAAAATCCAGGATCAACCTGGACCTAGTCAGGTACAAAATTGTTCTTCAAGTTCAATTTCTAGTACTGAGTCAAATTCAGATACATTAGCATCAAGTGATGTGAGTGTATCTGAATCAGAAGGAGACATTCATCAGTTAATTGATGAATATAGAGTATTGTTGCAGGCTTTGAAGAAAAGCAAACTCTTGGCCAAGACTCAGGCTAAGGAGATTGCTAGTCTTAAAGTGGCTGCAACAGATTTTGACAAGTTATTAGATCAGAAATTAAATGAAATAGCCAGACTGAAGAATATTACAGTTATTCAGATGGGGACTATTACATTTAAAAATGATCAAATTAGAAATCTGAAGATTAGTCTTCAGAAGGAGAGAGATATTTTAGCAAGTTTCTCTAAACCAAAATCTGTTCTACCTTTGATAGATTAGTTTGTACCTCACAAGGGTAAAACTAGATTGGGGTTTACAAAACCTGCCAGGACTGTAAAGTCGAAGTCTAAGGGCAAAGCCCTAGTACTCAACAAGAAGCCTGTTGTAGATAAAACAGCCAGGGTTGTACCTAAACAAAGGTACAACAGATTTGAGTGCTGGTGTTGTGGCAAGGTAGGCCACTTTGCCATAGATTGTTGGCATAATTCAAGTGCCAAGGTGAGTAGCAAACTGCCTGCTAGAAAAGCTACAGGTAGTTTTGTTAAGAGTCAGACTAACTTGTACCAAGGACCCAAGAATTATTTGGGTTCTAAGGTTAAGTAATCTGTTTTGCAGGTGAGTCCAAGTGGTCATGCCCCAATATGGTACTTGGACAGTGGATGTTCCAGGCACATGACTGGAACTAGGGGATTGCTGAAGGACTATACACCAATCAAGGATGGTCCTAAGGTTACCTTTGGTGGTTCAGAAAAAGGAATTATAAAATGCTTTGGTAACATTTCTAGCAGCCTAATTACAATTACTCAAGTGGCTTATGTAAAGGGTTTGAAACATAACCTCATTAGCATAAGTCAGCTGAGTGATTTAGGATATGACATTTCATTTGTCAAGGATGGTTGTCATATCAGCAGCTCAAGTGATCAAAAGATCATTTTGACAGGTTATAGAAAGATAAATGTCTATTGTCTAGACATTATGTGTGAGAACATAGTTTCTCCTATTTATCTTGTAGCTGATGAGAAAGTCTCACATTGTGTTAAATGGCACAAGAGGCTGGCTCATCTCAACTATAAGATAATTGGCCAACTCTTTAGCAAAGAGTTAGTGAGGAATGGTCCTCAGGTTAAGTGTATAAAGGATGGGATATGCTCAGCTTGTCAAAAAGGCAAGCAGACCAGATCCACCATTAATAACATTGAGAACAAAGATGCTGTGAGGTGCCTATACCTCTTTCATATGGATCTTTTTGGTCCTATGCCAGTTCACAGCCTAGGTAGGAAGGTCTACACATTTGTGGTTGTAGATGATTATTCAAGGTTTTCCTGTGTATTTTTCCTAAGGCAAAAATCTGAAACTCCTAGTATCTTTTATAGTTTTGTCAAACAAATTCAGAATGAGTTAGACAGTACAGTGGTCAAAATAAGAAGTGACCATGGTACTGAATTCCAGTCTGATAGTATGACAAATCTATGTGAAGAGTTTGGGATATTTCAGGAATTTTCCTCACCAAGAACACCTCAGCAAAATGGTATTGCTGAAAGGAAAAATAGAACCTTGATAGAGGCTGGTAGAACCCTATTGAGTGACACATCTCTCCCAGAATATTTCTGGGCTGAGGCAGTTAATACTGCATGTCATGTAATTAATAGGGATACTATCACCAAGAGCCACAATAAGACCCCCTATGAGATTGTGAAGGGCAGAAAACCAAATCTATCCTATTTCAGGATCTTTGGTTGTAAATGCTATATACTTAACAATGGTAAGTCTTATTTAACCAAGTTTGCTGCCAAATCCCAAGAGGGGATCTTTGTTGGGTACAACAACAATAGTAAGGCTTATAGAGTCTACAACTTGGCTACTCAAGTTGTATAAGAGTCAGTTCATGTAGTGTTTGATGAAGCTAGACTCATTAACAATGAATTGCCTAGAAGTGTTTGCAGCTCTACAGGTGTAACTGAAAAGATGGACAAGCTTACTATTGAAGAAGGTTCTACTACAAGTCAGCAAGTGGATGATATTGGCTGCTGTCCAGGGGGAGTACAAGAAACTCCAGTTGCTGAAGAAGACCAAGAGGAGCTGCTGAATGAAGAAGCTGAAGGTGTACAACCAGTAGATAGGCTGCCTCCAGCAAATAGGCATTTAAAAGATCATCCAGCCAATCAAATTATTGGAGATCTCAGACAAGGGGTACAAACAAGGAGCAGGAATCTAAGTTCAGTTCTCTACTCCAGCTTTCTATACCAAGTAGAGACAAAGAAATTTGAAGAAGCAATCCTAGATTCTCATTGGATTGAGGCTATGCAAGAGGAGCTGAACCAGTTCAAAAGATGCAAAGTCTGGGAGCTAGTTCCTAAACCAAAGGATCACAATATAATTGGAACTAAGTGGATCTTTAGGAACAAGCTGGATGAAAATGGAGTAATTATGAAGAACAAAGCTAGACTAGTTGCTAAAGGATATAGGCAGGAAGAAGGTATTGATTTTGATCAAACCTTTGCTCCAGTAGCCAGACTGGAAGCAATAAGGATGTTCCTTGCCTATGCAACATTCCAAGGGTTCAAGGTATACCAAATGGATGTTAAGTCAGCTTTTCTGAATGGAAATCTGAAGGAAGAAGTCTATGTAGAACAACCATCAGGTTTTGTTGATTCTACTAAACCTAATTATGTTTATAGACTTAGGAAGGCTTTGTGTGGGTTAAAACAAGCCCCTATGGCTTGGTATGAAACCGTGTCTAGTTTCCTCATTGAGAATAAATTCACAAGGGGGAAAATAGACAAGACTCTATTCCTTAGGGAATCCAGAGGCAATATTATCTTAGTCCAAATATATGTAGATGACATCATATTTGGGTCTATAGAAAGTAGTCTTTGCAGAAAGTTTGCAAAACTAATGCAAGGACAATTTGAAATGAGCAGTATGGGGGAACTTAAGTTCTTCTTGGGTCTCCAAGTTAGACAGACTGAGGATGGTTTATCCATATGCCAGTCTAAGTTCACCCTAGAATTGATAAGGAAGTATGGTATGGAATCATCCACTACCATGAAAACTCCTATGTGGTCAACAATATCTCTAAGCATAGATGATGCAGGGAAACCTGTAGATGAAACTTTGTATAGAGGGATAGTTGTCTCCCTACTATATTTGACTGCAAGTAGACCAGATATCATGTATGCTACATGTGTCTGTGCTAGGTACCAAGCTTGCCCTAAAGAATCTCATTTGACAGCAGTCAAAAGAATTTTGAGATATCTTAAGTGCACTCCTTATCTAGGCCTTGGTACCCTAGGAATGGAGAGTTTGATCTGACAGGATATTCAGATGCAGATTTTGTAGGCTGCAAGGAAGATAGGAAAAGTACAACTGGAACCTATCAATTTCTAGGTGGAAGGCTGGTGTCATGGAGTAGCTAGAAGCAGACCAGTGTGGCTATCTCCACAGCTGAGTCAGAGTATGTGGCTGCAGGAAGTTGCTGTGCTCAACTTCTATGGATACAACATCAGCTAGAAGATTATGGTATTCAAGTAAGTAGAACACCTTTATTTTGTGATTCTACAAGTGCTATTTCTATTGCAAATAATCCTGTCTCCCCTAGTAGGACTAAGCACATAGAAATAAAGTACCATTTTCTAAGAGAACATGTGGAAAAAGAAGATATTTCACTAGAATATATTAATACAGATAATCAGCTAGCTGATATGTATACTAAGCCCTTAGATGAAACCAAATTCAATAAATTTAAAATTGAATTAGGGATGATAAACTTAGAATAGTTTACAAAAATTGGCTAAGTAAAATGGTGTCGACACACAGAGTTGTCTGTGTCGACACATAGAAGTGGTGTCGATATTTCAGAAAAATGGTGTCGACACATCTAGGAAGTCTGTGTCGACACTTCAGAGAATTTGTGTCGACACATGCAGTGTAGGTGTCGACACATCCAAGGTGATGTCGACACTTAGGCTTTACACAGAATTAGTCTTGTAGCGTCTCGACTAAGTGTCGAGCTAAGTGGTGTCGACACATATACAAGTGTCGACACATATATTCTGTCGACTATACTTATGTCGACACATAGTTGTCGAGACATTATAAGTAAGTGTCGACACTTATCCACATTGTCGACACAATTTAAGTATTTTGACGCGCCTTTCACCTTCGATTCTAGAAAGGTATAAATAGGTTCTCGCCATTGTTTGTCGACACGCTCACCAAAGTTTCGAGACCAATCTTGTGTGTCGACATCTCTCTTCTCTAAATTCAAATTTCTTCAAACCCTAATGGCGCCCAAGCTAGAAGAGAACATTAATGAAGGTTATGAGCTCGTGCGACATGCCTTTGATGACGCGGAACCTGAAATCAAAGGTGTGGTACCCCTAATTGCCGAGACTGGATTGGAATACCTTGTTTTAGAACCAATCAAGATCTGGAAGAAGGAGGTCCTAGAATTTTTGAGTGCAGCTTCACATGACGACTCTGGACTCAAGATTAAATCTAGAGTTCATGGGACCAAAGTCAAGGTCACACCAAAAAGTCTAAGGAAGGTATTTCAACTACCAAGAACAAAAGAAGAAGAAGATGTATCTGCTTCTAAGACTAGAGAGGCATTGAGATGGTGTGGACTGGATTCAAATCTGAAAATTGGATCTGTTTTAAATAGAAAAGGGATGAATATACAAGGGAAATTCTTATCTGAAATAGTTGGCAAGGTCATTCTGAGCAAGCATGGAGGACATGACAGAATTTCAGCTCAGATGTTCAATTTGATGACAAGGATTATCTTCAAACTAAATACTGATTGGTCTGCAGTTATGTTTGAAAAGATAAAAGAGAGTATGAAGAAGCCCAATCTGGGAAGAATTCTGAGTTTATACCTAGCTGGAAGTATTCCAAAGGTGATGAATCAAGCAGCTGGTTCCAAAATTAACCACATGAGGAGAATGGATTTGAGAATCTTCTCTAGGTGGGATAGGGTGCTAACAAAGGAACTGCCCACTCCAGAAAAGGCAACACCCCAGAAGAAGAAGAAGAAGACAGCCACTGTGACTCAAGAATCCTCCAGCAGCTCTGAAGAGCAAGTGGTCTTTACTCCTGATGATGAAGAGACAGGGAATGCTGGTCAGTCTCCAGCAAGACAAGAAGATGCACAGAGGCAGGGGGAGCTACCTTCAGCTAGCCCAATTCACCTGGATCCACTCTATGGGGAGCCTCTACTTGTGGAAGACCCAACTCCACTAGAGAGTGAAAGGGCTACTCAAACCATCCTAGAGGTAATCACTGAAATTAGTTAATTAGATTTCACTATTGAGGATGAAGTTCTGACTGATACATTACATAATGTTCATCAACAAACACAGATACAACCTCAACCCCAAGATGTTGTCATGGAGGACACATCTGTTGCAGATAAAGTGGTTGATGAGATAAGAGATTCTCCAGCCCATTCTCAACAGGAATTTACCTTAAAGGAGTTATTCCCTGATCTTGTACAGACAGATCTTGAGAAAGAAATAGCTACTGTTGAGGGGGAGAAGGTCCATATTGAGGGGGAGCCTATGGAGAATATAGAGGAAACTACTACACAAGAGACTGAGAAGCCAAAGGATGCTGAGGAACCACAAAGGACTGAGAAGGAGTTACCTCCTAGTCCTAAGGATAGAGTGGACATAGCTAGCACTTCTGCTTCAGAGGATGAAGAGGCTATTAGAGCTAAGAAGAGGAAGTTCCAGATCTTCAAGAGAAGAAGCCAGAACTATAAGAAAGCCCTACAGACAGTTGCTCCACAGTCTGCCACCACTACTGATTATAGTTCTCTGATGATAGCATTGCAAATCAAGCTTGATGAGCAAAGGCAAGCTAGAGAAAAATATGTGGATGAAGGGCATAAGTCACTGCACTTTGATCTTGTACAAAACATCAAGTTAATCAGATTTGAAGTAAATCTTAATAAGAAGGAAATGATTGACTGCTTCCATAAGGGAGGAAATGTTGTAGTCTATCTGGCTACACATCATGAGAAAATAAAGACAAAACTTGATGCCCTAGAAGTGAAGCAAGACTATGTCCTGGAAAACCAAATAAGGATGAATGATAATCTCACTGCTTCACATAATGCTATTATAACTGAAATGAAAAATATAGCTACTGCTCAGACTACAGTAAGTGCCACTGCCAAAGAAGAATTTGATAAGCAATTACAGGAGGGTCTCACTGTTGTGAAAACTGCCATTGAAGATTCCTAGAAGATAAATACTGACAAGCTCCAAAGATTAAAACCTTTCTATAAAGATGGAGTTAACTATCTAAATGCACAGATAAGATTTCAGAAAGATGATCTAAGGGATCATATAGAGAGAGAAGTCATAAAGGGGGAGAGGGTATTAGTCAAGGCAGGCTCTGATTATGCCAAATGGATTTCAAATTCCATCAGATCCACCCTTGGATATCCACCCTTATGTGATGATGACAATGTTGCAGAGTCTGGAATCAATCCTGCATACTTTGGAGGAGCGCAAGCTGAAGTGGCTCAAGTGATATACCCTCCACCAGACATTGACATGATACATCAAGAGATACAGTCAATATATAGTCCTCCTGAGGGAAATCAGAATGTCATCATAGAGAAAGTTGTTCAGCCTGTACCAGAGGCAATACTCAAAGAGCAAGAGGCCTTATTAAAGGAACAAGAGACTCAATAGTCTAAGAAAAGATTCAGAGAGCAAGCTGAATTGAGACCTGATTTTGAACAATGGAGCCCCAATTCCAGGAACATCATCTTGACTGCATGGAAGGCTGCTAAGGACAATGTCCTGGATAGAGGCAAGTGGTATTCATACCTAGAGTGGAGGAAACATGAGAATAGACAAGAGTCCATTGCTCAATATAGAAGAAAGGCTAAACTGGGAAAGCTACCTCCTAATGCACAGGAGCCTAGCAAGTATTTTCCCAAGCCTTATCACTATTTTGAAAGGCAGAAGATAAAGGCTGAAGAGTTGAAAAAGAAAGATCTTAAAGGGAAGAAGCCTGCTGCTGCTGATGACATTGAAGCTCAAATTCAAGCAAAGATTCAATCTGGAAAAGGGATTGTAATCAAGGAGCCAGAGCAGCCTTAGGATAGCATTTTCTTAAGTTTACAAGTTGTAATTTGTAGTAAACTTTATGTAAACTTTTGATTAATGTAAATGTTGGAATTTGTAAGAACAATGTTATATGTTCATCTATTACATTAATTGTTCTGAGCTAATGGTATATACATGTTCTGTTCATGCATGTTTAAGTATTTTCCCTGTCACATAATATTGTTGTACATCATACTGAGAATTTGTTATGTATGGTGTATATCATTGACTAAGGGTTATGACTTCTCCAAATAGGGGGAGATTGTTGGGTACATTAGAATATATGTACCTGATTTGAAGAAGGCTCACCCTACTCAATGATATACATCAAGATGTATTTGATGTGCTTTGAGTTTCTTTGTGCAGGTTAAGTTTTGCAGGAAAAGTTTCTAAGTCCATGTGTCGACACCTAGAAGAAAAGTGTCGACACTTAAGGAGGCTTGTGTCGACACCCAGAGAAGCTGTGTCGACACTTGGAGTAGTTGTGTCGACATCAGGAATGCAGAGTCGACACCAGAAGCAAAAGTCTCAATACATGAAGAATGTGTCGACACAAAGGAGATGTGTCGACACTCAGCAAAGTCTCAACACATGAAGAATGTGTCGACACAAAGGAGATGTGTCGACACTCAGCAAAACTCTCAACACAAGAAGATGTGTCGACACAAAGGAGATGTGTCGACACTCAGCAAAAGTTTCAACACAGAAGGCATATGTCAACACAAAGAAGATGTGTCGACACTTAGCAAGTTTCAACACAAGAGGATGTGTCGACACAAAGGAGTTGTGTCGACAATTAGCAGAAATCAACTAAGTATTGAAGAAGAAGGACTTGTGTCGACACACATGATCTGTGTCGACACATTCTGAAGAAGAAGTGTCGAGAAGCAGTTTCTACAATACAAGGAGTTGTGTCGACACCATGAAGGCTAGTGTCGACACTTAGTCTACTTGTGTCGACACTTGGTCTATTTGTGTCGACACATAAAGACTATCTATCTCGACACTTTCAGACAGTGACAGAGTTTTCAAGAAGTGACTGGATGACTTGATAGCTGCCATTCCAACCGGTCAACTGCTACTGTCAGAGCTGTCAGAAGTTCGTTAGAAACCGGATCAGCCGGTCACCATGAAGAAAGCTAATATAAAGGCTTATACCTTCAACAGAAGAAGATAGGGAACATAGCAATCAATGAAGTGAGAAACAACAATCCAGAAGAAGACCTTCAAGTGAAGATCTAAGTAGTTGGAGAGAGAAAGCTCCTTCTAAGAAGACAGCAATTGAACCAGGCTGATAAAGAAAGTTTCAGATTGAGATCTGATTCTCAAGTCAGCAGTTGATTGAAGATCATCTGCCTAGAGATACAACCCTACTGTGTTCTAATTCAAGAAGCTTTGAAGAAAGCCAAGGGAAGTTGATCTCTGCAAAGTTCTTTCAAGAACTCATCAAGAAGCCAGTCAACTCAACTTTCTCAATCAGAGTTGTGGTTATTAATCCTTGTACTTTTTATTTTCTGTAGGATCCTAAGAGATCTGAGTTGTAAGCCTATATTTATAAAGGCTGAGTAGTAGGGCTTGTGTTCCTGAGTGTAGGAGATACATTTCTCTGAGTGTAGGCCTTGTTGAAGGCTGAGTGTAGGCCTTATTGAAGTCTGAGTGTAGGTCTTGGTGAAGACTGAGTGGTAGGGCTTTTGTGCCTAAGTTGTAGGAGTGGGATCACTCTGAGTTGTAGGAACCTATTTGGGGTTCTGAGTTGTAAGATCTGAGGATCTGAGAAGTAGTGGAGAAGTTGGGCCGAATCTAGTACACTACTAGATAGGCGAAGGGGGAAAGTGGATGTACCCAGATCTTGGGGAACCACTATAAATCTTGTGTGCTCTCTGTGATTGTATGCTTGTGTGATTGCTGTGTTATCTGTGCTAAATTGCTGTGAAGAATTGCATATAATTCTGTGTTTCTGCCTTAAAAGTTAAAAAAGATTAAGTGCAACTATTCACCCCCCCTCTAGGTGTTTAGGCACTAGTTCTTTCACAACCAGAAAGCTTTTCACACAAGATAACTGTGGGAGAATCACTCTCTCCACGGATCCACCGACGTCACACCGAAGGGTTTGCAACCTTCTTCCAAGGAGTCGCACCGAAGGAAGCCGCGCCAGAGTCGCACCGAACGGATGGAGGGAGCAAGGGGGGGGGGGGGGGGGGGGGTCGGAGGCTTCACACCACAAGCACGGGGGCGGCGGCTTGGAGAGATCTCCTCTTGGCCGAAATTCTCAAGGAGAAATTAGGTTTAAATCTTGTCTAATTATCTCATAAGGAAGCATCCTTATATTGGAGTTACAAAAAAGCCTTAACCATTCATGATGGAGATGTAATCTCATCCATCAGAATGGCTAAATGCACGCCAACATTAAAATTGTTCAAAATTAAAAATAACAAAACATGCAATGAATACAAAATTATCACGTAAACATAGGATAATTTTATATTTCAAATATAAAATAGAGTTCAAGAAAATGAAATAAATAAGGCTAATTCTTTGCAGTGGCTGTAGCACGCCGCATGCAGAAGTTGTAGCGTAGCCTTCCGTTAGCGTCATCATGCCGCCTCACGTCCTTGAGTTGTATTGCCTTATCAACCGGATCATCATCAGCATCGTCAGCATCGTCTTCAAATGGTGGAGGAGGGGCATGCCATCAATCCTCCCCCGCTCAAATGCACGCATCTCCGTTGCGTGGTCCAAGCGATAGCGGTGAAGGAGAGCGGCATCCAGATTTTTCAGCTACATCTCAAGTACCCAAGAGTCATCCGAAGGGGGCCAATCACGCCAACGGATGAGAAAGCGGTGGGTGTCTCCATCAGCAGTGGTAACAGGCTCAGCATCAAGTATCATCTCTGGAGTGGAAAAGGTCCGTGGAAACCTCGGGAACATATTAGCAGTAGGCAGGAAGGAAGGCAACTTACCATCCGATGATATACCTGTGGGGACTGAAAGAGAGAGATCATCCGTACTACCACTCCCCAACCCATGAGAATTTAGAGTGGGAGAAGAAGACGACAAAAAAATCAACTCTTATGGTGGTGACACAAACATTGTTAAATCTGAAACGTTAAAAATGGGGGAGATACCCCAATCAGCAGGCAAGTCAAAAATGAAAGCGTTGTCACCTAACTTCTTAACAATCCGAAAAGGGCCGGCGCACTTTGGTGCTAACTTTTTAATGGTGCCAGTTGGCAAGCGTTCGGGAACCAAATGGACTAAAACTAGATCTCCAATTTTGAAGTTTGATACTCTCCTACGTAAATTAGCGTGTGCTTGATACGAGTTGTATTGCGTAGTCAAGGTGGCCCGTATACGTGCATGTAAATCATGGATGTGCTGGGCGAAGGATTGTGCAAACTGACTTGCCTTGTACGTGGGGGGGGGGGCAACGACACCAAGTCAAGCGGCACAGGAGCCTTATACCCGTGGACAATCTCATTCAGAGACAGACCCGTAGACCTATTCTTGGAATTATTGTAGGCTAATTGGGCATGGGGAAGGAGAAGATCCCAAGTGTTCTTGTGATCACTCACAAGGCATCGTAACAAATTTTCTAAGCTCCGATTAACCACTTCCATCTGCCCATCAGTTTGGGGATGATAGGCGGAGGAAAACAATAATTTTGTTCCCATTAATATCCAAAGTGTTTTCCAAAAATAACTAGTGAATTTAACGTCCCTATCCGATACTATGGTCTGTGGCACTCCACGGTGACTAACGACTTCTTTAAAATATAGTTTAGCGACGTGAGACGCATCGTTTGTCCTACTGCACGGGATGAAATAAGCCATCTTTGAAAACCTATCGACAACTACAAAAACTGAGTCGTGACGGCGTAGGGTAATGGGGAGGCCTAGTACAAAATCCATACTAACGTCTACCCAAGGCATGGAGGGAATAGGCAAGGGTGTATATAATCCTACGTTGGTCTTACTACCCTTAGACACCTGACACGTGCGACAGCTACTCACTACCTGTCCCACCATAACCTTAATTTTTGGCCAATAGAATTTGTCCTCGACTAACGTAATGGTCTTATCTCTACCGAAGTGGCCACTCAACCCTCCACTATGCAACTCCCATATGATATGTAGTCATAACGATGACTGCGGAATACATAGCTTCCCGTTCCTAAACAGGTAACCGTCCTTGATGATGTATGCAGATATCGTCATGGGGGAGCTATCCTGGGCAGATAAATAGAAGTCCTGGAAGTCAAGAAACGTGGCGTACTCATCCTTAACCCGCTCAAATCGTACAACATGTACTTCCATAGAGGTGAGTAAAATAGTAAGACGACTAAGGGCGTCCGCGACTCGGTTATCAGCTCCCTTAAGGTGCTTGAGATTAAACATGTAACCTTGTAAGAAAGCTACCCACTTAGCGTGTCGTGGGCTGATCTTATGCTGGCCGTTGATGAAATGTAAAGCCTCATGATCAGAGAGGATCACAAACTCCTTGGAGAGGAGATAGTGCCTCCAATGGTGTAGACATCGGACTACAGCATAAAATTCCCTATCGTAATTTGAATAGTTCAGCTTAGGACCGGATAACTTCTCGCTAAAATAACTAACGGGATGGCCCTCCTGGCTCAAGACACCTCCAATACCTACCCCAGACGCATCACATGCGAGCTCAAAGACTTTAGCAAAGTCAAGTAGACGTAAGACAGGTGCCTCAGTCATAAGCTCCTTTATTCGTTCAAAAGCATAGGTGGAGGACTTCGTCCACGTAAACTCTCCCTTCTTCATACAGTCTGTGATAGGCGCCATAATACTACTTAAGTCTCGTATGAAACGACGATAAAACGTGGCTAACCCATGGAAACTACGCACCTCACGTAGGGTGGTTGGCACGGGCCAGTCCTTAATGACCTAAGCCTTGCCCGGATCAACTCGAATACCCTTAGAGCCGACTATATAGCCTAAGAACTCTACCTCCGAGGCATAAAAAGTGCATTTCTTAAGATTGATAAATAAAGTCTCCTTTCGTAGGGTGGAAAGGATCACTCTCATGTGGGAGATGTTCTCGGTAGTAGAGGTGCTATATATCAGGATATTGTCAAAGTAGACGACAACGAACTTCCCCATGAATGGCTGAAAGACATGTGTCATCATCCGGGAGAAGGTACTAGGGGTATTGGATAACCCAAAGGGCATCACAAGCCATTCGTACAGACCATCCTTTGACTTAAACGCCGTCTTCCACTCGTCGCCCTCTCGTATCCTAATCTGGTGATAGCCACTCCGAATATCTAATTTGCAGAATACGGTGGCTCCAGACAAGACATCCAATAAATCATCTAGGCGGGGAATGGGAACCTATACTTGATGGTGATTTTGTTGATTGCCCGGCTATCAACGCACATCCTCGATATACCATCCTTCTTGGGGGCAAGTAGGGCTGGTACAACACATGGACTAATACTAGTCCTAATAAAACCTTTCTCAAGCAAGCCCTCTATCTGGGACTGCAACTCCAGGTGAGCTGCGGGGTGGAGTCGGTAATGGGGCTGATTTGGCAAGGAAGACCCCGGGATGAGATCTACCGCATGCTCAAAATTCCTAAGCGGGGGTAATGTGGGCGGCAACTCATCCGGGTACACATCCCTATACTCCTCCAACAGTGCCCGTAACTCACTAGGTAACTCATCCAAAATGCTAAAATCGGGCTTCGCACTTAGGAGGACTAGCGCATAAATAATTCCATCAAAGAATGGATCTCTCTCAAACTCTTTCCTACCAAGTAGATTCAACGTTTTCCGTTCTACCGGAATAGTGGTGTCCTTAGCCAAGACTACGGGCTCCTTTGGGATGGTCGGCCTCAAAGTGATGGTTTTGCCATTGAATTTGAATTCATAAGTGTTGGCTCTACCAAAATGTGTAACATCACGGTCGTATAGCCAAGGGCGGCCTAACAACACATGAAAAGCGTCCATCGGCAGGACATCACACCACGCCTCATCAATGTAGGATTTGAATGAGAGTGGGACCAGACATCGCTTGGTAACGGGTACAGAGATCTTGTTGATCCAAGCGACCTGATATGAGGTCGGGTGTGGTTCCGTGATCAAGGACATACGTGCAACGACATTCTCAGATACGATATTCACGCAGCTACCACTATCAACAATCAGCTTGCAAAGCTTCTCGCCACTCTTAAAAATCAGAGAAAATATGCTCGTCCTCTTCCAATCATCTAATGGACGAGGAGTGGTCAAGATACAACGCATCACCATAAGGGGGTGATCATCCTCTAAGTCACTAGGGACTCCTTCGGGGTCACTCTCCTCTGTGGCCTCGTATACATAATCGTCAGGGTCGGTAGTTGGCTCTAATAAGGCTAGGGCTTTCGTCTTTGTTGGGCATTCGTAGGCATAGTGGCCTTGAATGCCACAAGAGTAACAAGTGGTGTTAGCCTTGCTAACCTTCCCTATAGGGACACGCTCACTCGCAGGGTTCTTGGTGTTCCTAGTGGTGATCACGACTGACTTCGACTCGGTGGATTAACTTTCCCTTATCAGGGTATGTGGAAGAAGATGTCCCAGTGGTGGACTTGTTCTTCGCATGAGCGTAATGGGAGTGAGCCTTAGAGGCTAGGTGTTTTTCAATGTCCAAGGCGGCATTGAAAGTCGTGTTCAAGTCCGTATGCCCATATCACAAGAGCTTCCTTTGGATATCGGGGTGAAGCCCCTTTCAAAATCTAGATAAAGTGACTTCGGGGATCTCCCTAAGGTCATATCGCACCATACGGTCCTTAAGTTCACCCATATATTCAGCTACCAAGTTTGAGCCCTGTCGCAGAGTGGCAAGCTCATCGAACATCTATGTCCGATGGTACCCGGGAACGTACTGATCGGTCAACAAGTTTTTCATTACTGGCCAACCTATAAGGGGGGCTCCGTGTCCGGTTCCTAACCTTCGCTCCTCATTCAGCAAAAATGTCTTTGCACGACCTGTTAACTTCATCCGGGCAACTTGGACCTTTTGGGGATCCGTCAGGTTGTGCCACTCGAAGTAACACTCCATGTCCACAGTCCAGTTAATGAAGATTTGGGGATCTCCCATGCCATCATAAGTGGGGGCATTTATCTTAATGGCACTAGTAATATCAATGACTCGCTCGGGGCGGTGTCCTCTAGGGGGGCACCCGTGGGGAGTCCCCATCAGAATCCGAATCAGAATTATGTTGGTGCCGATTGGGCCGGTCAACATTAACGGGTGGCGGGGGTGGCCTAGCTTGATTTTTTAGGCTCTGTGTTAACATGTCCCTAAGCTCCGTTATTTCGTTACGCAGCCCTGCTATGGCCTCGGTGTTGGGATCCCCACGCTCATTCGCAGCCATCCTAGACGTAGACGGAGTCGAATATTTCGATCCGAGCCTAGTGCGCATTCAGGTTTAGAAAAATCTTGGAAAGATGATTTTTCCTAGGGCTGTCACTATACTGGAAATAAGATATTTTTATAGATTCCCAACACGAATAACACGTAGATCGTTAAAAGTTTTTGTTTTTTGAAATTTCGCTGAAAAATAAGGATTTTAGCCCGCTATTGGCAGACCCAGAAAATAATTTTTTTGATTTTCTAAAGATCCGATCGACCAACAAGGAACGGAGAGAAGATGTTTGCAACGTGAAAGTTGAAACAACCGCCTCTGAAACCAAACTGATGTAGGGGGGGGGGGTCCGGAATCGGAGATCTCCACGAAGCTAACGCTTTATCTACGCACTACACGTCGTAGATCTACAACACCTACACAACACCTATAGCCCACAATAGTTTCTCGTCGCAAGAACGCAAAACAAATAACAAAGGAAGAATGGTCGACTCAAAAACAACGATCGAAAATTTGAGTCGGAATATTCCCCAAGAAAAACACAAAGGTTGCCACTCTTTTTGAGAGCAAGACCAAGGCTATAGGCCAAGATCCGCTCAGGCAAATAGGATCCACCCGATCCGGAATTAAAAAGCCTAGCAACGACGATTTCGATCCAAAACTTGCAGCAATTAAATTAATTTTCCGGAGAAAACGAGTGCGAAACCACCACAACTAAAGAAGAGAATCACACAAGGGAGAGGGAAGAGATTACCCAACCGGAAAGCTTTTCACACAAGATAACTGTGGGAGAATCACTCTCTCCACGGATCCACCGGCATCACACCGAAGGGTTTGCAACCTTCTTACAAGGAGTCACACCGAAGGAAGCCGCGCCGGAGTCGCACCGAACGGATGGAGGGAGCAGGGGGGGGGGGGGGGGGGGCGGCTTCACACCACAAGCAAGGGGGCGGCGGCTTGGAGAGATCTCCTCTTGGCCAAAATTCTCAAGGTGAAATTAGGTTTAAATCTTGTCTAATTATCTCATAAGGAAGCCTCCTTATATAGGAGTTACAAACAAGCCTTAACCATTCATGATGGAGATGTAATCTCATCCATCCGAATGGCTAAATACACACCAACATTAAAATTGTTCAAAATTAAAAATAACAAAACATGCAATGAATATAAAATTATCACGTAAACATAGGATAATTTTATATTCCAAATATAAAATAGAGTTCAAGAAAATGAAATAAATAAGGCTAATTCTTTGCAGTGGCTGTAGCACGCCGCGGGCGGAAGGTGTAGCGTAGCCTTCCATTAGTGTCATCGTGCCGCCTCACATCCTTGAGTTGTATTGCCTTAACAACCGAATCATCATCAGCATTGTCAGCATCGTCTTCAAATGGTGGAGGAGGGGGCATGCCATCAAGAGGACATCAAAGAGGTGGAGGGCGTTTCCACCAAAACTATAGAGTGGAGCATCCGTTTGTGCAGCCTCCTGCGTTGCCTCCACCGCCTCAGCCTCAGCAATTTCAGCAACCTGAGAGGCATCGTGGGTTGGTGTGTTTTGAATGCAACCAACCGGGCCACATACGACACTATTGCCCGTAGTTGTATAGGAATGTCCCTCCTGCTCCCCCTCCAGGAGCTCCGTGGGGGCGGGGTTACATGCGTGGTCGAGGACGAGGACCGCGAGGAGGAAACCCTGGCCCTGCTCGGGATCAAATGTATGTACTGGACATGGCGCAAGAACAGAATCCCCAAGATGTGATTGCAGGTATGATTTAAGTAATTATCACGTTTTTCTTTTCTTAAACTTAAAGTTGCTTGAGATATACTAGACACCTAGCAACATGTTTTGGTTATTGGTACTTAGGCACCGTGATAGTTGGCGGGAAGATGGCCTATGCGCTATTCGATACCGGTGCCTCACACTCATTTGTGTCTGGGGATTTCATTAAGGACATGGAGGGCGTACAATACTTTACTGGTATAGCCCGACGAGTGCGCCTACCAGAAGGCTCGGAGATGATTGCAACCGCTGAGTGCGAGTTCGAGATATTTATCGAAGGAAAGACATTTGATACACCTGCCACGGTCTTGAGAATGCCGGAGTTTGACATCATTTTGGGCATGACGTGGTTGGACTGGCACTTTGCAAGGATTGATTGTGCAGGGAAACGAATCTACTTGAGACAAGGAGACTCAGACGTCATCTTCCAAGGTATTAGCTTCGCACCTCGCATGTTGCTATCTTCAGTTCAGACAGTAAAAGCCCATAAAAAGGGGGATGAAGTCTTCATGATCTGGTTCGAGTTGAAGGAGAAGGCGCTGGATATGAAAGACGTACAGGTAGTGCGGGATTTTGCCGAGGTATTCCCTGAGAAACTGCCAGGATTACCCCCGCATAGAGAGGTTGACTTCCAGATTAATCTAGTACCGGGTGCCAAGCCGGTATCCAAGGCCCCTTACCGAATGGCCCCGAAGGAACTCACGGAGTTTTGAGTTCAACTACATGAACTGGTGGAGTCAGGGTTCGTTCGCCCCAGTTCGTCGCCCTGGGGAGCCCCTGTATTGTTTGTGAAGAAGAAGGATGGGACCCTGTGTTTGTGCATAGACTATCAGGAACTCAATCGTTTGACAGTGCGGAACACTTATCCGCTACCTCAGATCGATGAGTTGTTCGACCAACTTGTGGGAGCGCATTGGTTTTCTAAGCTGGACCTGCGCTCAGGGTATTATCAGTTGAGAATACAAGAAGGTGACATCCAGAAAATGACCTTTAGTTCAAGATATGGACTATATGAGTTCACAGTAATGCCGTTTGGGCTCACAAATGCCCCATCGGCCTTCATGAGCCTGATGAACAAGGTGTTTGAACCTTATTTGGATGTCTTCGTCATTGTCTTCATTGACGACATCTTAGTCTACTCAAAGACGGAGGAGGAGCATGATGAGCACTTGACCTTGGTATTGAAGAAATTAAAAGAGCACGCATTGTTCACCAAGTTCAAAAGTACGAATTCTGTCTTAAAGATGTTGCTTTCTTGGGGCATGTGATCAGAGGAGCAGGACTAGCGGTGGATCCGACCAAGATGCATGCCGTGAATGAGTGGTCTCCTTTGAAGTCGGCGGCCGATGTGAGGAGTTTCCTTGGACTTGCCGGGTACTACTGCAAGTTCGTAAAAGGATTTTCAAAGATTGCTCTTCCTCTTACTTCATTGACGAAGAAAGATGTGCCATTTGAGTGGACACCCCAATGTGAAGCGGCGTTCCAGGAGCTGAAGGATAGACTTACCTTCGCCCCCATCCTTGCACTTCCGTCTGGGAAGGAAGGATTTCAAGTCTACACTGACGCATTATATCAAGGGATGGGAGCAGTGTTGATGTAGCACGGACACATGATTGCCTATGCTTCAAGACTGTTGAAGAAGCATGAAATCAATAACCTGGTTCATGATTTGGAATTGGGAGCAGTGGTGTTCGCCTTGAAGGTTTGGAGGCATTATCTATACGGCGTCCACTGCGAGATCTTTTCAGATCACAAAAACCTGAAGTACGTTCATACTCAGAAGGAGTTGAACTTGAGACAACGACGGTGTTTAGAATTTCTATGCGACTATGAGTTCACCATCAACTACCACCCTGGAAAGGCAAACTCGGTGGGCGATGCATTGAGTAGAAAGGTACCAGGTTCTAGTCCAGAGTCTCGGTTGATGAGTATGGAGTTGGCTCGGATGATTGAGGAGATGGATATTACATTGATATTTAAGGCTCCTTCGGCAGAGTATACAGAGTACTTGGCAAGCATAAGCATAGTTTGTGATATTTGGGACCGAATCAGAGTGGAGAAAGGAATGGATGCGGCTCTGGCCCCGAAAATCAAGTCAATCGAAGATGGGACTACGAATGAGTATATGCTAAAATACGACTTCGTTTATTTTTGTGGCCGGCTCTACATTCCCAAGGGCGGTAAAATCCAGGAGGATATCTTGAGAGAGGCTCATTTCTCTCAATATTCAGTGCACTCGGGCATTGCTAAGATGTACGCCAGCTTACGGAAGACCATGTGTTAGCCGAGAATGAAAAAGGATGTCCGATATTTTGTTACACATTGCGAATCTTGTCAAAGGGTGAAGGTGGAATGCAAGAGTCCCGGTGGTTTGCTACAATCATTGCCCATCCCCGAGTGGAAGTTTGAGGATATCTCTATGGACGTTGTCTATGGATTACCTCGCTCACGCTCAGGAAATGATTCGGTGTGGGTGATAGTTGATCGCCTGACGAAAGTAGCCCGGTTTATTCCAATGAAGAAAGAAGCTCATATGGATGTCATAGTACGCCTCTTTGTGGAGCAATTCGTACACTATCATGGCGTGCCTAAGACAATCGTTTCGGATCGGGATGGTCGTTTCACCTCAAGGGAGTGGAAGGAGGTACATGCGTATTTGGGCTCGCGCGTTACCTTCAGCACCGCGTTTCATCCTCAGATGGACGAGCAATCTAAAAGGACCATCCGGACATTGGAAGATTTGTTGAGATTATGTGTGTTGGATAGAGGAGAGCTGTGTGAAAGGCTCTTACCGTTGGTAGAATTCTCCTACAACAACAACCACCTGGCTAGTATCGGCATGACTCCTCATGAAGCTCTTTATTGAAGGAGGTGTAGAACCCCCTTGTCTTGGGTGCAAGATGAAGACTCGAAGGCTTTGGGTGTTGAATATATTGAGGATACCGATGCGGCTGTTAGAATGATTCGGGATCGCATGTTGGAAGCTCAAAGTAGGCAGGAGAAGTATTATAATGCAAGGCACCGGATTGTGGAATTTCAAGTGGGTGATAAGGTGTTCCTGAAAATCCGACCGATGCATGGAGTGTCACGTGTGCGTGGTGTGAAAAAGCTCAGCCCAAGGTATGTTGGGCATTATACTATATTGGAAAGGATTGGCCCGTTGGCCTATCGATTGGAGTTACCGTTCGAGCTAGTGAACCTCCACGACGTGTTCCATGTATCGTCACTTCGGGAGGCATTGTTGCAGCCCGATCAATATATCCCCACAACTGATGGTGCTGTGGCGTCTGATAGGTCTGTGCGACTAGAGCCGGTGCGGATCGTGGATAGCGAGACAAGAAAGTTACGTCGCAAAAGTATTCCCTTGGTGAAGGTGCTATGGTCTAATCATAGGAAGGAGGAATACACATGGGAGCCAATGGATTTGATGCAAAAATGCTATACAGAGTTGTTTGCTCAGGGTATTTTTATTTAAAAGCATATTGTATTTTTTGTTATACTTTTCTCGCCATAGCCTAAGCCTGATTTCGGGGACGAAATCTTTTATTTTGTTTATAGGATTTGTAATGTCCCGAATCGCACTAGGCCCCTCGTACGGGTTTTTGAGTCAGGAGGGCTGACTTGGGTTCGGCGGAGTGCTGATAACTGGGCAGCACATGTGAATAGGATTTGTATCACCCGAGTCATTGGTCAACACTTTGGTGTCGAGGTGTTGACACACTGGGACAAGGTGTCGACACAGTGTGTTGACACCCAGGTTGAGGTGTCGACATATTGGTGACGACACCGTGTGTCGACACTCGCTGTGTCGACACATTGGAACCAGGTGTCGACACAGTGTGTCGACACCCTGGGGTTGAGGTATCGACACACTGGTGTCGACACCATGTGTCGACACTCGCTGTGTCGACACACTAGAACCAGGTGTCGGCACAGTATGTCGACACCCTGGGGTTGAGGTGTCGACACACTGGTGTCGACACCGTGTGTCGACACTCACTGTGTCGACATACTAGAACCAGGTGTCGACACAGTGTGTCGACACCCTGGGGTTGAGGTGTCGACACACCGGTGTCGACACCGTGTGTCGACACATGCTGTGTCGAAACCCAGATGTTGAGGTGTCGACACTCTAGTGTCGATACCATGAAGCAAGATACGGGCCTACCCATATGTGTGAGTGTGTGAGACAAGTATGATACATATAGAGACACGGGCGTGTCCCTACCCGTGTCGAATAATGAACCGACACTGAAAACCGCTGTAACGCTTCGCGCAAGCAGGACACGGGCAGGGACACGGGCGTGTCCCTACCCGTATCACTTTTCATATATAAGGGGAAGAGAAAACCCTAGCCGTTTTCACTCCTCATTCCATCCACCTTTCCTGAGAGAAATTTCTATAGAGAGGGAAAACCGCTGGAGAAAGTCTTGGAGGAGTAGATCCGCCGCCGCCGTGAAGGAGAAAATGCCGCCGAGAAGAGTTACACAATCCATGGCCGGAAATAGTGGAAACGCCGGAAATGAGGTGAGCTTCCTCCCCTCTCCCTTGGTGCTAGATCTGTAGTTATCTAGGCGAGATGTCGACTCAAAAGAGTCTAGACTTGGGAGATGGTGATTTCTCTAGGAATAGGCCGTCCTAGGGCTTGTGCTCTAAGGCTAGTTGTGTCTTTAACCTCTCCAACCTTCTATGCGAAGATGGGTGATGGTTTCATGAAGAGTAAAGGACTCATGAGGGTGAATAAGGGAGGAGAAATTTCTGGTGTGATTTTGGAAGGCCGACTTGAGGAGGAAGATGAACCGATGTCGTTCATTCCTCTTTAAGATGCGTGCAGAATCTGTGTTCTGCGTGCAACAATCTTCTTGGCCATTTTCAGATGTGATATGTCCAGATCTGGGCATTCGACTAATCACGAAAGTTGAGGCCCTTGAAAATACCTTTCCAACGAGTGGTTGCACGCCTTTATACAAAGTCTGTAGCCACGAGAAAAGCTGAATGAAAATGACGTCCGATAAATCCTGCATTGTTATTCTGTGCACAGCAGAATTTGAAGCCGATTTCAAATAGGATACATTCAAATGTGGGCTGTGGGCTGAGTATGAAAGTTGTAACCCATGGAAAGACCTTTCCATCGAGGGGTTACACGTCTTCACCGGATTCCTGTAGCTTCAAGAATCTCCTATCGAATTTGCTATCCAGATTTATTCTGCACTTAAATTCTGGGGTTTATATAATATGAATTTGAATTCGGTGGAATCGATGTTGCTAATTAACTCTAGATTTTGATGAACTATTTTATGCTGACAACCATAGTGCTATGAATGATAAATCTTATTTATTGGATTTCATATAACTGAATTGTGCAGCAAGCTTACTTAAATGAAATGACTAGATATAAATTGGTAGATTATTATTTATGTGCATCATGCTTGTAAAATGTTGAAATCATTTGGAATGACAAATAGAAGGATGAACCATGGTCATGAGTACGTATGATGGTTAGAATGAAATGTAGTAGTCCAATACTTACAACGTAGTCTCCCTACGGGTAGTATTGTGGAGGGATGTAAGTGCGGCGTTGGCCGTCACTAGTTGAGTTAATGTTGAAATGAGGTATAGATTGACGGTTGGGCTTGGTCTTCGGTGTCTACGTCCCGGGGCTCCTTCCATTCCGAGTGGATGGTTGGGCTATTTCCTCGTGCTTACTTAAGAGGCCCCTTCCATGCCACGGTGTTGTGGAATTTGCATGTGGTGTGAGTCTACACGCGGTGTCGTAATCCTGGGTTAAGGATAGTGTGGCAGTTCTACGGGCTCGCCGATCGTCACACTGACGGGAGTTGATAGTTAGACTTTGGGCGGTTGGGCTTGGTTCTCGATGTTCACGTCCCAGGGCTCCTTCCGTGCCAGGTGAATGGTTGGACTTGGTCCTCGTTATTACTTCTGAGGCTCCTTCCGGGTCACACAAGGCCAGTTCGGGGCTTGGTCCTCGGTGCACATCTACCCGAGGCTCCCGTTGTGCCATAGTATGCATGGGCTCCGCTGTTGTGTTCTTAACGATGAGGCATACGGAGGCCTAGGTGAAGTAGTGTGGATACCCGCCTAGTAGTAGAGATGCCCGCTCTACTGTCACCGCCTGGCCACGACGGCTGACGCCTGAAAGGTTAGCTACCTGCTCGAATAGTGGGAACTATAGTCTATGTCGGCATAGCAATTACATGTGTGTGATCATGAGTGAGTCATTGCATAACATACATATTATTTTATACATTGCACAATAAGATCCTCATCGTATAAGTTTGTATGGGCACTCTTATGCGATGAGTTACTTTTATGTAATCCGATCCTTAACTTATAAGTTTGTATGGGCACTCTTATAAGTTAAGTTACTTTCCTGCTGTAGTTACCTGCACTTGTTGATTTACTGATACTTGTACTTGTTGATTTACTAATTGTTGTATAGAGCTGCTAGATTATAATGTTATTAATCTTATTGTACAATTACAACATGTTTGTACATGTTTTACTGCTTATATTACTTGTACCCTTGTTCCTTTCTCCGCCCGGTGGCGAGGAGTCGTCGCGGGAGCGGATGTGAAGACACTTAGTCTTTCGACTAACGGTTGCTACGTCTTCCTTTTTAGGAGGTCACCCCGCAGGTAGAGCAGCCGCAGACTTTGCAGCAGGACATCTAGGCCAGGACGATATGGCCTGATGTGACAGTGTCGTCGCTACCGTCAGTTACGGATGTGAGCGACGTGAGATTTTGATATAGCCCATTTGGGCAATTACTAGTTGTACTCTGATATTTGTGGAAGCATGTTTTATCTTCTCTCTTATTTTATGTATTTGGACTATTGACTTAGTGTGGATTTGACTTCTTCTTGCTTATAGTATGGTTGGGTTGGCATGTTCATATTGATATTGATTGTAGCCGGCGGAATGGGCGTCTTGTGGTACAGGTTAGCCGTGTGCTAATGCTACTGCAAGGCTGCTGTTTTGGGCATAAGACCCCCCTTTGTGCCGTGTTTTGGGATCCGGGAGGTGGGGGGGGGGGGGTCTTACACACGATGTTTTCACGTTAGCCAGCTGCGGAAGTGTGTGCAGAGCGACAGATAAGTTTTGGATTCTGTGCCTCAGTTATAGCCAAATCTTTCTTATGTGTAGATGTCTGTCCGCATTATGGATGCTCAAGATCGCGAGTTGCGGAGTAAATCAATTCCTATGGTTAAAGTTTTGTGGAGGAATTAGGGCGTGGAAAGCGCGACTTGGGAGTTAGAGTCGGGTATGAGGAAGGCTTACCCTCATCTGTTTCCCTGACTTGTGCCTGATGTGTTTTGCATTTTCTATTATAGCTCTTGCTTGGGTATTTCTTTTTTCCTTCTTGATAACAGTGTTATGTGTAAAGTTTCGGGGCGAAACTTTCTTGCAGGGCTGTAACACCCCTGGTTTTTTTGTAATTTGTATAATCATTGTTCGGCGTTACGTTGATGCGTTTTCGGCCTTTTTCCATTGTTAGAGCGTGGTCTTAGCTCTTTAGGTTCTTGTGTGGCTTGTTTATAGCCGGTTTTTAAGGTTATCCAGCTAGCCGGAGTCTGTTTTGGTGACTCGGCGGAGCCTCTCAGGGAATACTTGTGCTTTGACATTCAGGAGGTGTTAGCCCGAGTTTTGGTCGTCGGATGTTATTTTCGACTTCGCAGTTGTTTTCGTAGCATGGGTGTTTAGCTACGGTGCGAGTTTCGTCGAATTTCCGAGATCGTTTATTTTCGCGTCGTTTCGACGTTTGTTTTATGTTAGCTGGTAGTGTGTTACCAAGCCTTGTTGTTGCTATGTTAGGCTAAGTGATAGAGCTTAGTTATAGCAGGTAGTCGGTTTTTTTGTTGGCTAAGTATGTTAGCTGTTTATATATATACATATATATATACACATATATATATATATGTATATATATATATATATATGTATATGTGCTATATAGTTAAGTGTTTGGCTGGTGGGCCTGTAGCAGCTGGGTGACTGTTTCTTTTTATTTAGCTAGTGGTCGAACTTCTTAAGCCTTAGATTATTTTATTAGGTGTTGTTGAGTGAGTTGAGTGGGATTTAATTTAGGCGGGCTGGGTGCTCTCTTCATTTCTCCTTTCCTGAGCCAGGAGTTAGCTTCCAGCGGAAGGCAACGGGCGACGGAGGTGCTGGAGCTCCGACCGGCAATTTCTGGAGGTTTAGAGCTCGTTTTTCTCGGGTAAGGGCAGATTTGGACTGCTCTCACCCAGATCTTCCTCCCTAGGTATGTATTTCTTATTTTAGGGTTGTCTTGGTTAGCTAGGGTTTTTAGGATTTGTTCTTCTTCTTCTAAAAGCATCAGGTTTGCCTCTTAGGTGGGCGACCTTGCCGCCAGTGCCAAATTTTGGAAGACAACTACTGTTTCCTGGAGGTAGAGGCAAGTGGCGCCCTTTGCCCTTGCCAACCTTGTTTTTACTCCAATTAATCTTGATGTAGTAGCTCATTCTTTCTTT